>OY720448.1:95983615-96051115 GCA_963082715.1 Harpalus rubripes | reverse complement strand
TTTGATATTATGTTCTACGTTATTATTTTCATTTGTTAGCTCCAGATGTAAAGATTTGTTAATGTTATTATTACTTTTTATCATTTCTTATATTATTGGAAAGTAAAACATAGGTTTATTCAAAACATGAGTTTATTCGTATATTTAGGCCATTTATAATTTGTTTTTTATTTAATTTGTTTAGTTATGTATATAAAATAGTTATTATATAACATATGAATAGATATTTACGAGTTGTATATCTGTATAAATTACATTTTACAATCCTATTTGTTTAAAATTCCGTAAATTTCCTATGCTTACGCTGCTATCGTATGAGGCGTGGCGTGACAGCAAGAGGCTAGCTGTGACGTCATGAATTGAACATTCAGGCCTGTATTCTCACGTGGCCTCAAGTCAACACATGACCTCCCGTGAATTCCATGTTTGAAATAGCAATGAACTTTAAGTAAAGTATCATTTCCGGTTGATCGTTCGTTAACAAAATCTAATTTGTTGTTCCAATAAAGAGAAAAGTCTGTAATACCAAATTTTGGATTATATTTTATTATGTTTTTCCTCGAAAATCTGTTAAGAGCTCCAAATTAAGTACCACTTCCGGTTTATCATATAGGTATAGTCAAAATCTAATGTTTCAAATTATACACGTGTTTAAATACCAAATTTGAGAAGTTTTAGATTATGTTTTAATAAATTTTTTCAAGAAAATCTGTTTATAGTTTTCTGTAAAGTTGAACGTAATCACCGGTGAGGCAAGCAACTGGAATGCAGCCATTTGCAGAAAAGGCAATATTCGCGCCAAATTAAAATTACATTTAGAAACAAATTATAAGTGGAATGAATTAACAGATTTTTTATATATATTGCGTGTATTTTAAAAATTATAGTTATTATTTTAATAATATAATATACATTTCTTATATATGTTCTAGGCCTTTTCAAATAATCAGTTTCAAGGAAATGATCACTGCAAATTTTTTATGCATTTGTAGGTGTGCAATCTTTTCATTTATGGCATCTATCCACAACCATAATATACCACTATTATTTAAAGGAAATCTGTATAATATTTAAAACAATAGTATGAATAAATATGATACATATATACGAACAATAATACTTCTTGAAAAATTGTCGAGGGTTATGCTTGCGATGTCTATTTGTGCACCCAAAAGCACTACAAAAAGACGGCATATTGTCTTTTATTATGGAAATATCTCACTTAAAGTGTTTATTCACTAAGAACACAACACAAACACCACTTTATTCAAGAAAACTGCCATATAATGCAATTATAGATCAACGATTGTTTGACGTTTTGCCTTTTCTGCAAATGGCGCCGTACGCCCATCACTTGCATCACTTGTTAAACGTATGTCAGCTATCCAGTATTTTATTAGAACATCCTTGGTAGTACATTTACCACAGTATAGAGAATACAAGCAGTAGCGACACTCTTGTCGGAACCTTTGATGTTTCGTTCCAGGCTGCTCGGCGTGCAGGGGGTAATAATGAGGAGCGCGAAATTTGAAGAAAACATAAAAGTATATATTTAATATCAAATGACAAAGTGTGATATGGTAAAACTAGATAATAGTGAAATATAAATATGTAAAAAAAATATATTTAAAGCCAATAATAATAAATAATTGAATAACCAAGTAATAAATATTATATATCAAATCCAAATATTATAAATAATTATATATTTATATACACAATAACCAAGTAACACATATGTAAGTGATCGTAGCATAGTGGTAGTGCTAGCTTTTTGTTCAAAAGATTGTGGGTTCAAATCCCCGGCACACTTTAATTTTTTTTAATTTTTATTTTTTCAATTTATTTTTGGGTTTTTATTTGTTTTAATATTTTTTATTTGTTTTTATTAATTTTTATTTAACAAGAAAAAACAGTAAAACTACAATAAATAGAAACAAATAAAAATAAATAAAAACAAAAAATATTGAAACAAATAAAAACACAAAAATAAATTGAAAAATAAAAATTTAAATAAAATTAAAGAAGTGTGTTTAAAACTAATATGTTTTAAATGAGAGAAATTAGAAAATATTAACCCCTTGAGGTAGCAACCCGCTGCACATGGGAATCGAACGGTTAACCCGCCCTGACTCTATTTAAATAAGTCAATAAATAAATAGAAATAACTGTTTCTGTTACTTGGAAAAATTAGTTATATGTTTTTACGTGTTTAAGTTTAATTTTAGAATTTTTTGAAATAGCTGTAGTATCTTAAACTCATTATTAATATTAATATCACTGCATCTAGTTTCACGCGATTGCGCGCGCACCCACACGCCCAGCCTACTGCCGCTACATGCATCGACCGACTCAGAGTGTCTCTGGCTTGCAAACGGTAAACACGTATCGCGTCGTCGTCCGCGAGAGTGGCTTTCCACCATTTTGCATAAACTTTCTGATTTTCATATGGTCAGTAAAGTAATTGGTTGTTTAATTATCGTACGCGTAGCTTGATTAGCCTAGCACGACTAATTCAAGGAGTATCGTTCGGTTTTCATTTAATTTGGTATTTTATAGTCCGTGAATACTTTCCGGCGCCAATTTATGCAGCTAATAGACACATCTCAGGAATCAATTGTAAAATCGAACTGTACAATTTGATTTCTCACGGGAATTCGTGTTGTTAGGGATTTGATTCATATTTCCTTGGGTGAAATTATTATTATTTCTTTGTAAACCTGTTTACACACGTTCACCTTCGAGTGACGTCATCCACAGCGCATCTGCTGTTATTGTCGACTAGGTACAGTCAAGGCAACAAGTTTGCATTCTAGTTGGTTGTTATTAAGTTCATTTAGAATTCTTAATATTGTTTAACTAAATTTGTGTGTTCATACACTTATGAAATGATTTAGTTAATTTCAACAAATATCGTATTTGTTTTATCTTTGGTTTATTATTGTTTGTCACTTATATTCAATACGCTATCACATATTTCTCAGAATTGTATTTCAGTTGTTTGTTATTTTGTTGCAATTATATTTAGCACGTTTGTTAGTTCGTAAAACTATCTGGTCCTTCGTTCATTGTTAATTAGTAGGTTTCACAAATTAATATTATCCCGTTTATTGGCCAAGTCCAGTGATGTGAACCAGCTATCGAAGGTTGTAATTATTTTGGTTTACATATAGTTTTGTTTTATTCATTGAATTTAACATCAAACACATTGTTGGTGCTTCTAGACCGGATTCGCTGATTTAGAGACATCACATTTGGGCTTGCGAGCAGGATCAAAACATTTGGTTCTTCTAGACCGGATTCGCTGGTTTAGGTATTTAACATTTGGTCCTTCGAGCCATTAGGTCCTTATTACTTAGTCCTTCGCACCGGAGGGACGTAACAAAGTGTGCTGGGGGTTTGAACCCACAATCTTTGGAACAAAAAGCTAGCACGCTATCATCATGATACGATCAGTTGCGTGTTAAGCTTTCTTTTATAGGAAATAAGAATTATGACATTAAAATTGTCATAACATTTTCTTATTTTACTTAATTATTCTTAATTAATTTTAAACAAATTGTTATTAATATGATGCAATAAGTGTTCCCAAACATGTGTTTTACTGCAATAAGTTTTAATGGGAGGCAAATATTCAAATTATTCTTTTTCCTATGTTAAATGCCTATGTAACGGATTTCGAGCGACCTGTGCATAATATTAAAATATATTTTTCTTATAAAATTATAACAAATACATGATAATTATTACAAATACAATGAATATGCACTTAATATATTATTTGAATCTGATTCAAAGGCCCGCTCCTCATTATTTCCCCCTTCAACCCGAACAGGTTGGAACGAAAATCAGCGAAGTGTCGCTACTGCATATTTTCTATATTGTGCCTTTACATGCAATCTGTTTCAAGTTTGTAAATTAATTACATCCAGACATCTATTGGAGAGTAGGATAACAAACATATTCTTAGTGTGACCTGGCAACAATTGTGCTAATTACGGAAAATCAATAATTGATAAATTATTTAATGGTGTGAAAATAAACTGAAACGAAATAGATACACTGGTGTCAATCTTAATATATGAAAACGTCAGTACACTCGTCGACTGCCGTAGCTTTGTTTTTGTGAAATTTACTAATTTTGGGTTTAAATGTTATAGGTGATACTATTTTATTTCATCTAAGTTCTTAAAATCATTGGCCCGTATTCCGAGCGCACTTTTATAATAAAAGCGCTTTTATGAAGCAAACTCCTCATAAGAATATAATGTAAAAGCGTGCTCCATAGAAGCGCTTTTATTATAAAAGTGCGCTCAGAATACGGGCCATTGTCTTTCTTATTCATTTTTATTAACCTTGGCCTGTGTTTTAATTATAGTTGACCATATTTATATACGACAATAAACGGCTACCTACATTATTCATATTAATAGATTAGGGGAGATTAGAGAGTTTTTTGTATCCATTGCCGTTAGGTGTAAGCCCCATATCACAATGGGCGTAAGCGTAAAAAGCGCGTAAGAAAAATGGGCAGAAAATTACGTATGTTCACTCGAATATGAGTAACAAATTTCAGGCATAAACATGATTGTATGTATGTTTGGAATTAAAAACTGTGTCACTGTGTCTAATAAGCGCAAAATTCGGAAATCGTTATTTGACTAATAATTTTGTTCACGAGTATTACAAATGGACATTCTCGAAAGAGAAAACACTACCATTTCGTTTATTTAAGTCGACTATAATATTTTAATATATCTCAAATAGAGGATATGGCAATTACCTGCACAATAATAACCTTGTTGAATGTTGACACTTTTTTTGTAGTTTTATCGTTATTGTAGTCGATAGAAAAATAAAACTACCAACAATAAACCTAATATTTCCACAATGATTCACACAGTCGAGTTTAAAAGCGCGAACGCCGTAGCCACGCAATGCAATAATTTCCATTTTTCGTAGTGTAATTTCGCGATGAATAGTGCATGAATAACGCTCGGATGAAATATGAAACAGAGTTAACACTTTATGTTTATTTGGAAGCCTCCGTTAAATTTCAAGGGACAGTGGCAAAATGTTGCGGCACAATTTCTCACACCATAATTTTAATTACCATTAATAATGGTTACGTTGATGTCGCTTAATTGCAGCTATAAATTAATGCAAATCGCGTTGCGCTGCAATAATTACAGATGTATTTGAACGTGGCTAAAATGATATTTTTAATTTATTATGTGTAACATCATAGTTTACTGGGTTTCAACTATTCAACTTCCACCGATTGTACTTATAAACTGCTGCTCAAATTTTCAAACTAAAGCTTGTTTTACAATATTTTTTTCCACAAATCTATTAAAAGTAGGTTTTTTAATGTTTGTTTTTAGGGTTAAAATAGTATATTTCGTAACGAGTTTCGAAAAAAACAAATATCGTACGATTGTGAAGTTACGAGCAATACAATATTTTTTGTTCTACAGTCTATACAGGGTGTTACAAAAATACTGTAAAATTTTTAAGGGCATATAGTACTTACCAAAATAAGTAAAAAAGCTTAATCAACATAGGACTGATCTTCAACTGTTTCCGAGAAAAGCAAAAAATCGAAAAAAACTTACAAAGATACAAAATTTTGTCTATGTCAGTAAATAGACTATAAAAATAACAATAAAATTTTATATGAAACATGTTTCTCAGTTTCTAATACTTACGAAGTTATTTGAAAATTAAATATTGGTCAAGGTCGCCACAACATATAACATAGTACAATTATTTGATTAAAAAAAAAAAACAAAAGCACATCTAAGTTGATATCTGAAAGGTAAACAAAATCCCATCAAAATCGTAACTCTTATAGTTTTCGTTTTCGTATGTAAACCCCGTAAAACTCATTTATTACTGCCTCAAATCTTGGAAACTATCCCAACCCATGTTGGTTAAGCTTTTTACTCATTTTGGTCAGTACTATATGCCCTTAATTTTTTAAAAATATTTTTGAAACAAAATAGCCATTTGCGCTCTCTTTTGTCATTTTGTCGCTCATGCGCGACAAAGTATAAAAAACGCTCGCTCTCCAAATTTCTAACTATCCAATGCTAAGAAATGTTACTTGTCTACATTCTTAATGGAAACGTTTAGTCAGGAACTAATGGTACTGTAGTTCACAAGTCAATCTGACTCTGTCGGTATTACATAACCAAACAAAATGCCGCACTACTGTGAAAATAAAATAGGGCATTCATTTACAAAAACGAAAGTATAAAATGCTTAGATTAGATTGAAGCAATACCTCAAAAAGAATTAAAAATAACGATAAATTAAAATAAAATATAAAATAAATTGTGTGAACAGTTGAGTTGCCACCTGAAAAAGTTTGGCATGAACGCTTCACTTTTTTACTGCACTAGTTTAATGTATTAGAAACAAATAAATTTTTGTTATAGTGGAGGCCCCCATTGTGGCGACTGTAGAAAACAATGGACATTGACGATTTCGAAAGAACAACAATAACCTCGTGATCGACAATGTTCCATTTTGCGCTCTTAATACACAAATAGCTATTTCGCACTCCCGAGACTGAGCGATTCTAATCACTCATTTCAGGGACTAAAGTTCAAATTCAGTCCCAGAGGGATTAAATATGAAAAAAATCCCTGGGGGATTAAAGTAAAAATAAACAAGATGTTACAGTTACAATGATTTATTTATTCGTATCTGAACTACATTTTGAGCAGGCGTGAGTTTCAATTTGGACAAAATTTTTGACATTTGTATTGTCAAATTGGAAGATTAATTTCTCTTACACTAATATGGTTCCATTTGATACGGAAGTGCGGAAAATAGCGTATATACGAGAGGACTAAAGTGCATTCAATCCCTCAGGTGATTATTTCCCTCACCTTAAACTTCACCCACAAGATTGAATATGCAGTTTAGTCCCTGAGTATATAATATACTATTTCGAGCGAGTACGAACGAATACTATTTTCTAGACGACCACAAAGAAAAATAAGCTTTTTCAAGAATTTTATTTCAAATGACAATTGAATACGTTGCTACTCAAAAACTATCAAGTATAAAGGTAAAAACTCTGAATTTTTTAAAGTAAAAATTTATTTCTATCAATCCGTGTTAGAATACACGATGTTTATTTTTAAAAAGTATAAAAATAGTAATATCTACGGAAATTATATTTTATTTTGACCAGATTCATATAGATTTAGTTAGCTTATTAAGAGTACTAAAAACTTTATCAGAACAATTTTTTTGTATCCGTAACAACTTCCGAGAAAAACCATGTTCCCAACTTTCGGTTCCAGCCTGTTTATAATATTTTCCAAAAAACTTTGTGTATACAATTTATATAAAATATGTATAATGGAAATAACGGAAAGTAATTTGGTCACATTAGCTTTTACCTTAGGTAAGGAAGGTATTATCTTTGGTCAAAAAAATCGATGATGTGTTTTTAATGAATAAGCACGTTTTATGTTCCCTAGAATGCGATTTTACTATTTTTACGATGATGTCTGTATGTATGTATGGATGTATGTATGTATGTATGTATGTATGTGTGTGTGACGATTTTTTCGGATTGCATAACTTTAATACCACCTGTCCAAAAACTACAATTTGCGTATTCCTTTTCTTTACATTCATATGAAGAGCTGATTAAATTTTGGTTAGAATTGGTTGACCGGAAGTACCCTAATTTGAAGATTTTAACAGTTTTTCTTGAAAAAACGGTGTTAAATATTATTTTTCACATTTAATGTTATTATAAATATTAAAGAATATTTTATTGTGTATGAGATTTGATTACATTTTATACTTCATATTCAATGGATATAGGCGGTGTGCACAAAAGTAGTCAGCGCCGACAGCGGACAAAAATGACAAAAATGGTTACTCATTGAAACATAGCAAGGTTATGTTTTTATGTCAGAATAATTTTGAAATTTCTATATTATAAAATATTTGCAATAAATGCGAATGATAGGATGTCAAATATTATGTGATGTATTGGGGGATGTAATAATTCTAACAAAATTACCGATTAAACTATCATATTTTATAAATTTCGTAGAAGATTATACGAGGAACAGATGTTTTAGAAAATAACTTTTTCTTCTACTAACATGAAAAATTCTTTTAGGTATACATATTTTCTCATTGTAAAAGATGCTTATCGTATGAATAAAATTCCAACAATGGTTGTCTGATTGCAATAATGAATTATATAAAAATGTGTTTCTTAAGTTAATATTTGAACAAAATATAATACAAGAAGCAGAAAATTGTCATAAAATTGTATAATACTTGCAGTTGTATGAAATAGAAGTCTATTTTTGATATATAATTCGTCTATTTATTATAGATTTTATACATGTAATGTTCATGTTAAAGGTAGAAATTCACATGGTTCGTATTTTTCGTGTATTTTCTTTTCCGAGCTGATTCCACTTAGAGCCTGGTACCTGGTATATTTTCAATGAAGAATCTTCTTCAATTATTACGAATATAAAAGAAAGATGCTAACATCATCCACTGATATCGTAATAAGTAGAAACTTTCTTCTTTCCAATCATTCAAGTTTTCCAACTTTTTAATCTCAATTTCCATATATTGTGCATCTTGTAACATTCAACTATTATAAATTATAATATAAATTTAAATATGATAAAATGGTTTACAGAAATCACACATATTATGAGAAAAATTATATTTTCTGCCACAGTACCTTCGCTGGTATTTTGACTTTTTTGATTGTCACATCACATATATAGCATTTAAAATATTTTTTTTTATTCATTTCAATATACTGTGATGTATAATATTCATGCACAATAGCAACAACTCAAAATAAAATTGTAAATTGTATCACTTTCTCGAAATGTCAAAATTGATTCGGTAACCAAAAATGTCAATGTAGCGCCGTTAGAGGCGCTGACGCTCAAAATGTGCACATCGCCTATAGAGTAATAAATTTATAAAGAAATTAAATTTCATAAAGCAGCAAGGTGTTCTATAACCATAGAAATATCTATTATATTAAGAAAATTGACAAATGTCAGTGTCAAATGCATTTGACAGTATATTTGTGTTATAATTTTACTGGAAATATATAATCTCTTACAAAAAACTGTCTGTATGGAATTTGTACAAAATACATAGAACTGAAGGTAATGTACTGGAAATATGGAATCTTTTACAAGAAAATCTCTTTGTGGAATTTTCACAATATACATAGATCTAACAATATCTGACGGAAGGTATGTGCAGGCCACATCAGATTTTTTTGGTTTAGTTTGTATTTAAATATAATGGACCTTTTCAATTTAACGGCTATCTCTTTCTATCGCTGCAAATAGTAAGAAAATGGCGACAACAACTGCCAGTTGGGCTGTCAAACGAAACGTCAAAAATATTACAGTCATTAAAATACCTCTATTTTCAGTGAAAATTTGCATCGTTAGACATGTTAACTTCAATAAAAGCTTTTGTAGCTTATTTCGATAAGATTTTTTAGAGTTATCTGAGATAATTCTCATATTTTACGTCTAAATTTTTTAGAATCAAACGTCATAGATCTCAGTTGTTCTTACTATGCGCAGATCCCCATTGCGCATATCTTCTATCTCTTTAAATTGAAAAGGTCCGTTATTTGTTTAGTTGTAGGATTACGCTGATTACAGAGATGGGATATAATCAATTAATTTAAATTGGTATTAATTTAATATTATAATTTTCAAATTACTGTTATAAAGGATTTAATAATTAAATAATATGTTACAATAAATTGAAATTTAATTACCTATATAACTATACGTAACCTGCAACAAACCTCTCTACACAATAATTCATGGCCCGCTCCACAATTTGCATATTTATTATTTTCTATTGAAACGCAGTTTCTAAACTGTCAGTGGAGGTAAATAGATTAAAACGCAGTTATATAATTTTGCGAAATTACATTTATTAATGTCGAATAGTCCCTTGAAGACAGAAGTTCAATAAATCCTCGGCAATTATAATTTATTTTCCATCAATCATTGGTGGAAATGGATCTTGGAGCCATCCTGATCCCGACCTGCCGCAAAACCTTCACTTCTTGCGTGCGGCAAGCAGGATTACCGGAAACGGAAAGAGACAAGTTGATTTGCTCAGTATCGGACAGCTTGCATACGCCTGTCAAGAAATATAAATGATACCCCTTATTCCGGATAAAAACTATTCATAATATGAAATAAAAACTCGGCTATTATAAAAAATTGTTTCTTTTTTAGTCATATAAAGAAAGAAAATAATTACGTATTGTACAGTTACACAGTTAAATTCAGGTTTTATTATCTACGGCCTTTAAATTTTGAATAGTATTTAGATACCTACGTCTTTTTAATTACATACCTTTATTTAATGGGCCAATTATTTGCACAAATTGAATCTATAACATATTGCAATATAAAATATCCAAACACAGGGTGTAACACGCAAAGGCCACACACGTTTAACATGGGAAAACAGTTTTTCCTTAGTTGCTTTGGGGCCGGATCGACAATGTCCATTTGCGCTCGAAACACACACAAGATTTTTCCTACAGTCGCTACAATGGGGTCCTCCACCATAACAAAAATTTATTTTTTATTTATTTTTATTTATCGGTATTTTCCATTCTTCTTGAACTATTGCTTCAATCTAATCTAAGCATTTTATACTTTCGTTTTTGTAAATAAATGCCCTATTTTATTTTCACAGCAGTGCCGCATTTTGTTTGGTTATGTAACATACCAACAGAGCAGTTATATGTCAGATTGACTTAAGTGGGCAATGTGTAACTACAGTGTCATTAATTCCTGACTAAACGTTTCCATTAAGAATGTAGCCAAGTAACATTTCTCAACATTGTATAGTTTAATTTGAGGAGCGAGCGTTTTTTCTACTTTGTCGCTCTAGAGCGGCAAAGTGACATTTTGCGTTGACAAAAGAGAGCGCAAATGGCTACTTTGTATATAGACTGTACAAAAAAATATTTTAAAATATAATCCAAAACTTTTCAAATTTGGTATAAAAGAAAGTGATATATTACCTGAAGTTGTTAACAGTTTTTCTTAAATAAAATGGTTTCATTTATAAATAAATGCTTCAAATAATAGTTTAAGAGAATTAAATTCTGCGTCTATCATATATAGTATTATTAAATTAGCCCTTTGTATAAGCGATATGTAAATTTAAAACTTTTATACTTTTTGGTTTTTATAATGAAGCTTGCTATGGATTAGGACAAAAAATAACAAAAAAATAAAAAAAATAGATGTTAATGTCAAATTACATCAAATACGTGAAATTTTATAATTGGGTCTATACTTCATATTGGTCTTGCGTACAAGGAAGTCCTGTGGTGTCCACATCAGATTTTTTTGAACTATAAAAATATAATGATAGAGTTTTCATTGCCATATTAATTTCAGAACAAAAGCGTAAATACAAAAAAAAATGTTCAGAATTAGAAACAGCATGTATTACATGCGTTTCATTTACGAGAGACAGACTAAATAAAAGTCAATCAATTTGTTGTATGGTTTGAATTTGTCAGAAGATAACTTACTCTTACCTAATTGAATTACCTGCAAAGTACCATTTCAAACATTGAACTTTTTCATATAAATTAAATCTCTATATGATTTTTAAGTAAAAATAAAAAGAAAATAATAATAATATTTACAATGAAATATTAAATAATAAACTTATCTGTCACACTCAAACAATTTTAATTGTAATGTTTGTTTTCCGTGGCACCCTGTAGATATTTAATTTACGTCTATTCCATGACAGGAACATATTGCATCAATAAATTTAGGCTCATTCAATACAGTTTTTAATTCGGAATATTGTATTTACATTTTTGATAAGAAAAATAGTCACCCACAATTTTTCTGTATTATTACATTTGAGAAAATATCATCGACAGAATAAGATAACAAATGAAAAAAAGCACCTATTTAATGATATGTGTATTAGTTTCGGTACAAGTGTACAATCCTGTATTTTTATTCCCGACTACTCTTAAAATTTTATGCAAAACAATTATTTCTTTTAATCTAATGAGAAATGACGTGAGTCAAGCTGGTTGATATTAATTCCAAGGATATTTCTAAATTCAAGACACTCGTACAGTAGTATGTATAGTTTATGAGCTACTCTCAAGGACCGTAGATTCAAATGCCCTAGCGCTAGCCCATTCATTTCATCATTTCATTCGTCCCACCTCGGTCCCGTCTATTAGTTTCTGCAAACCTTGACCTACTTTTAGTAATACTCGATAACATTTAAAAGTTAGACGCAATTAATTTTCCCGTACGGTAAAATCCAACTTTCCAGATCCACTTTTACGGAATAGTTTCGCTTATGGTTGTATAATTGTGTTTAATGGGGACTTATACAATTCAAACTTTTCGGACGCCATTTAGTGAGTAAAAAAGTATTTAATAAGTATTATGTAGTGAGCAAGATTTCGCTCTACACTCTACAGTTTGACATTCATCAATCATGTGATCCACCATGTGATCACAACAACTGTTCTTTGAAAGGAAACGTAAACATGTCAGACTGAACACATTTTTATATAATTATTTAAGTATGTTTTACTCAGTGCATACCTTTCAACTAATTCATGCAAAATTTCCACTTTTCGTCAAACCCCGCATTCTAACGACCTTTTCGACTGTAAGACGAAATGATTTCAATGTTTTTAAACACAAATCGTGCCCCCGGTACATCATCTTGTGTTAAACTCATTATTTATTTGTGAACTTGGTTTTTAGTGATATTTCAAATGCCAAGGATCACTACACTTTAGTACAAGAGATAATTAATAACAGGCATTACACAAAATAACATAACCAAACTTTACTGACTAAATAACACGCAAATGGGATCAACGAGGCGAAGTGCTGAAGGGGAGAGCATTTGATCGAGTCGGCCATGGTATATCACCTTGCCTTTTCTAAAAATTTGTTGTTCTTTTCTAAATTGTGTGGAGGGAGGTCCGCCGCCGATCCGCCGCGGCTGACGTCCCCATTAAGAATCAAAATATTTTATAAATTTTTTTATTTTATATCGCATAAAATATTGTTTGCATAGAGATCCTTATGCACGAGTCTATATTGCCATAAAAACTTGTTTCTTGATCAATCACCTTATATTATTTGTAGATAAATTATGTCATACATTTAATTTGTTAAATAAAATTTATCTTGCAGGATCCAAATTATGTTTAATGAGTTTTGATTAGAAGTTGTAAGAATCAATATTTCTTAAAATTGTTATACAATAAGAACTAAAAACAAAATGTTTGTAACCTTTATATTTAAAATTTTTACAACCTAGACCAGACCTAGACTACGAAGGTATGTTACCTGTTAATAAATTATATTTGCAACGTTTGCAGGACATCTTTTCTACTATAATACATTAAACATAAATTTAATAATTAAGTAAATGACACTTCGTATTTACCTGTCATTTACAAATATTAAAATTGACAACTGATTTCCACAGAATATTTAATTAAATATATGAATGAAATAAGCAGAAAAATAAGTTTGAACAATAATTGTGAAATATGATAATAAGACGTATTTATAAAGAAAAACTGTAAAATGCATAAGCTTTTGTAACATCAATACATAATTATAACCATTTACTGAATGTCTAAATATTTATTATTGCAATGTATAAAAATGCGAATTCATGCAGCTATTTACATTTACGTTAAATTTAAATTTAATATAATTTAAAAGTTAAATGTATGCCAAAGTTCTCATTTATCTCTCATTTTCATTTAAATTTTCGTATAATGTTATTTTTGAAATGTTTAAAAAAAATTTAAATCTAAAATTTACATGTAAGTATCTAAAGAAAAATAGAAAACCAAAATAATATTAATATGTTTTGAAATAAAATAATAACCTACTTTAGAATAATTATAATCGGAAAATATATTTCCGCGTTTATATTTAACCTTAGTTATGCCATATTTTTTTTTACTGTTTAATGCATGAAAAACAATATAATCTCAGTTCAAAATATATCAAAAGAAAAATTTTATGCAGAGCTTGCAGCAAAAACTTTACAAATAAAACATCAGAGCACATTAACCTTGAAACGTTTGTTATGTACTTTTATTTTTATAGAACATTTTGAAGCTGCTGCAGGGATGTAATTAGAAATCCATTAACTAAATGAAAAACAAAATTGCGTGCAATCAATGCATTTTTCAAATATTCGTCTATTAAGTGCAGGCTAGTATTGTCTATCTTCCATCCCTAATGCATTTTTTATTGCGTACGTAAGTTCTTCTGTACCCTTTTGAATGCATGTGTACTCTAATTAAAAGGGACATTACGATTGTAACTAAAAGGAGAAAAGAGGGAATCACAAAAATAACATAATAGTGCTGTTGTAAGAATTTTTATATGACTTTTAAGCAAGGACCCGAACCGTAACGAAACCGTAACCGAAAACCGAAACCTATATTTTATTTCTTTAAATATGGAAACCGAAAACCGATACGAAAAATAAATTCATTCTATAACCGAAAACATAACCGAATCGAAATAATATCGCTACTAAAACCGTAAATTTAAAAATAGGATTTTTTTATTAACCTACATCTTTTTTGTAGAAATGTTTTGCATACCTTCAGGTTCATAAAAAAGTATTTCCTCATTTTAAAAAAAAATTCTGGTATTATACTCCATTTTGCAATTATTTTTTGCAATTATAATAAGAAAAATTACTCATTGGAATAGAATTATTATTATAACTTAAAATTAAAATATTAATAATTTACGAAACGCATTTAATTCTTGTTGAAAAAATAAACTTAAAAATTTTAATGTGAAAACTTTAACTTGTAAGTTACTTTGTGAACCGAAATTTTTATTTTTAGATCACAGCTTAAAATAATTACTTACAATTTTTTTTTCGAATTTTGAATTCCGAACAAGTCGAATATATCTATTCGTACTAATTGTTAGTAAAACGTAGAATTAAAATGTTATTACATTACGAAATAGGTACTGATGTATTTCATGTCACAAAAAGTAAAAACTAAGCTAACTTTTCATTTAAACCGAAACCGAAAAGAACCGAAACCGTAACGAAACCGAAAATTATTTGTTTTATTAACCTAAACGAAAACCAATATAATATTTTCAAAAAAACCGTAACCGATAACCGGAACCGAATTTTTATTAATGTTAAGACCGTGAACCGTAACCGAACCCCAATATTTTTCGGTTCGAGTCCCTGCTTCTAAGTAATACCCCAGATCACGTATATACGCTAGTATATAGTATAGTATATAGTATATACGCTAGTTATTACGCTAGTATATTATAATCAATGGTAATACTTTTAAATAACGAACAGGCCAGCTGATGTAGTTTATGGCTCGAATAATAAACATTTGCTCAAAGTTGTGAATTTGTATAATGTTAATAATGTGTGCTTGTTAACAATACGTTGTTACGTAGGTAGACATTACAAACAATACAGACAATGGACGACATACAATGTGAAATTTTGTTAAATAAATATTAGTACTGACCAAAATTATATACAGTTAGGAGAAATAACTAATTATATCTAAATACCTAATATGTATAAATTTTACTTAAAAATAAGAGCACAATTCATAATTTATAAATTAAATTTACAATTTTTAACAGCAATTTTCTATAAGACTTGTTTACTTTAAATGTTAAGGCATGCAACTGCAGCAAATAAATTATTATTCCTATAGTACCGCTAAATTTAATACATCCTATGAGTATTTTCCGAAAACTGTTATTTCAGTAATTTCTAAGGGAATTAATAGAAAAGGTTGCATTTCGAAGTTTCTTAAAGGAGGAACATGTTTTAAAAGTTCATTTTGTTTGAGACGATTAGTCTCGCAAGGCATATTGTGAAAATATAAAACCATAGCTGTATTTGCATTTCCGATCATTGACGACTAGTCCTTAGAATCAATTCAAACCGTTTAAATGCTCTTTTTACTAAACTTTTTGTTTCATATACCTATACAGGATGTCCGGATTTCGAAGGCCACCGTTGGGATCTCTGAAACTATAAGAGATACGACATCGGTTAAATAGGACATGTGGTGTACCTATGGGGCCACCCGTAGATGTGCTTTTGTTTTGCCAAAAATTCTCATATGTTACCAGATATGGCGGAAAACTGAATTTGGGCGATTTTTACTTTCCGCTACCCTTGGTAAGGGAGGTATAGAGATCTTGCTAAAAATCGCATATCGAGATTTTAGTAAATGACCATGTTTTAAGGTCCCTAGAATCCAATTTTAACATTTTCATGATGATGTATGTGTGTATGTGTGTATGTGTGTATGTGCGTATGTGTGTATGTGTGTATGTATGTATGTATGTATGTATGTTTGTATGTATGTATGTATATATATATATATATATATATATATATATATATATATATATATATATGTGTGTGTGTGTGTGTGTGTGTGTGTGTGTGTATGTGTGTACCTGCCTCTTATCTATACTCTATCCGTTTTAACTATAGAGTGGTGTGAAAGTAGAAGCAGTTTGATCATGTTGTTTGATTGGATAATCGGTGCTATTCTGTAATATCATCATTATTTGTTATCGATCATTAAATTAATGGCAATCGTTTATTTTTAATGATCAAGTTATCGATTGTCTCAATTTTCGTATTCTATAATTACAATCATTTTCTTTGTCATTTATTTGCAAATTTGCATAAGGATAAAGGGTCACTTGCGTTTCTTAGTGCCTTGTTGTGAATACATAACCTAAATCTGTTAACAATATAAAAATGTAAATACTACGAATTATATTATATAAAATGCTTACTTGTATTTTCTTTCAATTATGTATATTGCATTGAAAGTACGGGCGATATATAATTCTTACTGATAATTTTATCTGATTTTGACATTTGTTATTGATCATTAATATGATAACGACAGCATGTTACTGATCGATAAATTTCAGTGTGTTATCGACTATCATTAACCAATTTTAATGAACAAGTGACTCACAGAATCCCAATTTGAATTGCAATCGATCATTACCTCGATAATGATTGATATATGATAATGATTGAGTTACAGAATAGCCCCGAATATCGGAGTATTATCTAATCAGAAAACAAGATCAAACTGCTTCTATCTTCGCACCACTCTATCCAGTTAAAAAGTAGGGTTAGAGAAGTGTTCTTGTCGTCCTGAGCTATTGTATTGTCGTCTTTAATCTTTAGCCGTATTTATTTATCTTATTTCAAGTGATACGAACATATGTATAATTTCGATTACGAATATATGGGAGATGATGATTTTTGCAATATTAATTTACTGACTGTTTAGTGTCAATCTTTGTTCTGTAAAATGTCGTGAATAATGTCTAAATGTACTCGTATGTACTGTATAGTAAATTGAAGTCACGGAACACAATACAAGAACAATGTGAAATTTTCAGATAAACGATTGGTTGTCGTTACCCTTTTATGATACGTTAATTAGCGTTTTGTTATCTATGTATTTCATCATCTAAGCGAACGCAGGGTAATTGTGTGGAAAATTGGTAAATTGTTCTTGACAAAGGTACTGACAGTTTGATAGACGTGTCTATGTATTTTTTGCAAAAGTTACATTTACCTGCACTGTATTGTCTGTACGGAATCAAGATTGATGCTTTGTGAAGTTTAGAGCAGAATTGCTGTTTGTAGTTTCAGTTGGCTATACGTGTACATTTCAGTTAATAAAAGTAAGAAATAATATCATTAAATATACAATAAATATACACTGGAAAACAGGCCACTCAAAATAACTTCTTTATATTTCGCGTTCATAATGAAGTCATTTCGATACGCAATTTTTTGTTTTAGACGGTTGGTACTAGATGACGTTTCTTTAACCCATTTTTACCTAATTTATTTTTAGTTAATTGACAATTCATTTTAATAATATAATGTCGAAATTATTATTATTATTTTTTTATTTAGGGAAGATTATTTACATGAAAATGTACAAATAGTTACAAATATAATCACAAATTGAGTAAGTAAATGTTATTGTAGAAGGCGCAAAATATAAAAATAGTATAAAGAACTCATTTTATAAGACTTTCTTTCGCACTTGTCAATTAGGAAACTCGCTAACGCTCGTTTTCTAAATTTTGACGCGTGCGAAACAAACATGTCTTATAAAACACGTTCTTTAATATATTATTTTCTTTATAATTATTTTTAATTTTCTTTTTTGTAAACTAGGCTTAAGGCCTCACAAATCATAGTAGCGGTTCCGGTTTAACGGGAAGTGACATTAACTTTCATATTTAAAATGAGATACCCTATATGTTTTTATATAATTGTAGTCTACGTAAAATTACGAATTCAACGATATGCGTGAAGTGAAGTTTTATTGAAGAAATATTTTACAAAAATGCAAGAGAAAATTTTGAATAATTAACTTACATACGTAGGCTGTGAAAACAATTGAGATAATTATTTTGTAACAAAGTTATTTCTTATCAATAATTCTTTAGGCATTGTTATTATAGTATAATTAAATTGTATTCCCAGTCTGCCTGGCTTACCATAGCTTACCAGGTTAATTATTCATAATTTTCTCATACGTTTTGTAATTTATTTTTTCGATAAAAATTCACTTCAAGCATACCCTGGAATTCGTAATTTTACGTAGATTCCAAACACAGGGTGGTGATTCAAACACACAAACATTGAGATTTAACATGTAAAATCAAACTTTCGTAATTTCCTTTCCTAATTATTTTAGGTAAAAAAGTTTCAAACAAAAGTTGTAGAGCATAAAATTCTACATTTGAGTCTATAATAACTTATTGTTAAATGAGGCTAAAACGCAAAAATTAATTATATCAAACAAGACAAATTGCAATCAAGGGAAACCTGTAAATATTCTAGGTTTTTATATTGAACCATCTCTTAATGGTTCTTCTCATATTTTAGTTCTTAGTAAGAAACTATCCGGAATATTATTCTTACTTAGACGATTGAAACATACTGTAGATATGATTACTTTAAAAGTTAGCTATTTTTCTTTATTCCACTCACTAATATCTTACGGGACAATTCTGTGGGGGAACTCTCCAAATGCAATAAAAATCTTTCGGATGCAAAAAACAGCTATACGAATCATGTTAGGCCTTAAATATAGAGACCATTGTAAACAAGGCTTTAAAAATTTAGGTATATTGACTCTACCGTCTATTTATATTCTACACTCAGTACTTGAAGTACATAAATTCAATTTAAACTTCACTAAAAATGGAGATTGCCACCGCTACAACACCAGATCTGCAAACTTATTGCGCAAACCTGCTTACAGGCTACAGAAGTCTATTAAATGTTCATTAAATTTAGACCTGTATAATAAATTGCCTGAGAAAATAAAAAATATGAATCACAAAACTTTCAAAAACATAATTAAAAATTTTCTGGTAAAACATGCATTTTATGATTTAGAAGAATATCTGAATGTTGATATGAAACAAATTTTGTAATATGTTTATTTCGCAATTTATTGTTTCTATTTTATAATTGTTTTGACGTACTATAAACTTGTTTAATACATTGTAATATAGTTAAATAAATTATTAAAATTATTATTATTATTATTATTATTATTATTATTATTATTATTATTATAAGCAAAATTAATTTTACTCGTTTTGTAACGACAGAAATTACCTATTAAAATGTCAAATGTCAAGTTAGGTTAGGTTATTTTTAATATTATTTGTAATTTCATTCTCTCGCATTTGTACAATTTATCTTAGTAGTAATTTCTTAAATACACGCTTCTATAGCATCACTTTTCAATTTGCAATTTCATTTTAAATGAACAATTATCAATTTAAATTAATAGATAATTATTCATTGAAACATAAATTAGAGATAAAAAGAAATTAAGCTAATCATAGACAAACCGTTAGATATTTGTTAATTATTTTGTTTTTCACAGCTAAAATCTGCCGTTACGGAGCATGAAAAATTTCGTTTTGGTATTTGATTCAGTTATAGAATTTTACGCTCTACAATTATTACTTGAAGCTTTATTACTTAAAATAATTAGAGAAGCAGGAAATTACGAAAGTGTGATCTTAAAAGTTAAATCCTTGTGTCCGAGTCACCACCCTGTATGAAACGTTAATGTCACTTCCGGTTAAGCCGAAAGCGCTACCATCATGCTAAGTACTAGGATTTGTGTGGCCATAAGCCTAGTTTACAAAATATAAAGAAAAAAAAAGTTATTTTGAGTGACTTGTTTTTCAGTGTCACCCTATACAGGTGTCCCATAACTTCAGGTACATATTAGAAGGGCATATAGTTCTTAATGTCCTGATTACGGGACAAAAAGAATTTTTCCAAAATTCTTATAATTAAGGGTAGTTCACTTAAGAACATTTTTTGTACCCCTGGATACTATAATATTTGGAATAGTGAAATTAATTATAACTATTACATAAAATAGTTTAACAGTGTAATTAATTTATGCAATTACGTAAAGCTTTGTCACACCAATTAAGTTTGGGAGATGTGTATGTAATGAAAAAAAATCAAATTATTTACTTTATTTTTACAAAAACTGTTCAAAATTATTTCCATTAACAGCTAAACATAATGCAGCACGTTGAATTAAAGAAATTGAACAAGCCCGATGAATTGCATTCTCTTGTCTAATTCTTTCAGCACAATTTTCAACTCGTTACCGTAATTCTTCAACGGTTTCAGGTGCCTCTTGATTATCATAGACGAGGGATTTAAAATTACCCCACAAATAAAAATCTAACGGATTGAAATCCGGGGATCTAGGGGGCCAAGACGCGGGACCTCCTTGACCAATACACATGTCCTCAAATACTCTGTCAAGATGATGACATTTCTAGCAAAATGTGGCGGTGCACCGTCATGCATAAACCATGCATTTTGACGTACATTAAGAGGAATATCTTCTAATAATTCATGCAAATTATGCAGCAAAAATTGTAAATAATCATTCCCAGACATTCTGTTAGGAAGTATGTATGGTCCCAGTAACGATCCGTTTACCATCCCAGCCCAAACATGTAGTGAAAATCTGTGCTGAAAATGACTCCTGACAGCAGCATGTGGATTTTCTTCGGCCCAGTTGTGACAGTTATGAATATTATGTATACCATCACGAGTAAATATCGCTTCGTCGGAAAATATTACTTTTAACGTAAAATTGCCATCCGGAGCATGTTGGTTTAGAAGCCATTCACAAAACCTTACCCGAGAGTAATGATCGGGTTCAATTAACGCATAGACCTGTTGAAAATGATAAGGATGTAAATTATTATTCCTTAAAATTCTCCAAATTGTCGTTCGTGGTACACCTGGTAGTTGACGAGATATTCTCCTTATGCTGATTGTTGGGTCATTGCGTACCAAATCTAAGACAGCATTTTCAACATTTACTGGTCTCCGATGAGCCCCGCCGTCTCTTCCCCGATTAGGTTGCAAAGAACCAGTGTCGCAAAGGCGTTAAGGCTTACAAATATGCGAGAATTCGGATGCCGTCGTCCTGGGAAACGTTCAGCGTAATAACGCTGAGCTAATCTACAGTTTTGCCCTGCTTCGCCATACATTAGCAACATATCCACTAACTCACTGTTACTGTAACCATTCATATTTGTAACAATAATCAGAAGAGCAATATCAAAACTATTATAAGAAACACAATTTATGTGGCCGGCTACTAGAAACCTAATGAAATGATTGTATTATGCAAACATTTCTTATTAATTAGATATAATACAACGTAATATTTAATATTAAAACTACCTATTCAACCAGTGTCCCGAAACTGTTTCCTCCAAAAACCTCAAAAACTATTTTTTGAATTTTGAAAAAATTGTTTTTGTTCCGTAATCAGGATATTAAGAACTATATGCCCTTCTAATATGTACCTGAAGTTATGGGACACCCTGTATATACCTGTATGTATTGGTATATTTACTGCAGCGTAATTGCATAGTTGTATCCACTGAAATCAGCAGTGGACTACTGTACCATATACTAGACTAATTATGTATTCTGTATACTGATGAAATATCCTTTTGTTGCGTTAATTCTTGTAATCAATATCCTGGTACTGTAATCAAAATATCCTTTGTTATAAGCAAGAATTTTACAATGGAAGAGATAAGTGGATGAAGGTGTTATGTAACCTTTTCTGAAAAATTGATAATTTAGACGAACAAAAAGAATATACGTTGCCAGGGGTATAGCAAGAGGGGTTGTTACTTCCTCCTGAGATGATAAAAACTAAAATTTGCCCCTACAATAAATTTAAAATGATTACTAAGTAAATACACAAATTTAATAAAAAGAATATATAAAACTTGAAGATTAATTATTGTGGACTGTTATTACCAAAATCAACTCGCGTTGTTTTCTTATTAGACATTTAAAAATATTTTAACAACAAAACAACTCGTGGTGTATTACCATGAAAAATAGAATCAATATTGAGGTATGGTATTATGGTAAACAATAATTAGTTGCACTGCTGGTAAATCACAATCGCAGTAATGACACAATTATATTCAATAAATAAATAAAAAAAAATATATCATCACGGCATATTACCCATTGCTGGGTGTGCCGCTCAGAATAATAGAGATAGACCTGACGTTAATCAAACACTAGGGCAGGTGGACAGGTAAACGAATAATTTGTATATACCAATTTCTAAACTATAAATGTGATTCTCTCCAAGCCCGTATTTACAAGAATTTGTTTCCATATTCAAAATCGTGCAGTACAATAAACATAATCTAAAAACGTTTCTTTTGAGTAATTCCAATTCGCTCTACAATAATTATTGATAAATATATTCATAAGTAATATAACAAGTGATATGGACATTGCCGATTATTTTTTGACATTAATTTTAATGAGTTGTTATGGAAATGGAAATATAACGAGTGCGCAGCACGAGTTGTATTTCCTATTGCCATAACAACGATTCAAAATTATGTCAAAAAAATAATTTGGCAATGGTCATGTCACGAGTTGTATTTTGCGTGAGAATTTAACAAGCAAATGATACTCAATAAAAATAGTATTTATTTATTACAACATACATAGCTACTACAAATTAAAGATTACAACAATTAAAATTTTGTACATTGAAAGTACATTGGAAGAACATCGATTGTTCACTTGATTCAGATCTCATATTGGTGGTGTTGATATTAGATCCAGAATTCACGTTAGTGGTATTGCTGCTGTTTCTGATTCTGCTTAGGATTTCTTCATGTCTTTTGGATTGCATGTTTAAATATGGCTTGAGAGAATTTGAACTAGTGTGTCCTGTTATTTTCATAAGTTCCTGTTCAGTAATTTCAGATTGGGCAAGGTGCGTAACTGCTGAAGATCGATGACTATGATTGGTAAATTTCTTGTTTTTAGTGTCTAAACCAATTTGTGTTGCAGTTTGCTGTGTCCATTTTGACATTGAATTAATACCAATGGGGCAATTCTTATACCAGCCTGCATCATGAGTTAACTTCCACTTGTGATTTGGCGTTAAAAACAGACGATCAGTTGTTATATGGTTAGGACGTTTATCCAGCATTTTATAAAATAATCGCACAGGACAAATATCTGAATTTGTTTTATTACTAATTAACCACTTACTTTCTGAACATGATTTTGATCCTCCTTGTTTCGTTTTCGTAAAGATAGGGTTATATTCTATACGGCCCGTTTGGTTTCCAAAATTATCTTTTTCAATAACAAAATATTGAACCTTTGCATTAACACCTTCGTTGCCCCTCCACGCTAACTCTTTAGCTGCAATGAAATAGAATTTTTTTTGTAGGCCTTCCGGATTGTCTTCCGACCAATAGGTTTGTAACTGAAAATGTTCTTCAAGAGTGAAAGCATCAGAACTTTATTTTCTATTATCAATATCACGTTGAAGTTCTTTTCGTTTTGTATCTCTAGCTTGACGGGCAGGTAAAAATTCCAAATCCGAAAAAGGATCTATTTTTACATTATAATCCTTGAAAAAATTTTCTTGCAACATTTTTGCAGTGACATTCCAATTAAACTTAATTACATTTTCTTTATATTCTGTACCATCCTTCTTCTTCATGTTATAAGCATAATCTCTAAGCATGTTGCAAAGCTGAAAACGGGTTGTACCTTCTTCTAATGTATAATTTCTTTGTTTGCAGAAATCCATAAATTGTCCCCAAGCATATTTCTTCGCCTTTTTAGTATTTTTTGGGATATTTTCTTCAATTTTGTTAGTTATCTCTATTGTAGATACATTTCTCCATCTGCAATTTTCCATTTTACACGAGTTTACACAGTTTTTCTTTCTGACGTTTAATAAACAATTGTCAATATAGCTTTCATTTACATGACAACTAGGATTTTTATTTACAGTGAAGTATAATCGCTTATTAATTTTCACTAGTGATTACAATCGGTAAAGCTTGTCGTTCATTGGCTTAATTTGAAACAAATTCGTGATTTTATTGGTTGCCACGTATGTGCGTTAAATTCTCAGTTGAATATACTTCTAAATTAAATTCGTATGTATTATATGAGGGGAGGTGTATAAATCGCTCCCTAAGTGTGAAAGAAAAGTTCTATTAAAACTTTAATATTTTTATTTTTCTATATATTCTCTTTTAACTTTAATACATTTTTGCACGATCGGGTTATTTTTATATTTTTACCGATAGTGTTTCCAAGACAGTAGGTCTTATTTACAAATTACTGAACGGTAAGTGATGTGACGCACGTCGGTAAGTGATGTGCTTCACTTACCGTTCAGGAGCCGAGACGGTAAAAAAAATAAAAACAAATCAAAACTTACTTCAAAAATGATAAATAAAATTTTTTACTATGTCAAAATAATTTTCAAATCTTATTATTCTTTTAAATTTTGTGCAAAAAATAGTATAAGCATCACGAACGTTAAGGAATTACCGTTCTTAATACTTAATATACTATTATGACTCCTATCAATACATTTTTGTAAACCTTCAAAATAATAACTTTTATCTTTGTCTTCAAAATAGTTGTTTACAGCAGTAATTAGTTCTTCATTGGTCGAAAACTTTTGTCCTTTTAGCTCTTTTTTAAATTTTGGAAAAAATGAAAATCAATGGGGGCTAAGTCGGGACTGTAAGGTGCATGGTTTATTTCTTCAAAACCAAATACTTGCAATGCGGCTACTCCTGTGCGAGCTCTGTGAACAGGGGCATTGTCATGCAAGAGCAACACACCTCTGGCTAGTTTTCAACGACGCTTTTCCGTAATGGCCTCTTTTAAACGGTGTAAGATGTTAGCATAATATTCTCCTGTTATCATTGTGTCCTTTTCCTTGTAATCTATTAAAAGAATTCCTTGTAAATCTCAAAATATTGTTGCCATAATTTTTCCTGATGACTGCGCAACTTTAAAACTTCTTGTGCCAATTTATCGATTCTTGTTTCGACTATGGGTCATAAAAATGATCCCATGTTTCATCCCCTGTTACAATTTTATTAATAATTTCGGATGGATTATCTCTACACAATTCTACACTCTTTACATGTGTCACTTGCGCTCGTTTTTGAACAGGTGTCAGTAATCGAGGCACCCATCTTGCAGAAATCTTTGACATACCGAGATGATCATAAAGGATAAATTACTTTAAATATTTTCATTTCAATGTTATTTGAAGCTACTGGAACGTACATAGCACTGACATGTGTATTTTGAAAGTTACACATCAAATAAGTAGTCATGGGGTATGTTATACCCCACCACATCGTTCGAAGGTTAATTTACATTTTGTCCGCTAGTTGAATGAAGGATGTAGGCGCTGATGCTGGCTTTTTTAAAATTTACATGACTCCATTGTGTGAAGGTGTAAGATTTTTATTTTATCTTCGTTTCTGATTTTGATAACTTTAAATATTTATGTATTCAATCAGGGTTATAATTTAATTTTCATATCTCTCATCGAAGAAAATCCACTTTAGGTAATGAAATTTTCTGTCGTATTTCGAGAATAACTTTAATATTCAACTTTATCAATATCTGCTCGGCTTCTAAAGTAGGCGGACTGAAATTTTTCAGATAGCTCCTGAAAATTTTCCACTATGAAACAAGATTTACTGGCATCTAGTTACATTTTATTTTTAATATTTTCTGGCAAGATTTCGTGATTATTGGAAAATTGCATGGTCCGGATATTTCCGGAGAAACTCGTGACGGTTTAAATAAACGATTTTCACTTAAAATTCCCGTACCCAGACCATTGTTGTTACGTAAGATTCCATAAATTTTACTGGTAGGAAGAGTGTTCTACCAACTTTTATCTATTTTTTAATTTAAAAATAAATTTATGATTCATAAATAATTACGTTGAATTCGCAAGTGTATTAAGGTGCATAAAGGCCAAAGTTGTATAACTTTCATCGTTTAATGAAATTTTAACGTTTAATTAATTATTCTACCTAGCATGAGAAAATAACGATGCAACTGTAACAAAATGTGCGAAAAAAGTAATTGCGCAAGATTTTCCACCAACATTGAATACGAAAATAACATCCTTAAGAGAATAAAGATATAAAAATGTTAAATTAAAAAAGAACAAAAAGATGAAATGTAGTATTCAGATTAAATCTAAAATTGCGACGCGAACAGGCAACCGACTTTACTCAAGTGATGAAAAACGTCAATTTTATATTTGTTTCACTTTACGTAACATTTTTCATATTTAGTTTACGCAATATGAGTATAAATAAAACAAATTTATTAAAAATAATTATTTTTTAGACGACCACTTCAAAAAATAATAGCCTACTTTAGAAAGTTAACAATATTGTACAACTAAAGGTATGTTTACAATTAGATACATGTGTGAGAATTTGTTTGGGATACAAGTGTGATAAAACAAAATTTAAATGAGCCTAAAAGTTTATGATATTTCTTGTTAAATCTCTAAATCTATAGTAGATATAATAATGAATTTATATTTATCGAATAAAGAATTTAACGTTCTTTAATATAAGTATTTTCATAAATTTTCGATAAATAATATTTAGATGATTTTTTTCTTGTAACTACTACTTCCGGTTGTCCAATTGTTACCAAAACTTAATGAACTCTTCCCATTATTGTTAGATTGAGGAATCCGTAGTTAAAATGTCTTAAGTCTTATAGTATTTGAGAAATCGTGGATCCAACATCCACACATCCCCACACACATCCACACACGGACATCATCGTAAAAATGTTATAATCGGATTCTAGGGGCCTTAAAACGTGCTTATTCACTAAAATCTGAATATGCGATTTTTAGCATGAATTCAATACCTCTCTTAGCGAGAGGTAAAAATAGACGTAAAATGTGAGAAAAATCTTGGTAACTTTAAAAAATTTATCGAAATAAGTTACAAAAGTTTTTATTGGAGCTAAAATGACTAACGGTGCAAATTTTCACCAAGAATACAGGTATTTTAATGACTGCAATATTTTTGAACTTTCGTTTGACAGCCCAACTGGCTCGTCTCGATATCCAAAATCATCCTCCACCGGTAGAGAGTACTTACTAACATTAATACCTAAATAATTATTTTATACTGTTTTTGATATTGTAAAACTGTGGTACTACGTACATGTAATAAAATCTTTATTATATTCCCTGATTTTCTGTACTATTCACTTGCGAAGTCCATAGAAGTAACCTCTATACTTTTAGTTGATTGCAGATAAAATGTATTTTTAGAAATATTACCAGTGCAGTAAGAAAAATATTTTAGTATTTTCATTTACATCTTTATATGCTATGTTCGACCATGTTCTCAATATCGTGTACTCACAAATAGTGAAAATAGAAAACTGAATTTCAATCTCGTGCTCTTGGCTGGGCAAATTTGCTATCGGAGCTGCATTAGCATCCCTGATCATAGCAGAAGACAATCGCGGAGGCCTTAAATTGCGCTGTTTTCCGCCCGAACCGCTGGCTGAGCTTATTTAAAAAAGTAAAAATAGTCGGTCGCTTGCGCCGCTCCTGGATGCCTTGTCTTGCTCCGCACTGTGTAATTTATCGGCAGAACGGGAATGGAATTGCCTTGTTCTAGCGTTCAGCGCTCGATAAATGCTTCTTGCTCTTAGTTTTTAGCGGATTTCTTCCACTGGTTAATGATTCTGTTAAGAATAAGCCGACGGATACGTCTGCTCGACCATTCCTTAGTAAATATTACTAAATGAAAACCGATAACTTATAAAAGAAGAAAAATTTTCTTTGAGTAATTGAAACATTTGTGGAAATACTTTCTTACATTTTCTACAATTCATATAAAGAGGTGTTTTCTAAAAAGTAAACCAATAAATCACGATATGTTACCCATTTCTGTGTGTGCTAATATGCGTTTTATATTCAACACAGTTAGTCTCTTGCTGTCACTCCTCGCCTTGAACGACAACAGTGAAACCATAGGAAATATATGGAATTTTAAACAAATAGAATTGTAAAATATGATTTATAAAGATATAAAATCGTAAATAACTATTCAAATATTATATAATAACTATTTTATATACATAACTAAACAAATTAAATAAAAAAAGAATTATGAATGGCCTAAATATACGAATAAATTCAAGTCTTACTTTAAATTATTTATTGTTGTTTAAATAATACAAGAAATAATAAAAATAATAGAAATAATAATAACATTAATAGATCTTTAGATCTGGACCTAACAAATAAAAGTAATATGATAATGATAAGAATGAAACTAAAATGAACGTAGGTACGCATATTATATACTCGTATTTAAAATAACCATTACTTTGGAATAAAATACATTTAGGTGCTCATTATTTTTTTTTTGTTAAACTGCTAATTTTTATTACCATTTTGTTCTTTACAGTTTTTCTATAATTATTTAGTAAAATGTTGCTGAATATCCCTTAAATTTTTTTCATAACAACTAAATTGATATTCTGCATGATACACATTCACCATTTATTAGGAAAAGTTGTTTAGCTTCTAACTTCTCTAATGTCAGGTACATCAATTTAGCCCGGTTACTGTAACTGGTCCTGCACATTGGCACACATCATTTTAAAACCATTTTTTGCAATACCCTTTAATGAAATGTCGCGGAGAGATCACTAAATGAGTCACATATTTAAAATTCTGATGTGGCCAGCACATAACCTCTCGCCAGATATTTTACCTGGTTGTACGCATAAAACGAAAAATATGTGTGCGTGTGTGTGTGTGTGTGTGTGTGTGTGTGTGTGTGTGTGTGTGTGTGTGTGAGTGTGTATGTGTGTGTGCATGCGTGCGTGCGTGTGTGCGTGTGTGTGTGTGTGTGCGCGAGTGTGTGTGTGTGTGTGTGGATGTTGGATTCACGATTTCTCAAATACTATAAGACTTATCCCCGGTTGCACAAACGTTCATCAACGCATTGTTCGATTAACGGTTCATCAAATCGAACAAATTCGAATCAGTTTCCTTGTTCTTATGACATTTAAATCATTACTGTCAAAAAATCGCGTTGCATTTGTTCGTTTCGATGAACCGCTAACCGAACAACGCGTTGATTAACGTTTCTGCAACCGGGCATTAGACATTTTTAACTACGGATTCCTCAATCTAACAATAATGGAATTTTAAATGGCACAAAATTGACCCCTGTTGTGCACTCTTCACGCCAGCTATGAGTGCGCGTGAGGTGACGCCTGGTAAGCGCCCGCACGGTGCAAATATTTCATCATTACCGATATCTGTGTACAAGCAGATTGGCACACCCAGCAATGGGTAATAAGCCGTGATGATATATTTATTTATTTATTTATTTTATTTATTTGATTATGTTTTGGTAACAATTGGACAACCGGATAAATATTATTTATCGAAAATTTATGTAAATACTTATATTAAAGAACGTTAAATTCTTTATTCGATAAATATAAATTCATTATTATATCTTCTATAGATTTAGAGATAAAGAAATGCATATAAAATAATTTGATGTAAAAAATCTCAGATCAAACTACTACAAGGCAAGAAATTCAAATGTTTGTAATTGACACATAAATGTCAGTGTCAAAAATATATGTATGCCACAGTCAAAAATATTTGTACATTATTATGAAGATTATGAAAATGAAAAAAGCAACGCAAAAGAATGATGAACTTAAGCCGTTTGTTACACTTTCCAAAAGAGTATAGTTTTTGGAAATATATATTTTTTTAATTTAATTAATTTTGTCATATCTGCAATTTTACTTCGCCTACTGACTAAAGTTGTTTATATCTGTCAATGTCATTAATTCTGCCAAAATTTGATGTCAAGGAGGGTTAACTAGTGACAGCTGTCACTTTCAAAAAACTATAGTTGTTACCTTGTCAAAGGAAAAATCTGTTATAAAGATTTTAAATAAATATGTTTTATTTTCATAAAAATGATTAATGTTTCATACATTTTCATGTAAAATAGAATTGCATATTAATATACGTATTTTATTTTCACAAGTTATTTAAAATTAGTAATAATTTCATATGACAAAATATATGCAACTTTTTTTTAGTACCGGACCCCATTAATACAAATTTCTTCAATCGCTAGTTACTAAAAATTAAATACGAATCGAAAGCAACCAACATAATATGAACAAATGAACCTTTGAGATAATAAATATAATTCAGTCATCTATCATCTATAATTTTCGTTTAATAGACCTTAGAAATAAATGTTGCAAAAACTGCAGTGCAACTGGAGAGTAAACATATTTATATTTTACTAATATAACTTTACTCACTTGTTATCATGAATATGAATGACTGCACAATTGCTCTCGTCCTCATCATACGCAACAAATGAAATGCCATCCATACTGCCTTCATCAATTTTCAGAGTATGTACTAATTAATTTTATTTCAAAGATAGTGTACCAGTAGAAATATCTTTGTAACAAAGCGCACGTACTTTTAATTAAATACAAAGCCCCAAAAGGAATATTTTCTCTATAATTAAACAATGCAATTTTATTCAGTGGAATAGTAAAACTAAATTGAATAAAGAGATATGTAATTACCAATACGGGCATTACATGTTGAATATCTGAATACTTGTTCAATACTCTATTTCAGTTTTTTTTTTTTTAAATCTAATAGCTGGGTCGTTGATTCTAAATGAGCTACGTACATAACTACTCTCGTATATTATACATGCTCCACGTTAAAGGACAAGGGCCCATACTAGTATAGTTCTTATTTTAATTGAAATTAGCAATTACGAGTATTTACTTACATTTGATTACATGAATAATACATTGACAGATATATTACAGTGACCCTTATGAGTACGTGTACAGTTTGTGTAATCAAGCACTAGGCGAGTTACACAAAGTTCGAATATTACAATTGGACATTTAACCTAAAAATAAATACTTTTAATTTTAATTGAAAAAGTATTGTACATTTCAATGTAATTATTTTACGAGCTCGGATTTCAAACTTACATCTGCGGCAGTTATGATGTGAATAACATTTCTAGGTATGTTAATAGCTCTAAATACTGTTTGGCGACATATTCGTACAGCGTCAAACTTAAAACATGTGAGCAATCACATAACCTATCAAACATATTGCTAACACTACAATACGATAATGCAATCTCACTTGTGCGTAGCTCCTTTAGCCCATTTGTCAAGTCTGTACGAATAATTGTTTACTTGTTATCTGTACAAGCGAGTGTAACCTCGGACTCGGCAAGAGAGTTCCTAAGTGATAAATACTGACTTTACTGAAACTCATCTCTTTACGTCTTTACGTTGAATTGCATCTATCTATATTTCGTAACATTTATCAATGTTACATCAGCAACATTTTAAAAAATCCCTAAAACAGTAGTACAAAGTTAAACCTCTTAACAATGTTTTTGACTAAAACAGTGCCACAATATTAACTTCATAAACGCGAATTTTCATTATTAAACAGAGGAACACATACTGACTAGATTACTGCCTCGATACATAGGTACCGGGTGGCGCTCGAAATCCATTACATAGGCATTTATGCTGGATTTATACAGCGTAAGCCGTAACGTAACGTACCGTGCCGTGGCGTACTGTAACGTATCGTAATGCGTGATTTTTCTAGGCTATTTTATACAGAACTTTTACGGTACATTTTTGTAAAAAGTATACAAATGCTCTGTCGAAACAAATTTAGTGTACATCAGATTTGTATTTATCAGATTCGTTAGTTTATTCGCAATGCACTACATTTCATATATATTTCCATTTAATATATTAATCCAAACTTTGACACATGACACATGTCACTTATGTCAGTCAAAGTCACACAAGACAGACTATTCGTATTTTTTATATTTATATCCATTTAATTTATTAATTCCAACTTTGACATAATTAGCCAAACAAAAACAGACTACAGCGCAGGTAAGCAATAATTTTCATAATATCGCAACATACCGTAACGTAGAAAGATAAAAGTTCGCGATCTTTGGGTTTTTGACACGTTACGGCACGGTACGTCACGTTACGGCTTACGTCTGTATAAATTATCACATAGGTATGCATTGATTTATTCTTTACGTTACGTTACGGCACGGTACGTTACGTTGCGGCTTACGCTGTATAAATCCAGCATTACTAGGGAAAACAGTTTTTCCTTACGCGTTGCTTCCCAAATTATTTTGGAAAAAAATACTTAAAATAAAAGTTGTAGATCATGAAATTCTGCATTTAAATCAATAAAAAATGTATGCTTTGTAATGGCAGAAATTTGATATAAAAATGTTGAAAATCACGTCAAAAATAGTAATAGCCATGCATTTAATATAAAAAGCATAAGAAATGTAAGATTTTTTTGTCTGCCTGAAAAAGTCTCAATATTTGACAGTTAAAACATCAATCATTTGTTTTTCTTTTTGTTTTAATTCCACGGCTAGCGTTAAAACTAAAATTTTCAAACGCGCAATGAAAAACTGTGTCAGATGTAGAAAAGTAGTTTTTCTTCAAGCGTATTATAATATTCATATTATGCTACTGTACACACACTATAGAAGTTGCTCATTGTCATACTAGTACAAAAATGTTGTTATTGTTGTACTAGTAAAAAAATGTTAGTGTCTTAGTTCACCGCTGGCGGCGGCAGTTGTCGCAGCAACACACGTTATATTGAAAATTGTTATTTGACAGTTGTATCGTTTTTGTTTTGTAGTGTACACAGCCAGCTTTGGCTGAAATTGCAAATACTACAATTAAAAAATTCCAAAAATATTGTCAAAAAATTCTTTGAAACACTTGAAGAAAAAATAGTATATGTCATTCGGAGTAGAACGCCCTTTTTGTGTTTTACCCAGCTTGCCTAGCCTCGGCTAGCGCCTCGGCCGCAATAGCTGGGTTCAACACAAAAAGACCGCTTTCTACTCCTAATAACATAATGTACTATTCTTGACTGGATTTGGATATTAGGAAAATAAATTCTGGGATGCAGTCATGTAATTATATGTTATTTACTTCGATCCTACCAGGATACCTCAGGAAGAAATAATTATTTTTTAACAATTACAGAGTAGGTGCATATTTTGCTGTCAAAGGCATTCATAATTTAAATAAACTTTATCACTAATTTATAATTTATTTAAATTATGAATGCCTTTGACGGCAAAAGATGTATAGCTAACTCTGTAATTGTAAAAAATAATAATTTTTTCCGTTGAAGTAAATAATAAATAATTACATGACTACATCCCAGAATTTATTTTCCTCATATCCTAAAAACTGTTTTACCAAGTTAAATGCCTATGTAACGTATACTTGTAATATGCCCGGATAAGAGTAAAATCAATTTATAGTAATCATAATTATTATAATCACCTTTTTATATTATTACGTACCTATACTGTGTCTGGTTTAAGATTGCAGCGGTGTGAAAATAGGTGCAGTTTGATCTTTTTGTTTGATTGGATAATTTCGAGGTATTATCCAATCAGAAAACAAGATCAAACTGGTCCTATATTAGCACCACTGCAATCTTAAACCAGATACAGTATAGTTATATTTTGTACCTAAATTGGCACACCCAGCTATGGGTAATATGCCGCGATTTGTTGTGTCACAGATATTATTTTGCGTAAGATTATTTTTATTAAATTTATTATGTTTTGTCTCTAATTAGTTATTTAGGTACGTAACCGATGCTGTTGGATAAGAGCTACATTTAATGATACTGGTATTCACGTATTTTATTTCAGTTTATTTCTAGATTTCAGTGTGAGAACATCGATATTATAGTGATTCAGGTGAGAGAGTTAATCTAGCATGTGTATGATTGTGTGTGTGCGTGTGAGCAGTACTGGGTACTGTAGTGGCCGCATCGTGTGAACCCGAGGGTCGCCAACGGTAGCAGCAGGGAAGGCTGTAGCGACCCGCATCTGGTGTCGCCAACGGTAGCAGCAGTTAGGGCTGTAGTGATCTGATCCAGTTGGTTAAGAGGAATGTCTCCGGATCACCACCGAAGCGGCAGTGGTTCCGTAGTGGCCGCTCGTGTAAACCCGAGGGTCGCCAGCGTAGCAGCAGGGAAGGCTGTAGTGACCCACATCTGGTGTCGCCAACGGCAGCAGCAGTTAGGGCTGTAGTGATCTGATCCAGTTGGTTAAGAGGAATGTCTCCGGATCACCACCGAAGCGGCAGTGGTTCCGTAGTGGCCGCTGTGTGAACCCGAGGGTCGCCAGCGTAGCAGCAGGGAAGGCTGTAGTGACCCACATTCTGTGGTCGCCAACGGTAGCAGCAGTTAGGGCTGTAGTGATCTGATCCAGTTGGTTAAGAGGATTGTCTCCGGATCACCACCGAAGCGGCAGAGGGTCCGTAGTAACTAGCGGTACTGCCCGTAGTTGCCAACATGTGTGTACGGTGTGTGAATGCCTGAACCTTTTGTAAATGGTTGCCTCCTCACTGAGTATTTCTCATGTGTTAATTCTTTTACAGAAATAATCACGGCGTGAAGGAGGATTCCGCGTGACCGGGTTCGGCCAGGCGACGGTCATCTAGATTTGTTATTATTTTTGTATTAATACTGTATATACCGGTTTGGGTGATAAATGTGTTTTAATATTCTAATTTTCAGCGCTAACATTTAATCGTCATTTATAACAGTTGTAATCAAAACTTTCTTTTTTAATAAACAGGTAAAAACAGATTTTTATTTTATGTTGGCACCAATTATGTACAAAGTGATCCAGAATGATTGAAGGTTCCGCTTCGTTCTGATTTTTTGTTTGCCGCATCGTTGTGATAGTGAAATACGATTGAGAGGATTGCATTGGCGTACATATTTCCACTCATTTTCATCATTCCTCGCAGTATATACAGGGTGTAAATGAAATAAATGCATTAAATTTAACCAGTAATATAACTCGTCGAGAGCAACAATATTCCTTAATAACTTTTTCTCGAAATCGCATATTTTTTAGCATTTTTACCACCCCGTAAATTGACGAGTCGTTCCAAATATTTTTGTAATAATTTAATGCAGTAGCAATATCTACGAAAAAAATTTATTTTAGTCCTGTCAGATGTTGCAATTAAATTTTAACATTAGTAATAAACTTGTTTATAAAGTAAAATTCTGGCAAAATGCTTATGTTTATGATTAGTGGATACACAGACATTATAATTACCTATGGCGAAGTTCTCAAGGTCAACGAAGTTACACAAAAATCATCCTCTTCGCTCTTCGTAATATTCGTAAATTTATGTTGTACCACATACAATATCTACCAGATTATCACAGTTTGATGTGTCACATATTACAATTTGAAATATTTTAAAAGAGCAACAGTTACTTCCATACCATGTGCAAAAATTTCATTGTTTCCAGCATTTCAATTTTGCGAGTGAGTTGTATTGTTCACTGATAGGGCTGGATATTTTAGAGAAAGTGTCTTTAATAATACACAATACACTTATCTGGTCACAAAAATTCTCATACTGTAAGAAGGAAACACAATTTTCAACAAAAATATCATTAATTGTTTGAGCGGGAATAAATTGATGAGTCATTGGTCCTCATATAATCCCCCAATTTAATGCACTTATTTCATTTACACCCTGCACACTTTCAAAATAAACTTGTCATGTTCTTCCATAAACAACCATTCTAACGTAATGATTTGAATAAATAACAGTTTAATTATAAAGGTAAAAACAAGGTGTATGTCAAAAAATTTAAATACATAACGCTGCTGACTTTTCCAAATGTCGGTAATATAGGAAACATAATCTGACATTGCCGGTAAATTGATACTAATTTTTTTTCGTGAAAGATAATTTTTATCATAATCAGAACTTTTTCAAGTCACGTGTCATTCTGGATCACTCTGTATAGTATAGGTATTTACAAGAAATAGATTGATAAAATATTTTTTTAACTCTAATGTACTTGGTCGATAAGATGGAGGTCGGTCTCTATGATGGTCGGCAAAAATAAGTCACAGCCCGCCCCTGGAAGCATATGAGACGAGAAACGAGGGGCAGCAAACGCCCTCACCTACCCTTGATAGAGATATGTACGTTTTTATAAGAGTATGAGAGCTGAGAAAAAATCTCATATAGCGCAGAGGATAACAATGAGTTAATCAACCTCTATTTTTCCTTAGTATCTGTTTACCGAATGTGTTGTGCTTTGTAAAGCAAATTATATCGTTAGTGTGTTACAACAAAGAACTCATTAGACTATAAGACTGCAGGCGGTGCAAGTCATGAATGTATTAAGGATTCACATCAAGTGTTGAAATTACGTACGCATCTGAATTAGGCATATCTGAGAATTTACTGACAGATACTGTAGAAGCTCTTGTGTTATGCAAACCATTAAAAGAAAAATCTAATGTGGCCAACACAATACCTCCCGCCATTTACAACCCGAGTCACAAAAAAGATTAAGTTAATCCTTATTTTTGAATTAGCGAATTTTACATTTATTTCTTAAAATATAGTCTAATCTAATCCAAGTATCTGCCTTTTTTGATAATAAATTGAAGATTAAATTTTAAATACCGCGATAGAATACAATTCACTAATTAAAAAATGAGGATTAGCTTAACCTTTCTTGCAAATCATTAATTTTTATTAATCTAAATACATATCTACATATTTACTTATGCTGAAAACTGTATCGATTTTCTTTCCTATTGTTTTATTCCCTTTTTTCGTTTTAAAACGTTACTATTATTAATTTGAAATGATTAGTTCTTTGACAGTGACATTTATCTGTCAGTTACATACAATTGAATAACTGCGCAACCAAGGAGTTTTGTTTGTTTAAAGTGTAGGCTCCGGGATTTAAATTATAGATAATTTTATAAATTTATCCATAAAATATATAGAAAAAGTATTAATTCACATCTGTAGAAAATTTAATAATCTTTAATTTTTATATTAACATTAATGTCAATGGCATTTACGAAAATTCTATCGGTAGATTCCACATCTACCGATTGCATCCGAAAATAATAGTTACCCTGTTCGAAAATTGTACCATATCTACCAGATCCATCTACCGGATCCATGATTTGTGGATCGAGTAATTCAACCGGTAAATGCGGTAAATAGAGAATCTAACCTCAAAAAAGTTAGTGATACCAAGCGAAGCGCGCGCGTTAAAAGTTAAAATGTGTTCAATGTGGATATCGGAAGTAGGATTGTACTCAGTTTGTTAACTACGTCAAATTACAAATCTGTTTTGAACTTTCAAATTTTTTTCATAGGTTAGAAATCTACCCTGTTTATCACTTGCGTTCTTAAAATATCGATTCCGGTAGCCGTAACCTTGTAAACAGCTGAATTTTCGTAAATGCCTATTTTTAATTTGAAATGATTAGTTCGATGACAGTTATATTTATCTGTCAGTTACATACATTTGAATAACTGCGTAACCAAGAAGTTTTGTTTGTTTAGAGCGTAGGCTCCGGAATTTAAATTATTTTTAATTATTATTAAATTGTGGGAAGAAATAATCAATATTATTAAATACAATCCCCAATTTTTAAAAATTGAAAGCTGTAGTGAATAGTAAGTTTCATATTATGTATTTAATTTACATAAATTCAAGAACCATTCGCTGTTTCTAATATAAGGGTTTAGTTGATTCAACTAGTTTAGCCATAACCTATAATGCTTAATAATGAATGTATTAAAGCCATAGATATAAAACAATTTAAAATACCTCCTGCATACCTTTTCTAACTTTAATTTTATAATAATTTATATTAGCACATGTAACTCCTGGTATAACACATGCGATATCTCCTTCGACTGGCTTCGACCCTTGTTAGCGCATGCGAACTTTTCATGCCTCCCCACTCGTTTCGTACTCAAGAACACCATAGGGAAGTTCGTATGCGCCGAAACTATAAAAGCGCATACAATAAATATTGAGAATCAAACCTCAGATGTTCCGAGTGCCTTCGATAAGACGCAGGATTGATTATTTTAACACTGTGTAAAGGTTTTGTTAATTTATAGAGAATAGAAAGTTTGTTGTTTTTCAAACATATCACGATAACTGGTTCATTTTTACCTTCCGTCACCTTTACGTAAGGAAGGTATTGTCTTTGGTCAAAAAATTCGGTGGTCAGTTTTTAATGAATAAGCACGTTTTAAGGTCCCTAGAATACAATTTTACTATTTTTACGATGATGTCTGTATGTGTGTGTTTGTGTATGTGTGGATGTGTTAACAACAAAATTTTCGTCTACGATAACTCTAAAAATTACAATTCCAAAAATTATAATTCTTTCGTATTCCTCGGCGTTGCATCCATATGAAGAGCTGATTAGATTTTGGTTATAATTGGTCAACCGGAAGTACCCTCATTTGAAGATTTTAACAGTTTTTCTTGAAAAAACGATGGTAAATATCATTTTTTCACATTTAATGTTATTATAAATATTGAAGAATATTGTATTCTCTACACGATTTGACTGCATGTTATACTTCATATTAAATGAAAATTTATAAAGAAATTAAATTTTATAAATTAGCTAGCTATGCTAGAAATAGTTACTATACTAAGAAAATTGTGATTGAAAGACGTCAGTGTCAATTAACATATTCGTAGTATATTTGTGTTATATTATAATTTTACTCGAAATATAGGATCTTTTTGCTCGAAACTTTCTGTATGGAATTTGTATAAAATACATACAACTGTAAGGTAATGTACATACAAGAAATTTAGAATCTTTTGCAAGGAACTTTCTGTATGGATTTTATAGAAAATACATAGGCATTTACGAAAATACCGCATCTACCGACTGTGTTCGAAAACACGAGTGGTAAAAAGTTACCGTGTTCGAAAATTGTACAATATCTACCAGATTCATCTATCGGATTCATAAAGAATCTAATCTCAAAAAAGGTAGTAATGCAAAGCGAAGCGCGCGCGTTAAAATTAGAAATGTGTTCAAAGTAGGACTCTGCTCAGTTTGTTAACTACATTAAATTTCTAACCTGTTTCAAATTTTCAAATTTTTTATAGGTTATGGATCTACTCCTGTTTACCACTTGCGTTCCTAAAATATCGGTTCCGGTAGCTATAACCTGATAAACAGCTGTTTACCGGTAACAGTTCACCAGTAGAATTTTCGTAAATGCCTCATATAATTGACGGAAGGTAATGTGCTGGCCACATCAGATTTTTTTTATGTAAAGGTTAATAAACTGGTTTTACCATCTCGCTTCGACATATTACTGAAATGAATCGAAAACAAATCTAAGAATTTATTTACAGAAATCACAGAAGTTGTTTGCTTTATATAAAACATACTCGTAAAAGAACTAAAGATCAAAGATGGAAGTATATCATTTCAATCAAAATGTCTTTGTTTTCATGTAAAGTATCAGCATGAAAATGTTTCCAAAGTTTAGAGACTCTGATAAAAACATTGATATTCAATGGTACGGATCGGAAGGTAAGAGAAAGATAATGTAAAATCATTTATAGCCTTGCGTGTTGAGCTTACAGATTAAATTCATAAGTTTCCATGCAGATGTAGTATTGGCAGTATATTGTCAAATTTGACTGAACATCTTATTGAATTTCCCGGCATGATGCTGTCTTATTTTCGGAAGGCCATTACTTTTATGGACGCGCCATTAGTGCAGATGGTGCAAGCAGTGCGGAACATGCCGCTACGCCGCTATAAAATGCGAAGATAAGTGCGATCCAAAGCTACAGATTTTATGGAAATTTCGCGCGAAGACGTGACACGTAAATTTTATTCGAAGACGTTTTGCAAACTGTGATACGAACAAAACGGGAGCCAGGTACACGATAACAAAAAGCGAAATGTTTGAGTATAAAAAACATGTTATGTTATGGTGAGTTGTGCGTTTGGGTGTCTAACCTTTACCGATAAAAGTTCCACACGCTTTGCTGAAAATGTTGATGTATTATCCACCGTTCCGTCACCTGATTTACATTCACTTTTTTTCTGTTTAAACGCATGGATTTGCAGATAAAACGCTATTTCAAATGACATACACCGCCAATACCTGTATTTTATAGAATACGTGGGTGATCTGAAAAGTTCACGACCTACTCATATGTCACATAGAGGGTAGTACTAGACGCATAATTATTTTTCAAGAGGTTATACGAGTATAAACTATCGTTAGTGTGTGCGAAGTTTTATTTTAAACTTTAATCCGTTAATTTGTGACCAAAATGAAATTTTCTGTATTAACGTTTTGCCTTCACTTTTTTGGGAGTTGGTGAACCATTAGGGACTTGAACCATAAACCGAAACATGTTACGTTTTACAGGTTTTTTGGAGATCTTCAGAACAGTGAGTTTAGCTATACAGGGTGTTATATTTTAATGGACCCAGCAAATATCTCGCTTATTTATTAAGTTGGCAATTTTTTTCATATAACATGATTTATACAGAAACATGTAAGCTACTTGATGACGGATGTACATTCCTGATACCACTTCCGGTTTATGAGTAATTAATATCTACTTTAAAATTTCAAATGGAACTTACTATATTTTTAACACATTTGAAAAGTGCATCAAATTTGCTTTACAATCATGTAAAATAATCCATATGTTACATTATTAAAAATTAAAATGGCGGGCACTTTTTTATACACCTAATTGGAAAGAGAATAGTGAGCCATGACTGTGGCTTGTGTTCCTTATTCTTATTTTCTGTATTATTATGACAAAAAAATATTATTTCGTTTATTAATAATAGTTACAATTGTTTTAGTTAATTGTTTTATTTCAAGCCACAGTCATGGCTCACTATTCTCTTTCCAATTAGTTGTATAAAAAAGTGCCCGCCATTTTAATTTTTAATACATGATTGTAAAGCAAATTTGATGCACTTTTCAAATTTGTAAAAAATATAGTATGTTCTATTTGAAACTTCAAAGTAGATATTAATTACTCATAAACCGGAAGTGGTATCAGGAATGTACATCCGTCGTCAAGTAGCTTACATGTTCCTGTATAAATCATGTTATATGAAAAAAATTGCCATCTTAATAAATAAGCGATATATTTGCTGGGTCCATTAAAATATAACAGCCTGTATAATAATATACCTTTAATATATTACTTAGAAAATGACAAATAATATTTTGTAGACTATTTCACTCATAAATATATAAACCAATCTGAATGAAAATAGTCTCGTCTTTTTGCTTTTTTTTAAGCTTTTCAATGATATATAACAAGTCTACATTCTTTTGTTTTAAACATTAATAAAAGACTAATTATTTATTTATTGGGGTGAAAAAATTAAAAATTATTAAGAAACAAATGAAAATAGCTATTTGTGTATTAAGAGCGCAAAATGGGACATTGTCGATTGAGAGGTTGTTGCCGCGCGACGCAGCAGCGACGCATTCTCTCGAAATCGACAATGTCCATTTGCGCTCGAAACACACACAAGATTTTTTCTACAGTCGCCACAATGGGGTCCTCCAGCATAACAAAAATTTATTTTTTATTTATTTTTACTTATCGGTATTTTCCATTCTTCTTGAGCTATTGCTTCAATCTAATCTAAGCATTTTATACTTTGGTTTTTGTAAATGAATTCCCTATTTTATTGTCACAGCAGTGTGGCATTTTGTTTGGTTATGTAAGTGAGTAATGTGTAACTACAGTGTCATTAATTCCTGACTAAACGTTTCCATTAAGAATGTAGCCGAGTAACATTTCTCAACATTGTATAGTTAAAAATTTGAGGAGCGAGCGTTTTTTCTACTTTGTCGCTCTAGAGCGGCAAAGTGGCATTTTGCGTTGACAAAAGAGAGCGCAAATGGCTACTTTGTATATAGACTGTAGAAAAAGTTTATTACAGATCATTTGTTTATTTTGATTCTACCTACATCTATTATGTTTTCAAAATTTTTCTTAATCAATTATTTTCGGGTTAGTTAAAATACTATTTGTCGACGTTACAGTTGGCTTTGACACAATCCGAAAAAAATGGTTTAATATACTTTTGAAGTAAATAAATTGAAAAAATGAGTAAAACTGAAACAAATATTATTAGAAATATGCAAATGATGATCTGTAATAGATTTTTTCATTTGTTTCTTAATCATTTTAAATTTTTTCACCCCAATAAATAAATAATTGATCTCTTATTCAAGTTTAAAACAAAAGAATGTAGACATGTTATATATTATTGAAAAGCTTATAAAATAATCAAAAAGACGAGACTATTTTCAATATAGGTTTCCATTTAAAAAATCATAAGTTTGTGTTATATCTCGAGAATAGTTAAGTTTTCAAAAAATATAATGACGCCATTTTATTTAATCTAAAAAACGGCAAAAGTTTTGTACAAAAATTTTTTCTCTAACTATTATAGTAAATAAGATATAATATATTTTCAAAATGAGCGAAGAACGATTTTGTGCCTGTAGGTCAGAAACAAAAGAAGATCGAAAATTCTTGTGGCGACTATTAAACTTTTCTCGAAAAGTTAACCCTGCAATATGCAAACTGTTTTGATCTATCATTGATACTACCCGAGATACCTTAAAAAAAAACATCGAAAATGAGACACTCTGTACACAGATTTTGATAGTGAAGATGACAAATTCGAAATATTTGGCGTTTGTCGGGATTGAACCCGGTTCCCCTAAGTCGCGACCAGACACTCAGGCATGCGGCCACGAGACCCCATTAAATTGATAGTTAATAAAATAATTATTCTTTAAATAAGCAATATTTTTTTGTATAATTTCTAAAATATTGTTGTATTGATTTGTTTTTCCCACACTCGCAAAACGTAGTCTTCGCCTTCGGCTCGGACAACAAATTTTTCGCTCATGTGGAATATGGGCCATTCCAATACTTGTTGTAAAATATACTATTTTAAATGTATTAGTATTAATTAGAAATTAAAAACTTTTATTTTATAAAAATTGGTTCTCTAATAATGTCATTAAGTTTTATAGACTGTTAGGGATCAATTTCAGTAATGATTCAAAATGTTTACAATGAAATTAAACGTAAATATGCATTGAGTACGCTGAACGAATTCAATTTTAAAACAAACTTTTCCAATACTAATTTAATGAACGACATAATTAATTCAATTTGTCAAGCAGACAAATTATAAATACTACAACGCAAAGGACTAGATCAATATGTTTCTTAACTCTCTGAGTTGGCCAGGACAAAAACAAACTTTATTCCAGTCACGGTCTGCCAAGATTATTAAAAATCAATACCAAACCTTTGAAGAAAATCATGTTGGAGTGTCGAAACATCGATGCACAGCATAGAAGATGAAAGGATATCGGTAGCGAGATGTAATTCACATTCCACGCTCGAGTGGAATCGTAGTATACTTTATTTAGTAGAGTTACACATATTCAGTACGACGCAGGTGGATATTAAAATAGAGAAAAGAGAATAATATATTATTTTTACCTTCCGTCACCTTTAGGTAAGGAAGGTATTGTCTTTGGTCAAAAAATTCGGTGGTGAGTTTTTGATGAATAAGTACGTTTTAGGGTCCCTAGAACACGATTTTACTATTTTTACGATGATGTCTGTATGTGTGTGTGTGTGTATGTATGTGTGTCTGTGTGTGTGTGTGTGTGTGTGTGTGTGTGTGTGTGTGTGTGTGTGTGTGTGTGTGTGTAACAAAATTTTCGTCTACGATAACTCTAAAACTACAATTCCAAAAATTATAATTCTTTCGTATTCCTCTTCGTTGCATCCATATGAAGAGCTGATTAGATTTTGGTTATAATTGGTCAACCGGAAGTACCCTCATTTGAAGATTTTAACAGTTTTTCTTGAAAAAACGATGTTAAATATCATTTTTTCACATTTAATGTTATTATAAATATTAAAGAACATTGTATTCTCTATACGATTTGACTGCATTTTATACTTAATATTAAATGGATATAGAGTTAAAAAATTATAAAGAAATTAAATTTCATAAAGTAGACATAGCTATGAAAACAGCTACTATATTATAAAAATTCTGATTGAAAGATGTCAGTGTCAATTGACATATTCGTAGTATATTTGTGTTATATTATTATTTCACTCGAAATTTAGGATCTTTTGCTCGAAACATTCTGTATGGAATTTGTATAAAGTACATATAACTGTCGAAAGGTAATGTACGTATAAGAAATTTAGAATCTTTTACAAGGAACTTTCTGTATGCTATTTTATAGAAAATACATAGGCATTTACGAAAATTCTACCTGTAGATACCGCATCTACCGACTGTGTTCGGAAACACGACTGGTAAAAAGTTACCGTGTTCGAAAATTGTACAATATCTACCAGATCCATCTACCGGATTCATGAAGAATCTAATCTCAAAAAAAAGTAGTGATGCAAAGCGAAGTGCACGCGTTAAAAGTGGAAATGTGTTCAAAGTATGACTCTGCTCAGTTTGTTAACTACATCAAATTTTTAACCTGTTTCAAATTTTCAAATTTTTTATAGGTTATGGATCTACCCTGTTTACCACTTGCGTTCCTAAAATATCGATTCCGGTAGCTATAACCTGATAAACAGCTGTTTACTGGTAACAGTTCACAGGTAGAATTTTCGTAAATGCCTCATATAACTGACGGAAGGTAATGTGCTGGCCACATCAGATTTTTTTCAAATGTAGAAATGGCATTTTTTGTGACTTCATTCACAAGATAGAAGTTTCATTTCTACGCCGCTAGAAATTTCTACGCAGAGCTGGGCAATACTTGAAAAAATACTTGTACAATAAAAAGTACTTGAAGTATTTTAAATACTTGAAGTACTTTAAATGTACTTGAAGTTCGATGAATAATTTAAAAGTTAACAATGTTATGAGAATTGTTTGTCTGGCAGTGTTTCTTTTGCAGTGGTGTGCTGTTATTCCTGTAGTACATAATCATGTGAATTTCATTAATAAATATATTTTCAACGATAATATGAAAGTAAAGATAAATTTGCAAATTTTTGGCATAAATAAATTAATTTTAATCTGCATACTGCATATAATGTTACCTAACTACAGTGCTGGGACTGCCGTATCGCTCGGCGATCGCATGACGTAAAAAAGACGTCATTTTAACATCTCGGTACAGCTTCTCGTATAGCTTGGCGATCATATGACGTCAATTTTACGTCATGAGAGTGCTAGGTGATATGGCAATCCCTCCGAGGAACTCTTGTTTTAAATATCACATAATGAAATTTTTGTCAATAATCACCCTTTAAGGTCCATATAATCAGAAAAATATCAATTATATGAAAAAGTACTTGCACCCAAATTTACAAGTACTTTTTCAAGTACTTGGTACATTCAAGTATTTTAGAAACTAAAAAAGTACTTGTACTTCAAGTACATTTAGAAACATCAAGATACTTGGTACTTGTACTTCAAGTACTACTTTCCGGTACTTTGCCCAGCTCTGTTTCTACGTCGGCGGCGTAGAAATAAAATAAATAACTATCCATAGAAACTACATAGAATTAGCGAATAAAAAGAAATGTAATACGTTTGAAAAAAAAATTAATGTGTTATTTGGAATAAAAGTGTCTTTGTGTGCCTCGCATCCAATTGTCTGACTCGTTTCGCTCGTCGTGCGAACTTCTATGCTCGCCACACAAAGTATCACTTTTACTCCTAATAACACAATATACTATTTTGCAAACATTTCATTCTCTATGTTAGTAGTGATCAACTTCTTCTGATAGGTACATTGTCTTACGAAATGGAAAAGAAGCCACATAACTTCATATTTTTTATCTCTATACAGTGTGTTGGCCGCAACACCAGAACATAGGACTGTAAAATCATACTTTCGTAATTCCCTGGCATCCCTAATTATTTTAGGTAAAAAAGCTTCAAATAGAGCATAAATAATCTACGTTAGAATCAATAAACTAAATTATTTTTGCATGCTCTGTAACAGCAGAGATTAGGTATGAAAATGTCGAAAATCGCCCCAAAAATAGCAATGGCCGTGGAATTGAAAGTAAAACTTAACAAATGTTAGCGAATTATCTGTCAAGCTACTTAGGTTACTTTATTTTTTTATTATTATTATTTGTAATTTCTGTTAAAATGAAAAATTATTTATTTAAATTAAAAGATAATTGTTCACTTGAACAGACATTACAAACAATACTTAATAAAAATATATTATTCTGACTTGACAGGTAAAACGTCAAACATTTGTTAATTTATCTGTTTCAATTTACAATGGACCTTTTCAATTTAACGGCTATCTCTTTCTATCGCTGCAAATAGTAAGAAAATGGCGCGAACAATTGCCAGTTGGGCTGTCAAACGAAACGTCAAAAATATTGCAGTCATTAAAATATTTGTATTCTCAGCGAAAATTTGCATCGTTAGACATTTTAACTTCAATAAAAGCTTTTGTAACTTATTTCGAGAAGATTTTTTAAAGTTATCTGAAATATTCTCACATTTTACGTCTAATTTTTTTTAGAAACAAACGCCATAGATCTCAATTGTTCTTACTATGCGCAAATCCCCATTGTGCATATCTTCTATCTCTTTAAATTGAAAAGGTCTATTCCATGGGTATTGCTATTTTTGGGGTGAATATCGACATTTTCACACCAAATTTCTACCTTTACAAAGTATGTAACATTAATTTTGCTTACTGATTCGATTCAGATGTATAATTTTAAGCTCCACAACTTTTATTTGATGTATGTTTACCTAAAATAATCAGGGAAGCATGAAATTACAAAAATATGATTTTACATATTCGCGATCAACGCCCTGTATAACTTACTGAAAAATAAAACATTTTTGAATAATATTTTAATGAGAAAATAATACTTCTTGCGACTAAAGGCCATAGTAAAGTAAGAGGAATATATTCAAAATATCTCCAATATTCTAATCCGCAATGCGATCTTCGTATAAGTTTATGACTAGAGTTGATTAGTACTCAAATATTTAACCCCTTAACCTTGTTAACACCCATTTTGACGTTTTTTAATTGTATCATATGTAGGTACCTACATATATGACATTTCCAAAGTCAAAAACGAACTGTTCGTGTAGAAACAAATGTGTTAAACGCACGAGCCACATTTTAAAAAGAACGAGTATGAAACATGTTTTTTATACTATTTTTACTATTGAGCTAATTTTATAATACCATTATACTCTGTTCCATTTAAGCCATTCAACAGATGGCGCTGACTTTAGCGCCAGTTTTAAGTAGCCGAAATTACATTCGGTAAACTTGTCTCTTGTCTCCAATTTCGGCCAATCAGAGAGTTCGTAACTCTATGCCCTATTCTCTACAATACTGAATTGCTTAAATAGAACAAGGTATAGATTTGTGACTTCGTGTTTTTTAAAAGTTATGTTGGTAGCGCTTCCCACTAAAAATTTTCTCTACAGATTAAAATTCATTGTTATCTGATTATGTAATCATTCATCATTCATCTGTCAGTTTTGCAAACAATAGTACCACCTCTAAAAAACGAAAAGCGCCAAAAACAGTGCGTTTATAGATCTTCTTAATGACATATTTTCAGTGCGTTTATTGACGCATAACGACACCGAAATAGAAAAAAAGGTCTGCCGCCATCATTAATCACTTGATTATTCCACAGATTTATTTCTTGTTACGATCTTTCGTCCTTTCGTACATCATCAGACAAATATATACATTAAGAAGACAGGTATTTATATGTTCCAAATATGTTGAGTAAGGATGAGTTACTTACATCTAATTGCTCGTTGACTATGTATTCCTTGAAATTTACGAAATGTTCCATCAAGTACCGACTACACAAACCCTAACAGTTATTAAAATTTATTATTATTGTAATCAAACTTTATCATTGTTCTAATTAAATTTTATTTTGTTGTAATCGAGTATATCCAATTAAATTATTGTTGTGATCAATTTCCTTAAAAATGATATTAATTAAAAGTATAAGTAGTACAAGTAATCTTATTTTACGAATAGGAAAGTGTGACCAAATACTAGGAGTCAAAGTCAACTGACCCTTCTAATAATTAGGTAATAATTATCGAGGATTAGGTACTGGAAATTAAACTTATTCATACATAATATATTTTTTTATTACTTTATTTATAATTTCAAAGTAAATGAGTGTATTTATTGCATCTATTGTACTAACAATTTAATACTTAATATATGAAGATCCATTATAATAATAACAAATTTAATATATTTTATATTCCGAAGTCTGTCTTCTTCTTTTAACGGCTCACTACAAAAAATTAACTACTAATTTCAGATTTCTGATAGAATATAATTAACTTACGTCCTGGAATTTTAATGGTTTTCATTGCATTTGCCATAGTTTCATTCATAATTTTGATCCCTTTATTCATCATTTCTTGAGCCTGGTCGACAGCTACAAAAATGTTTGATTAAAAATTTATATTTATCTTACTTTTATTTTAAAACTTACGATTAACATCTCTCCGAGCGCGAACTGTAAAAAAGAACAAAATAATTAATAATGAGACAATTAAAATGTTAAACGAAGGCACTAATAAAATTGACATTAATTTCAAGTATTTACTGACATTTAAAAATTCTGTATATGTTACGGTCAAAATTCGAATGCACTCATTTTGCATATTGATAATAGCCACTTGCCACTTCTGTCATTTGGCATAATGACCACGGTCATTTCTGGCAAAAACATACACGTACATACCTACAGTAACAATTATTTTTAAAAACAATAAAACATTATTTTGTGTTATTAAACCTTTTCATTATTGTAATCAATACATGGCTTACAGCCTTAAACATGTACTTCGATACTGAACGGATTAGTTGTTCTTTTTCGTAATAAAATATTTTTTGTTGTAATAAGAATTTTTTTAAGCACAAGGACAGTTAGGTTTTTATATTAAATTTTTTGCCATCAATATTTAGAATGTTACACGTTGTTAAAAGTGTCTACACTGTAGTGAATATAGAATAAACTAATACCTATAAGTAGGCCCGATTAAAATAAAAATCCCAGTCCGCCCCTGTCCCTGTCGATTAACCATAGTAACCCGGTTCGGTTAGCAGAGAAAAAACGCCTATAAGTATTTTTCTCACACAATACAAAATTTGCTGTTGTCTTATTTGACATTTATTTTGTTATTTCGAAGTGTCGTTGGTAATTTCGTTTCTTTAGCATAAACTGTCGAAAGCGCGGAAAATTTTACACATTTTCGATCGTGAAATGCTTCATAACAAGACTCAAAAATAAAGGATTTTTTTTATTTCTTCTATAAAACGCGCTTGCAGAGTGAAGCAGAAAGAGTCATAGCTCTTTGGTATTTAGTGTAAGTACATACGTGCAAATACGGCGTCTGTTTCTGACGAATGTCTGTAAATCAACAAAAAAGTAAATACAGGTAGTGACACACACAGTTTCTAAAATTCTATAAGTGTTCTGCTCGAAAATATTTCAAGTTAAGGATCAATTTGTGAGTTATATCTGCTTTTATTTTTCATTAAAAAACATTTCGAATTATTACCTAATAAATACAAAAAAGCTAATAATACCTTTATAAGTGAAGCGGTGTCAGTTGTAACACATGCCACGGTGTCGATTGTAACGTGTTTAATAATTAAGTACAGTATTGATCATGATAAAAATTACAAGAAAAAACCACTGCTATCGAAAATAAGAAGAGCAAATAAACGAAAAACACTTCCGTAAGTAACAGTCGCAGATTACTCTTCACATGGCTCCGATGAGGAAACTCTCTGATATGAATTGGCCCATATTTTTTGAGCACAGGAGATTGGTTGCAGTGGGGAAAATGTAAAATCTGGACACCGGGCAAGTTAAATTGTACGAAGAAAGACCTATTTTATGTTTACCTAAACTGCAATTTCGTTAGCGACTAAAGGCATTGGTCAAAATGGTCCATATCACCAACAGAATATATATTTTGTTTGCATTTAGTTGAGTCATCTGAATTTTGTATTTTCTGAGGTTATAATAAATGTTTTTTTTTTTCAATAATTTCTTCTTTTATCTGTTATTTTATCTTATTACATCACTGTTAAAATTTGTTACAATTGACACTGGCCCTGTTACTATTGACACCAGTTAGGTGTCAATTGTAACATTTGTAATGCCTGACTAAAAATCCTCATACTTTTATATTTGTCACATTTTCAAAAGTTTAAAATTCAAAATATTGTCACTAAGGTGGGTAGGTTCTCATATAGGTAATTTCAAAATTTCGAAATGTAACGTTACCTCATGAAAAATAAACATTTAAACTACTGTTGCCCTGTAATATATTATTTCTGTTGACAGTTTATTAATGTGTTATGTAAATGTATTTATTAATAAACGATTTTAATAGGTTAACCATATACCTATTGTAACTAACCCGAACACTTGTGTTAATTAGCGATTAATGATCCCAACAATTAACGCGTGATCACTTATCGCCCCCATTAACACACTTGATAGTTAAATAACTATTACATACCGGAAGGGTGTGCTCCTGGAGCTTGTGTGGTACTACGATGCCCATGTCTATGTTCATGCTTGGGCTTGTCCTTTGCATCCTGAAATTAATTTTTATTTTCTTTTAAAACTTTGTGCGCAAAACATAAACATATCTAGAGAAGCTCGGTGTATATAATGGAGTGCTAGTGCCTGCTTTGATGTATGGAAGCGAATGTTGGGCATGAACGCTAAAGCATAAAAGAGAGTGACTGCTGTGGAAGTAATGTATTTACGTGAAGTATGTGGATATGCAAGACGTGATCGCGTGAGGAATAATTTGGTGTATGCAGAATGTATGGTTAGGAATAATGTTATTAAGAGAGTTGGAGTGAGTCAGTTGAGATGGTTTGATCATGTGGAGAGAATGAAGAGTGAACGGCTTGTAAAGCGTATATATCGTATAACGTACTAAAAGAGAGAAAGTTTCCGAGTGGCAAGAGAAGAAGAGCGTGTATGAATGCGATTATGAATGTGGCCGAGGCGAAAGAAGTGTGCTTAGACAGGAATGTGTGGCGACGGATGATTGTTTCGTAACTATTATTGTGGTCCGGATGCGGTATTTCGATACCGTAAATCGGTCACTTTAATACGTTAAGAGTGAGGAATATCTGTTGTATGATGTCCGTTTAGTAAGAATGTTGTGAAAGAGTGAGTGATTATTTTTATGGTTGTTGTTGTTATTATTATTATTATTATTACTGTTTTCGGGTTCTTGCTAACCCACTAAGTTGGACATGGGTGATTTTATGTATGTATGTGAAATCAGTAAGAATTAATATTTTTTTGTGTAAATATACAAATTATTATTATTATTATTATTATTATTATTATTTTTATTATTGAACTTGCTGATAACAATATCATTTCATGAAAAATAAGAAGTTAAATTTTTCTTCGAACAATATGTAGGTACAATTAAGTTGTTTGTTTGCAAGTACTCGTATAGGTCTTTATTGTGAATATTAATGGGTATGGACATTCATTTTAGTTAGTACTTTTTTAAATTTACATTATTTTGTGTTCTAACTTAACAAATACATACGAGTATAGTATTATGTACCTACTGTTCTTACTAATCCAACAAAAATTTCATGTTATAATGGGCTGTGATCTTAATAAAATTTACAGAAAACATTTATATTTTATCATCAAATGTATTTTGTTTATTGGAATTTCAATTTGCAATATAACATCATGAATTTCTTTTTCTTACCACAAGTGTTACTGCAACTACTCCAACTAGAACGATCAGGGCAAAACCGTATTTCATTTTGACTAATGTGTTGCAAACTTTCACACAAAACTGAATCTATTAGGAAATTTTCAGAATTTTATATTCTAAATTTTCAAGAAAAAATATCATGGGCCATTTCACAACAAACTAACAATAAAATTTAATATTATTTTTTGTAGATAATTTGTTTTGAAGATGAATAACAATAAATTTATTTTTATATTATGAATAAAATATTTAATGTTCCGTAAAAATGTGATTTTCATTGATACTTTTTTTTCTTATAATTACTACGTATAGGTATATAAGCAAGCATTCAAGCTCACCAAATAAACCATCTTAGTTTGGTGGAATATATTGTTCAAGTATAAATTTAAATTAAATCATGCAATATGAAAGCTACAGTAGCTCTTGTCATTTTGGTTACAATTGTAGCCATTAGTGGATTTGTGGTATGAATTATTATTTATTTTAATTATTTTGATAGTATTAATTGCGAAATTGTTGTTTGCACTATTGTGGTTTTAATTATAAACATACTCGTATTATAATATTGCAGATTCAGATAAATTTTAATGTAAAGTACGTTTTCATTGGCACTAAGTATTATTATTTTGCATTTAATTATTATACATGATAAATTGGAATTAAAGTTAGCCGAGAAAACAAGTGTGGAAAATAAAACTCAAATATACCATAATAATTGATCTCTTTCAATTTTTAATCATGAATATCTCAGAATCGAATAAGTTTATTAGGATTTTTTCTCATATTCAGTTTTTTTACTTCCTTGTACATAGTAAACGAAGTATTGTAATCGCGATAAATTTCGGTTTTCAGGTTTCAACGGAAATATCCATTGACAATCCCTGAATCCATTTTGACCAATTTCGTCGCGACGTCTGTACGTGCGTACGTATCTCGCATAACTCAAAAACGGTAAACCGTAGAAAATTTAAATTTTGTATTTAGGACTGCTATAACATCTAGTTGTGCACCTCTCTTTTTGGTCATTACATAATTTCCAGAAATGGTAGTTTACGTGAAGCCTATAATAAAATTTAATGAAAAACCATTTTAAAATATAATGCAAAACTTTTTAAATATTTCGTTACTTTAAATACTAGAATTGAAACGACAACAAAAGCAGAAATGATTGGTAACCCTAGATCTATAGTGATAAATGATAATCAATCTTTATTAAGTGGCTACATTTAAGTGTGTAATATCGTCATTGGTTATTTATTGTATATGTAGAATTAACAACACAAAATATGAAAGACAGACGGTTAAAACTTTTTTAAATTCATAGTTTTTTGGTGTTCCCCGAATTTTGCCGGTGTGTAGTAAACAGTAATAAGAAGTAGAGAACCTAGCCTAACCTTTTTAATATTGATAGTAAGAGTATTTCAATTATCATTCAATTTATATTTTTCTGTATATTTACATACGCGAAAGTGTTCCATTTATGGGACAGATAGTTATTTAACTTATTTAGGCCCACTTTTACAATTGAGGAATAAACTATGGTATAGCTATCGGAGGTATAACTTTATCCTAGTAATTATACCTCCGATAAACAAGACTGTCTTTTACAATGCATTTTTATCTATCAGATCGTTATACCAAGAATTACGTTAAATCACTTTAGGTTGGTACTGATACAATAAAATTATCTTTTTGTTAGACCATTTTTCTTCAATATTGTTATTATTTCTATCTTCTAATTTGCATTTTTCATGATGTTAGATGATATAAATGATATTTTTGATTCTGACAGTGATGACGAAATACTTGATTGACATCTGTCAAACGTATGAATAACAACACATCGTTTGTGTTTACGTGGTATCCATAAGAACAAGGGATAAAGTTATCCGAGGTTTATACGACCAATTTCCATGGGATAAGAAATACTGGTGTTTATTCTATCTGGGATTTATCCGAGGTTTGTAAAATACAATTTTCAATTTTATGCATGGTATAGCGTTATACCAGGTTTATCTAATGATTGTAAAAGTGGCCCTTAATAAGTTTTAAATTGATTATTTTTTGTCATTTCTTACAATCAATGAAATGTTCCATTTTATGTCACGTGTCTGCGTGTTAACCAATCCTGTCATTATTATACTGAGAATAAAGCTCTATTGAGATTATTCTCGACAATAATCTCTGTAGCTTTTGTTTTTGTTGACATGTGTCAGATAGTAATCAACACAAGTAAAATGAGCAAAAAAGGCCAATTTTGTGCCATTTATGATCATGAAATAAACCAAAAAAATATATAAACCACTTCTAGAAATACCACAATTAGTAATTATATCTTTTGATTATTTATATTGCATTGTCAAAGTATGTTCTAGTTGGCAAAACAGACTTACCAACTGAGCCATGTAAATGAATGAAGCTATTTAATTACGACAGTAGATAGCGTTACAATAGGATGACAGCCTGATTCCTTTGTTTGAAACTTGTGGATCAAAAAATAATCCAATTAAATATAAATCAAGGGTTCAATAAAGGCGCTTTAGGGAGAAAATGAACTAATCTTAACTATTCCTAAAAAGAACAGTATATTTTTTAAAGTAAGATGTAGAAGATAAAAACATATATAGGCGGTGTGCACAAAAGTAGTCAGCGCCGACAGCGGACAAAAATGACAAAATTGGTTACTCATTGAAACATAGCAAGGTTATGTTTTATGTCAGAATAATTTTGCAATTTCTATTTTATAAAATATTTGCAATGAATGCGAATGATAAGACGTTAAATATTATGTGATGCAGTGGTGGATCTAATAAGTCTTACAAAATTACCGATTGAAGTATCAAATTTCATAAATTTCCTAGAAGATTATATGAGGAACAGATGTATAAGAAAATAACTTTTCAACAGATATCTTCTACTAATATGAAAAATTCTTTTAGGTATACATATTTTCTCATTGTAAAATATACTTATTGTATGAATAAAATTTCAACAATGGTCGTCTGATTGCAATAATGAATTATATAAAAATGTGTTTCTTAAGTTAATATTTGAACAAGATATAATACAAGAAGCAGAAAATTGTCTTAAAATTGTATAATACTTGCAGTTGTATGAAATAGAAGTCTATTTTTGACATAATTCGTCTAGTTATTATAGATTTTGTACATATAATGTTAATGTTAAAGGTAGAAATTCACATAGTTCGTTTTTTTTGTGTATTTTCTTTTCCGAGCTAGTGCAACTGATTCCACTTAGAGCCTGGTATATTTTCAATGAAGAATCTTCTTCATTAATTGCGAATATAAAAGAAAGATGCTAACATCATATCAATCATTCAATTTCTCCAACTTTTTAATCTTAATTTCGATGCATTGTGCATCTTAAATTTAAATATGATAAAATGGTTTATAGAAATCATACATATGAGAAAAAATATATTTTCTGCCACAGTACCTTCGCTGGTATTTTGACTTTTTTGATTGTCACATGACATATACAGCATTTTAAATATTTTCTTTATTTATTTCAATATACTATGATGTATAATATCCATGCACAATAGCAAAAACTCAAAATAAAATTGTAAATTGTATCACTTTCTCGAAATGTCAAAATTGATTGTGTAACCAAAAATGTCAATCTAGCCGTTAGAGGCGCTGACGCTCAAAATGTGCACATCGCCTATAGCATTATATGTATAATATAATAATACGCTGAATTTGCTTGTGGTTATAGTCTGTTGTATATGTGATTTGATTTTGACATATTAAATTCTTTTGCCTTTGAGTATTTATTTATGAATGTATTTCTTATGGTAATGAAACATGATATTACGTATCAAACTAATTAATTTCTTCTATTCATGTCATTTTAATATCAAAACTTATAAAAAAGACAAAATACATAGCAGTCAGTCATATTGACGTAACATTGACATTCGGGATCAGTTCAAGATGTATATGATCCTGTTTCAAAAGCCGCTTTCTTTTTATCAAGAAGATCAACTCCGAGTAGCACACATCTACCCTAAATCGTTCTTTTTAAAAGGTGATAAATGATCTTGTACTACCCATTTTCTTCGTCCCCGCCCCCGCAAAGCACCACCTTTGAAACAGAATCATATAGATCCTGAACTGGCTGAACTGATCCCAAATGTCAATGTTACGTCAATATGACTTGACTGCTATGTATTTTGTCTTTTTTGTATTTGATATTAAAATGACATGAATAAAAGAAATTAATTAGTTTGAAACGTTATATCATGTTTCATTACCATAAGAAATACATCCATATTTAAATACTCAAAGGTAAAAGAATTTAATATATCAAAATCAAATCACATATACAACAGACTAAACACAAGCAAGTTCAGCATATTATTATATTATAAATATAATGCTATACATGTTTTTATCTTCTACTTCTTATTTTTAAAAGAATATGCTGTTCTTTTTAGGAGTAGTTCAGTTCAGTTCAGTACGAGGTAAGATCAGTTCATTTTCCCCCTAAAAAGAAGGCGTTGCCAGACAATAGTTACGAAAGCCCATAGGGCATGAGTGGCTATTATCAAATTATTTTTAATTTATTCTCACTCTCTTGTTATATTATTACTGATAAAAAATACCATATTTCGCAAATTTTATATTTTAGGATGCAAACAAAAAGGAGCATGGTCCGTCTACAGAACGTGGAAAAGGTACTATTTTTAATGAAATACATTTACTGTGTATTCTACAGGTTCTCTGAATAATAATGAATTGTGATCAAATGTAAATAAATCGTAGAAATAGTCCTTACAGATCATAAATAATTTTGTGAAAATTCATGGACCTCACCGGGATGTGTACCCAGGACAGGACCCTCCTATATCTAGTAGGCTGCTCTATTCAACTGAGCTACAATATTCCAATGAAGTCATTGAATCTTGCACAAGTCTTTTTACAATTCGTAGACGAGTAGGCTCTTCGCTCTTCTAATCAGAGTACAGGAATATTTAGCGCAACATACTGCTACATATTATTTTGAATTTCATCTCACTCAAACGTTGACAAATACTTGTGAAAAATTTATTGATTTCAGTGGGATCTAGTAAAGACTTTACCTTAGCATTAGCATTATGACTTAGCATTAAACTTTACATTACGTTGTCCGATACATTCACTTCTTAGAGTAAACCAATAAGAACAGGCCGGTAAAGTAATTTTTCTAACAGTGATACGTCTTTTCTTATCATAAAAATATCTGTGTTGTTCAACTAACTGTATTAATTGGACATATTTTTCAACGACACTTATTTTAACTTTATTATGCATTAAAAATTTTGAAATTTCCGTATTCTAGGGTTACGGCATAATCCTAAGGTTAAGGTTACAGCTTCTTATACCGTAGCACGCTAGCATGCAATTGTCTATAAACTATTATTCACGAAAGATGACTATTCACGGTCATTTGTGAGCCGTCTGATATAATATTGCTTACAGAGAACTTCATTGCATTTTGCATGCATAGGCGTGCAACATGAAATATTTATGGACACATTTTAACGGAAAAAATAAGACTAATTCATTTGAATTTTTTTTTCTTTCTAAATCATGCCTTTCTGAAAGATTTATGTTCTTCACTTATGTTTTTGCAAAATACAAAAACATAGACTTAACTTATAAACCAAGGAATAATTATTTGATTTATACATCAATGCCACTGGGTGAATATTAGCACAAAGGGCAGTATAGTAAATAATTAGGTATCGGTAATTCTACGACATATGTCATTATTATTTATAGTGTGTTAGAAAGTAATGCCACTATTTACATATATCTGTCACACCACATAAATTAAAAAGACATAGGTCAAAAAATCCTTCTCATTCTAATACAAAATGTTGCTAAGCTACTGCTATGAATTGATGCGTATCAATCCCAGAGAGGTTCATGAATTTTTTAGAAAATATTTTTTCGTTAAATTAATATTCTGTATTATCCGTAAGGCCTATCTATACGATATAAGTACGAGTACGTGTTGTATATGGATAAAAAAATGCGTTACATGACTTATTATTCTATTAAAAGCGTAAGACAGGCCTTGGCGGAACTAATTATGTGATATTAATACATTTATCCACAACTGTCAAATATTGTACCCATAATTTAACCGATTTTGTAACTAGAAACAATAATTATCTCCGAATACCGCCAAATCCGGCTCGAAGGACCAAATGTTGCGTCCCTCCGGTGCGACGGACTAAGTAATAAGGACCTAACGGCTCGAAGGACCAAATGTTCAAACCCTAAACCAGCGAATCCGGTCTAGAAGAACCAAAATGTTTTGATCCTGCTCGCAAGCCCAAATGCGATGTCTCTAGATCAGCGAATCCGGTCTAGAAGCACCAACAATGTGTTTGATGTCAAATTCAAAGAATAAAACAAAACTATATGTAAACCAAAATAATTACAACCTTCGATAGCTGGTTCACATCACTGGACTTGGCCAATATACGGGATAATATTAATTTGTGAAACGTACTAATTAACAACGACCGAAGGACCAGCTAGTTTTACGAACTAACAAACGTGCTAAATATAATTGCAACAAAATAACAAACAACTGAAATACAATTCTGAGAGATATGTGATAGCGTATTGAATATAAGTGACATAAACAATAATAAACCAAAGATAAAACAAATACGATATTTGTATAAATTAACTAAATCATTTCATAAGTGTATGACCACACAAACTTAATTAAACAATATTAAGAATTCTAAATGAACTTAATAGCAACCAACTAGAATGCAAACTTGTTGCCTTGACTGTACCTAGTCGACAATAACAGCAGATGCGCTGTGGATGACGTCACTCGAAGGTGAACGTGTGTAAACAGGTTTACAAAGAAATAATAATAATTTCACCCAAGGAAACATGAATCAAATCCCTAACAACACGAATTCCCGTGAGAAATCAAATTGTACAGTTCGATTTTACAATTGATTCCTGAGATGTGTCTATTAGCTGCATAAATTGGCGCCGGAAAGTATTCACGGATTATAAAGTACCAAATTAAATGAAAACCGAACGATACTCCTTGAATTAGTCGTGCTAGGCTAATCAAGCTACGCGTACGATAATTAAACAACCAATTACTTTACTGACCATATGAAAATCAGAAAGTTTATGCAAAATGGTGGAAAGCCACTCTCGCGGACGACGACGCGATACGTGTTTACCGTTTGCAAGCCAGAGACACTCTGAGTTGGTCGCAGTCGGTCAGTGCTGTAGCAGCAGTACGCTGGGCGTGTGGGTGCGCGCGCACTCGCGTGAAGCCAGATGCAATAATATTAATATTAATAATTAGTTTAAGATACTACAGCTATTTCAAACAATTCTAAAATTAAACTTAAACACGTAAAAACATATAACTAATTTTTCCAAGTAACAAACAGTTATTTCCATTTATTTATTGACTTATTTAAATAGAATCAGGGCGGGTTAACCGTTCTATTCCCATGTGCAGCGGGTTGCTACCTCAAGGAGTTGATATTTTCTAATTTCTCTCATTTAAAACATATTAGTTTTAAACAGATTTTTATCAATTAATAACCTTCGTTACTGTTGCTAATTGAATAATATTGACAGTTCAATAGAATAATATTATTTAATCGTTATGTCAAATTCAATTCCTACCTTTGAAAGAGTACAAACAAAATTACTTTTAATAAGTAATTGCTTCTACATAAATAGCCAAAATTACAATAGTTTTGTCATTTTTCATACTTTTACTTTCTTCTTAAGTATGAATTGTAGCTGAATAGTCGGTTTTAAGATTTTCTGTTAAATGTCAAATCACTTTATAATTTTGTTACAATAACAACAACGATAACTAGATTTGTCTATGTAAACAAAAACATTTTTGCATCTGTCACTGAAAAAATTCTAATTATTTGTCAATACAAATATGTCACTGATATGTTATTATTTGACAATTGTGGATAAAGTATAGTATTCTATTCGCATGTAATGGTTATTACTCATTCGAATGATTTACATCACTCGCATTCGCTCGTGATGCAAACTTCATTCTCATGAGTAATACCATACATTACATGCTCATTGAATAATATACTATTAGCAGATCGTAGTAAAAGAAATGCTGAAGAATACTTGAGTCGCCGTAGGCATGAACAAGGTGGTGAAGATGACAGTGGTGAGTAAAAATATAACTAATATGTGAATAAATGAAACTTAAATTTTGAAAATTCGACGAATCGGTCAAAAAACACAAATCATTGTTACCAACTTAATTATTCTACCCAAAATTTCTCGTAATGGAAAATGTTAATTATTTTTTAATTTGGCGTTACGCGAATTTTGTCCGAATTTTTAATACGTTCTTTTCTGTAACGTATGTTTTAATATGCTATTTCATTCTCACTTTAATGGGGTCTCGTGGCCGCGTGCCTGACTGCCTGGTCGCGAATCTGGGGAAACGGGTTCGATACCGACCGACGCCAAATATTTCGAATTTTAAATGGCACAAAATTGACTCCTGTGGTGCAGTTTCTACGCCAGCAATGAGTGCCTGTCAGGTGACGCCTGGTAAACGCCCGCACGGTACAAATATTTCATCATTACCGAAATCTGTGAACAAAACAGATTGGCACACCCAGCAATGGGAATAAGCTGTTATGATATATATTTTTTTAAAGTATATATTACAGACAGACCGAGGCTTGCGAACGAAATATTCAAGATACGAAATGAAGTAACGATGTTGGATGCTACTAAAATATTAATTCTAAAGTATCATTTCCACTTATTGTCTTAATGCGTAGGTACTTTATAAAACTTATAATGTAACTTAGAAAAGTAAAGAATTAAAATCTTGATTTAAAGTGAAATTTCATTTATGGAGATAAATAGACCTAATACAAAATTAATCAGCGCAAGAAAATATTTAATTAAATTTGAATTTATCCAAAACTCAAATTTAAATTCCAAACAACTTTTGTATGTACACATAAATAAATGCGGATCTAATGGTATCCTAGGTAGTACGTAGTATGTAAATTTGTACGTGCGAAAAGGCCTACTATTAATTTTCAAAATGTGTAGTGTGTTGTTATTTAACTTCTTTTTGCACGATAGTATTAAAAATATTAATTTAAGGCCCGGTATTTTTATCACTAATTAAACTGTCTGTTAAAACGAAGAATGTCGCATCGAACATTTCACACATTTGTATATTTTACAAATTATACTATCGATGCTATTTTTAGTTTTAACGGATAGTTAAGTTAACAGACATTAGGTCTGTTCGTTTCGCTACTTTGCGTGAAGTACGTATATCGGCGCGGCAGTAAACCGTAGGGAGCAAGGTGGCGAAACGGCAAACCTATTATAATCAGACATGACAATACCGAAGATTATGACTTTAGCTACTGATGACCAACCACATCGCAGACACCATCATCATCGAGGAATGAATGGAACCGGAATCGAACAGGCTGGTCAGAGAATCAAAGATGCCATGAACGGAACTATGCAAAACATAATGAGAAACGGCCGTCAAATTCCTAACTGTAAGAACATAATTAATGTATCCATAGTAAAAATGGTTACTAACATGATTATATTTTAGTGGGGTAAAGCACAAACAACTAGATAAAATAAATTTTAAAGTACTTATATAAAGTTAAACAAATAAACGAAATAAGAATAATTATATATGTAACCTATTCATTAGTATTAAAAACCTGCATTTACTTGTAACTCTACTATACCTAATAAATTTTGTTACAATTTCAGAAGTATTTATATGAACTTCATATCAAATTTAAAAATATTGTAACCAATAATATTAAAAATATAAATACTCGTATGCGATACAATTTTGAAATTTTCGATTATGCAGGAGTAGCATTCATAAAAGCTTACTAGATTATGAATTTGGGAATATTTGACATAATTGTAAGGCTTTTTTACCTCTCGCTACCTTGGGTAGCGGAGGTACGGGGATTTTAAGGTACCTAGAATAATAAAATCCGATCCGCGTATGTGTGTGGATGGTTGGGTAGGTGTGCGTGAGTGTGTGTGCGCATGCACATGCGCGTGTGCGTGTGCTTCTGTGCGTGTGTGAATTCATACAATTCGATGATGATCTTGATAAGCCATCTTTAAACAATTAAATTATGAATTCCATTGCATTAGGCTTTGTTTAGAAATTACTGACAAGCGGAAGCTGTACGTAAATAAAAACAAAGATATAAGCTTTCTTAAAAATGACAACCAAAACTTTGAATTTATTTCAAAATAATTATCAAATCTTATTTTTTTTAATTGTGTGCGTCGATTTTATTTCGATCTCCAAAATCATCCTCAACCGGTAGGAAGCAAGTAAGTTAACCAAGACCGTGGTTATGGTTTTCTTGTGGTTCACGTGGTCTGGTTATGGTTACTGAAAACTAGTTGTGATTCGGAACATCTTGGTTAATTTGTGTCGGTAAAGCAGGGAGCCACCGCATCATCAGAAATAAGTGACAATGTAAATCTTAGTATATTCCGTAACGAAACCGGTTCGACTAGATTTACGGTTTTGTGTTCCGTAAGTCTTGAAATTATTTACCGGTTTCTATTTGGAACGCGGTTCCTGAAAAAAGTTGGTAAAAAGTCGGACCACGGCAACTACGAAATAATCCTTGTTTCTCTGGTCTTTTTACCCCCACTGCCGCTACTTTCAAACATCATAACAAAATCTAACGATATCCGTCAGTGTCAAATGTCTAAACCGCATTTTTAGTGGTATTAATAATAATTGTTATAGATGTAAGTATGAAAACATTGTTTATATTTGCGATATTGGTGATGGTGTTATTTTTATTGGCATTATTCAACGTTATCATTCATTTATGTAGTTAATTTGTATTTTTGTTAGGTTGTGTCAATTTTAAATGTCATATGATTCAATGTCAATCTGTCCCGAAATAGATGAAAATATTCAGGAACCATGGTGTACCCGGAATCAAGATACATGTTTTTTGGTTGCCTTACGGAACATAGTATAAATTTGTCTATTTTATATTAACGTAAATATTATACATATCGGTGTATTAATGTTATATATTTATACTATACAATTTTATTTAATATATTATAAAAACTAAGAAAATGACCGCAACAACCACAAAAAAATTGTGGTCGTTGTGGTCACGAAAAAGTAACCAAAACTTTCAGGAACCACATTCCGAAATGGAACCTCGATCCTGAAATTATGTTTTGATTACATTCCGGAACTCTTAACCAGAACCTTGATCACCGCGGTTAAGTTACGGAATATTATTACTGAATCTTCTCTATTGTACAATAAATTATTTGCAATTAAAATTTTCAAGTTACCATTTATAAAACAAGATAAATATCTGTCAAATGCTAAGTAATAAATTTGACACATATTTGATTAGTTTGATTAATAACCAGTCATGTCGCATGTAATATTACCAAATTACCAAGCTTACCATTGTATTCATGCCTAAGGCGATTTCGGGCGACAACCGTTCACTTGCGGTATGTTGCGTTCAGGTACGTTCACACATTCGGGCGATAGGAACAACATACCCGGTATGCTTGGATCAGTGCTCACAGCTGAACGGGTTTGCGAGTCGGGTCAGCTCTCTGTTCACTATTTCTTTTTCTTTTTATCATGTCTTGTTTTGAAATGTCAAAAGTCAGAACAGTCGGAGTCGTGGTCTTATGTCAAACAGTGTGACATTATTTTCGTTGACTCTTTTTTGGACAAATATGGAAAAACACTATCTTTCTCCGTTAATGCATTTTAATTGTCAGACACTATTTTTGACAGTTTTAAATGTCGTAGAATATACATAACCACCAAGCACGGTGTCAACAAGTGAACCAACAATTTTTGGCGCCACCATTAACCATATCATACCGTAACTAACCGTAAGTAATCCGAAGAAGTGAACGGGTATGTCGTCCGAAATCGCATCTAATTACATAACTCGGTTCTCTACTCTAATTTTATTTTATAGATTTATAGAGTAATTTGTAAATAATATACATACGATAGAATATTAAATATATGTATTTCATAAAGGTACTATATTAAAAATTATTTATTTATAATTTGACAATGACATTTGTCTGTCAATCATAAGCATGTCATCCATATGTCAGCTTGGTTTGCATTTGCAAGTTTATTTTTAACAATTATTAAATTTTTGATTGTAAAATATGAAAGCATCAGTTGTTCTTTTCGTTTTGGTGTTAGTTATAGTCTTCTGTGAAAACGTGGTATGAATTATTTGTTTCAAAATGTAGTATATTTAAAAATAAGGGATTCTGAGGTTACTATAAAAGCCGCCGGTCTCTTGTAGGCTGTGGGTTTATGCTGTTGATTGAGCAAGCACACCACTAAATGCAAGTAACATTCGGTCAAGAAATCGGTGGAAATCCGGCCCTATTTTCTAAAACGGATTGGTGAAATTTTATTATGTAACTGTGTAAGTCAATTGGCAAAAATAAAGTATGCAAAGCATTTTCTTTTTAAATTAGCCTTACTTTACATATTAATAATTTTTAAAGTTTCCAAGTTGCACAATTATTAAAATTATACTCTTTAAAAAAGTTTTAAGAAAAGTTATTATTATATTCAAAAATTAATTTTGATATGGTTCTTTGCACAAGAATATGGTAGAATTAAAAAGAATTATTATTTCAGAAATTACTACATAACTTCAGCTGATAATTTATTAAGATATATGTACTACAGTATCAGTTAAATTATAACATATTAGACTTTATATTAGGATGTTTTCACTGTTGTAAGGCATAAATATTTTATTTTTAATTATTTACAATTCATATTAATAATAATATAGCAATAGTAATCATTTAATAATTGTTAAGGTTATAGAACGTTTGATTCGTTCTTATATTATTAATTAAAGTAGACAATAATGCTTAAAATATCATAAATAAAATTGTGTGAAAATTGTTTTCTAAAATTTGACTCATTTTACTTGCATTTGGAAAATGTGTAGATTACATACCCCCAAACTTTTCTTGGTAGTTAATGAAAGTATTCTTGTTCCTGTAGAGATAAATATGGAGGAGTCAATTACAGTAAAAAATGTTTATATTTATAAAGAAAATTGGGAAACGGTTTCGGAGAACTCTCCATCTTCTTGTGGTGTTTAAGTATTGTTTCACAATTTTTTATCTAGTTTTTTCTACATTGCTTCGAGCTTTTAATCTTTATATTTTCTTCGTTATGCAGTTTCACGAGACTAGTTTTACTTTTTTGATGTGTAAATTTCGACGAGGGCTGAAGACGGACATTTATTCCTAAACCGGTTCCCAATGGACCTTTACGGCTATCTCTTTCTAACCCTGCAAATAGTAAGAAAATGGCACAAACTACTACCAGTTGGGCTGTCACACGAAACGTCAAAAATAGTACAGTCATTAAAATACCTGTACTCTTAGTGAAAATTTGCATCGTTAGACATTTTAACTTCAATAAAAGCTTTTGTAACTTATTTCGATAAGATTTTTTAAAGTTATCTGAGATATTATCACATTTTAAGTCTGATTTTTTTAGAAACAATCGCCATAGATCTCAGTTATTCTTACTATGTGCAGATTCCCATTGCGCATATATTCTATCTCTTTAAATAGAAAAGGTCCATTTACTTTATAAATAAAAATATTTTTTACTGTAATTGACTCCTCCATATTTTCTTGGTAGCTCATTTATGATGTACAATATGAAATTGATCCATTGCATGGTACAAAATGGCTATAAACTGAATATTTTTATTATAAATTCAGAAACTTATTTTTGAACGTGTGTTTAACGATATCAATTTTGAAACCCAAGCGCACGCACCGATCTGTAGGAATATTCGACTAAAAACGAGGTATAGTAAAAAATTACAGATGTCCGATCAAGATAATCTATCTGTAACGAATTAACAAATTCATATTGTTTCGGCTAAGTTAAGGTATTTCATTTTAAAATGATGACAATACTTTCGCAGTAACGTAAGTTTATTTATTAAATTAAATATGTTACCTTGATTTATAGCCGTACGAATTAAGTTATTGTCTGTTAGCCACTGACACTATGCCAGTATATTTGGTTTTAAATTTGTTAATAAATTTACCAGTTGACTTAGTTTTGAAATTTGAATGCTTTTATTGGAAGAAATATTTTTATAATAATTACATAACAGTGGTATCTTATGTATTTTAATTCACAATTGTAATTGCCGAAATAATATAAATTTTGTCTATCCTTGGTTCCTGAGCAGGCCCGCTCCGTGTGGATGGGCAGGTTGTGCCCTGCATAAAGGCGCCTGACTTTGAGGGGCGCCGTTTCAAGACAGTAAAGTAAATAATAGTAAATTTTTATAAAATGCTCTTATTCGTAAAGACAAAATTGCTATAAAACTTACAATTTAACGTGATAGAAGTGAATAATATATTTTTTAATTTGTTTGCATTAGAGCTGTAGTTATAAGTAAAATAATTATCGTATCAATCGGTTCGTTATTATTCTAGCATTATTATATTGAAATAATTACTATGAAAATGTTGATTACAACAATGAATATATTGATTATAACTAAAGAATATTGATTACAAGAATGAATCCCACAATGAATCCAATATTTAAATACCTATCATTTGCGAAGATTTAAATGTACATAACATACAATTCTGAAATTTGTTGTAAAATTATTGATTACAACAAATGATTTTGATTATAACCTATTGATTACAAGAATAAATCTAGGAAAATTTCATCAAAATATTAAATCTAGCATTTTTGAAGAACAAAATGTATGGTTTAAACTTTAATTCGCAAATTTTACATCATGAGGGGAAGGGGCGCTAAAATAATAACAAAGCACAAAGGCGCCTTATACCCACGGAGCGGCATTGTTCCTGAGACCGGGTGCGTGTACTGAAGGGTTAATAACAGTTTTTATATTTTTTACGTTTGTTATGTAGTTTAGTAGTAGTTAATTTTTCTTAAGTTCAAAACTGCAATAAAATTATTTAAATTTCAGCGACCCTGGCCCTGGAAGCATAAAAAACATCAT
>OY720448.1:95866115-95978615 GCA_963082715.1 Harpalus rubripes | reverse complement strand
TAAAATATACACTGAAAAGTACAAATCAAATATCCAAAACTCCACTCAAGTAGTATATTTTTCACTGTTTCTTCACCCATTATCTACTTTTCAGCACACGAATGAAAAACAAATCGCTACAAATTAACAGTCAGAAATGAGCACCATCATAAACAAGTCACTTCACTTCATATTGTCATTTGACAAATAGAACATTGTTCACTCAATGGAAATATTAATTTGCCACAAATAATATTTATTTGTGACAAATAAATGTAGATTCATACAATAATAGTATATTATGTTATTAGGAGTAGAAAGCGGTCTTTTTGTGTTGAACCCAGCTATTGCGGCCGAGGCGCTAGCCGAGGCCTGGCAAGCTGGGTAAAACACAAAAAGGGCGTTCTACTCCGAATGACATATACTATTTTTTCTTCAAGTGCTTCAAATCATTTTTTGACATTTTTTTGGAATTTTTTTATTTGTAAAATTTGCAATTTTAGTCAAAGCTGGCTGTGTACACTACAAAACACAAACGATTCAACTGTCAAATAATAATTTTCAATATGATCTGTGTTGCTGTGGCGACTGCCGCCGCCAGCGGTGAACTAAGAAACTAACATTTTTTTACTAGTACAACAATAACAACATTTTTGTACTAGTAAGACAATGAATATCTTCTACAGCGTGTGTACAGTAACATAATATACATATTATAATACGCTTGAAGAAAAAAACTATTTTTCAATGTAATTACATATTTCTAGAAAACAAATAAATATTTCAGAAAATTATATATTTATTTATTAAAAATCTCAATTTCAAATACTATACATAAATATACTAGTTTATTTGAGAAAATTAAATTTAAATGAAATAAATCACGGTCAAATAAATAATATAACTGAATGCATAAAGTACATTATATATTAAAAATTAAATTATATTTGTTGCAAGGTTGCAATAATTGAATGAATGAAGTACCCCTTAGTTATGAATATTTATTTGCTAAAAACTCAGTGTGATAAACTAAATCCCTTACTACTCAAAATTTCATCAGCTGTATGTATATAATTTTCACATTCACGTGTTCTATGCACGAATTACTGTTGACTCCACTCCCTGTACGGTGCATTTTTCATTGAATTTATGAATCAAAGCTATAAAGTTACAAATACTTTTTATAGCGAGACTTTCGCGAGAATCTCGCGAGATTTCTCGATTCTCGCAGTTGTTATACCGATCTCGCCTCGAATTTTAAATTGCAATCTCGCTCTTGTTCTCGTCTCGCATAATGCAACGAGACGAGACGAGATGCGAGAGTACTCTCGCCTCGTCGTGCATCACTACTAAAGAAAATATATAGAAACAGGAAAAATCCATTAAAAAATGAATTTAGGAAAATATACAAATATTTATTACACAGATTTTCCGACCTTATTATATTGCAAACAATACTTGTAATATTTCTTATGTTGATTACAATAAAGGATATTTACGAATTCTTATTGCGCAATGCCATTTTTAAGCTGGATTTATAATGACGCAACGTAAGAGGTAACGCGAACGCAGTAGGTAAGGTAAAAAGATGATCATATGCTACAGCTATGGATGATTTATATTGAAGTAAAGTAAGCAGTAACGTAACAGTCGTAACGCAAGACTTGGCCAACTATCATCTTTCTGCGTTGCTTTACCTAAACTTCTCTACCGCTGGCCAATCAGAAGTCAGCATTTTAAATATTGCGCTGAGATTGAGGGCGTGATCCATTTTACCGATATTCGATACCGACTCATCTGTCAGAATTGTTTGTTTGACATAGACATGAATAGGAAAATAAATCAAATTTTATACGATAAATCGTAAGATTTCAAAAACAGTCGATGAGTCCAGCATTATGTCACCATTCGAGTGCAATGTATTCGAAGAAGAGAATGAAGACCGGCAACTACAACTACTGAAACGACAACATGCACAATTACTGCTAAACCTATATTTACGTAGGGGCGGCAGATTTGTAGGGGCAGCAAAATTCAAGCATAACTTTCATCAACCCGATTTTGACAAACGCTATTATTATAGACAAAAGCTTTCGATGATAATATTAGTGCGATGAATGTGTACATGCTACTAAAAGTGTAAATAAACATTTCACAAATATTGTGTTATTTTCTATATGCTCAACAAAAACCTATAAAAAGCTTATAAGATTGCCAGCTAGTGCCGAAGCTCAGACAAGATATATCGAAGTTGAACGAAATATGCCGAAATTTTTGCATATTATTCCGATTGGTTAGCAGTAAGACTTTCTGCGTTTAATATAAATCAGCTAGTTCGCTTGCTTTACTTTCTACTTTACTGCAACTGCGTTACGTTTTGCGTTACTTCATTACAAATCCAGCTTTACGAGAAGAATACTATAATAATCAGTATTAGTTTCTTGTGTAATTAATAATTAACTTTATATGAATTGTCATATTTATTCTAGCATCATTACACACTTGTTGAATAATATACTATTATACATTGTTTGTAGGTTGCTCTGCTTTTTCAATTATTGTAGAATATGTTGATGATGATTGCGAGACTATTGGGAAAAATATAGACAATCTTACCTCGAATACCGACATACTAGCGGTGAGAGAGATAATGGCTAGAGTAATGGGTATCAGCACGACTGAAACAGTACTAAAATTAAACAATAAAGAGCTGAAGGATAATCTTACATTGGGATACTATAAAATTACAGATGGAACAATACTTACTGCGATGGCAATATAAATATATTTTAAATTTGTGAGTTCACTAGCTCAAATGTAGATGTAAAACTTAATAATATTAAATTGATAAAATTGAGGCCAGTGTTGTTAATTAATTTTAATATTACTTATGTGTAATAAACTCTTGTTTTTCGAGGTTCCAGAGAACAGACAAAAAGGCTACACAAAAAGACATTTTTAAATATAGGGAATATTTTTTTTTGTATTTCTTTCTTATGAGTCTATAAAAGCACTGTTAAACAGTGAAAACACGTCGTTTAGATAGAAGTTCTATTGGAACCCACAGAATGAATAGGGTAGCTTTATAACCAGGGTATAGCCATGGGCCAAGGTCGCCGCCATTGACGGGCTCATGTCAAACATACTGAGAATTCATTTCCCGATTTATTTGTAAGAAATGTGATATATTATAAAAGAATATTAAATAATCACACTATGAATTTATAAAGGTAATAAAAATTAATTTATTTAAGAGATACACAATTATTATTATGACATATTTAGAGCTTATGTAGAATATAGGATATATGGGTTGTTATTATAACATCAAATTTAATATCTGTAGTTCGTATTTACATAATAATTATATATTCTAAACTTACCTTTTAAAAATTTAAATGATTGTGCTTAATATTGGTAATTTTTAGTTGTTTTCAATATTGTCAGTATCAGTAATCGTGGTAAGTATCTTAACAAACTACACAAGTAAGGGCCGGTTTATCAATGCAAGGATAAAAGTGGCAGATAACAATCTAACAGTTAACGTTAACTGTCAGATAACTTTACACGATTGTTTATCAATACAAAGTTATCTGCCAGTTAACAAACTTACATTTAATTATATATTGGTAACACTGAAATTGTAAAACCTTTAATGATTGGCTTGGGACTCATGTTTCAAATTTCAAAAAAATTTGACAGATCAAGAATACAGACCTGACAGATCTTTATAGGATAAATTTTATTGTTAATTATTTGAGAACAATGAGGTACTTTGGATATTATTGTATGAATTATAATCAAAATACAGAATTGTTATATTTTTAAACTGATAGGTAAATATATTAAAAATATTTATATTGATAAAATGACAATATATGTTCTAGAAACCATAATATGCATAAAAAAGATATCAATACTAATGGAAAATTTAAGAACGAAGGCGCAACATCTAAATATTTATATCTGTATATTCAACATTCTTTATTGTTGTACTTGCCCAAATTTTATAATTATGAATTAATGTTGCAATCATTCTTACTGATTATTTCATATTATAATCTATATTAATTTATTGCTACCAACAAATATTATTATTGTTGCAATCGGTATGTTTCATTTGACATGAATGTTGCATTATATAAAAATTTTATTCACTATTGTAATGATTTGTATGATTATAATACGTTTTTATTTTTATATGTAATATCTTTATTCATTTTATCAATATATGTTTCACGATTATCTAGTCCTCAAGAACGGGGAAATAGCAACATCCAACTATCCAACTGGTTGATTATATCTTCATTGAATTCAACGCTTTTCTTATATGAAATTCTGGAAATCTATATCTCTCTGGTCTCTTTTTCTTGTATAATGTCCGTAGTTAAAACTATAATACGTAATACAAGGGTAATAAAGCATTTTACATAAGGGATATAGAATCGATTAAAAAAATTCTGCAACTATACATTTTAGATTATAAAAATTGTAATATTTGAATAGAATTAATACAAAATATTGGTATAATATACTTACCACATTTTAATTAATTAATTGTCTATTGTATTTATTAATTGCTGAGGGTAAAATTTTCTACTTTTATTTTAACTGCCAGATAATAGATTTATCTGCCAGTTGAAGTAACGGATACATTTTGGCCGATTTTATCTGACAGTTTACGTTAACTTTTGTTTGATAAACGCTTTCTATGTTTTAACTGGCAGTTAAAAAGTTATCTGCCAGTTAAATTATTTATCCTTGCATTGATAAACCGGCCCTTAATAAAATAAAAATATTACTTACACTTGATATACATATTAAAATGATATGTAAATGTGTTTTTCATTAAAATAAAACAAACAACCACGAAAATACATAATAATTTGCGCAAGAACAACACATATGACAGAGGGCCCGACTATGGCGGACGAAACGTGAGCCACGCCATGACAATACCCTGGTCACAGTATACACAACATATACAGTAGCGAAACTCTGTGTCGGCACCTTTGAACTTTTGATACCGAACTGAGTGACCTTGAAGAAGCCGCCATGTTTCTGTTGCGCGTAGTGGCGCCAATTCAAATGGTACCGCAAAGTATAATATCGTATTATACTACAACCAGTTATACTATACAAATAAAAAGTACTTTATATGGTTTTAATATAATAACAGTACACCACATGATAGGTTTGTTCGTTTCGCTACTTTGCGTCTACGGTTTACTGCCGCGCCCATATACTTTGTATGGAGGCAGCAGTAAACCGTAGACGCAAAGTAGCGAAACGAACAAACCTAATGTCTTTTTATGTTATACGCAAATTTTTGTCTGCGATTTTATTATCGTTCAAGACTATTATATTCCCACCTTCTGTCAGAATCATTAAAAACAATGTCATAGGCGGCGATATCAACAGGCAGACACGGATTCATATTTTTTAGCCTTATTTTATGTACAAAAGATCCTGAAATTTAACTAAATTGTTATAAATTTAAAATATATGACTGTTCAATATATTTTATGTACAAATAAATAATTGTATTGAATATTTTAATTGTGATAAAAGTTAAACTCTACGCTCATGTTCCTAAATAAAGGGAAGCCACGTTCTCGTTGCGCTGCTTGACGCATGCGCGCTGTACAGAGAATCCTGAGTTTCGCTACTGTATAATACTTTTTATACTGTGCCCTGGTTATAAAGGTACCCTTCCACAGAATAGAATGCGGCACCAGCGGAATTTTATGGAACTAAATTAATGGCGGCCAGTAAGACATGTCAAATATGTAAACGTCAAGAACTATCGTTTCGTTTACTATACAAATAAGTTCTCACGCTTTCATTGTGTAAGTTTTTTTGAAAATGTTCGAATAATAAGCAAATTAAAGAAAATTAACAAAATGTAAATCAAAAATTGCTGTATTAAACGGTGTGCAACAAAAATTTAAGACAAATTCTATAATTTTTGAAAAAGAAGTAAAACTTGATCGATTGAACGTATATAAAAGAAATTTAAATATATAAATATATATATATATATATATATATATATATATATATATATATATATATATATATATATATATATATATCATCACGGCATATTACCCATTGCTGGTGTGCCAATCTGCTTTGTACGCAGATATCGGTAATGATGATGACATATTTGTACCGTGCGGGCGTTTACCAGGCGACACCTCACGGGCACTCATTGCTAGCGTCGAGAGTGCACCACAGGGGTCAATTTTGTGCCATTTAAAATTCGAAATATTTGGCGTCGGTCGTGATCGAACCCGGTTCCCCAGATTCGCGACCTGACACTCAGGCACGTGGCCACGAGACCTCATATAAATAAATAATAATAAATAAATAAATAATAATAATAATAATAATAATAATAATAATTTAAATATATCGGGAAGCTAATAAATTTGACTGCTCCTTGCATTTCACAAATGATAATTTTTGCAGGTATGTAGTTTTGAGACAATTATTGACAATATGTATAAATAAAATTTTTAGTTTCATTGATTTTACCAATATATATCCCCGCAGATCGCAGTTCCAAGTCAAAATTGTTGAAAATTTAATTACGCCAAGCAGTAATTAATCACGAATTAATAAACTTTTATTTAAAATTTAAAAACTGTGTTGATTTGAACAGTTAACAATATTTTGAGTCAGAAAGCGCTCATTTAAGATGTACACAAATCGACATGTCCTACTGGCCGCCATGACAGGTGCGCTTACAGCGCCACCAGCGGATTCTGCGGATCCCAATAGCTATGATTGAATTTGATACAATGTATTAGTGTAAACCACGGTGTAGTATCTATAGGTGAGAGCACGAGATGCGTTGACATGGCTAAGTAACTGGGAAACAAAATGGTGCTAACGCGACCCATTACCATTTGACAGAAAATGCTTTGCTACAAAATGCACAACAGGGTATGGATCAAATAAAGAGAAATATAGTCTTCTTAAGGTACCAAATGTGCTATTTAGCGGCAGCCAGCTATACTATAATCACAGAAACAGGTACTAAGATAAATTTCTGATTGAAAAGTGTCACTGTCAAGTGCATTTGACATATGTTGTTTTATAATTTTACTGGAAGTATAGAAACGTTTCTGTACGGAATTTGTACAAAATACATACATAGAACTGACAAAAGATAAAAGGTAATGATTGAAAATATAGAATATTATACGTTATATATGAATAATTTAATATTTTAAATATTTTGTGTAAAAACCGGGTCGCAACAAATCCTGACATCTAGCGGCACATTGTATGAACTAGCCCAGTTGGCCATTCATCGTAATGCATTGGAATACGTCGTGCACTCACCTATAGATACTACACCGTGGTGTAAACGATCACACAAAAGCACAACACTGCCAAAATAGAAATTTCAATTGTTTAATATTTGCCAAAATGGTTTGAAATTTTGAGATGTTATATTTTAAGTCAAAACACGACAGGGAGTTTGCGAGGGGTAATTTTTTTTTATTACCTTATTAATTTCGAAGATATTGGGCACTACTTATCTATTTTTTTCCAGAATTTATTTCATTTTCGAAGGGCCTTAATGGTTTCCAATTTTGATAAATCTAAACACGGCAGAGGGGTTGGGTTTACTGGATGTAAAATATTTTTTTGAAAATCCTTATACTTTCAGATATATTGGGCACTATCTATTTTTTGACAAAATTGATTTCGTTTTCAAGGGCCTTAATGGTTTAAAATTTTGATATGTTATATTTTAAGTCAAGGCACGGCAGTGGGGTTTGCGGAAGGTAAAATTTGATTTATTTTTTCGAGAATCCTTACAGTTTCAAAGATATTAAGCACTATCTATTTTTTGAAAAATAAATATTTCGTTTTCAAAGGGCCTTAATGGTGTGAAATTGTAATATGTTATATTTTAAGTCAAAGCACGGCAGTGGGGTGTGCGGAAGGTAAAATTTGATTTATTTTTTCGAGAATCCTTACAGTTTCAAAGATATTAAGCAATATTTTTTGAAAAAAATTATTTCGTTTTCAAAGGGCCTTAATGGTTTGAAATTGTAATATGTTATATTTTAAGTCAAGGCACGGCAGTGGGGTTTACGGAAGGTAAAATTTGATTTATTCTTTCGAAAATTCTTGCAGTTTCAAAAATAATAAGCACCATCTATTTTTTGCCAAAATTTATTTCGTCTTCAAAGAGCCGTACTGGATAAAATTACCTCAGTAAAAAAATAATATATAAAAATATGTATCATATAGGATGATTATCGACATTTTCGCACCTAATTTTTGTTGTTACAAAGTATACAAACTTAATTTTGCTTATTGCTTTAGATGTAAAATATTATGCTCTATATCTCTATATCTTTTATTTAAAACATTTTTACCGAAAATAACTATTAAAGAAGCAGAAAATTACGATTGAGTGCCGGTCACCATTCTGTGTATAAAATATTAAGAATAAATAAATAAAATGACCTGTATATATACGCATTTATTTTAATACATAGTAAAAGATTTTTTAACTAAATAATAATTTGTTAATAAGAAGCAAAATAGTAATAATACTAATAATAATAATGAAATTTTAGTTGCACCAAATTGCGGAATATATCTATCTTAAAGTTTTATTTGAAACTATCATAAGACATCTTAAAATACCTACAATTAGATGCTTATGAAAATTTTATCGAATAAACTATCACTCACTGTCGAAAATTTACAAATAAAATTAGTTTTTCTAAAATTTATATTTATAAATAAAGAGAATGTGCGTTTTGATATAAGTATTTATTTCATAAATCTGATTTCTCCATCATAAATATAACAATACTTAAAGGAAGCGCCAACGATTCCTGAAAATATAAAATGAATATGTTATGTACTTTCTTATTTCTACAAATTTATATTACAGAAGTTAATGTGCTATTTAATATTTTTTTCCAAACCTCAGTCCCATCATAGCTAGACTTTATCTGGGTTGGAAAAAAATTGTTTGCCAGTCGATACTAAAGATAATGGGTCGAATTCGGCACTTCTTTATCTAAAGAAACTTATCTAAAAATAACAAAATAAAGAGAGACATATGCATTCATGCATGATTAAGAAAAAGATGCAAGTTGTTTCCATGGTTATTAATGACGATCACTACACTAGTGAAGAGTGCTGAATTCGGCCCAATTTCTGATTCAGGGTAAATAAGGGGATCATCCTCGCTTCGGTTTACGCTCTTTCAAAAAAACGAAAAAAGGCTCTAAATTTTTACGAATTATGCAAAATCTGTTACGTATTTGTAACTTGTTTTTAATCATGATATTAAAAAAAACTTGATATTATGTCTGTAACTTTTTATTTATATACTTTAGCGTTGAAATACACAAAACACGTCTCAGGTTTTTATTAATAATGACTGTATTTGTCAATCATTTGTAATAAAATATAAACCCTCGCTCTGAGAAAACAAGAAATTAGGTATGTAATTTTTTAAAATTCTAAAATATTTATTTTTCATTCGAAATATTAACTTCAAAATTAACCAAAAATCAACAATTTTGGAGCTTTGCAACAAATACAAGAACAATGATATTGCAATAATAAAAATTTTCAGAAATAATATCAAGTTTTATTAATAAATATGACAAAAATAAGTAACATATTTGTATAATTAATAAAAATGTAGAGCCTTTTTTGTCATTTGGAAAAGCGTAGACGATCCCCTAAAGCTATGTATGACTAAAATAATAATAAACTAGTTAGTTAGGGTGATTAAAATTTTGAATAAATACTAGCAGTCATTTTATTATATTATAACTCCTCGGGTGTATATCTCTATTCTTGTATCTTCACTGGTATCAAAAATAAACGTAGTAACTTACAAGTTTACTGAGGAATAGGTATATTTGATATCATATCCTGTGCGGCGGAGATAGATTTGTTGAATATTGCCATACCCATATCCATTGAAGCATTAGCTATTTTTTCCATATCTCCGAAATTTACATTTCTTTTCAATCGGGTAAATTCTAAAATGGAATTACTTTTTAATATAACGCAGTTAAATAAAAATTTAAATACATGAAAATATGTTGATACTCTATCAATCTGTAAATCTTCCAAGTTTTAAAATATTTATTTATAATGTTAGTGTTAAAACTTATTTTATGAGAAGGAAGTCGAACAAAATAAAATCAATTTTTAACATGTATATCATACATTATTTTTTTCATATATAATATTATAAGTGGTAAATTTTTGCCGGAAAAATTTTCAGATTGTTACGAGAGCTGGTTGCCTAGTAATTTATTGAGTGGCATTGACAAAAAAAAAAACGCGAGTTGTCAAACGAGTGATTTTTGACCAATGTTAAGAGTGAGGAATATATGTTGTACCTTATGTCAGGTTAGTAATAATGTTGTTGAAAGAGAGACTGATTATTTTTTGGATGATGTTATTGTTATTCTTTCGGGTTTGTGCTAACCCACTAAGTGGGAAATGCGTGATTTTATGTATGTATGTATGTATGTCACGAGATAAATTGGCAACAGGCTCAAGTAAAGAAATCGGAAAATTTTTCCAGGATAAAATTTAACCACGAATGGTATTTGGATGACTATTTACAAAATAAAAATCAGGTAATCATTTATATATTTTTTTTCTTGACAAAAATCTTTTAATTTTTTTTGTTTTGAGGTGTTATATTTAAGATTGTTTTTTCAACGTTTTTAATAGATTCCTGTCCGAATCGATTCCTTTATAATAAAAACTGATAACACTGAAAATAAATACACTTTGACAGGTATGTAAATAATATGTTTCTAAAACGTCAAAAAAATTTCGCTTATCAAAACTCACTTACTTCTAAAAATACATCTTATTGGCTTAAAGGGTACGAAAAAATTTTTGTGACGGTGTTTTGTCGAAATGAAACTTGGTAACTATATAGAATCTTGAATATGGATTGGTTTATATATTTATGAGTGAAATAGTCATTTAAATTTCTAACAATTTTTTGACATGTCAAAAATGTCGATTTGTTGTTCCATTCGCCATTACCAAGGCAACTATTTCGCTTAACACTGGTGTCATACTAGATTTGTAGAAAATAGTAATTTATGATAAAAGTGTTAATATTGACATTTTATTTTGTGATAAGTAAATTTGGAACACCACGCGAAGCGGAGTACTCCAAACCTTCGAACAAAATAAAATCACTTTGAACTCCTATATCATACACAATTTTTTCTACAAACACTATTTTTTCATTTAAATATGTATTTATAATAATTTTTTAATATATGCCAAAAGTGTCGATTTTTCGCACTCCCGAGACTAAAGAGCGATTCTAATCACTCATTTCAGGGACTGAAGTTTAAATTCAGTCCCAGAGGGATTAAATATAAAAAAATCTCTGGGGGACTAAAGTAAAAATAAACAAGATGTTTCCATAACATCATATAGTGTTACTATGATTTATTTATTCGTATCTGCACTACATATTGAGCAGGCGTTGAGTTTAAATTTGAACAAAATTGTAAGATTAATTTCTTTTACACTAATATGGTTCCATTTGATACGGAAGTGCGAAAAATAGCGTATATACCACAGGACTAAAGTGCATTCAATCCCTCAGGTAATTATTTCCCTCACCTTCGGCTCAGGAAATAAACTTCACTCACGAGATTAAATATGCACTTTAGTCCCTGAGTATATAACATACTATTTAATACTAGTAAGTGATAAAAGTAACTGTCACATTTTATCACTGTCATAAAATGACATTTTAACCCTAAAAACCGCTTAAAACAAACATTAAAAGCCTACTTAGTAGATTTGTAGAAAAAATATTTTTACTTATTGTTACGGTACATACGTACATGCATGTAGTCCGTTTCAAATTATAGTGAACTGACGTGAATACTGATGATGCAATCACTCTTAATTTGTTTAACTTTGATTTAGGCCAAATTTAATAATGAATAGTTATAATAATAATAGCTAATTATAATAACATTCTTTTTTCCAACTCGCATAATTCTCTTGCGTAAAAAATCCATTTCACTATTAGATGATATAGGCTAAGAACACACCTATTTTCTCAATGGGAGTTGGCATGAATCCGAAATCATACTTACAATCTACCTTCAAGGCATACCTACTTCTATTCAAACACACTACTTTTACCTCGTCCAATTCATAGCATTCGTACAAGTTGTTCAATAGAGTGGCTTCACATCTTTTAAATATCATATTAACATACATATCTTATTATATATTAATTATAAAATAACCAGCCACTGAAGGAGCAAGCCAGCTCAACTTGGTGCCGGTCCCAAGTCCAAGTAAATGGTGAGGGTTGGAGGCAGGAAGGGCATCCGACCCTAAAATCTTCGCCAAAACCAAACATGGAAATTGTAGGATCGGAAAGTGGTATAAGGGCTAGGGTGTTCCTTGCAAGTAACATGCATTTGCAGCCTCGCCTGACCCCTGTGCCAAGTCCTCAGGATTAGAAGGTGGAAGGACTGTGACGCAGAAGTCTTGCGTGAGAAAGGGTTGTGTAAAGATGACTTGAACAGGAATGAGTAGAAGAGAAGAGTAAAGAACAGCGACCCCTAATAAAATAGGGAAAAGCTGAAGAAGACGATACACGCCTTATTATATATTTCTGGGTATCTGCTTCCATTCGCAGATATCGGTAATGCGTCACCTTATGGGCTTTCATAGCAGCCGTGGGGACGTAGAGAGAGTATTATAGGGGTAATTTTTGTGCTATTTATATACATACATAAAAGTCAGAAATGTCCCAATTAGTGGGTTAGCACAAACCCGAAAACAATAATACCAAAAATAAGAGCTCAGTTGACTCACTCCACTCTTTTAACAACATTCTTACTAACCTACATCATACAGTAAATATTCCTGACTATTGTAACGTTTTTATTTATTTGGGCGAAGTATAAATATTAGACAATTATTATTAATTAAAATAAAGGTTATTAAATGATAATTAAATATTGAAAAGGTATTAAAAAATAACGATTATTAATATTGAATGTTGAAGGATATTGCAAAAATGGTTTTAAAATACTTTGTGCCAATATGCAGGACCAATTACGGTAACATGGCTAAATTGATATACCTGACTTTAGAGAAATTAGAAGCTAAACAAGTTTTCCCAAAATATGGTGAACGTATATCATGCAGAACATCAAATTTAGTTATGAAATATTTTTTAGGGATATTCAGGAACATTGTACTAAATAATTATAGAAAAAACTGTAAATAATAAATTTGTAATAAAAAGCATTTTAACAAAAAAATAAATTAGCGAGCACCTACATTTATTTTATTGTAAAGTAATGGTTATTCTAAATATATAATATGGGTACTTTATGTGTTTTTCATTTTTAGTTTCATTATTATCATTTTCATATTATGTTCTATGTTATATTATTTTCATTTGTTAGCTCCAGATCTAAAGATTTATTAATGTTATTATTCTTATAATTTCTTGTATTATTTAAAAGTAAAACATGAGTTTTTTCAAAATATGAGTTTATTCGTATATTTAGGCCATTTATAATTGGTTTTTTATTTAATTTGTTTAGTTATGTGTATGAAATAGTTATTATATAATATTTGAATTGTTACGAGTTGCATATCTTTATAAATCACATTTTACAATCCTATTTGTTTAAAATACCGTATATTTCCTATGCTTATACTGCTGTCGTTTGAGGCGTGGCGTGACAGCAAGAGAGAGCATTCAGGCCTATATTCTCGTGTGGCCTCGTTCTCATACATACGAGCTCAGTTGACTTACTCAACTCTCCTAAGAACATTCTTACTAACCATACATCTTCATACTGCAAATATTCCTTTCATTACATATTAAAGTGACCGATTTTCGGTAGCAAAATTACCGGACCACAATAATGGTTACGAAACATCCATCCTTCGCCACACATTCCTGTCGAAGTACACTTCTGTCGCCCCGTCCCCATTCAAAGTCGCATTCATACATGCTCTTCTTCTCTTCCCACTCAGACTCTTTCTCTATTAGATATACGTTTCCATCTTTGCATTTAGAAAATCATACGTTCTAAACTATTTATTATCTATGTTACAATATTCATATTTACCTTCTGCATTATTTTCGGTGCCCAAATTATTAGAATTTTGTCTCCCCTATCACAAAAAGTAAAAATAAAATTATTTTTTTTAAATTTTTAATAAAATTTACATACCACATTAAAAGTAGCAACAGCAACAATTGCTACTGCGAAGAATACAAGAAATATGTATTTCATTTTTAACTGATAACAGATATAAAATACTGGCAAAGAGTAACTACTATGAAATATGTGTATGTTTATATACCGATGAAATAATTATAAAAACGGAATCATTCATTCATACACTTGACATAGTATTGTTGATATAATTTTTTGCCATTAATAAATTAAGTACTAAATCATTTGCTGACATAGTGACCTTATATATTTTACAAGGTTATGTCACATAAATTATTAAAAAATAATATTTTCTTACAATATTATATAATCTAATTTCCTTTTAAATGAATTATGATAATATATTTCATATGTGGATATACATTTTATTTAATAAAAAAAACTATTTTCAAAACTTATTTATGAAATATAATTAAATAAATTTATGTATTTTATTTTATGGTGAATTCCAAAAGGGGCGGTGGCTCGAGCCTCCCCCGAATCCAGGAAGAATGCAATTCGATGTAGATATTTACATCGGCAACGAAGCATTCCATGCGACTAAATGTCAAAGTACCCAAATTTGACCTGGCCTATTTCGGCCACTATAAGTGTTGTTGGTAATACCGCAAACTGTAAATTAGTCAACATTTATTTTGAATTGTTTAGCAGATGACATGTTTCTTGTGCATTTAATACAGTGCCTGTAGGTAGGTACTATAGTAGTTAACAGCGGGCATGTCATCATATGGAATATATTACAAACTAGAATATGCATGCACAGAATCATTTAAATCCCGAATATTCAAAAACAGAATCGCGCATCGCCAGAAAGCGCTTCGCCCGAATCATTCAAAAACCGAATACGTGGACGTCGACAAGTAGAGCTCACTGTAGGTTAGGTTAGGTTTTGCTTGGGTTTGGTTAGATTAGATACGCTTTGTGTTGCACAATTCACAATAAATGTTGACATATTTATAATTTACTGTATTACCAGCATCACTTGTAAGGGCCGAAATAGGCCAAGTCAAATTTAGCCGCTGTGATAATTGGTGGTGGGGCTTCATTTAGACGCTGTAAAGTTTTGGCGCTGTAATATTTAGACCCTATGAAATTTAGGCGCTATGACATTTAGTCGCTATGGCACATACTCTAGCGGCAATACATATTTTTGTTTCATATGCATTTTTTGTTCAGTTTATGATTACAATGTTTCTATTTGTTATTTAATACGGTGATTTATTAAAAAAATAAAATCCAAGATCCACTACTAACAAATGGAATACTTATTTTATTTGTATTATCATTACTACAAAAATATTATAAATATAGAAACCATAATTATATACGACATAGGTACCTTCTTGTACCAAGAAGAACGAGCCCTCGTATATTCATACTAAGAGCAAGAACCAATTTTCATTTTCAAAAATTTAATATTGTTTCAATTTTGTTAAATATAATAAGGACTAATCACTTAATTATTACTACGATTTCATGCAGTTTTGAAAATATTTTCAGTTTTCAGTCAAAATTACGCACAACTGTTTACATGCAGTTTTTAAAACAAGTTTAAAAATTGATTTGAAATCAATTTGATATAAGTGACAGATGTTCTTCACTCCAAATACTTCGTTTTGCCATTATTCCAATTATTTTTTATACTTCGTACCACTACGCACTAAAACTATACAACTGACAACCGACAGAAACGTTACACTCTGTACGCATGCGCAGTATCGTCACTGAATTTTAAGTATTTACATGAGTAGTTTCGAAACTAGTTTTCAAGTAAAACCATGAATTTTAGTTTTAGTTTGAGATAATTCAAAATTGTTTTGACACTTTATACATGGCGTTTTCGAAACTGAAACGTTTTGAAAACGGTTTGGAAACTACATGTAAACTCAGTATTATATTCAATACAGATTTCGTCATATTATTAAACGTTAATTCAAAACATATTTTAACTTCGAATTTGAACTACAAATTTAGGACGAACTATAATATCGAAGGACTCTTATAGCCAAGACATGGGACATAGCCTAACTCAATTTATGAAAAATTGACTTCACGAGGCGATGAGAATTTTCGTACCGACCTTCAAAAAAGACAAGTCAATTTACTAGTTCGGACAGAAGGCAAGCTATACAAAACGAGGATGGATTAAAAACTTCGTTATTATAACTAACCTAACATAGAGTAGGACTTATTTACAAATTACTGAACGGTAAGTGATGTGACTCACGTCGGTAAGTGAAGTGCTTCACGAGGCGAGGAAGAGGCGAGACGTAAATAAATAAAAACAAAAATCAAAAGTTTCTTCAAAAATGACAATTTTCTAATATGTCAAAATAATTTTCAAAATTTTTTTTGCGTCGATTGTGTAAAAAATAGTATGAGCATCAAGAACTTTAAGGAATTACTTATCTCAGACAAAATTGGAACGTTCGCTTCGCTCAGTCCCCAAACTTTGTCTTCGATAAACTGCCCTTACCGTTCTTAATACGAAAAAAATATACTATTACAAATTACTTCTCGGTAAGTGAAGTGTATCACTTACCGATCAGGAGGCGCAGGTGGTAAGTAAATAAAGACAACAATCAAAGCTTGCTTTAAAAATGTCAACTAATACATATTTATACACTAAGTGAGTTAAGATAATGTTTATTCATGAAAAGAAAGTTTTAGCCGCGAGCCCGTATGGCGAGTGGATTAAATTCTTTGAGTGAATAAACATTCTTAACTCACGTGGTTTATCCAATATTTTATTCAATTTTGGCGACATAATAATAAAAACCATTATAATATTTAATTTTTACAAAATAAAAAACTGATCAATTATTACGCAGTGCATGACAATCTCCGTTGACAGACGTCAAGTCGTTTATTTATAAATTATAAACAAGCTTTATTTCCTGTCATTTGTGTCGTGAAAAATAATAAAAATGGCTGATCTGTCTCCTAGAGACTGTGGTAAGTGTTATTTTCGTGCCTGGCTATATTTTGAATGTATTATTTGTTACAGATTAAGATTTTGTGACAGGGATTCAAAAAAAATTAAATCACTAGCAAATAAACAGTTATATAAGGCCCCTATTTTGTAACTCGGTGGTTATTTTTTAACCACTGGTTAAAATTTTTATCCAATAGTTATTGATTTGACAACTAAAAATCCCTTTTTTATATATGTCAACATACTTGATTGGTTAAAAAAATTAACCAGTGGTTAAATATTAACCACTGAGATACAGAATAGGCCCCATAAACTGTATAACTTATAGTTGTTGCTATGGTAATAATAAGTTTAAAATGTCATAATTATATAAAATAATTTTCAAATCTTGTTTTTGCTATAAAGCTGTCGAAACAGTGGAATCATAAGAGTTCACAAAAAGTTAAATCTCCAAAATTAAAAAAAATCCAGTTACTAGCAATGGTTACCCCTGTACTAATATGAAGCGAAAATTCAAATAAATTATTCTAGTACTACAAGTATTAATTATTTTTTAAAATTCAGCATTATACAAACATACTTCCAATATTAATTCTCATTTAAAAAAAAATTATTATTGAAATCACAGTTAAATGCTAATAGATTTCAATAATTTATTTTTTTAATGCAGTTTGATATCGGAAATATGTTTGCATAGTGTTGAATTTTAAAAATATTAATAGTTCTAATAGAGGAACAATTTATTTAGATTTTCGTTTCATATTTTAGTACACGAGTAGCCATTTCTCTTAAGTCATAAATTAAGGTAAAACTTCGCAGAGACTAATGACAGTTCATAACCTCACAAAAAATTGCATGTCTAGTGCTGCCCTCTCTGAGTTAGGCTGCAAACTTTTCATACACATTCGCGATTCAAGTTAAGTAATTTCTATCTGGTGGCTAAATTTTTAACTTAAAATGTGCTCAGAATATATTATTTCTTTCCTTTCATAGAAAGTTTTATGTTTTTAAATATCTGTAAAAAGCGAAAATGGAGTATTAGTGACAGATTGGCATCAGTATTGTGAGTTGTGACGTCACAACACTAATATCACTGCGGGAAAAGTTAATATGACTCGACAATACGTTTGTACCTTACTATGTTCTAATTTCGATTGTATGACTATTACAATAAGCGAAAATTTTATCTTCCAATATTTTTTTTTTTTCAGATAACGAAAAACGTTTTCATTTGCTGCACTAAAATCTATCATCCATTATAATCCCAAACCAACTATTCAACGTGACATCTGCTTTTAAATAGATTTTTGTAAATGGCAGTATATCATACTTCTTTTTTTCCAGGGCTTAACAAAAACTATTTAGAAGTAGTGCAGTAACAGTAACATTAATCTTGTGATTGAAATTAATGATGCATACGTGTTGTGTGCAGTGTAATTAAAACATAGGGCAAGTGATTCCCTGTATGGCCGCTAGGGCGGCGCTGAGTGCCTCGCCTGGTTTAAATTGATAGGTTTTTTGTGGCGTTCTCCTTCATTTGTGGCCTATAAAACATGAACCTCGTCGACAAATATCTCGTGACTGCGGTGATATTTCGCCGAGGGGTGGATACACTAGGTTTTGTTTGTTTTAGGGATTTGCGAACCAATTAAAGTTGTTTTGCTGCAACAAGAGTTGTTTTGTTTTATACGTAACCTCATACATATTATGTTTTCTTATCAAAAGCTTGTATTGCGTAAAAAAACATATATATATATATATATATATATATATATATATATATATATATATATATATATATATATATATATATATATATATATATATACAGAGTGATCCAGAATGATTCAATGTCACGTGACTTGAAAAAGTTCTGTTTCTGATCAAAATTATCTGCCCCGGAAAAAATTAGTATTAATTTACCGGCAATGCCAAATTAAGTTACCTATCTTACCGACATTTGAAAAAGTCAGCGGCGTTCTCTATTTTGAAGTTTTTGATACACACTTTGTTTTAATCAAACTGTTATTTATTTAAATCGTTACGTTATAATAGTGTGTACGGAAGAATATGACAAGTTTATTTTGGAAACATACATTCGTACTGCGAAGAATTATGGAAATGAGTGAAATTATGTACGCCAATGGAATCTGTCAATTGTATTTCACCATCACAATGATGCGGCAAACAAAAAATCAGAACGAGGTGGAACCTTCAATCATTCTGGATCACTCTGGTGCGCACTTTTTTGCACTGAGCGTTTTTTGCTTGTCATTGGGTGCAAAATTTAGTCAGCTGATGCGTTTTCAGCTTGAGAAAAAGTTGCACCGTGCACTGGCTCAGAGCAACTTTTGTGCACCGACTCACTAGGCAAGTGCAATAATGTCAGTGCAAATATGGCGGCTAAACAAAATCGTTTTCAGCTTAAACTGCACTGCCACTGGATGAGGGCAGAACTCGTTCAGTTTGGTCACGTGGTATGTTGCACTCACTCACTTGCACTGGGTAAGTTGAAAACGCTATAAAATTCACAAAAAAGTTAAATTTATAAAAATGTGACGAGAACAAAAAATTTAAGATACCTAATTGAATAATTTTACAAACAATTTTGAATTTGAAACTCACTTTTTCGTGATTGTTTACATTAATTTTCGTGAAACATACAATTTATTTATAAATTATGAGTTTTATTTACTATGTTTGAATTCCAAGAAACGTGAACTCTCATGTTATACAAGTTACATAAAATGACAAAAATTAATAATGTTTAATAAAATTTCAAATTTCTATAGTTTGAATTTTCCTTCTTTTCGTTAGTCGTAGAAAAAGTATGCTGTACAACTCGAGTGGAATGTCCATATCGTCTTCGGATGATTGAACACTCCGCCTACGGCGTCGTGCTCAAACTTCATCCTCATGCGATATGGACATCATATCCACTCTTGTTGTACAAACTACTATTTTGCCATATGCAAGAGCTATCTATATTGTGTTGGATTAATTTCGCTAGGAATATAATCGAATGAATATGTCTGCGATGATTAACTAATTGAAAGTTGAATCTTTGTAGCAAATCATTATAATAATATAATAAATGTAATGGTTTATTTAATTAACAAAATTATATTTGGCTTAAAATAAACATAATAGACTACTTAATTATAATGAAATAATAATACCATCATATTGATCATCCATAATAATTATTCAATTTATATTTCTCTCCCTCGGGGGAGGGTGGGAATTGCAAGTGGCCTTATTTATGGCTGTCCTAGGGTAACCATTTTTCCTTTGTAGGTAACCTACTTTTTCAATAGCTTCCTCCCTGAAGCATGATGATATACCAGATGTCTACTTTTTTCCCGAACATAGGAAATTCAATGTTAAAATTTTATTTTGGTGATATCTCTTTTAATTTTAGAAGAAAAGTGCAATGAAGAAAAATGTTGTGAATGAAAATGTGCATTGACGAGTATCAAGTTTGTTGTCCATTTGTTTCTTATGTACGAGCAAAAGAAATGCTCGATTTAAGGCAATTATCAGAGTGCAACGAAAAATAAAACAATAATTTATGTTTGATGTTTATGAAATATCTGACAGATTTGACATTTCATTTGATTTAATTATTATTATTATTATTATTATTATTATTATTATTATTATTATTATTATTATTATTATTATTATTATTATTAGACCTTTTTATTCTAGATTGTCTTCCTATTATTCTAATGCCCAGTTTTATAAAAGATGGATAAGTAAATTACTAGTAAACTAAAATTTACTATTGAAGTAAAATAGTTTATTCCAGAGATTTTTGTTTTATAAAACAAGAATAAAAATACTAGCTAAGTAAATCTACAGAATATATTACTCCACCGATTTTCGAGGAAGTAAATTTTATTCTGTTGTTTAAATTTGACACATGTAAACATTAATTAAATTAAATTCATTATAAATTTCATCACACGCATTTTTACATTTCTCTCCAACATATTTGCTTTGTCTATTTCTGCGTAATTTTTTTCCAATTCACTCTTTTTTGCCATTTTAGTTGACACCTGGCACTTTATGACACTTTATTTTTTATATTGACTTTTGAATTTCGTTTCAGGAACGTACAGAATACAATATTATTAAAACATATATAAAACATATTCCTGTGGTACATTGTTTGTAATAGATCCGCTTTAGATGGAGATTGCATTGCCATTAACGTCAGTACTGTATCTGGTTTAAGATTGCAGTGGTGCGAAGATAGCAGCAGTTTTAGCTTGTGTTCTAAATGGATAATACTCCGATCAACGGGGCTATTCTGTAACTCAATCATTATCATTTATCGATCATTATCGAGGTAATGATCGATTGTAATTCAAATTGAGATTCTGTAAGTCACTTGATCATTAAAATTGGTTAATGATAGTTAAATTTATCGATCAGTAATGCTATCGTTACCATATTAATGATCGAAAACAAATGTCAAAATCAGATAGAAGAATCAGTTGGAATTATATATCGCCTGTACTTTCAATGCAATATACATAATTGAAAGAATATACAAGTAAGCATTTTATATCATATAATATAATTCGTAACATTTTTATATTTATAGATTTAGGTTATGTATTCACAACAAGGCGCTAAGAAGTGCAAGTAACCCTTTATCCTTACGCGATGAAAAATTTAAACAAATCTTTTAAGTAATCCGAGAACTCGCCCAATATTTAATCATAACACTCAAGCCTCATGTGTGAAATGGTAGAAATGACATTCGGGGGCCGCGCCATTGCTAGAAACCCGAGGCCCAGAGCAATTATTACGACATGCGAGGCCCCTTCGAAACTATACATTTATAATTTCCACCATAATTTTATTGTATTTTTTTCTTCGCAAATTGCTATTATTAAAATATTGATGTAATTTCCTTTGTTGGATTCATTCTTGTAATCAGTAAAATATTCTTTGTTGTAATCAATCATTTTACAGTTATAGTTTTCAATATAACAATGCCAGAGAAATATACGTATGGACGGATATTTCTTTTACTTTTTTCTACCAAATTTTAATAGTACATCAGGGGAATATCGGTGGAAAAGAAAAAAAAAACATAAATTCACTCAGTTTTCAAAATTCCACTATAGTTTTTAAATGAATAAAATATATATGATAGTAAATCATAATTATTCTTCGCAAAATACAACATAATAATCCTTTTGTAGGATTAATTTGAGCAATGAATATTCTTGAGCAATAATCAAAATATCATTTGTTGTAATCAATAATAAATAATAGTATTAAGGGGCTCAATAGAACAATGTGCCTATATAATTATTTATAACTAAAAAATATTTTATATTACTCTTCTTAAATTAGGTACTGATTTTCTTTTTTTGGAAAATTTTAGGTACGTACATTTGATATTGTTAAAACTATTTTTTCTGTGAGTGAATAATTAAAGATTTGAAATACTTATTGGTAAATGACTGCTAAGTTCATATGAGCGCGAAATGCGTAAAATTTTCAAATAAATGACAAAGAAAATGATTGTAGTTATAGAATACGAAAATTGAGACAATCGATATCTTGATCATTAAAAATAAACGATTGTCATTAATTTAACGATCGATAACAGATAATGATAAAGTTACAGAATAGCATCGATTATCCAGTCAAAAAACAAGATCAAACTGCTAATATTTTCACACCACTGCAATCTTAAATTAGCTACAGTTTAGTAATGTTTTAACCTGGATTTATCAATCTCTCTTATGCTTGTCAGTGGTGGAAATATTAGCCGATACATACAACATTTTGTTTTATTGAATGTAATAGACCATAGACCCTGAAGAATGTGCAAGCGTGCATCGAAATGTCAGTGTTGTAAGAATAAATGCTGTTTGACTGAAATTTCGAGTACACCTTATCCGCACAACAGTTTCCCACAAATATTACTTGTGATTACATAATATCATCAATAATAGCTCGACATTACATTGTATTCATATTTGCTATCTTTTGTTAAGATATTGTACTTGAATTCAAATTTGACTCTATACACAGTTTTAATTCTTTCATAGTACTCGTATTAAAGAAAAAGTTAAAAGTAAACTATGTAGCTTTACAATAAAATAAAAATTCAATTGTGAAAGAAATTGCAATCTACAAGTCCACAGAAATAAATAACACAAAACATTGAATGTATTGTAGTTGCAGTGGACAAGTACAGATTGCGCCTGTTGTGCAAGGGAGAATGCTTGTCATCAACTCGTATTTTACCGCGACTCGACCTGAACCCGACTTTGTACGAGAAGGCCGACTACCGTTGAACAAGGACAAGAAACGTACTTCTCTTGTGTATTTCCATGAGCATTTGTAGGTTAGATGGAAAACATATGTTTGTGAATTATTGAATAATTATTGTATATAAGTTAATATGAATTCTGTGGCATTATATGCTCTGCTTTCGAACAATTGTGAAATGTCAGAGTTCAATCACATAATTTGAATTGATGGTATTGAATATTTGTTACGCTAATGTAGGTACTCGTAGTTTGTATTCACTCATTACCTTACAATTTGGTATTTGCTATAATTAATGAAAAATATTGGGATTCAATAGGTTTAAAGCTAAAAGCCTAAAAGGGTAATAGTCAGTGGCGCCGACTTTTTATATTTCTGTCGGGTGCTCGAAACCTAAAAAGTAGTATTCTATACAATGGCGGTTCGTGCACCAAAACTTTGGTGATGCAAGGTATCCAAGAAAAAATCAGGTGTGGTCAACACAATACCTTCCGCCGTGTACCGCCCGAGTGACAAGCTAATCCTTATTTTTGGATTAGCGAATTTTACTCTAATTTTCTAATCTAATCCAAGTAGCTACCTTTTTTGATAATAAAATGAAGATTAAATTTTAAATACCGGGATAAAATAGAATTCACTAATCCAAAAATAAATAATAAAATAAATAAATATATCATCACGGCTTATTACCTATTGCTGAGTGTGCCAATCTGCTTTGTACACAGATGCGGTAATGATGAAATATTTGCACCGTGCGGGCACTTACCAGGTGTCACCTCACGGGCACTCATTGCTGGCGTGGAGAGTGCACCACATTTGGTGTCGGCCGGGATCGAACCCGGTTCTCCAGATTCGCGACCTGACTCTCAGGTACGCGGCCACAAGAAAAATGAGAATTAGATTGAACATTTTTGCGAATCGTTAATTTTTATTAACCTAAATACCTATCTACATATTTACATATGCTGTATTAATTTCCTTTCCTATTGTGCTATTTACTTTTTTCTTTTTAAAACTTTACTATTATTAATTTGAAATGATTAGTTCTTTGACAGTGACATTTATCTGTCAATTACAATTACATACATTTGACTAACTGCGCAACCAAGGAGTTTTGTTTGTGTAAAGCGTAGGCTCCGGGATAATCTTTAATTTTTATAATAACATTAATCTCGAAAAAATAACATTCAAAGGTATTTTTCGAAGAAAAACTATTTTGAGCTTCTAGTAAAATGCCATTTCCGGTTATCCGATTTACACCAAAATCTAATGGGCTCTTTCCAGTAAAGAAAAAGTTCGAAATACAAGGTTTAAAAATTTTCTGAATGAGTATTTGAGTTGGAGTGGAGGATCCACACACACATACACAGACATCATCGTGAAAATGTTAAAATTGGATTCTAGGGACCTTAAAACGTGGTCTTTTACCAAAATCTCGATATGCGATTTTTAGCGCGATCCTTATACCTCTCTTACCAAGGGTAGCGGGAGAAAACAAGGCCAAGTGCCTTATAATAGAAACTTACATTTTTTCAAGCGATGGGCAGCTGCATGTTTTTCCCCTTTCATAATACAAAAATAAATTGCTAGATCACAGAACATTTTAGAAAAGAAAATATATTTTTCTACAGTCTATATACAAAGTAGCCATTTGCGCTCTCTTTTGTCAACGCAAAATGTCACTTTGTCGCTCTAGAGCGACAAAGTAGAAAAAACGCTCGCTCCTCAAATTTCTAACTTTACAATGTTGAGAAATGTTACTTGGTTACATTCTTAATGGAAACGTTTAGTCAGGAATTAATGACACTGTAGTTACACATTACCCACTTACATAACCAAGCAAAATGCCGCACTGCTGTGAAAATAAAATGGGGCATTCATTTACAAAAACGAAAGTATAAAATGCTTACATTAGATTGAAGCAATAGCTCAAGAAGAATGGAATATACCGATAAGTAAAATAAATAAAAAATAAATTTTTGTTATGGTGGAGGACCCCATTGTGGCGACTGTAGAAAAAATCTTGTGTGTGTTTCGAGCGCAAATGGACATTGTCGATTTCGAGAGAATGCCTCGCTCCTGCGTCGCGCGGCGACAACCTCTCAATCGACAATGTCCTATTTTGCGCTCTTAATACACAAATAGCTATGAATGGGTTGTTGACTTATCTGGATAAACTGTCTAAACACAATACAATGTGGCGCAACTATTATACAGGGCCTATGTTATACTACAATAAACGTGCTAGACAGTTTATGTTTATGTTCGATGTTCGAATGCAATATTTACTTATGTATTATGTATCGCACCTATCTTGTTAATTTTTACAGCCTTTTAAAATTTGTAGTCAATAGAAACAAATGTAACAAGCGCACAAAGGACCATGTCCATGTAAATACATAATGTTCCGGATATTTCCTGATTCCTGTGTGCCTTTTAGCGAAAGTTCTCTAGTCGGGTGCTCAAGCCCTGGATATACTATAATAATAGGTATACAGAGATTTTAACATTTAGGGCCGATGGCGATTTATTAGTATTATTAATAAAATTAAATCGATGGACGGCAATGCAAGCTCAATTTTAAATCTTGACTTTTTTCCAAAGTCGTAGTGCAGAAAACAGACCCAGTTTTAAGGAAAGTTCTGTTTTCATTATAGAAAAAACGCTGTCAACTTCCAAAAAACTTAGACCAATGTCTATGCTGGGCTAAGTGGGATTTAATTTATAGAAAATAGTCCAACTGAATGGGAAAGATAAATAATAAAATTAGTTCTTGAAAACTTCATCTAAGCAATGAAATTATACATATTAATATATAATATTGTTTTTCTACAGTCTATATACAAAATAGCCATTTGCGCTCCCTTTTGTCAATGCAAAATGCCGCTCTTGCGCGACAAAGTAGAAAAAACGCTCGCTGTCCAAATTTCTAATTATACAATTTAGATTAATGTCACTTATCTACATGCTTAATGAAAACCTTTAGTCAGGAACTAATAGCACTGTAGTTACACATTTACCACTTTCACAAGTCAATCTGACATATAAGTGTTCTGTCGGTAACCAAACAAAATGCCGCACTGCTGTGAAAATAAAATAGGGTATTCATTTACAAAAACGAAAGTATAAAATGCTTAGATTAGCTTGAAGCAATAGCTCAGGAAGAATGAAAAATAACGATAAATTAAAATTAAATATAAAATAAATTGTGTGAACAGTTGTGTTGCCACCTGCAAAAGTTAGGCGTGAACGCTCCCAATGGACATCCACTTTGTCCACATTGTGGCGACTGTAGAAAAAATCTTGTGTGTGTTTCGAGCGCAATGCGCAAATGGACATTGCCGATTTCGAAAGAATGCCGCGCTCCTGTCTCATTCGACAATGTCCCATTTTGCGCCCTTAATACACAAATAGCTATTGTTTTATAAAATAATTTTAAATCATAACATAAATATAATTATATCACTTTATTAAGAAATACTCGATGATACATATATTTTATAATAGTGCGTTAATAATGTAGTATCCCACGAATGTCGTACAAAATTTTATATATCTCCGAATACCGTATCGCACTCATTTTAATTATGTAATAACTTTAATGAAAATTATTACCACACTAGAATTTTATTATCATTGGACTAACACGGCCATTACAAATGTGTGTGATATGATATCCCACGGTGATATACATATAAAATACATTTTGAAAACTTAAAAATTGTTATGTTTTTAACTAGGCTCTAAAATACTAGATTTACAGCAGAGGCAATGCTGCTGAAGCTGTAAATCTGTGTTTTAGTGCCGCGTTGAACACATTATTTTGCCGATTTTAGAATAAATATTAATTTAGTGATTAGGTACTTTTAGTACCTGTTTTGAAAGTTATCGCCGTCAATTTATTTCGCTATGCATTTGTTGTGAACGATTAAAGGTTGTTACGCGTTTGTAGAGCGGTTGCTATGTAAACAGCAATAAAAGGCAGTAAAAAAATTATTTCCTACGCAGTAAAAGTGACAGTTTACAGACTGTTAGCTGTCAAAAAATCTCACTTTTAGTGTCAATTTTCAAAAAATATTATATGTAGAGACAATGAAGTTAATTTTTGGTTTCAAATAACGAAGCGACTCTGTCAAAAGAAATTTTATTTGAATTTATAATAAAAATCTTTTTAAAAACGAAATGCGTATAGCCAGCGAATAGTAGTTTTCTTTATTTTAATCAAATTTTCTTTATTACAATCATCAATTTGTTTGTTGTAATCAAATCGTTCTTTTTAAAAATGAAATGGATTGGGCTTCCAAAATAAGAAAACGCTACTAGCGGCAGAATTCTGAACTAAACGTAATGTACATAATGGGGTCATTTCACATTTTCTAATTTATTTATTTTTTGAAAGAATAGGTCAAATTAAATATGTAATTGCATGTTTTACCCCTTACAAGTCTTTAGAATCAGAGATATGATTTTTTAAAAGTTGTCTTTAATTTCAAATATTTGGCCGATGACGTCACGGTTTGCCGGACACAACAGTCGAGCTCTACCGGTTTAGTTTGGGACTACGATTTTTTGGGTTGTCACTTGTCAGTTTGATTTTGTGAAAGCAACAGGTAGTTCCTATAAATTTTTTGTTCAATTCGTATTTTCTGCTTGGTATTCCAATGAATATTTTTTTCGATGTTTTCAAAGAGGTTTTATCACAGCAAGGCACTTCACAATACTTCACAACCATATTGTTAACTAAAAACATATTTCATACAACTATTGATATTTATTTTAAAGAATATTTTATTTACATACCTTTACTATTAACTCTGCTGTCACCTGTCACAATTTTAGGTTACAACAGCAAACGGAAACCACGTGAACCGTAAACATGTGTGTGTGAGAGAGGAATGTCTTTGTGTAAGTAACAACCCGTGACGTCACGAATTTTACAGCGCGAAAGTTTATTAGTAAATTTATGAATGAAAAGTCGCATATTTCGTGTTACTTTATATTACTATATTTATTAAATGAGACGAATTTCACGATTTTATAAAAAAACAACAATTTTTATTTTTTGAAATGACCCCATTGTTTACTTTTGTAACCTTGTCTTTGTTATTAACAAAATACCTTTGCGGATTAAAATAAGGTTTTAAATAATTATTTTATTTTAATAATAATGTACAAAATACTGTTAAAATAAAGGCAAGTTTTTATTTCAATTAAAATTAATAAGTAACTTAGAAGAAATTCCATTTATTATAGGTTTATGTCATTATAGAATTACCATTGTAAAAAATCTGATGTGGACACCACACGACTTCCTTGTACGCAAGACTAATATGAAGTATAGACTCAATTAGGTGCACAACTAGATGTTATAGAAGTCCTAAATACAAAATTTCAACTTTCTACGGCTTACCGTTTTTGAGTTATGCGAGATACGTACGTACGTATAGACGTCACGACGAAATTAGACAGAATGGATTCAGGGATGGCAAAAATGAAAATTTCCGCTGAAATCTGGAAACCGAAATTTTTCGCGAATACAATACTTCCTTTACTTTGTACAAGGAAAAAAACACTAATTTAAAACAAAATAAATAAAAGACAACAAAACTACTCTAACAGCAATGGGACGTCAGCGAAAACTGTACCTTACCTTTTGATTTTGACATTTGTTGTCAGCGCCATCTATTAATAATTTGGAAGCCCAATAGATATAACCAGAGGAACATATATTACATAATTTACATATGCCCGGATTAAAGTAAAAACGTAACACAACAATTAGTATGTTCAATTAATTGTTTGAATAGTCATTTTCATTATTGCAACCAAATTCTTTTTAAAAACGTATTACATATAGTCGGAGAAGGTATTACAAAATAAATGCAAAATAGCAACTGTTAGCTAATGCAATTAATTTATTCAACTGTGTAAATAATATTTAGTGCCAACAAAAATAATTTAAAAATTTTCTAGTTGGATTATTATTTAACCTATTGAAATATCATGGTTTATCACCCAAATAATTCACTCAGATATTATTACAATATCAACATGTAAATAATTAAAAATTAATTTTTAAATTTCCTATTTGAATTATACCATTACCAGGTAAATGTAATATTATTTTTCCGTAGATTAATTAAATTCATATTTTCATATATTTACCGCAAAACGCAATAAAAACATTTCCACAATGCATACATTTCCAAAAATTAAAAAGATTTAATTTCCTTTCAACTTGCTACCATAACAATACCATAAAAGCATAATTGAAAATTCAACTGGCCTATAAATACGTAAGCGGGGCAAATTTAATAAAAGCGGCCAGGCGTTAACAAAACATTCCGTGCAAAGAGTGCGGCTTGGCGCGGCCGTAAAGACGCTGGTAACCCGGGGATTTACCCGAGCTAGCAGGGCTAATTGCAGGTGCTGATCCGTGGACAGATTACCAGACCTCGGATCCAGACTGGTAAATCTTCGACCCAATTAAGGGAAAATGAAATTGGAAGACACTGTAATCATGTTCAGCTGGAATGAAGAAGATAATTGTTATTTTATAAAAAGAATTATTGTCACAATGCATAAAAATTTAGTTACTATTGATTTGTTGTTTAATCATACATTTTAGCCATTTTATATAACTCTCAAAGCCGCGTCAAATGACTTCTAAAAGAAAAATATTCCTATATGGCAAATGTCTGTAAGCCAAATTTATGCAGGCTGCCCGCGACTCGATTGCCATTGCCATAGCTCAAGAGTGTGTTCCTTAGCTAATTTTAAGTCAAAAATACCATATAAACTATTATTCACGAAAGATGACTATTCATGATCATTTGTGAGCCGCCTGATATAATATTACTTGCAGATAACTTCATTGCATTTCGTGTGCATAGGCGTGCAACATGAAATATTTATGGACACATTTTAACTGAATAAATAAGAGTAATTTATTTCAAAATTATAATAATAATAATAATAATAATAATAATAATAATAATAATAGTTTTTATTTTCATAAACATAGTTACATATGTATGGAAAAACGTCAAAGGTTAGAATACATAACATAAATAAATAGTTGACATATAATTGAGACAGAGGAAGTGCAAATCTATGCAAAGTTTTTACTAAAGAACTCGTTCAGGTCATAAAAATTGCACTCATATAATAGATCTTTCAATTTTTGTAGAAACATTTTATTTGATTCACAATTTTTTATACTGACTGGAAGATGGTTAAATATTTTTAATCCTCTCACATGAGGGGCGTTTTGCGTTACTTTATATCTTGCACGAGGTAAATAAAAATCATCTTTATTTCTTGTATTAACAGTATGAACATCTGAAGTACGCCTAAAAGACTGTTTGTTTAGAAATATATATTTACTTATCTCAAAAATATAAATATCAATAACACTGTAATTTATATTGTTTAAAAAGATTTCTACAAGCGAAGCAGCGTGGAACTTGTGCTATTCGTCTTACTATTTTCTTTTGACTAATAAAATCATTATGTAATGCATGTTTCTTTCTAAATAATACCTTTCTGAACGATTTATGTACTTCACTTATTATGTGTTTGCAAAATCCAAAAACATTGACTTAACTTATAAACCAAGGAATAATAATTTAATTTACACGTCAACGCTACTGGGTAAATATTAGCACAGAGGGCAGTGTAGTAGATAATTAGGTATCTATAATTCTAGGACATACGTCATTATTATTTATAGTGTGTTAGAAAGTAATGCCACTATTCACGTATATCTGTCACACCACATAAATTAAATAGACATAGGTCAAATAATCTTTCTCTTCCTAATACAAAACGTTGCTAAGCTACTGCTATAAAGTGATATGTGTTCTTTCTTCGAACAAATGTCCTTGAATAGTCATCTTTCGAATAATAGTGTACACTTATTTTCGAACCTCAAAATTAGATGTGTTATGAACGATATTAAATTGAGGAGGAGGAGCTCTTTGCAAAAACAACATTAGTCCATTTTTTAAAATTTGGGATAATCAAAGATAAAACTTTCTGGCTTTCTTATTATTAACGATGTAACTTCGAGAAAATAAATAGATTATACAATAGACGTGTTTATTTTTTATTATTTTCAGTCATCGTCCTAGTTGAGACGTAAAAGAAAAAGATTCCGCCAACTTTGTTTCAATATAACTTACTTATAGTACTTTTAAATTACTAATACGATATTAGGAAGTGTTTAACTTACTTGGATTTACAAATTGTTAATTGTAAGTTTACATGTAAAATGCTTATTTTACTCTTTAGTCAGTTTTTATTGATTTTTCCAAAACTACCATTAACGGATTCTTTTCCTTGTACATCTCACCGCTTTAATTTAGACTAAACATCTCACGAAAATATTTTCAAAAATTAACAGAAAAAATAATTATTGTACAATGAATTCGATTAGTACACAAATGAATATCTAACATTTTCTTGATTTTTTTTATAAGCAATTACAATGGAAATTTATATTTATCTTTGATTCAATTGTAACTACTGTAACGTTTTTATTTATTTATTAGGGTGAAGTGTAAATATTAGACAATTATTATTAATTAACACAAAGGTTTATTAAACTATAATTAAATATTAAAAAGGTGTTAAATTATAACGATTACTAATATTAAATACTAATTTAAAATCTAATTTAAACTAACTATAATTAACACTAATACTATTTGTTTATTTATTTCCACTATATTACTAATTATTTATTTATATCAGGTTCAACTATCCGACCAACCGACCTCCACAGCGTCTATATACTCAACTGACTTAACAGCGTCTGTATATTTCAACTGTCCGGACAGAATCACACCTTTTACTTCACTGTCTGTCTATTTATGTAACTAACTGTCTAACTGCCACAGCCTCAATATCACCGACTGTCTGTATGCCGCAATTCTTCATGAACACTGCCGAGTATCCACTTCCAGTTGCTGTTACTGTCCCGTAACTAACTCCATGTAACTAACTATCTAATTCCCGAGTATAGCTGCGTCCCTTTTATACAGCTGCCATTATCTTCTAGAGAGCTTTAGAATGTTCGATCCCATAAGAATAACGAACACAAAAGGTTCAGGCGACCGGAAGTAATTAAACACGTCGCCCGGCTGCTAGCGCGATTAAGTCATCGCTATACTTAGACGCTTGTTCAGCGCAGCAGCGGGGCTCACATTTTGCACTACGTATAGAAACCAGAACTTAATGTAACTCTTAAACAATTTTTATTTTATTTCAAATACACTGCTCAAACCAATGAACCCTTTGATTGTTTGTATATATTCTAATATACTTGTTTGATGCAAAAACTGATAAATATATGATCATTAGTAATAATAAATATTAATATTAAAATACTGCATTATGAGGATCTCAAAATTGACTTATTATCCGGCGGTTTACTTTTTAATACAATCGGCTGATCACAGATGTAATCGTGGTTGCTTGATTGTTTTGTGACAAACATAATAAATAGGTGCAATATGATAAACAGGGGTGTAGTATGGACGAAACGCGATGGAACGTCGTTTTGATACTTTTTTCCACAGCTGGAACGCATACCGGTACAAATTGTTATAAACACACATTTTTTAGGACTGCACCACGGATGTTACGAGTACATTTTAACAGTGTGATAATAAATTTGAACTGTAATAAATCTTACCATGCATTTTTGTTAAAAAAATGTTATTTAAGGGTATGCAAATTGCAAATATTATATCATTGTTGGTCTCCACAGTTTGTGAACCACTGGTTGGTGGATGACAATAATTTTTTTTTTCTGAAACCGGAGCGAAAGAATTATTTTCGCGCCAAGCTCGAAAGTTGCATTTCCCTGACTAGTCACAAAAACATTTACAGTCACTATTAATATTTATAGTTATGTTTTACACATTAAATATGTTAATCCCAGAGTGGCTAAATGAACTTCGTCGCAATTATTTGCTTTGCAAATGAATAGAAACGCGGGCACCAAAAATGCAAAACTGATAGTAATTTATTGGTTTTCGCTAATTTACTAAGTTTTTTCTGTCATCTTAGAAACGAGAGATGCGCATTACTAAATACAGAAAATTAGATTTAAATAGATAAATAAATAAAATAAACATATCATCACGGCATATTACCCATTGCTGGGTGTGCCAATCTGCTTTGTTCGCAGATATCGGTAATGATGATGACATATTTGTACCGTGCGGGCGTTTACCAGGCGTCACCTCACGGGCACTCATTGCTGGCGTGGAGAGTGCACCACAGGGGTCAATTTTGTGTCATATAAAATTCGAAATATTTTTCGGGATCGAACCCGGTTTCCCAGATTCGCGACCAGACACTCAGGCAATTAGATTTAATTACTAAATTTAAGATTAATAATTAATTAATAATCAAAGTTTCAGAAAATAATTAATAATACATGACTCGTCAGTACCTTTTGTATCTCAATACGGCTCCTCGTCAGTAATGAATCATTTTCCTGACTCTTATGTAAATAACTATTATGCTCAATAAAATTGTCTTGTAAACTAGTAGTAATTGTTTGCTAATTTAACGGATAGCAATAGTGGATAAAATAAAATGAACACCTGTATATGATATTCCCGGTACGTATTTTTCTTAAACAAAAAAAAAAATAAATAAAAATAAAAATGTTTGGTCTGCTGATTTTGACAGTTTTGTTATCACAATATCAATATTTGTGTTTCTTTTTCAGGAAACGCTGGTCGAGTGCAGGTTTACGATCGGACAAACACGATTGAAGTCTGAGCTCGGATTATTCAATACCGTCTCTTGGTGAGTAGTTTTGAGATTTTTATTTACTCGTTGAATGGATTCGTGGTTAGCATATATATTAAGGCAAAGGAAATTGTTATACTCAAAATGCAATGATTTTTACCTTCCGTCACCTTTAGGTAAGGAAGGTATTGTCTTTGGTCAAAAAATTCGGTGATGAGTTTTTGATGAATGAGCACGTTTTAGGGTCCCTACAATACGATTTTACTATTTTTACGATGATGTCTGTGTGTGTGTGTGTGTGTGTGTGTGTGTGTGTGTGTGTGTGTGTGTGTGTGTGTGTGTGTGTGTGTGTGTGTGTGTGTGTGTGTGTGTGTGTGTGTGTGTGTGTGTGTGTGTGTGTGTGTGTGTGTGTGTGTGTGTGTGTGTGTGTGTGTGTGTGTGTGTGTGTGTGTGTGTGTGTGTGTGTGTGTGTGTGTGTGTGTGTGTGTGTGTGTGTGTGTGTGTGTGTGTGTGTGTGTGTGTGTGTGTGTGTGTGTGTGTGTGTGTGTGTGTGTGTGTGTGTGTGTGTGTGTGTGTGTGTGTGTGTGTGTGTGTGTGTGTGTGTGTGTGTGTGTGTGTGTGTGTGTGTGTGTGTGTGTGTGTGTGTGTGTGTGTGTGTGTGTGTGTGTGTGTGTGTGTGTGTGTGTGTGTGTGTGTGTGTGTGTGTGTGTGTGTGTGTGTGTGTGTGTGTGTGTGTGTGTGTGTGTGTGTGTGTGTGTGTGTGTGTGTGTGTGTGTGTGTGTGTGTGTGTGTGTGTGTGTGTGTGTGTGTGTGTGTGTGTGTGTGTGTGTGTGTGTGTGTGTGTGTGTGTGTGTGTGTGTGTGTGTGTGTGTGTGTGTGTGTGTGTGTGTGTGTGTGTGTGTGTGTGTGTGTGTGTGTGTGTGTGTGTGTGTGTGTGTGTGTGTGTGTGTGTGTGTGTGTGTGTGTGTGTGTGTGTGTGTGTGTGTGTGTGTGTGTGTGTGTGTGTGTGTGTGTGTGTGTGTGTGTGTGTGTGTGTGTGTGTGTGTGTGTGTGTGTGTGTGTGTGTGTGTGTGTGTGTGTGTGTGTGTGTGTGTGTGTGTGTGTGTGTGTGTGTGTGTGTGTGTGTGTGTGTGTGTGTGTGTGTGTGTGTGTGTGTGTGTGTGTGTGTGTGTGTGTGTGTGTGTGTGTGTGTGTGTGTGTGTGTGTGTGTGTGTGTGTGTGTGTGTGTGTGTGTGTGTGTGTGTGTGTGTGTGTGTGTGTGTGTGTGTGTGTGTGTGTGTGTGTGTGTGTGTGTGTGTGTGTGTGTGTGTGTGTGTGTGTGTGTGTGTGTGTGTGTGTGTGTGTGTGTGTGTGTGTGTGTGTGTGTGTGTGTGTGTGTGTGTGTGTGTGTGTGTGTGTGTGTGTGTGTGTGTGTGTGTGTGTGTGTGTGTGTGTGTGTGTGTGTGTGTGTGTGTGTGTGTGTGTGTGTGTGTGTGTGTGTGTGTGTGTGTGTGTGTGTGTGTGTGTGTGTGTGTGTGTGTGTGTGTGTGTGTGTGTGTGTGTGTGTGTGTGTGTGTGTGTGTGTGTGTGTGTGTGTGTGTGTGTGTGTGTGTGTGTGTGTGTGTGTGTGTGTGTGTGTGTGTGTGTGTGTGTGTGTGTGTGTGTGTGTGTGTGTGTGTGTGTGTGTGTGTGTGTGTGTGTGTGTGTGTGTGTGTGTGTGTGTGTGTGTGTGTGTGTGTGTGTGTGTGTGTGTGTGTGTGTGTGTGTGTGTGTGTGTGTGTGTGTGTGTGTGTGTGTGTGTGTGTGTGTGTGTGTGTGTGTGTGTGTGTGTGTGTGTGTGTGTGTGTGTGTGTGTGTGTGTGTGTGTGTGTGTGTGTGTGTGTGTGTGTGTGTGTGTGTGTGTGTGTGTGTGTGTGTGTGTGTGTGTGTGTGTGTGTGTGTGTGTGTGTGTGTGTGTGTGTGTGTGTGTGTGTGTGTGTGTGTGTGTGTGTGTGTGTGTGTGTGTGTGTGTGTGTGTGTGTGTGTGTGTGTGTGTGTGTGTGTGTGTGTGTGTGTGTGTGTGTGTGTGTGTGTGTGTGTGTGTGTGTGTGTGTGTGTGTGTGTGTGTGTGTGTGTGTGTGTGTGTGTGTGTGTGTGTGTGTGTGTGTGTGTGTGTGTGTGTGTGTGTGTGTGTGTGTGTGTGTGTGTGTGTGTGTGTGTGTGTGTGTGTGTGTGTGTGTGTGTGTGTGTGTGTGTGTGTGTGTGTGTGTGTGTGTGTGTGTGTGTGTGTGTGTGTGTGTGTGTGTGTGTGTGTGTGTGTGTGTGTGTGTGTGTGTGTGTGTGTGTGTGTGTGTGTGTGTGTGTGTGTGTGTGTGTGTGTGTGTGTGTGTGTGTGTGTGTGTGTGTGTGTGTGTGTGTGTGTGTGTGTGTGTGTGTGTGTGTGTGTGTGTGTGTGTGTGTGTGTGTGTGTGTGTGTGTGTGTGTGTGTGTGTGTGTGTGTGTGTGTGTGTGTGTGTGTGTGTGTGTGTGTGTGTGTGTGTGTGTGTGTGTGTGTGTGTGTGTGTGTGTGTGTGTGTGTGTGTGTGTGTGTGTGTGTGTGTGTGTGTGTGTGTGTGTGTGTGTGTGTGTGTGTGTGTGTGTGTGTGTGTGTGTGTGTGTGTGTGTGTGTGTGTGTGTGTGTGTGTGTGTGTGTGTGTGTGTGTGTGTGTGTGTGTGTGTGTGTGTGTGTGTGTGTGTGTGTGTGTGTGTGTGTGTGTGTGTGTGTGTGTGTGTGTGTGTGTGTGTGTGTGTGTGTGTGTGTGTGTGTGTGTGTGTGTGTGTGTGTGTGTGTGTGTGTGTGTGTGTGTGTGTGTGTGTGTGTGTGTGTGTGTGTGTGTGTAACAAAATTTTCGTCTGCGATAACTTCCATACTACAATTCTAAAAATTATAATTCTTTCGTATTTCTTTTCGTTACATCCATGTGAAGAGCTGATTAGATTTTGGTTAGAATTGGACAACCGAAAAAACTATGTTAAATATCATTTTTTCACGTTTAATGTTATTATAAATATTAAAGAATATTTTATTCTCTATACGATTTGACTACATTTTATACTTAATATTAAATGAATATAGAGTTAAAAAATTATAAAGATATTAAATTTCATAAAGTAGCCATAGCTATGAAAACAGCTACTATATTAAGAAAATTTTGATTGAAAGATGTCAGTGTCAAGTGAAATTGACATAGTGTGTCGTATAATTTTACTGGAAATATAGGATCTTTTGCAATAAATTTTCTGTATGGAATTTGCATAAAATACATGCAACTGCCGGAAGGTAAAGGACAAGAAATATAATCTTTAGCAAGGAACTTTCTGTATGAAATTTGTACAAAATACATAGAACTGACGGAAGGTAATGTGCTGGCCACATCAGATTTTTTATTTTATAATAGGTTTAACTGTATTTATAAAAACAACTATATGCACATTAATTTCACAAAACAGGTTGAAATTGAAAGGTAATAAGTTATATGATCCTTGTACTGAGTTAATTATAAGTACTACCTATTTTTATTAGTTTACCTACGTATACAGGGTGAATCTAGCACAGAGAATCGGTATTTTTTTCAGAATGTACATAAAATTAGCTTCACAACGTTAACAAAATATCATAGTTTTACTTCAACCATTTGAAATTGACGATCATTTAAAACGAACTCAGCCGTGTGTTGCTACCTGTGGAGGTCATTTTGAACATTTATCATGATTCACTGAAACAACTCCGTTTTCTGTATCTTTTTAAATAAAAAACTGAAAAATCTCAAGTAGCAGTAACTCAATAACGAACATTTTAGGTATGGTGACCATCCGGCATGGTTTGGCCGGGACAGTCCCGGATTTCATAGATTGTCCCGGCGTCCCGTCAGGGTTTGTAATATCCTTGTTTCTACTAAATTATTAATTATCTTTTTTATTTATATCTACACCAAAGAAATATATTTTTTAAATGTGAATATGCAATATTAAAATCATATTTGGAAAATAATAGGTATAAGTAAATTTAAAAATGATAAAATGTTCTGAAATTAAATGGAAGAAAGGATTTGTACATTTTCAAAACAATTAAAATTCTCTAAAACAATTCCATTTACTTATTCAGATTGCTTTGTTTGCCGAGGACGACCAATAGTGAGGTTATTTTCACACAAGTCAAAATATTGTAATCTTCGGAGAAAAGTAGAATGAACTTTACCACCGTCGCTAATTTATTAATAAGTAAGACAAATCTTGTTGAAACTAACATAATTGTATAATAATAAGCAAACAAAAGTGTACACGTATGTATGAACTGTGAAAATAAAAAAAATTATAACCGCATTTGGTAACTGATTTCGATTTATTTATTTTAGTAGCGTCCCGGTTTAAGCCTTAAAAAATATGGTGACCCTATTACTGGTTTAATATTTCTTATTATCACATGTCCCAAAATTTTTAGGCTATATAACTCCATCTCGTAGAATCGGATAGTGTTAAACTATTTTAATACTTATCTAAACAACTACTGTAATCAAAATAGTTGTTTAGATAAGTATTAAAAAAGTTTAATACTATCCGTTTCTACGAGATGGAATTATATAGCGTTATTTGGTATTTTTTCTACGAAAAATCAGTTCCGTCATCTCAGAATAAATAGCAGAACCAGTGGAAATTGAATGCAATAAATAAGTCTAAACATCTGAGATTTCCTGGTGAAATTAATGACCCATAAAACAAGTATTTTTTCCAGCGTTGTCGTTTTTGCGCGCGCCATCTACATAAAGTGGAAAATACACACTCGGAAGTCGATAGCATTCTGTCGTGGATTGAAGCGCTGCCGGAAATCCGGTCCAGGGTGAGTTTAGCTAGAGATGGCTGTGGTTTAAACAAGTGACAAGCGTCTTGCGTCTTGCGATTCCATTCGCTTCTGTCTATTTGTCACTCTGACGGTTTTATTTTTTTATAGGCTTTTATTTTTCTCGTTTGTTTTATAAGGTTTTCGCGAACTCGATTTAGTTATTCAGTCAATCGTTACAGGTAAGCGGGAAAGAAATGGAACTTTTATATTGAAATCTAATTCAATTTACAGAAGTATAAATAGTTAACAAACAAGAAGTGCTTCCATTGTGTAAATATCTGAAATTTGGAGATACTGAAGCGTAAACCCGTAAACCACTTATATAAATACGTATTGTGAAAGATTATTTCATTTTAAACAATTTTCTTTTGTATTTCTATATGAAATTCCTTTTTATAAAACATCAATTTGGTATATTGATTATCTTATCTTAATCCTCGGTTGATATGATGGATTCTTTAATCTCTGAAAATCTTAAGGTATAACCAGTTATTAAAACAATTTTACTAATTTTTAAAAGAACGACGAACAGCAAATTAAAAATCTGATGTGGCCAACACTAAGCCTCCCGCTATTTAATTTTTATTAATTTAAATATACATACTTACATATTTATTTATTGCGGAAACTGTATTAAAATCCATTCCATTTAACTATAGTTCTATTTACTATTTTCTTTTTAAAACATTACTATTATTAATTTGAAATGATAAGTTCTTTGACAGTGACATTTATCTGTCAGTTACATACATTTGAGATATGAACTGTGTAACCAAGGAGTTTTGCTTTTTTAAAGCGTAGGCCCCGGGATTATAATTATGTATAGATATTTTATAAATTTATCCATAAAATATATAGAAAAATTATTTATACAAATCTGTAGAAAATTTAATAGTCTTTAATTTTTATGACACAAAACTTCAGAAAGTAACTTTTGAAGGTATTTTTCGAAGAAAATCTATTTTGAGCTCCAAATAAAGTGCCATTTCCGGTTATCTGATATAAACCAAAATCTAATGGTCTCTTCCCATATTAGAGTAAGGTAGAAATACAAGGTTTCAAAATTTTATGAAAGATAGTATTTGAGTTAGAGTAAAGGATCCACACACACATACACACACACACACACACACACACACATACACACACACACACACACATATCATCGTGAAAATGTTAAAATCGGATTCTAGGGACCTTAAAACGTGTTCATTTATCAAAATCTCGATATGCGATTTTTTAGCACGATCCCTATACATTCCTTACCAAGGGTAGCGGGAGGCAAAATAAGTGAGATCTGCACCGAAGATTACCAAGATTAAAAGGCAACATATTTCAGTTCTCTCTTGTTACGCAAGAATAACGCTGATGTCAATACTTTCGCGCCGAAATTTTGAAACTTATTTTGTTCAATCCTGCTATGGAAACTTGCTGTTTCTTACTAGGATACAGAACTTGAAACCATTTGTTTGGGTCACTCAACTTATGCCAACAAGTGACATGCTATCTATTTCAGTGCCTTCCACAGTGCCTTCTATTGCTTCTAACTTCTCGAATTTTCTTACTTGTATTTACGCCCACTTCACTTCTTAACTATTTTTCTCCTAATTTTTACTTTATTGGTCACTGATTTAACAAAAGGCTATACAACGTGAATAAACGAATTCGCTCACTTATGTACCTTTGATCACTCAGGAGGCGCCTCATGTTTTTCATGAAATAAATTATTACGGAAAGTCTATTTTCTATCATAATAGACGGGATCTACTACAGTGAGAATATTTGTTTTCCTCCAATCAACAGTCAGAATCTCCCTAGTTACATGTCTATTACAGCGATGATAAAAAACAAACAAATTATCACCTTATTTATATTCGTTACAAGGGGATTTGTTTTCTATTTTTACAACATTGACAGTTAACTTTGGGTATAAAAATGTGCGGTATCGTTTTTGATAACAACGATGAAAATAATAAGACAATTGTAAAATTAATCATGTTGTAATACAATATATGAGGTTAGCAGCACACACAATGTGTCACAAAAAATCATTATATTCTCTCATTAAATATAAGGTCCTGGTATGATTAATATTCGAAGATATTGCTCGTGAAACCGAAGCAGTACATATCGCTCGCAATTCGGTTTCACTCGAGAATATCATCGATGATAATCACAACACTTGTTATATTACGTATGAAAATAGATATAAACACGAGAATACATGACATATACGTTTAACAAAGGATGAAGTTTTTTCTTCTTCTAATATTATCCGTCCACAGTTTTAGACAATATAATGGGCCCATAAATCATAATCGGAATATAATAAATGTATATAAAAATCGTAAAATACTTACTGATTAATAAGTAGTAATGTTATATAATTTTAAAATACTTTCTACATTATAAAGTTATAACAAATTAAACATTTTATGATGTGACGAGTGTAGATTTGATTTTAGTGGCCATAAATAAAAATGCTAAGTGCCCCATCTACAATTCTGCAGCGCCTTGTCCACAGACTATCCATTTTCCATTCCCATTGGTGAGAAAGATGGCGGATCTCTCATGAAAAAATATTTTTACATCACTGGTCTGTCACACGTGACGTCAAAACATCTCCAACAATTTTTAAAAAATCACATCTTGCTTAATATAAGGAATTTTGAAGTCAGATGTTCATTAATAGTCATATCTATGTAAAAAGTTTCTTAACAAAATCTGATGTGGCTAGCACATGACCTCCCGTCAATCCCATGTTTAAAATAGCAACGAGCTTTAAATAAAGTATCACTTTCGGTTGATCGTTTGTAAACAAAATTTAATTTGTTGTTTCAATAAATAGAAAAGTCTGTAATACCAAATTTTGTATTTTATTTTATTATGTTTTTCCTCCAAAATCTGTTAAGAGCTCCATATAAAGTACCACTTCCGGTTTATTTTAAAGGTATAGTCAAAATCTAATGTTGTTTCAAGTTATACACGAATTTTAAATACCAAATTTGCGAAGTTTTGGATCATGTTTTAATATTTTTTTTTCACGAAAATCTGTTCAGAGCTTCCATTAAATATCACTTCCGATTTATCAATTTTAGCCAAAATCTAGTATGATGCTCCCCTTCATATAAAAGTCTTAAATTCTAAATTTGACAAGTTTTGGAGTAAATCATAATATATTTTTCACGAAAATCTGTTCAGAGCTTTAAGTAAAGTAACGCTTCCAGTTTATAATTTTAGAAAAATCTAGCATGTCATTCTCATTAGTATAAATATCTTAAATACCAAATTTGAAAAGTTTAAGAATATATCGTAATATATTTTTTACAAAAATCTGCTGAGAGCTTCAAATAAAGTGTCACTTCCGGATTATCAATTTTAGCCAAAATGTAATATGTTGTTAATAAAAGTCTTAAATACTAAATTTTAAAAGTTTTTGAATATACCGTAATACATTTTTCACGAAAATCTGTTCAGAGCTTCAAGTAAAGTATCACTTTCGTTTTATTAATTTTAGCTAAAATCTAATATGTTATTTCTTTTGATATAAAAGTCTAAAATACTAAAATTAAAAGTTTTGGATTTTCATTAAAAACTCAAAATCTAATCAACTCTTAAAATAGAAATATTTGGAAGTTTGATATAACAGGTATCGTGGAGGAAAAATCATCTCTCTCGCACACACACACACACACACACACACATACACACACACACACACACACACACATACACACACACATACACACACATACACACACACACACACACACACACACAAATACACACACATGCACATGCACACACACACACACACACACACACACACACATACCCATACACACACACACACACACACACACACACACACACACACACACACACACACGCACGCACGTGCTTATTAACTGGAAACTCACCATCTAATTTTTGGATCGATATCCTTACCTCCCTTACCTACGGTATCACTGGAGGTAAAAATTAAAAAGAATTAGTTTATAGGCCTATTTTGAATTTTTAGTGCCAAATTTATAGATGTTCGGCTTTAGTGACCCAGTAAATTAAATTTAAAGACGTGGTAAAAACTGGTTTAGTATGCGTTGTTTCACGAAATGAGTGTCGTCAAATAACTATTTCTGGTATGTTTCTTGGTTTAACAATTTACTCCACGTTCATTTTTTAAAGTAATCGTGCACGAAATCCATTTCACCACGTCCTTAAATTAAAATTAAGTTTACTCGGGACGCATAAATTTAAATTTAAAAATTTTGTTACGCACAAATTTGGAATTCTACTCTCTAAATTATCTATAATAGAGATCATTTGAAACAGATTTTTTTCCTGTGTTAAACTTCTACGCCAGAGAGTATCGTATTCATCCTGTATACGAGTATACAAGTAGTTTTGGCAAATTTTTAAAAATCTATCATACGTCTCTTATTGTCCTAGACTGTCATTTTATCCCGGAAAGATCTGTAATACCTACAACTAAGTAGAAATATTTTTGGGAATACACCCTTGTCATTAGCTGTCGGAAATGAAATATATATTATTTCTCATGTCAAAATATTTAGTTCTGCGAATTTTTTACGACAACAAATTTATTAGGGTCGCATTGTATGTTTCAATATGGTTTATAAATTCTTATAAAGCATCTATGTCTATGGTAACATATTTACGGAATAGAAATATCTGATATCCCTATCCCTACTTTCACTTTCTTAGGGTTTGAAAAGCGTTGTTTGAGAAATGAATAAGGTAGTGAGTTCATGAATCCTGAGCATGTGTGGTTAATGGCAGTAAGCAGGTAAAGGGCAAAGCAGGCATCAATTTAACTGTCAGATGCTTTAATTCATGACTGTAATTTGTGTCGAGAACATTACCAACATTAATTAGAGCTGAATCCAACTGCAAATGTCAATTACTGAAAATAAGTTCAGTGTTTACTTGTTATTCATTATCTGAGGTTAAAACATAGCTTTTATTTTTTACATTTGCTTTGTATAAATACTGAATCCGAATACATAATTTAATTATATTAAATTCATAATAAATAAAATAAATAAATAAATATATCATCACGGCATATTACCCATTGCTGGGTGTGCCCATCCGCTTTGTATGTAGATATCGGTAATGATGATGACATATTTGTACCGTGCGGGCGTTTACCAGGCGTCACCTTACGGGCACTCATTACTGGCGTGGAGAGTGCACCACAGGGGTCAATTTTGTGCCATTTAAAATTCTAAATATTTGGCGTCGGTCGGGATCGAACCCGGTTCCCCAGATTCGCGACCAGGCACTCAGGCACGCAGCCACGAGACCCCATAAATTCATAATAGTTACAGGATACAGTTATAAGGATCGTAATGTCAATTATTTTGGTACTTGTCGTGAAGAGTTTGATAACATGATTATTTACGATCCATATTACATATGTATAAAATTTAAATGTTGTATGAGGGAACCATGTTGATAATGTGCAATAAATAAAAGGCCTTCAAGTTCCAATATTCCTTATTTAATTATATTGAGAACGTTTCGAGCTAAATCCGCTCATCATCAGCAACTAACAAATTTTCAAGTTGAGTATTATAAATAAATACATAAATGTTTATAGTATTGAAGCAGAATTACATTGTTGTACATTATCCAAAATTGTGAAATGACATGTGAATTATATTCAACGTAGTCAGGTGGAGCATGGGCCCCCAACTCAACAATGCAACATGCCGCTGACACGGCAGTTGTTAATGGGCCGTTGAATATAATTCACATGTAATTTCACAATTTTGGATAATGTACAACAATGTAATTCTGCTTCAATACTATAAACATTTATGTATTTATTTATAATACTCAACTTGAAAATTTGTTAGTTGCTGATGATGAGCGGATTTAGTTCAAAACGTCCTCAATATAATTAAATAAGGAATATAGGAACTTGAAGGCCTTTTATTTATTGCACATATGTATAAAATATTATTTGCTGTAATCAATGAATCCTTAAAATAAAATATTTGGTTATAATAAAAAAAATCTGATGTGGCCAACACATGACCTCCCGTCAATTCCATGTCTGAAATAGCAATGAATTTTAAGTAAAGTATCACTTCCGGTTGATCGTTCGTAAACAAAATCTAATTTGTTGTTCCAATAAATAGAAAAGTCTGTAATACAAAATTTTGGATTATATTTTATTATGTGGAAAAATTAAGTAGGTTTAATCCTGCTTTAAATAAATAGTTTTTGCTGATACTTGCTATTATGTCCATGTGCTTCAGTGAGTGTGCATTTTATTACGGATATAATTTATTTAAATTATGAATGCCATTGACGGCAAAATTTTATACATATTTTATTGTAAAAAATAATTATTTCGTAAGTGTCCATATACGAGTTCTGGATAGTAGGGGACAGGTCGATTGTATCTACACTGATTTTGCTAAGGCTTTCGACAGGATTGACCACAGTGTCTTAATTCGCAAACTTCATACCTTCTCTCTTTCTCAACCTCTCATTTCTCTTCTATCATCATACCTCCTTAATAGACAACTCTTTGTCCAATTTCTTGACAACAAATCGCCCACTTTCATAGCCACTTCCGGTGTACCCCAAGGATCTAATCTGGGTTCCTTATTATTTTTATTATTTGTGAACGATATAACTAATGTCTTAAATTGCGAGAGTTTGCTCTTCGCTGATGATTTGAAAATATTTTACTCTGTCAACTCGTACTCTGACTGCACTTTTCTACAGCAAGATCTTTACAATTTGTATGAATGGTGTTTACAGAACAATTTACATTTAAATATTAGTAAGTGCAAGGTAGTTTCTTACTCTAGAAAGTTATTACCTACACAATTTAATTACAAAATAAACAATAACACTTTATCAAGTATTGATCAAATTGTGGATCTTGGTGTAACATTTGACAAAAAAATTACTTTTAGTACTCATATTCAACAACTTTTTAAAAGTGCGGTAAAATTACTTGGTTTTATAATTAGAAATTCAAGACAACTTGCAAATCTTTCTTGTCTAGTAACACTTTATAACTCTTTCGTGCGTTCCAAAATTGAATATGCTTGCGTAATATGGAACCCATTTTATGAAGTACACCAGGATCTTTTGGAAAAAGTGCAAAGAAAGTTTCTTAGATTTTTATATTTTAAACGAAATAATGTTTACCCTGATAGATCAGTGTCTTACGAGCACTTGCTTAATACGTTCAATGTTCGTATAGCTTACTACATCGTAGGCAAGTTTTATGTGTTCACTATTTATCTAAATTAATTCACGGGACAGTTGATGACCCTCGATGTGTTTCACTTATTAATTTTCATATTCCTTCTGTGTTCACGAGAAATTCTCAAACATTTTATTTACCTTCTGCCCGTACTAACGTTTTTTATAAATCACCTATTTACCAGATGTGCTTAATCTATCAAATAAAATTTAGTGATGTAGATATCTTTCAGTATTCCCCTAAAAAGTTTCATTCTTTCATTGTTTAGTAGCCTATCATCAATTTTTCTGAGTTACTTTCTGTAATACTATTTCACTTTTTGGTATGTTGATCTACATTTTGTAATTGTATTCTACGTTATGTTGTATTTTATTATATTCTTTATATTATAATTTTTTTTATGTGATGATTTTTATCCTGCTCAGTAATTGGATTTATCTGTTGAGCAGTGTATGTTAAATAAATAAATAAATAAATAAATAAATAAATAAATAAATATACTCATAGTTAAAAGCAAATGTTAGTTTTTTTTAATTCAATAAAAAATTGGTAATTTTCTGTAGTTCATGAGGATGATCCTGGTAGGATCGAAACGTCAAAGCAAATAATAATAAAAATTACATAACTGCATCCCAGAATTTATTCTTCTCCATGTTTTATTGTTTTTCCTCGAAAATCTGTTAAGAGCTCTAAATTATGTACCACTTTCGGTTTATCATAACGGTATAGTCAAAATATAATGTTGCTTCAAATTATACACGATTTTTAAATTCCAAATTTGAGAAGTTTTGGATCATGTTTTAATATATTTTTTCAAGAAAATGTGTTTATAGCTTCCTGTAAAGTAGTACTTTCGGTTTATCAATTTTAGAAACCATCTAATATGTCGTTCTCATTAATATAAAAGTCTTAAATACCAAATTTGAAAAGTATTGGATTATACCAATTTATTTTTTACAAAAATCTGTTCAGAGCTTCAAATAAAGTATCACTTCCAGTTTATCAATTATAGGCAAAATCTAATATGTTGCTTCCCGTTATATAAAAGTCTTAAATACTAAATTTGACAAGTTTTGGAATATATCATAATATATTTTTCACAAAAATCTGTTTACAGCTTTAAGTAAAGTATCACTTCCAATATATCAATTTTAGTAAAAATCTAAATGTTATTCCTATTAATATAAAAGTTTTATATACCAAATTTGAAAAGTTTTCGATTGTATCAATATATTTTTCATGAAAATCTGTTCAGAGCTTCAAATAAAGTATCACTTCCTGTTTAAGTTTTGTTCCTGAAGGAGAAGCAATAATAAATGCTGGACATTTTTCCAATACGAAGTTCTAATACCCAGGCAAGATGTTTATCAATTATTTCTTAATCGGATAACAAACGATACTTTTCTTTGGTTAGACTTAGGAAACTGTAGAAAATGAATATTTGGATTCTTTTACACCCAGGTAGACAACAATATACGTTACTCATATTTGAGTATATTTATGTAAATATAGAAATCAAGAGGATATCACACTACTTCCTTGGAAGGCGAGACCAACATAGACCTAATTATAAAATTTCATGTATTTGACGTAATTTGACATTAACATATTTTTTTTATTTTTTTGTACTTTTTTGTCTCAAGCTTTATTACAAAAATCAAAAAGTATATAATTTTTAAATTTACATCTCGCTTATACAAAGAGCTAATTTAATATTAGGTGTGCTAGATTCAGAATTTAATTCTTTAAAACTATTATTTGAAACATTTATTTCTAAAATCAAAATAAAACCATTTTATTCAAGAAAAACTGTTAACAACTTTTTATCCAAAATCTACTATGTTATTCTCATTGACATAAAAGTCTTATATACCAATTTTGAAAAGTTTTGGATTACATTTTAAAATAGTTTTTCATTAAAATCTATTATAGGCTTCAAGTAAAGTTCCACTTCTGGAAATTATGTAATGACCAAAAAGGGAGGTGCATAATTAGATGTTATAGGAATCCTAAATACAAAATTTCAATTTTCTACGGCTTACCGTTTTTGAGATACGTACGTACGTACAGACGTCATGACGAAATAAGTCAAAATGGATTCAGGCATGGTCAAAATGGATATTTCCGTTGAAAAATGAAAACCGAAATATTTCGCGATTACAATACTTTCTTTACTATGTACAAGGAAGTAAAAATACAAAACGCGTATAACGCACAGTGTAAACAATGAGAACAATTCCAACCGATATAGGTTTCAAATTTGTCCTCTAGATAGAGAGTACTTGGCTGGCATCGCGAATCAACGAACTTTTGGGTACTGTAATAGATTTATTACAAACGCAAAATAGAAAAACATATTTCTAACCTTCATAACGGTTGTCCTAAGACAAGAATGTATACAGTTATTTAACTATCAAATGTGTTTATGACGACCAGCGAATGTTCAACAATAATACACTACCATTCTTTCCGTTTACTTCTTAAAAACTTTCAACCAATCTCATTTTGGAATGCTTCCAAACTAATTTCTGGGAGACAAGAGTTCTTAAAATTTAAGCTAAATTAATTTTTGGACACAAAAACTGCCAAAGCCGTCAGTTTAATTATTGGGCAACTCAAGAGTTGTTAAATTAGTTTTGTTAAAGCTTTCATATATAAATCATGATTTGAAAATGCTCTCTGGTTAATGCTATATTTTCACTCATAACGGTACTTGATTAAAATTCTCTGAATCAGTCAAACCTAAACAAGTATGCAATGAATATTTTCTTTTGCTATAAGTTTTCTATGTGTAGTTTTTTTAAAGAAATAATAGCACAGTGAAATCTACTAGACTACATTTCATTTTAATAGCTGTAATCATTGTTGCATAAATCTTTCGAACATCAAATCACATATGAACTCAACTGTTTGCAATGCAAGTTGGTCTCGTTTCCTATTTATCATTTCCCTTGAATAACCGCCAACCGGATAAGCCCTTACGTTACGAATGTCGGCTCTTTGTATATGTACGACTACCTTACAGGCACCGGGCAAGCGGTAACGTAAACCTGGGATAGTGCCGACATACTGTACATACGAAGTACGAGACGATCTCACATCTCCAACTTACTAGCAAGCGTGAAGTTTGCTCGGTTTCGTTCGGATTTTTTTGTACTGTAAAATCACTACCATTTCCTATAGCACGGCTTGTACAAACATGAGTAAATAATATTTAATGATTTATTTTTTATTCAATTACTTCAATGTACACTCTGTGTCTGTGTGTACATAGGAGATTAAAATGGGAAATCAGTTTTTTTGCAATTTCCTGCTCACCTAATTATTTTAAGTAAAAATGCGTCAAATGAAAGTTTTAGAGATTGGACAGACTTATGGGTGACCTTGTAACAAAGTGTTTGTTGATGAGGGGCTAAGCGGAGCACGGGGAAAATAGTTCCTTGCATATTTCTTCAGAGGCAGCACAATCGGTCAGATTTTAATCAGCGCGCCGAATTTAAATTAAGAGTGCGTGAAACCGTTTTTTATTTTACAAATATCAAACTGACAAATTCGACAACTGTCGCAAATAGTTAATTTTCATATTTGTTAAATACGTATCATTTGGATTTGTGTGTTTGAAACGTGCAGTGCCCATAAAGTAAGTATTTCATACATTAAATGTAGTAAGATAATTCATTTTTCATAAATATATAAGATATAAATGTATAATAATTATAGTAAATGAAATATTTTTTAGATCATGCGTACGCTGAGATGCATAGTGCCTAGCTGCAATAGTTGCAATAAAGAAAACCCTGATCTGGCCTTTTTTGTCTTCCTCAAGTTAATTTAGTTTTTGAGAAATGGATTTCAAACCTCCAAATCATAGATATAGTACAAGATAAACTACGGTTCTGTTTACGCTGCTCTGACTCTCCTCTCCAATACAGGGGTGCTATCTGCTCATAGCACAGCAGAATTTTGTCTCTTCGTGAATAATCTTTTTGACATTTTAAATCCTACGATGATTGCTTCTCGTCCTTTGGCTTGCCGGGTCAACGATAGATCTGCGCATAATGAATTTTGGTCGCAAGCTAAAGTCATGTTGGACAAATTAATATTTGTGGACAAAAATCAGTACAGAAAACCTACACCACCATGTGTAAAGTGCAGTCAGGTTTCTATAAATACTAAATACTTTAGTCTTCAAAGTACTAAAATTAAATAATCTATAGCAGTATTTAAATATTTTTCGAATACTTTATAATTTTTTATAACTGAAACATTTCATTATATATAATTTTGCAATATTCTTCTCAATATCTAATTAAATAAGTCTTTATTTAAATACTGTTTTTCAATATTGTGAATATAGAACTTCAAATAAAGTACAAAAAATATTTAAATATAAATATAAATAATGAAAATTGTATTGAAAACAGTATTTTATTATTTAAGTATTTAAATAGTGACAATATTTATATTCTCATTGTTATTTTAAGCAATTTAAGAATTTGTACACTATATCCTTTAAATAAATAATTACCTATATACCAATACCAGTTTTTTTCTTTCTCTTTCAAATATTTTAAAAAATTATTTAAAAAACACGAACGGATAGCGTATTAGAGATCTAGTTACCGTGGTTTAGTTCGTTGCATATGATGATAGATGGCCAACTTTATGAAAATCCGAAAGCATTGAGTTTCCAATCTCCACAACCCACAACGTAAGTTAACTTATGTGACGTTTCTGACAATTTGATTTTGTCTGTACTTTTATTGTCTGAAATGATTAAAAAATGAATATTTATACGAATGAAGTGCTAAATTCGTGACAAAATTTGAATGCCTGCTAATGTGTCTTCAAAAAATACACGTAAGCCGCGTAATCAGAATATAGGATGAACAGAAAATGCATTACTCTAAGCAACTCTAAGAAAGAATGTTAGAAATGATAAGTGTAGACCCCTAAGGTAGATGTATTGGAAATGAGTTGAGAGTACATAACAGCATCATACATAATTTTGTTACGCAATGTTGATTTTTTGATATATTCATATTATTTAAACAAAACTGTATTTTAACTTTATTTATTAATTTTATATTTCCATTATTGCTATAATTAACTATGTTTGTTCAAATCAAATTGTCAGAAACGTCAAATAAGTTAACTTATGTTGTGACCATCGTTGTGACAGATAAAACGTCAAGCATTTGGTCAAGCATTTATTTATTTTTTGTTCAATTCCATGGCTGTCGATATTTTCAGCTATAATATCCCGAGGACATTGATAATTACGAAATAATTTTATCACAGTTACCGAAAGCGCGTTGCTTGGTAACCGCCCGACGCCGAAGGCGGAGGGATGTTACCTAAAAGCAACGTGCTTGAGGAAGTTGTGATAAAATTATAAGTATTTATCAATGATCGAGAGGTATTCGGTGAGAAAATTTTTTGCAATTTTGATTATTAAATTTTCGAATAGTTTGTATTTAGCAGAATTTTTATAATTATAAAATCACCCAATAGATGTCAGTAGTAGCTATGAATAAGTTCAACGTCAACTGTGTAACGATAATAAGATTGGCATTGACACGAGAAGACAAGACACGTCCAGTTTTATTATTCAAACGTTTAATAGTAATAATTTTGTTAATTGAACCGTTATTATCTCTGAAATACCGTGAAAATGACATTTTCAAATTAAAACAATTAATCTTTAATTATCTGTCAAAAAGTGTTTGTTACTTAGCAACTTATTGACAGAAGTGATAATTGTCCTAGGGTAATTATCAGTGTAAGTTTGCTTTGATTGGTTACTTTCGCACACGTGATCAAAAATACAGGGATTCAATTGGATAATTTTTTAACCAAAAAATTTTCAATGTAATTTTCGACATTTTCATATTTAATTTCTGTCGTTATAAAGCATGTAAAGGTAATTCTTTTTATTGTTTTATATATAGAAATTTATACCCTAAAACTTTTATTCTACGCATTTTTGCTCAAAATAATTAGACGAGCAGGAAATTGCAATAAACTGATTTCCCATGTTAATCTCCTATGTACACCTTTAAAATAGACACACGGTGTAAGCGGTGATAAGATGGGGGATGTGACAGTTTTTCTATTAACTTTTCGTAGCTTTGCATTTGTTTATCGACGGTAATGAAGATGGAATTGTGAAAGATGTACACAACAACACAACAGCCATACCTTATCCGGGATTCGAACCCGGAACCCTGGGGTCATGAGTTGGCCATGTTTCCTACTACACCACCGGGTTGATTTAGTAGAATTAAATAAAATAAATAAATATATCATCACGGCATATTACCCATTGCTGGGTGTGCCAATCTGCTTTGTATGCAGATATCAGTAATGATGATGACATATTTGTACCGTGCGGGCGTTTACCAGCGTCACCTCACGGGCACTCATTGCTGGCGTGCATTTAGTAGAAACCGTTCAATAAATCTTAGCAATTATGATTGCGTAGGACAATCCTAAAATTTCACTATCAAAAGTTCAATAATTTCAATAATTTTAATAAATACATATATTTGCCATAATAAATATTTTCAGCAATCACATCTTCAGCGAAATCATAATCCTCATTCATATTTTAAATGTGCTCCGTTTTCACTTTTTTTTAAATTGGTTTTCGTATAAATATAAAATCGATTTCGCATTTTATATCTGAATTTATTTTTATTTTATTTTCATAATAATTAGAATTTAGAAGATAAAGAATTCGTTAGAAATTAAATTCTTGGTATTTTATTAAAATGCAAATTTTCTCAAAAAAAAAAAAAACTCTCAGTAAAAGGTTAGATTATATGTTTTAGGTATTTTCTCTGTGCATTTTGTATTTTGTCTTAAAAGACTGTACACTTTATTGTATTTCTATAAAATTTATATGTCTATTTACAATGTAAAATATTTACGTTGATGTTTACTTGCAAACTCATAATTTGGCAATAATTCTATTTTGGTATATTTTTAAAATTATTGTTAATTTTTACTCATTTAGTGTACTTAGGTATTAATTGCGTAGGCTTCCACAGTCTGAGTCATGAGATGAGAAATATTCGTTTTCCAGGAATGGACTGTGTCATATTTTGAGTCAGAGCTCAACGTTTCGCTCGCAGTCGTATGGGGCATCTTCAGGAGCAAGGGGGATAGTACTGTCTTAAACAAGGTTACCCGACGTGTCAACCACGCTAGAGGCCGAGTTTAGTATATTATAAAATTTGACATATTACCCTAAATATGCCACCTTTAGGAAAGAGCAGGTAGTGCTAGCGCTGATAAGAAACAATAAAGCGAAATATCCAAACCACATAAATGCCCTGTCGTCAGTTATTAATCTATTGGTTTAACATTTTGACAAGTAAACTAATCACAGAATGGGCTACTTGGGCTACTTTCGTGGTACTGAAAATCTGATATCTATCACTAAATACCTAAAGTAAAGTTGAAACCGTATGTAAAATATAAATTTTATTTTAAAAAAATATTTGTTTTTTAATAAACTAAGAAAGAAGATTTCCTTTGACGTCATTATTTTGAACTGGAGAAAGGTATGCATATTTAAGAATGTAACCTGTAGATGGCGAGTGAGTACGAGTTTTAATTCGATTCTGACATTAGTTCATTTTTCTGTCATTGTCTCTCTTCTTTATTATTTACAATTTGCGTGGTTTCTGTTACTTTTATTACGTATTTCAATTGGTTAAGCAGGATTTTGAAAGATTTTAACTTAGCTTATCCTCGTAAAGATTAAAATGATAAACGAAAATATTAACCACCCGCATATGCCGTTGGTATTGGACGTACCGATGTTATTACTTTACGGCCATTCATTGGTTCGGCGTAATTCTACTTCATACTTGGCGGTAATTTAAATATTAAAATTTCATTAATTTTTTTCGGGCCAATTAATGAAAATATTGCCAAAAGAAAAAATATGGGTAGCAAGTTTTTATCGTCTTTTCAAAAATATTAAATAAAAAATCTGATGTGGCCAGCACATTACCTTCCGTCAGTTGTAGGTATTTTATATAAATGTCACACAGAAAGTTCCTTGCAAAATATTCTATATCTTGGACATTACCTTAAGGCAGTTGTATGTATTTTATACAAATTCCATACAGAACAAAAGATCCTATATTTCCAGTAGTAAAATTATAACACAAACATACTGTCAACTGCACTTGACATTGACACCTTTCAATCAGAATTTTCTTAATATAGCAGCTGTTTCCATAGTTATAACATAGCTGACTAATGATATTTAATTACATTATAATTTCTTAACTCTACATCCATTCAATATGAAGTATAAAATGCATTCAAATCGTATAGAGAATAAAATATTCTTTAATATTTATAATAACATTAAATGTGAAAAAAATGGTATTTAACATCGTTTTTTCAAGAAAAACTGTTAAAATCTTCAAATGAGGGTACTTCCGGTTGACCAATTATAACCATAATCTAATCAGCTCTTCACATGGATGTGACGAAGAGGAATACGAAAGAATTATAATTTTTGGAATTGTAGTATTAGAGTTATCGCATTAGAAAATTTTGTCACACACACACACACACACACACACACACACACACACACACACACACACACACACACACACACATCCACACACATACAGACATCATCGTAAAAATAGTAAAATCGTATTCTAGGGACCCTAAAACGTGCTTATTCATCAAAAACTCACCACCGAATTTATTGACCAAAGACAATACCTTCCTTACCTAAAGGTGACGGAAGGTAAAAAATGGCATGCAAGTAGCTCCATTTTAAGATGGAACAAGGTATATCTTCATTATTAAGATATAAAATCATGAAACTAAATTTGCTCATGTTAGACGTCGTACACGTGATGATCAAGCCGGTTACGTCATGACTGGGTTTTGTAGACCACGCCTCCAACAAATTGTTTCTTACAAAAAATTCAGATCCTTTTACATCGTGGGTGAGGAGTACCTATATAACTTATTACAGACAATATGCATCTCAGCGCTCAGTATAAATGTTTCGAGGAACAGAGATTTTTTAAAAATATCATAATATGCTACTGTGTGCTAACGGGTATACGAATATATATAAGCTTGGCAATGCAACAAAAGAAGTGGATGTTTCTGTAATTAGCGGCGTTACTGAGAATTTTTTAAGCTGGGATTAGAAATATTTTTTATTTTAATACTACCCTTAAAACAATGTACATTTTAATATTTTAAAATTTTATTAAATTATTTTTAAAAAAATAAATATAAATATATCATCACGGCATATTACCCATTGCTGGGAGTGCCAATTCGCTTTGTAAGCAGATATCGGTAATTATTTTTACATTTTATAATATTTACTAATATAATGTTGGAGATGATTAAAAGTACAAATTCAGCTATTAACATTTTTGGTTCCGTTATTGTGTATTGACAACGCTCCGCCTCACAAGTGCAAAATTTACTAGTTAAAAAGTGACAGCTTTAATCCAGGTACGTTTTTCTTTATTAAAATTAATTTTACTCACATAAATCTCTATTTTTAATGAAAATATGAATTGTTAAGTGAATCACCATGAAATATATTCCTGTAATATTTTTAAATCTCAAATAGCAATTATTCTTACAACACCGTCATTTCGTTACTAAACATTTTATAATTACTGAGTTTACATGCAGTTTTGAAACCGTTTTTAAAACGTTTTTAGTTTTGAAAACTAAATACAGTGTCAAAACGGTTTTGAATTATCTCAAACCAAAACTAAAATTCATGGGTTGGACTTGAAACCTAGTTTCAAAACTACTCATGTAAACACTTAAAATTCAGTTTCGATACAGCACATGCGTACAGAGCATAACGTTTCTGTCGCTTTGTGTTACTAACCTTCAAATATACTGACAGTTGTGTAGTTTTAGTGCGTAGTGGTACGAAATATAAAAAATAATTGGAATAATAGCAAAACGAAATATTTGGAGTGAAGAGGATCTGTCACTTACATCAACTAAATGCGCATGCGCCGAAACGGATTTCAAATCAATTTTTAAACTTGTTTTGAAAACTGCATGTAAACAGTTTTGCATAATTTTGACTGAAAACTGAAATCATTTTCAAAACTGCATGTAAACGTAGTAATTATACGTAACAATCTGTAAGATCTTACTACCCTGAAGACCTACACGTCTATAGTTAAATGGTCGAAGGTTCTTTCAATTTTATTTGGCAACTGAATCGGTAGGTATGTTCTCCTCAAACAGAGGGCTAGAAATCATATCCTCAAATGAAGTATAGAGAACCAGAATACATATGTTTAAGTTGGAAGTCTACGGTGTAAGAGGAGCACCACTTGAATTAATAAAATCATATTTAGATAATCGTCAACAATGCGTTTATTTGAATAATTCTATCTCAGACTATCTACCCATCAAACATGGAGTTCCACAAGGTTCCATATTAGGACCATTACTTTTTAATATTTATATTAATGATTTTCCTAATTTTATAAGCAGAGGTCCTCTTTGCGGATGACACAACTCTTATATCATCAGATAAAAACATTGAAACTCATAATTAAATATGGAAACCTTAGAATTGGAAGCAAAAACTTGGTTCACATTAAATAAACTTAAATTAAATCAGACCAAAACCCAACAATTAATTATGTCACCAAATAAAAATCTAGAACAAGACCCATCTGTAGTTTTATTGGGGTTAAAAATTGACCCACTCTTGAAATGGAAACCTCATATAGACAAAACATGCAATAAACTTGCGTCAATAATATTTCTTTTTAGGAACCTTGTTAAATATCTTAATATAGATACATTGACATTGACACCTGTTTATTTTGCACTATTCCAGAGTCACTTAACATACGGTCTAACTATCTGGGGAAATTCATCTTCTGCATATAGAATATTTATACTGCAAAAAAAGATTCTTCGTTTAATGACAAATACCAGTTCAACTGAACACTGTCGTCCAATATTTATTAAACTTAATATTATGCCACTACCAAGTCTATATATTTACTATACCTTGCTTGATATACATAAGAACGTAAATAAATTTAAAACCAACAGTGATTTTCACGAATATTCCACACAAAACAATTATAAAATACGCTCTCCAAATGTTAAATTAGAATGCTCTAAAAGAAATTCACCTATCTCATTATATAATCATCTCCCTGGTAACATAAAATCTTTAAATGTTTTTCAGTTCAAAAAAATATTATTATTATTATTATTATTATTATTACTATTATTATTATTATTATTATTATTATTATTATTATTATTATTATTATTATTATTATTATTTTGTAGGTGTGGATTCTCTACTCTAACTCAAATACTATCATTTAGAAAATTTTGAAACCTTGTATTTCGAACTTTTTCTGCGCCTATTAGATTTTGGCACTTTACTAGAAGCTCAAAATAGTTTTTCTTCGAAAAATACCTTTAAATGTTATTTTTTCGAGATTAATGTTATTATAAAAATTAAAGATTATTAAATTTAGATTTGCATAAATACTTTTTCTATATATTTTATGGATAAATCTATAAAATTATTTATAATTTAAATCCCAGAGCCTACGTTTTAAACATACAGAACTCCTTGGTTGCGCATTCAAATGTATGTATCTGACAGATAAATGTCACTATCAAAGAACTAATCATTTTAAAGTAATATTAGTAACGTTTTCAAAAGAAAAAAAGTAAATTGAACAATGGAATAGGAATTCAATACAGTTTCCAGCATAAGTAAACATGTAGTTAAGTATTTAGATTAATAAAACTTAACGATTCACAAAAATGTTTAAGCTAATCCTTATTTTTGGATTAGTGAATTCTATTCTATCCCGGTATTTAAAATTTAATCTTCATTTTATAATATATATTAAGCTCCGGTGGCTCAATGGTTAGAGCAATGCCTCATGTCATGAGTGTCCTCGGGGCTCTGGGTTCGAATCCCACTAAGGCATGGATGTGTGTGAATGTGAACCCACTCTGTAATTGGGATTTAATCCTGTTGAGGGTTTTAAAAAAAGTTAGTTAGGTACTTGGATTAGGTTAGACTATATTTTACGAAATAAACTGTCAAAATTAGAGTAAAATTCGCTAATCCAAAAATAAGGATTAAATTAATCTTTTTGTAGTGTTGCCGTCTAGACAAGACTTGATTAAGTCTAAGTCTAGATTAAAAAGTCTAGTTAAAGTCTTGTCTGGATATCAAGACTCTAGATTGTTTCAAGACTCTAGATTAACCTGCGCTTGCGCATTAGACAATGACAGAGATAACTCTTCGGCAGCGTTCTCTTTCTATTTCACCATCACAGTTTCAGCTCGCTTACGTATCTTGTCTATTCTTATATCTCTACGCAGCGTTGAGTCGATTGTTGACAGGTTAGTACATGTTTCTTGGTAAAATTGTTAACCGTGAGCACATTTTTAAGTGCAGTCAAACACCATGAAGCGAAGAAGTGTTCCTCGTCATGCCGCCAAGAGATACCATTTTCAACATTCTCAAATTCCAAGAAGTGAAGAAGACGAAGTTGAAGATCGCATATTTATATTTCGAGAATTTTAAATTAGTTGAGAGATATGTTTAATTTTTTTTTTCGCTATTTTCCCCTGTATTTGGTTCACATGTTAGAAATGTAACGCATTTTTAATTTTAAAAAAATATTAAATTAGCTTTTCTTTTTACATTGTATATTATGTTACTAGTTAATCTAGAGTCTTATAAATTGTCTAGAATTTTGTCAAGAGTCTTGATCTAGAATAGGAAAGTCTTGTCTTGTATTGAAATTTCAAGACAAGACTCTTGCCAGTCTAGTCTTGATAATTTAGACAAGTCAAGACAAGAGTCTAGAAAGCCTAGATCTAGACGGCATTACTACTTTTTTATATTTTGCGTTCATAATGAAGTCATTACGATACGCAATTGCGTATCGTAATGACCTTCATTTCGATACTCAATTTTTTGTTTTAGACGGTTGGTACTAGATGACGTTTCTTTAACCCATTTTTACCTAATTTATTTTTGGTTAATTGACAATTCATTTTAATAATATAATGTCGATATAATTATTTTTTTTTATTTAGGGAAGATTATTTACGTGAAAATGTACAAATATAATCACAAATTGAGTAAGTAAATGTTAATATAATGTTCGAATTAGTCCACATAGATGGACCTAGTAGTACTAAAAATTTGTAGATTGAAACTTTGAACGATAGAAAGTTATTTTTAATTAATTTTAAAGCGTTTTAGTTCAAATATAAGAAAAAATAAAAATTTCCTGTACACTGAGGCTGAAAGGGTTAAATTGTCAAACGTCAAAGCTGGAAGATAAGAAATTTCAATATAACCTCAAAATTTCTTTTACTTAATAAATCACTTTATTTAATGAATATAATAATAATACACATTTTCGTCTTACTTTGCATTTCAAAATAAGCAATCAAAACATTCTCTGTTTCGCCTTTGACATTATTTTCTTTACACCATGTGTCAAAATTTGCAAATTCTTTCTCATAAATCTCGCGCGATTTTTTAAGAAGTAGATTATTTACTGTAGTCTGAGCTATATTACGTAGCTCAGGCGGAGTGCAACTGATTTTATCTTCCATGATTACATTAAATTCACTTAAATTTGTTCGTAAATATTGAAATGACATGAACTTTCAAATAATAATTGAATGTGGTCAATTCAATGTTACCAACTACAACATTTCACTTACAAATTTCCCTAAATCAACTCGGTTTAATATTAACAGTTTTTTAAAATATTTTAGTTTGTAGAAGGCGCAAAATATAAAAAATAGTATAAAGAACTCATTTTATAAGACTTTTTTTCGCACTTGTCAATTAGAAAACTCGCTAACGCTCGTTTTCTAAATTTTGACGCGTGCGAAAAAAACATGTCTTATAAAACAAGTTCTTTAATATACTATTTTGTAACTCGGGCTGTAAATGGCAGGAGGTATTGTGTTGGCCACACCAGATTTTTTTAACTAGTATTTCACTTTTATTGATAACTCTATTATTTGGAGATTTCATCAGCAGAGGGCCCGACTCCAAACTTCGGACGAAACCTCTCGGATGTGCCGTTTCTTAGTGATAGCAGGAGCACGTCCCATCTATTGCATCAAGGCGAGTTACGATGTCAAGGGATGAAATTCTCGGGTTCACGTTTTACTTAAAAAGAAATGTAATTTATTTTTAAAGTTTTCCGAAATACCGAACTAGAAGCGTATCTGCCTGTCTTGCCGGTAGATCATGTTGACGCGGGACGTGTTTCAAAGAAAATATTTATTTCCGGATCCCAGTTTTCAGTCCACGTCTTCTAAACTCAATTGTGAATTATGCCCATCTGAAACCCATGATTATTTCATGATGGATCACTTGTAAATAATATACTTGCAACATGCATGACGTATTTTCCACTGAATGAAATGCGCTTCTCTATTTATAAACGTTTGAATATATAACGTAACCAAATATGTCAACTGCATTGCATTGCTCTCTTTATGTTTTGAAAATATTCAATGTACAATGATAAATTTGCATGCCAAATTATGATTTATATCTCTAGCACTCAGGGCAGTAATTTCAAAAGAAAATAGTTCATAAAAATATAAAATAATTGAAGTAGTAAAGGTCACTATGTATTTAAGTAATTGTATCGAAAATTTAAAATAAAACATAAATTTTAAAGAATATTTTATTCTCAATATACAGTTTGATCATATTTTTACCTCCCCTTACCCTTGGTAAAGGAGGTATAGGGATCGTGCTAAAAATACCATATCGAGATTTTGGTAAATGACCAGGTTTTAAGGTCCATAGAAACCGATTTTAACATTTTTACGATATTCGGCCTTATTCTCGTGACCATTGTTAACTTTTTAGCAATTCTTAATTAAGCAATATTCTTAACTTAACTTCATTTTAAACTTATTCTACTAATTTATTCTTGTAGATTTCATTGAGCTCGTACTAGATTGTAATTATTTATGTACTTTTAAATTTATTATCTAGAGTTTTAATATAATTGTATGTATGATTTTTGACTTTAATATGTCCTTGTATTGACGTGCCATTTATATGTATGTATTTTTTCATGGCAAATAAATTATTATTATTATTATTATTATTATTATTATTATTATTATTATTATTATTATTCTGGTGCCTAACAATGATTGTTAACGAAACAATAAATTGTCAATCTTGATTGTACATCTATTAGCGAAAAAATGTGGCCGATTTGTATTTAACAATTGTTAATTTTGAAATTTGAAAATGTCGAACGCAAATTTTTTGCTTTAGAATGTCAGAAAGTTTTCAGGGGGAAGAGTTTTTTCTTTATGTATTATTGTAAATAGATTTATAGATTATAGCGTTTTATACTACGTAGATATTTTTATTAAATTTAGCAAAATATGGTGATTTTTTGTGGTCAAAAGGGAAAATAAATACTGATGAATTTTGTATCAAGATATAGATCCAAAATTCTTCTAGTTATACATTCGATAAGATTATTTTACAAATAAAAGCCAAAGAATGTGTAAAAACATTTGTCCAATAATAAATGGTCGCAAAAATAATATTAATTGAATCCAAATGTTCATCGTTGATTGCAACAACTATTGATTACAACAATGAATTTATATTATAAATTTTATTTTATTTTTAATACATAAGTATAACTACTGAAATATCAGTCACGTATAATAATATAATATAATATTGACAGACCTGAACGGAACAAAATTTGCACAATTAAAAACAGAGAAAATATAATTACAGTTGAAATCACATTCACTGTACATTGTATAAAAAATATAAGAATTTAAAATGCTTGAATTCTTGAATTGACAGATATTTTGTAAAGGTCGAACATATTGATAATAAATTAAATTTTATTAGAAATAACACAGTTGGTAGTACAATTAAAACACTTCATGTCACTATTTCTAACAATATTGCTCAAACACATAAACACAAAAATTGTTATCTCTTTTTAGCAATGTGGTCACCTGAATACCAAACCGTAACAAAATTGTTAAGCTGGGTGGATGGGTGGGTGGGTGGCTGTGTGGATGTGTGGGTGTGTGGGTGCGTGCGTGCGTGCGTGCGTGCGTGCGTGTGTGTGTGTGTGCGCGCGCGGGTGCGCATGTGCGTGTGCGTGTGTGTGTGTGTGTGCGCGCGGGTGCGCATGTGCGTGTGTGTGTGTGTGCGCACGGGTGCGCATGTGCGTGTGCGTGCGTGTGTGTGTGAGCGCGCGCTTGCGTGTGTGTGTGAGCGCGCGCTTGCGTGCGTGTATGCGTGCGTGCGTGTGTGGATCCTATATAAATAATTTTTACTATAAATTTCTTACGCTACCGATGCCACTAATTACACTACCGCTACTTTTTTTTTATTCTGAATGGACCTTTACTTTTTCCTGCAATGAAACGGCGCAAATAACAGTGTTGGCATTTAATATCGTAATGCAACCAGTGAGCGATATGCCGCTTTGTCATAATAATTACGATATTTATACGAGTAGTTTTATTGTTGGATCCAACAGAGTCAATTTTTGTGACTATACCTCATCTCTTTCAAATAACCAAAAATAAAACTTAGTTTTATAAATAATTTATGTTTATATCAGAAGTAAACGAAGAAATAGTACGCTAGAATAATAATTTTCTACAATTTAATTAAACATGACTAATTACACGATTTTATTTCTATAGTATTTATATTCTAAATAAAGTTTCTGCTTTAAAGCACCCCTATGGTGCATTCTCCACGCCAGAAATGAGTGCCCGTGAGGTGACGCCTGGTAAGTGCCCGCACGGTGCAAATATTTCGTCATTACCGATATCTTTGTACAAAGCAGATTGGCACACCCAGCAATGGGTAATAAGCCGTGATGATATATTTATTTTATTTATTTATTTATTTATTTAAGATAATTATAATGTAGAACATATTATTAAATTTGTAAGACAAACAAAATTATTACAATTAATTGGTAATGCTTAAGATCAAAGGCAGTTTAATTTACATTATACATTTACTGACAAAAGATCTACTTCCGTAATGTAATATTTTTAGCAATATTTATATTTTGAAAGACTTCCTGTTTTCGGTTTTAATGTTGCAATTGATTATGTGTTAAGTTAGTGGACTCCTTGCTTACCATATGACGATATTCTGTACCTACCAATTTGAAACTTGAATAAATTAATCTGTAAAACTTATTAACAATTTAGACAAACTTGATAATCTTTCTTCTTGTTTGTAACTTTCTTTCTTTATGGAGTTATAGAGTTGAATGCTAAGTAGGTAGTCTTTTCAGCAGGTTCTTCTATTACACTACTTCTGTAACGTAACAAATTTTAGCTAACCAATATAAAATACCTTGGTTCGTAAATATGCAAAAATTTGAATCCTTTTTAAGCTGCAAATATATGTATACAGGCAGAATCGGATTAAATATTTTTATACTTAATTTAAAAGCTGTACAACACTACTGATAAAAATGCCATTTAAAATTTTTGTTTAAAATGGAGATTAAAACCGTTAATGTATTTTTCAAGTTTTTCCTAAAAATAAAGCTCTCTTTGTACTGCATATTAAAAAAATTGGTTAATACGAGGGCAATTTAGAACGAAATCTACCTAGCTATGAAAGAAGACAAATTGAACTTAAACAATATTTTATATTCTAACATAACTTCCTGCAATACTAACACACTTTTCAACTGTGCCATTCCATCAAAAAAATAATTTTCTTGTTCTTACATTTTTTGCCTTGGATGATCTCTCAAAGAGTTATGTTAAAAAATAGTTAACCAGAATAACAACTTATGAGAGAAATTTAAATTACTCAAAATAAACAATATTAGGTATTTAATAATTAGTATCTATCTTGTTCCATTTAAGCCATTCAGTATTATAGTTTTGAACTTTCTGATTGGTTGAAATTGGAGAAAAAAGACACGTTTACCCAATGTAATTTCGGCTACTTAAAACTGGCGACATCTACTGAATGGTTTAAATGAAACAGAGTATAATAGGTTTTGGTTTTACTATGTATAACCAACAGTTTATTATTGATGATTTTTCAATAATTTTTTTCAGCTCTTTCCTACAAATTCATCCACAACTCTGATAGGGTTAAAGATACGATGGTTTGAAAATTTGAATTTAACATGAAATTCTCCTTCATGTCATATATTATACCTTGTTCCATTTTAGCCATTCAGTATTTTAGAGAATAGGGAATAGTTTTGACCTCTCTGATTGGCTGAAATTGGAGACAAGAAACAAGTTTACCCAATGTAATTTCGGCTAATTAAAACTGGCGCTGATGCGTGCGCCATCTACTGAATGGTTTAAATGAAACAGAGTATAGACGATTTTGCCGTTGAGCGATTCACTAGTTACTAATAACTTAAATTCCTCTAAAATTTTAAATATCTGCAACTCGGTTAAGATCTCATTTCATCTAAAATTTCGACACGTATTAAATACCTATGTAAAATAGTTTATTTTTAATTGTGTCAAAATTTTAGATGAAAGTGTGAGAACTAAGCCGATTTACAGATGTTTTAAATTTTAGAAAATGTTCATGTAAGTTTAATATGTTAGCAACTCGCGAACCGCTAATCAGTAGTTTATTTTGTTTCTATTTTCTTGATATGTAGGGGCGCAAATAAAATTTTTGCCACTGGCGCTCAAAACCCTAGTTACGGCTCTGATTATGCCGAACCAATGAATGGCCGTAAAGCCATAGCATCGGTACGTCCCATAGCAACAGCATGTGCGGGTAATTTAAACATAACAGATCACCTGGTTGACATTGGAATAATAGTTTGGAGATTAATACTTAGTATGTTTTTACCTCCCGCTACCCTTGGTAAGGGAGGTATAGGGATCGTGCTAAAAATCGCATATCGAGATTTTGGTAAATGACCACGTTTTAAGGTCCCTAGAATCCAATTTTAACATTTTCACGATGATGTCTGTGTGTATGTGTGTGCGGATCCTTCACTCTAACTCAAATACTATTCATAAAAATTTGAAATCTTATATTTCGAACTTTTTCTGTATTGGAAAGAGCCCATTAGATTTTGGTGAAGATCGGATAACCGGAAATGGCACTTTATTTGAAGCTCAAAATAGTTTTTTTCGAAAAATACCTTTAAATGTTATTTTTTCGAGATTAATGTTATTATAAAAATTAAAGATTATTAAATTTTCTATAGATTTGCATTAATACTTTTTCTATGTTTAATGGATAAATTTATAAAATTATCTATAATTTAAATCCCAGAGCCTATGCTTTAAACAAACAAAACGCAGTTATTCAAATGTATGTGACAGATAAATGTCACTATCAAAGAACTAATCATGTCAAAATAATATTAGTAACGTTTTAAATTCCGGTATTTAAAATTTAATCTTCATTTTATTATAGCTCCAGTGGCTCAATGGTTAGAGCAACGCCTCATGTCATGAGTGCCCTCGGGGCTCTGGGTTCGAATCCCACTAAGGCATGGATGTGTGTGAATGTGAGCCCACTCTGTAATTGGGATTTAATCCTGATGAGGGGTTTAAAAAAAGGTAGTTACTTGGATTAAATTAGAATATATTTTAAAAAATAAACTGTCAAAATAGAGTAAAATTCGCTAATCCAAAAAACTTAATCTTTTTTGTGACTCGGGCTGTAAATGGCGGGAGGTATTGTGTTGGCCACATCAGATTTTTTAATCTTGTAAGAGTATAAATTAAGTTAAAATCCTGCTTAACAAATCGAAATACGTAATAAATGTAATAGAAACCACGCAAATTGCAAATAAGAAAGAAGAGAGACAGTGACAGAAAAATTAACTAATGTCAAAATCATATTAAAACTCGCACTCGCGCGCTGTCTACAGGTTACATTCTTAAATATGCATCCCTTTCTCCAGTTCAATATAATGACGTCAAAGAAAATCTTCTTTCTTAATTTATTAAAAAACATAATTATTAAAAATAAAATTTATATTTTCACATATGTTTTCAACATTACTTTAGGTATATAGTGATAGATATCAGATTTTCACGCAAGTAGCCTATTTTAAGGTTCGGAAATGCGGTGGTAATATCCATTGTTAAATTCAGTGGCGTATTTACGATTTTCTTCTGGGAGGGGACCAAAATTATGGTGAGGGAAGGGATTCAGAAAAAACAATTTTTCACTCAAGGTCAAATGCCTTATAACTGAAAATTACAGTTTTTCAAGGGATGTGAAGCTGCATGTTTTCCCCCTTTTATATACAAAAATAAATTACCAGATCACACAACACCTTAGAAAAGTGAATATATTTAACAGATTGTTGACTTGGATAAACACAACACAATATGGCGCGACTATTATACAGGGCCTGCGATTCATTACATTACAAGAAAAATGCTAGATAGATTATGTTTATGTTCGATGTATCCAGTAGAAACAAATGTATTATCTGTCATTTAAATTTTCTATTCAATGTCTACTATTATTAGTAGTGAAAAATTTAAACATGATGTTAAAATTAACATGACGATTTACAGATTACACCCCAAACATTTAATCTGGCTTGCAGCAATGTACAGTAGATGTCGTGAACCTACTTACAAAATTTAATTGTATTCACGTACGCTCACGGTCAAGATTTCTATCTCTTATCTTTTACGTACTCATTGCATTTTGCATTTGAAGCATGCCTCAAACAGCTCCTTGTCTAGCGTACGTATTGCTTACCAGAATGAAAGCTTTATCAAAAACATTAGGTATTATACTATTCTTCGAGAGGCAAACGTTACGGGGTGTAAATTAGGTGAACTGCATTACAAATTAGTTATGGTGGTGGCTTAAATTTTCTTTCGATATTTATAAAAACTGGCATTAACGAAATAAGTTTAAATTTAATTTACCTAAAATTATTAATTTGTTAAAATAATATTAATAGTTATTTCTTGGGGGGGGGGTCCGGTCCCCCTGAACCCCCCCCCCCCCGTAAATACGCCACTGGTTAAATTCTGACTGAAGTATATCTGGCTGGGCGCTGGGCAAAGTTCTCCTCATCGCTCTCAATATCCATTTGAATGTAGTTTAAAACTTTTCAAAACAATAGAATGATAGAAACCGGTTAAAAAACGTAAACACAAAAATACGAATGACAACAGTGACAATGATAAAACTTTCAACTGTCAGTCGACCGTAGGTAGGGTGATCGGAGTAGAATTAAAATAAAAGTGAATAATTGATTTCTCGTTCTGTAATTGGACGAGAATTGTGAATTATGGCTACAATAATTAATCGAAAAAAATAATGAGGATAAATTTTACAGGAGTAGAAAATAGAATTAAAACCCATATTCATTTTCAATAATACATCCATGCACAAAAAGTATACATTTTTAATTATAATTTAACTATGCTTTTACGCTGTTAATGCAGTAATACAATTTCAGTTTTTGAGAGCTTACCTTTCATATTCGTGATGCTTTCAAGTATGGAAAGCCGGAAATTGGTCTGTGACCACACGATATGTATATTTGTATAATGAAGTGGAATTAATTTTAGTAACTAGACCGTTTCAAATATTACTCAGCTGTGCTTAAAGTTTAGAGAGTACTTAATAATTTCCATATGCAGCCAGCACTGAAACGCTGCAAAATATTCGCAGTAACAGTAAAACTTATTCGTAGTAAGCTGCTTGTTTAGAGAAATAATGCCCGTTATGTAAAATATGATATAAAATCTGAATTATTGTAATTGTTGTTGGATGATACATTAAACCGTTACAAAAAAATCTGCTGTGGCCAACACATTACCTTCCCTCAGTTCACGGATCACCTCAACTACAGATAGGACAGTTAATGTATTTTTCGAAATACAAAATAGTGACATCTACAGATTGCTTCCATGAACTAACGCACACTGTGATGGCTTGGTCGGCTTGGTAGTTTGCGACATATGAGACATGTCATGTATAGGTAAATTAAAATTTTGAATTTTCAAAATAAAAGACCTAATAAGAAAATTGAATATAAGTACATACATATATTTTAAATAATCACAATACAGTAACTATAAATTCATTTCTAAAAAAAATAAAATTACTTGTCAGATAGACATACACTTCTATTTTAATTTTTGTTTATATGTAAGATAAAAGGATATTGGAAATGGTACGACATTTCATCATTAAATTTAAAAGTAAACGTCTATTTGCTTCTTTGCACTGCACTTTATATCAAACAGCGCCACGAAATTCAATTCCGTATTACGTCAAAAAATAAACACAGTTAACACTTTAAAACTGGAGAAATCACGAAATAAATCACTACTGGCACTATAACTAAATCTATAAACTATGACAAATTGGATTACCAAATAATTAATGATGTTAAAAATATTGCAAAATGTTTTGAACTCAAAGGTGACTTAATCCATTTTCTTAAAATTTAAGCACTGTCGCGCCTTTACAGTTTGCTTCCTGGAACTATGACAGTGTTTTGGCACATCCATTTAGCTGTCCGGTGCCTGCCTCAGTTATATGACGTATTTACGAAAATTCTACCGGCGAACCGTTACCAGTAAACAGCTTTTTATCAGGTTATAGCTACCGGAATCGATATTTTAAGAACGCAACAAAATATCTGAAAATTTAAAACAGGTTAGAAATTTGACGTAGTTAACAAACTGAGCAGAGCCCTACTTTGAACACATTTCCACTTTTACCGCGCGCGCTTCGTTTTGCATCACTACCTTTTTTGAAATTCGATTCTTCATGAATCCGGTAGATGGATCTGGTAGATATTGAACAATTTTCGAACACGGTAACATTTTACCACTCATGCGTTCGAACAGTCGGTAGATGCGGTATCTACCGGTAGAATTTTCGTAAATGCATATGTATTTTCTATAAAATCCATACAGAAAGTTCCTTGCAAAAGATTCTAAATTTATTGTATGTACATTACCTTTCGACAGTTGTATGTATTTTATACTAATTCCATACAGATAATTTCGAGCAAAATGATCCTAACACAAATATACTACGAATATGTCAATTGCACTTGACACTGACATCTTTCAATCAGAATTTTCTTAATTAGTATCTGTTTCTAGCATAGCTGACTAATTTATGAAGTTTAATTTCAATATAATTTTATAACTCCATATCCATTTAATATGAAGTATAAAATGCAGTCAAATCGAATAGAGAATACAATGTTCTTTAATATTTATAATAACATTAAATGTGAAAAAATGATATTTAACATCGTTTTTTCAAGAAAAACTGTTAAAATCTTCAAATGAGAGCACTTCCGGTTAACCAATTATAACCAAAATCTAATCAGCTCTTCATATGGATGCAACGAAGAGGAATACGAAAGAATTATAATTTTTGGAATTGAAGTATTAGAGTTATCGCAGACGAAATTTTTGTTACACACACACACACACACACACACACACACACACACACACACACACACACACACACGGACACACATACATACACATACATACACACATACACACACACACACACATATACACACACACACACACACACACACACACACGGACACACATACATACACATACATACACACATACATACACACATACATACACACATACATACACACATACATACACACATACACACACACACACACACACACACACACACACACACACACACACGGACACACATACATACACATACATACACACATACATACACACATACACACACACACACACACACACACACACACACACGGACACACATACATACACACATACACACACATACAGACATCATCGTAAAAATAGTAAAATCGTATTCTAGGGACCTTAAAACGTGCTTATTCATTAAAAACTCACCACCGAATACCTTCCTTACCTAAAGGTGACGGAAGGTAAAAAATGTGTTCACGTTTATACGTCATAATATTACATTATTGAATATTCCATAGTTTTCCTGAGAACAACAATCTACTAATTGAAAAATAAAAAGTGTACATTTTAAATACTACAGGCAGGTATAGGGTGCTAATTGGTTTTGGTTGTAGTTTACGGAAAACCCAATATTCTGCCAAGAATCAGCACGGTCACGACTAAAATTAAGACACAGTTTCCTCACTTCAGTGATGACAGAGACCAAGACTGCAACAAGACGCTTAAAGTGGGACAAATGTGATCAGATCTCACACGGCCAATCCTGATAGTTAATTCGTACTAGAATTATTTTTGTCAACACAAAAGAGGTCTACGAAGCGTACCGCCTTCCAACAGTCTCAAAACTCAATACAGTACAGATCTGCGAAGCGTACCGCCCTCCATCAGTCTCAAAACTCAATACAATACAAATCTGCGAAGCGTACCGCTTTCCAATAGTCTCAAAAATAAGACAACAATGTGAAGCGTCCCGCGATCCAACATTGTATCACAACTTTAACACAAGTACTGCGAAGTGTGTCGCATTCCGACATTACAAACAAGGTATAACTTCGAACCTCGAACGGCTCGTCATACCTTTTGTCTAGTTTCGACAGCTGGGAATTACCAGAAGATGAAATGCAAAATCGTCTATTTTGTTCGGTCGTTCATTCCAGAGAAACTCAAACCTAGACAATTCAGTTTGCGTCTTCATACGGTCATAAGCCAGCTTTTGATCATTTTCTAAGTTACCAGAATTTGTGATGCCTTTGGTATGGATTCGATGCAAATCTGGAACCTTTTTAAACAAAAACAAATCCTTACCTCAAATGGCGTCATAACTAGTAACAATTACCAGGGCCGGATTGGGAAGATTCAGTGGCCTGGGAAAATTCTAGCATGATCAGCCTCATCTCCAGTTTTTTAAAAATTTATAAATGTATTGCCACAAAGTAATAAATTAGTTTTGGTGTTGGATAATACGAATTTTTTGCCTAGATAGAAACAGTTATAAAAGATGTTAAAATATAAAGAAAAACGCTCCTAAAAATAGTATTTAAAATATAGAACATTCTGTAGTTGAGAAAATAACATTTAGTTTCGATTAAAAGTTGTAGACAATATTAAATTATTAATAAATGGAGAGTGAGGAAAATTCTGAAGCAAAAAAATATGTTATCAAACCTAATCTTGAAAACGAAGAAAATAAAGCATTGAAAGATAACAACTAAGATTCTACCCGCAGATAATGGAAGAGTTACAGTAATATTGGATACCAATTTATATGATTAGAAAATAGAAGAGCTTTTGAATCAAGGAAATTATAAGAAACTTGGAAAACATTCCACTACGTCTATTGAAAACAAAGTGTACCATGCTCTCAAGAAATATATAATTATATATCGTTTACAATAACAATAAACAATTAATGTGGTTCGGTCATTTGGTACGAATGAGTGACGATAGAAAGGTGAAGAAGATCTGGATGATGGGAATCGACCAAAAGCGACAGCGAGGTAGACCACCAAGAACTTGGAACAGTGAAGTGGGGAAAGCTTTGGTCAAGAGAAACAGTAATTGGAAACAAGCAGAAAGACTGGCACGTGACCGAGGGGCATGGAAACGTTTTCTAGTCCCGAATACCTCGACACCGTAAGGTAAAAGAGGTCCAGGATTAAGTAAGTAAGTAATATCGTTTAGAACAAGAACAGATTTCACTCCATATTTTAGCAAGCTTCCACACCTGTACGGGGGATTCCAAAAATCCATAAGAAAGATTTAAGCATCTCAGAAACCCGTCAAAAGTTCCATAAATTCTCCTACTTACAAACTATCACAATTTCTATTACCAATAATTCAGCCACTTCAAGGAAAAAGTACATCATATGTAAAGAATTCAAAACATTTTGTAGAACTTTTGAGCTAAATACAATTATCTTCTTGTCTTATTTCCAAGAAAAAGGTAGATATTTTGTACAAGAAGATGGTATGCTGATGGGTTCTTCTCAATTGTAACCAATTTATACAAGGAATTTTTTGAAGAATTAACACTAGACACAACCAATATAAGACCTAAACTTTGGCTTAGATATGTCGATGATACTTTATATTAAGTTCACAATGGAGTTTTTCTGTTCTTGGATGTTTTAACAGAGAAAACGAATAATGGACTGGTAACATCAGTCTACTTTACTGTAAACCAACACACCAACACCGGGCAATACCTTAACTATAATTCCAATCATTAAAAATATACAAAGTAGGAAATTATCAAAACCTCATATATTCGACCTCGGACTATATCTGCAACACCGAAAGAAATTTTGTCAAGAATTAGAAAATATTAAAACGATCTAAATAAGAACGGTTACCCGGTGAAGTTAATTAGATGATGCTACGTACTCAAATTATAGTTTGTAATCACCGAGCGGCGGCCTCAAAAAGCCGCGGCTTTTCGGGAAATTCCCGATTATCCCGACTGGCCAATCCGACCCTGACAATTACCCTGTTGTCTATAATAAAAAAAGTTATTATAACAATTCAGAACAAAAATCTTTTAGATTTATAGGAAAACAGATAATTTTTGAAGTGAATGGTACCGTACGTAATCAAGCGAAACAGTTATCAAACGTGTGTCACGGCCTTTTACAAAAACTACAAAATATTCGTTTAAACTTCAAGATTCTGAAATTTAATACGTTTTGATGATGTGTTTGAATTATTTTCATTATGATATCTTAACTTGGGACAATTACGCTGAATATGATCTGGCTGTTTACAAGTAAAACATAATTTTGAAAAATCAGGTGATTCTAAGAAATGTTTTCCTTTGCAGGATTAATTGAATTGTCTGTTGAACTTTTTGGTTTACTAAAACACCCTAATAATGACAACAAATCGTTCATTGATTTTACTTAACAATTCAGAGCCGCGTGGAGAGTGCACCACAGAGGTCAATTTAGTGCCATTTAAAATTCGAAATATTTGATGTCGGTCGGGATCGAACCCGGTTCTCCAGATTCGCGACCAGACACTCAGACACGCGGCAATGAGTAACCGTGAGGTGACGCCTGGTAAACGCCCGCACGGTAGAAATATGGGCTGGATTGCAGTTTATCCAGAATAGTAGAAATTGCATTTTTTTTGTTGTAATGTCTTATTTTAGGTAAAATATAGTAAGGAAACATAAAATTGGAGCGTGGAAACAGGTTTTTATATATTTTTTTGGAAAAATATTTTTTTAAAAAAATCCCGGCAAAAACAAAACCTAACGCACAATAATGTTTTAAGAATTTTTTAAAAAAATCATGGCAAAATCAATACCTAACGCACACGTTTTTTTTAGGAAATTTTAAAAAAATCCTGACAAAAACAATACCTAACGCACACCAGGCACACACATTCGACATCTCTCGGCCCACTATCTTCATGTTAGTTTACAATAGTTTGACAGATGAACGCATAATTATAAATAAAAAATGTTATAAAACGTAGGATAAGAAGGAAAATAAGACATAATTTTGTAAATATACATTAATCGAAACAGTATTATTCGTATGAAAGCGTAAATACCTATTTAAACATAAAAATATATGTAGCACATCTAACCTAATTTTTTTCAGAAAAAATGCCAAAATCTCTATATATATAGCTTTCCGCACCCAATTTTTAGCGGTATTTATTGTTTTTAATGGTTTACCAAGTATACTTATATAACAATTAATATAAAATTCTTGAATTCTGGATAAACTGCAATTTAGCCCAAATATGTTATCATCATTACCGATATCTCCGTACAAAGCAGATTGGCACACCCAGCAATGGGTAATATGCCGTGATGATATATTTATTTTATTTATTTTACATTCAGAGCCGCAGTTTGTATTTGAATATCAACAATATCACCTATTACTAATTCGATTAATTGGTCAACAAATATATCAAAATTTAATACTTTAATAAGTGATTTTTTTTTACTTTATGAAATTTAATTTCTTTATAATTTTTTAACTCTATATCCATTTAATATTAAGTATAAAATGCAGTCAAATCGTATAGAGATAGTTTTTTCAAGATAAACTGTTAAAATCTTCAAATGATGGTACTTCCGGTTGACCAATTGTAACCAAAATCTAATCAGCTCTTCATATGGATGTAACGAAGAAGTATACGAAAAAAATATAATTTTTGTAACTGTAGTATTAGAGTTACCGTAGACGAAAATTTTGTTACACACACACACACACACACACACACACACACACACACACACACACACACACACACACACACACACACACACATACACACACACACTCACACACACACACACATATCCATACACACACACACATACAGACATCATCGTAAAAATAGTTAATTCGTATTCTAGGGACCCTAAAACGTGCTTATTGATTAAAAACTCATCATCGAATTTTTTGACCAAAGACAACCTTCCTTATCTAAAGGTGACGGAAGGTAATAATTTAATATAATAAAATACTGATTATTGGGTAACAGGATTTTGGACGACAAATATGACCAGAGATCTCAAATATAGGCGGTGTGCACAAATGTAGTCAGCGCCGACAGCGGACAAAAATGACAAAATGGTTACTCATTGAAACATAGCAAGGTTTTATATCAGAATAATTATGCAATTTCTATTTTATAAAATATTTGCAATGAATGTGAATGATAGGACGTCAAATATTATGTGATGCAGTGGGGGATGTAATAATTTTTACAAAATTACCGATTGAAGTACCAATTTTTATAAATTTCCTAGAAGATTATATGAAGAACAGATGTTTAAGAAAATAACTTTCCAACAGATATCTTCTACTAACATGAAAAATTCTTTTAGGTATACATATTTTCTCATTGTAAAAAATACTTATCGTATGAATAAAATTCTAACAATGGTCGTCTGATTGCAATAATGAATGGTATAAAAATGTTAAAGATGGAAATTCACATGGTTTGTATTTTTCGTGTATTTTCTTTTCCGAGCTTGTGCAACTGATTCCAATTAGAGCCTGGTATATTTTCAATGAATAATTTTCTTCATTTATTGCGAATATAAAAGAATGATGTTAACATCATCCACTGATATCGTGATATGTAGAAACTTTCTTCTTTCCAATCATTCAAGTATTCCATCGTTTAATTTCAATTTCCATGTATTGTGCATCTTGTAACAATTAACAAATATTATAAATTAAAATATAAATTTAAATATGATAAAATGGTTTACAGAAATCACACATATTATGGGAAAAATTATATTTCTGCCACAGTACCTTCGCTGGTATTTTGACTTTTTTGAATTAGTCACATCACATATATAGCATTTTAAATATTTTCTTTATTCATTTCAATATACTGTGATGTATAATATTCATATACAATAGCAACAACTCAAAATAAAATTGTAAATTGTATTATTTTCTCGAAATGTCAAAATTGATTCGGTAACCAAAAATGCCAATGTAGCCATTAGAGGCGTTGACGCTCAAAATGTGCACATCGCCTATATAAACTATTATTCACGAAAGATGACCATTCAAGGTCATTTGTGAGCCGTCTGATATAATATTACTTGCAGATAACTTCATTGCATTGCATATGCATAGGCGTGCAACATGAAATATTTATGGACACATTTTAACTTAAAAAATAAGAGTAATTTATTTGAAAATTATGTTCCTTTCTAAATAATGCCATTCTGAAAGATTTATGTTCTTCACTTATATTTTTGCAAAATACAAAAACATAGACTTAACTTATAAACCAAGGAAAAATAATTTGATTTAAACGTCAACGCCACTGGGTAAATATTAGCACAGAGGGCAGTGTAGTACATAATTAGGTGTCTGTAATTCTACGACATACGTCATTATTATTTATAGTGTGTTAGAAAGTAAAGCCACTATTCACGTATATCTGTCACACTACATAAATTAAAGATACATAGGTCAAATAATCTTTCTCTTTCTAATAAAAAATGTTGCTAAGCTGCTTCTGTAAAGTGATGTGTATTCTTTCTTCGAACAAATGACCTTGAATACTCATCTTTCGTGAATAATAGTATTCATGTCTATAAAAGAATATACACCTAGCATCAAACACGAAGAATCAATTTCATTTTTTGAACAAATTGAGATTAACTGAGTACTGAATGTAAAATGAAATCGATTAAATAATTTGATATTTTTATATCTATGATGAACAACCAAAATCTAACTGCAAATGAACCTATAGGAATTACGAACCATTGACCAATGTCATGTCATGAAACAAAACTGATTGCTATAGCAATAATAAACAATGTTAAGGTGTCAATAAATCAAATTATAATCATTAAACAAAGAAATTTCAAGTAACCAACTATGTTCTTCCTTCCTACTTCACTGGTTTAATTAAATTTATTAAAACGCCCACCAATGTTTCATGAAAACAGAGAATAAAGTTAGAAAAATTTGAATTAAAAATGTTTTTAAATGAACATTCTTTTCTGAATAGATAATTAAGATTATAATTTTTACTAAGTTCTTTTTGGCAATAAATTCTAAAAATTAACTTGAACAGTTTTAATATCTTTTTAAATTGACAGCAGTTTCCACTAAATGCTCTTACATTTCAGTTTGCAGCAACTTTCCCAGCCGACTTTTTTCGCTTTGAATTAACTGGCATTCCTTTCTCTCCCAAATTTCAATAGACCAAGTTTTATTTCAACCCACGCGATTTATTTTACTGGTTGAAAAATGCGAGAAAAACAGTTTACGTCCACTGCTAGATAGCTTGACGTAGTTATATACCTTCACATAAGCACATCATATAACGAATAGGTACATACAAAGGTACTGCAGATTACGCAGATTCTATTTTTAGAGTAAATACCATTAGGTAAAAGTATTATTGCGAAATCAATATTTCGATCTGGAATTTTCTGAATTTTATCGTTCTAGGACAGCGTTTCTTAACCTATGGGTCGCGACCCAAATTTGGGTCGCGATAGAATTTGATTGGCTCGCGTAAACTATTCAGAATTTTATAATTTTGATTACAAAATGGAAATCAATGTAAGCAATACAATGTAGAATTGTTACTGCAACCCTGCCAAGATCGAGTTCATTTTGGTTAAAAAAAGACACCAATCTTGTAATTACTAAAACTAAATTTTAGGAACGTCCGTGATTCGAAGAACTTTAAAAACTTATGCAAATTGGACAAATATAGGAAGGTAATATTTATGTTTCGAACATTTGACAAGATTAAAATTATATCAAAATCATGTAAACTATTATTCACTAAAGATGACTATTCAAGGTCATTTGATAGCCGTTTGATATAATACTATTGCAGATAACTTCATTGAATTTCGTGTACATAGGCGTGCAACATGAAATAATTAAGGACACATTTTAACTGAAAAAATAAGAGTAATTTATTTGAAAATTATGTTTCTTTCTAAATAATGCCTTTCTGAAAGATTTATGTTCTTCACTTATATTCTTACAAAATTCAAAAACATAGACTTAACTATAAACCAAGGAATAATAATTTGATTTAAACGTCAACGCCACTGGATAAATATTAGCACAGAGGGCAGTGTAGTAGATAATTAGGTATATGTAATTCTACGACATATGTCATTATTATTTATAGTATGTTAGAAAGTAATGCCACTATTTACGTATATCTCTCACACCACATAAATTAAATAGACATAGGTCCAATAATCTTCCTCTTTCCAATACAAAATGTTAATCTTCCTCTTTCCAATACAAAATGTTGCTAAGCTACTGCTATAAAGTGATGTGTATTTTTTCTTCGAACAAATGACCTTGAATAGTCATTTTTCGTGAATAATAGTTTACTTTCCAAATTGTAACAAATTTCGTTTAATTTGAAATTGTTGATCTTGTTATGGTGTTAAATGTTTATTAATATATCTATTCTTACATATTCATTCATAAATAGACTATTGTTTATAATAAGACATATGTTTTTATTTTATTTTTTAAAATTTTCTATATAGTGGGTCGCGAAACCAATATAATAGATAAATTTGGGTCGCGCATTGAAAAGGTTAAGAAACGCTGTTCTAGGATATAAAATTATTTTTATAAATTTATTATAATGAATTTTACGGGTTTGTAATATTAATTAATTCCATGTACAACAATATTATAATTGAAAATGAGCTTTAAAAAGAGAAGATCTATGATGTTTTAAAAACTCATTAATTAAAATTGTACTATTTTTAGTCGTTTTAAATAAAATGTAAAAGAAAATTATTAAAGAATAACAAATAGAAAAGAGCTAGTTTACTAAATACTTTCAGTAAATTGTTATAATGTATTTAAATAACTAAAAACTGTATCGACCAGTCGGCAAATCGTTTAAAAGAAACTATTAGGGAAATAAATGATGATAAGCTGGAATATATTTTATTCTCTTAATAATTTAGACCTCCAAAAAGACATACTAATTTTGCACCTTCTACCAACCCCGGATTTTGCCGCCATATTGAAAAACCCACGGGAAAAAAGACATTTTTATTGATTTTCGTTAATATCTCGGTTTGAATTAACTTTAAGCAAAATACCAACATTTTTTCAGTAATCGCCATTGTGATAAGATTGTTCTATTATATTAATTTAGATTTTATAATTTTATATATGGCGTGCTTTAGTTATTTATTTATTATTGTATGTTACGACGATACCTACATGGTTGATTTTACACAATGTAATATATTATTATAAAATATCAGTCTGTAAGTATGTATATAACATGTAAAATTACTTATACTATACACCAATTTTTTACCTCCCGCTACCCTTGGTAAGGGAGGTATAGGGGTCGTGCTAAAAATCGCATATCGAGATTTTGTTAAATGTGCGTGTGCGTGTGCGTGTGCGTGTGCGTGTGCGTGTGCGTGTGCGTGTGCGTGTGCGTGTGCGTGTGCGTGTGCGTGTGCGTGTGCGTGTGTGTGTGGATCCTCCACTCTAACTCAAATACTATCATTCAAAAAAATTTGAAGCCTTATTCGACCTTTTTCTATTATAGAAAGATCCCATTAAGTTTTGGTGTAAATCGGATAACAGGAAATCTTCATACACGTAAGATTTTATACTTAGGTCATTAAATTATATTTCTAAAATATATACTAAAAGGCAATAAATACTTGTACCAAAAAAATAACAATATGCGTAGTATTTTAAATGTAAACTAAGCTTTTAATACTATAAACTGTCGCTGTTCAATTTACCATAAATAAAATTTAGAGTAATTTGTAGCGGATTTGAACTGCTGGTGATGTTGCAAATTTAATAACATTGTTAAAAATAACGTAAATTTTAATAAATAAAAACAAATATGGACATTGTAATAAAGTATGCAAAATATGCAAGAAACAGGTAAAATATGAAAAAATGCAAAAATATATGCATTTTACATAAAATCGGAGCTATACGCCGTAGGTATATAACAGTGAATGTAGTTTATAATTTTCATACCAGATAATGTATTACTTAGCACAGCGGTTCTCAAACTACGGATCGCGATCCAAAAGTGGGTCGCGTGGTTTTTATTTTGGGTCGCGACGAACCCTCATGTTTGTAAATTACTTTATATGTACATGTGCGGGGAAAAATATCTTGATTTTTTCCCGGATTTTTTTTTGAAATTTTATTTTAGATAATATTATACCTTGACACTTGTTCTTTAACTTTGCATGTTTGTGCCTTATGCCTGCCTGCTACCGACTTTTATCCGTCAACAATTATTGCGGTGCTACACAATATTTGAAATTACTTGGGAAATTGTCAAAAATTCTTGGGAATTTCCGGGAATTTTTTCTCATCATTCAATTTCGGGAATTGACCCATCACTAGTCTTGGCATCCATAAGTGTGTATTTATATTATAACTATTAAATTAATAATAATAAGTAACTAAATTTTGTTGGGTCCCTACAATTTATTGGGTCCCTACAATTTATTGGGTTGAGACTGGCGTAACTAAAAGTTCGGGGGCCGCCCGCAAAAAGTTTTTGGGGCCCGTTTTTAATTGTAGCGTTTATCATGAAGAACTACATACCACAAGAACTTGTGGAAATTGTGACTAGGCTCACTTTCATCAGAGTAGGTATGTTAAGCAGCAAAATAACCAATATTGGAGGCCTGAAAATCCAAGATTAGGCACTTTTACATCCCACCAAAGTTATTGTATGTTGTGGCATTTACTATGAAAATATGATTGGCCCGTATGTTTTTTTTTTAAATGAAATTGTGGCACATTCCGCTGGTGAAAGTTACAGGGAATTGATTCATACATTTTTGGTATCCCAAATGAAAGAACTTGGATGCGATAAAATATGGTATTAGCAAGGTGGATCAGTATGCTACAGTCTAAATAGTAGCAATTTTACGAAAATCATTCTCTTACTTATTTAATCCCATACGTTTTGGTAATACACATTGGCCGCCAGGTGACTTGATTTGATAGCCCCAAACTTCTTTTTATGGGGTTATTTTAAAGGAAAACTCTCGATCAGTTGCAGGAAAATATTTGCCAAGAAATCGAAATTCTACCGGCCGAAATGTGATGGAAAATAAAGAGTTTGATTTTAAATAGCGGATAAGGGGCCCCTTAGCCAATATTATTTTTGGAAATTGACATTTAAAAAAATAAGGGACTAAATAAATTTATATGTTGCAATAGTAACAAAATTATAAATCATATAAATTGGGGCCTCTGTAGAGTCGGGGCGCCCGCCCGAAATGCAAACCCTGCGGGCCCGTATAAGAACCACTGACTTAGCACACCAATTAACAATGTTATGACTACAAATAGATTCGAACAGAGGTCCGTGAGATAACATTCAGTCAATCACGCTTTAATTCGTACAGCTGTCTGACCTACCGCACCCAATTTTTACATAAATTTCTACCTTTTGTACTTATTTCATTACCACAGCTCTGCATCGATTATTCGCGGGAAACCTTGACCCCGTGACTCCCTCTGTTTCGCGGCGTAATACAGCTTGAGTGTCTCAGCTTCTGCTTCTGCTGCTACTCCCACGCAAATAGAAGAGGCACGAATCGAACTCGGCACCTTCCCATGCATTATTTATACCCCTGCGAACCCCAGCCATTGAGAAACGACACGAAATTGCGTATGTGGTTTGAAAATATTTGTCGTGTTTTCCGCATTTATTTTCTGTTTCTTCTTCCATGAATAAGGAAAGAATTTGTCAAGGATTTGGGAAATAACTGGAGTAATACAAGATGGGAGACATGCTTTTCAGAAGAATGTGGCAACATGAAAATTTCTGACGAATTGTTACAATTTTATAGTAGATGCAATTAAAATAAATTCTCAAAATTATCTTTTTATTTAACACTTATATACTACATGTCAGTTTTCTTTATATGTCAAAAAATCAATCCATTATTTTTCATTGTCAATTTAATTTTTCCTTGAATTAAATATTTATAAATCAAACTATCTGACACAAATCATAGTAACTGAAAAGTATGTAATATTTTGTTATATTTCAATCTGTTTCACGATTAATGTAATACGAGTTTTAAGATAAAGATTACATTTTTATGTATTACCTATTAACATACCTAGGAATGTTATGGGTATCATAACTGCTGCAGATGTCGGTTTGAAATCCGAGTTCGTAGAGCGAGGATTTTAAGACATCTTAAAGCTTGTTATGATTCATAACATCCGTGGTTTGTTCAATAGTTTATCGGTTTCAGAAAATGAAGACATTCAATATTATTCTTTGAAATTCTTTTATTAATGCTGCTTTCAGAATGCTATGATAAACAGAACAATTATTTTGACATATGTCAATATGATAATTATCCAAGTTAAGTGCTTTATTTATCACGTTTATTATTTTAGAATAAAGTAAACCGTGTTAAGAAAGATGCATTAAAGTTATCTGTATGTATTAATGGACAGCATTATACTTTCATTTTATTTTTTCATTTTATAGACTGTTGTTGACAAGTCTGTATTGTAATAGTTAAAGAGCGGATTTTATGTAATTGCATGTACAGTTTTTATTAGGCATATCAACAATTTTTTTTTATATGTCCACGTTTCATTAAAAGTTAATGCCAAATATTAAATAAAAAAATACATATTGTGCATATTTTTTCAATTTTTGCATATAAACATATTTACTGCATATTAGGTTTGTTCGTTTCGTACCCTTGCATCTACGGTTTACTGCCGCGCCCATATATACTTTGTATGGAGGCGGCAGTAAACCGTTGACGCAAAGTAGCGAAACGAACAGTCCTATTGTAATACTTTTTAAAAATAAAAATTAAATTTAGATATATTTTTTTTGCTTTTTCTATTTAAATAAAATACGTTTGTGTTTTATTTTTTTTATGTATATACGGCAATAATGTGACGTAAAAATCAGGCAAAAATTACAATTCTCGAAACTGGGCTTTCGATATCTTAAGTGCATTTTGAACGAGTTTATTATGAACCATACGTAGTCAAATTTAAAATTGTCATCTGTCGTCCAGTGTAAATTCAAATTTTTTTTAATTAAAGTGTTTCTTATACAGCTTATTTTATTAACTATTATTTACTTTAAATATATAAAGATGAATATGTAACAAAAGCACATCATTAAACTTTTCAAATTAGACCAGATAGCAACTATTTAAATTTGGCGGTATATAAAACTGGACGCCTGTTTTCAAGATTTGTAATTTCCGCTTGATTTTGACGTCGTACTTTCACAGTCTACAAGTATTACATATGTGACGTTTGCATGTATAAATTCCCACAAAATAGTGTAAAGCTGTGATCTACAATAGTTTTGTCTATACCGTTATTATTTTGTTATTATTAGTTTTATTTACAAACTGAAGCGTTTTTATTTATAATTAACCATGTGGTATATATTTTTTTATACTTTTCTTGTACCTACCTAATGTTCTGAATAAATGACTACATATAAAAATGGAAACAAGATAAAAACTATCAGAAATATGAGTACAATATTCAAAAGCAACTACCAATTTATTGCATATTTTTATTAAAATATACAGTTTGTTTTGCATATATGCACCATATTTTGATGATTTTTTCATGCATATTGCATGCATATTTTGATACTTTTTTACTGCATTTAATCCGCTCTTTAGTAATAATATTACTGTATAGATACAGTTATTACTTACTTACCAGCCTACTTTTGTATATGTAAACAAAGGCTTAATCTCCTGAAACTTGTAAAAGTAATTTTGTATATTCATTCAATTATCCAACAGGATAGATTATAGTAAGTACATTTTTCTTCTAAATAAAGACTAATTAATAAAATAACTTGTTTTAATAAAGGGCAGAGACAAGTCGTTCTATTGGTTCGATTCGAAAATTTTCCCCATTCGGCCAATAGACTTATTTTTGTTCGCGATTTAGTTCAAAATTCTCTCGTTATCGATATTTAAATATAAGTAACTGATGAACATTATTCAAAGAATGCTTTAATTCCGGCGTTAACTTAACAGTCAGAGAACAAAATATTTTTACCTAAAGATATCCGAAGATTGATGGAACTGAACAAATCGTAGCCTTACATATACAACATATTTAATATATTATTATTCAATTCTTTTTAAATATTGAGTAATAATTTTTTTTTAAATTAATTATAATTCTAACCTTTTTCTTTTGTAGGATGTAATCATACTTCGGGAAAAAAATAAAAGGGCATATAGTACTGACCAAAATGAGTAAAAAAGGCTTAATCAACATAGAATTAGCGAATAAAAAGAAAAGTAGTTCGTTTGAAAAAAAAAATTAATATGTCATTCGGAATAAAAGTGTCTTTGTGTGCCTCGCATGCAAACTTCCATGCTCTTCACACAAAGTATCACTTCTATTCCTAATAACACAATATACTATTTTCTCTATTGTAAACTCAGTCCGGAGACATACTATATATTTTGTCAATTCTTTTTAAATGTTGAATAAATTTCTTGAAAATTAACTTAAAATTCGACCCGTTTTCTTTTGTATAAGGCGATAAACAAATTATACCTTAGGAGCAGTAAAATAAATACGGATACGCCTTAAAATAAATTCAGTTAAGTTAGGTTGCCCGTTTTTTATTCAGTATTATTATTTTTTACTTAACACTTTTTATTGTTTTCTTTAACTAAAATCGAATGTGTGACAACGAAAAAATTTTAATAAAAGAATAAGTACTAAATTTATAGACAATTACAATAGAATGCTAAATATATATTTCCATTTTAAAATATGATTACCGTGACGTGCTAACGGCATAGCAAATGTTTTTCTCAGTGATAATATAAGAGAGTGAGAATAAGTTGAAAAATCTGGAAAATTATTTTCTAATTGATCGCACTGTTGAATTATATTTAATAGGGCTGTTATAAGAATTATTTTCTGTTTCGGTATTCTTGTGTCTATAAAAGCACTGTTTATCACTGAAAACACGACGTTTAGAAGATCTATAAACGTACTGTTTTTGGCGCCTTTCGTATTCTAGAGGTGGTAGTCATGACAGATGAATTACATATAACTTCAAAATGGTAAGTTTTTTATGTTGAAATATTACTTCTATTTATTAATTTTTATCTTATCTCCAGGTGATAGGACTAAAAAGAAGAGAAATTTATAGCTATAGCTGTATTAGTTCAGAAAGAAGAATCTGTGAAGTTAAAAATTTTCAACTAAAAAATTATGAAACAAGAAAAAATGCGCCCAGATTTGCTTTGTCAAAATAATTTAAACGGTAAGTTCTAATTATTACAATTTAATTTTATGGTAATTCTTTGCAATTTTCAGCTGATTGTATTGTTGTATCCGGCGGGTTTTGAAATGTATGGTGCACGTTACTTGAAATGTTGACACTGTCAACTTAATTTGTGGCATTTTGGCTACTTACAAGTAAATATGAAAATTTTACGATCCATGATTTCCAGTTCCACGTCGAGGCGAACTGTCGAATATTAAATTTTGAAATATGATTTAGACATAAATGCCATATACAAATACAACATATGTTTTGTATTGAAGAATGTAAGAACAGCTGTTGCTGTTATGTCTGCAACTGAGTAGTCGATGGTGGAATGTAAAAGTGTAGATCAACAAATTGTTCATTAATGTATTTCATTATTTAAAGAGTTTTATTTATAATAACTAACACGTACCAGCGATGCCGATTCATTATTTGATAAATTTACCTTTATTACAAGATATTTCAAAGCAGGTGGGTCATTAATAAACCGGTGGAGTACATTGTAAGTGTTGGCTTTCTTCTTCCATAATTACATAATGCTTGATACAATGTTGTAATGTAAACAATCAGTCAGAATCACACAATACCAAAACTGTTAAAATGCGAAATTTCAAACGTTAGCGAGAAGCGCTATCAACACAACTGACAAAAAAAACACCAAGACATATTTTTGACAAGTCCTTTTTAAAAAAAATTAATTGTAAAATTACCTCAATAGAAAAAATAGTATAAAAAACATGTATCATAAGGCCTGTTATCGCACTCGTCCTTTGTAAAACTCGCCTAGCGGCTCGTTTTCCAAACTTGGACTCGTACGTTAACAGATTGCCTTATGATACTTGTGTTTCAATGTACTATTATATGACTTCTAAGTACTAAATTTTAAAAGATATTGTTCTTTAAAGAGCCTCAAATTTGAAAATATCGCGAAATATTCATTAGATATTTTATAATTAATTATTGAAATTTATGTAAAATTTTGAAAAAGTCACGCGATCTGAAACAGAAAGTGACATCAGAGCACATACAGTTTAACATGTGACAAACTATCGCTTAATTTTATTTATATAAATAACGTAAATTGTTCTCCCAGGAGTAGGGGGTTATTTTTCAGGACTATTTCTGGCGCCATCTTTTTATTTAATAGGGGATTCCACCATTTTTTCATAGTTTCATCTAAACGTATAAATAAAACTAAGACTGTCGGTGAAAATCCAGTGAAAAAAATCCTATTAACAAGCGAGTTATAGTCTTCCGAAATTTGAAAATATAGATTTGACGTCACGTATATAAGTTTTTATATCAAACTATTTTCTTCGTGGACCTAAATGTTCTTCAAAAATATGCTATTTCTAAACTATATTTTTAAAAAATAAATGAATATTATTATACTGTACAATTCGGCATGATTTATAATTGGAAATGTATTTAAATTATTAAGTTTAATGCAAAATATTTATATTCAAATAAAAACTGTTTGAGTATTGCACTACTGGTCTGATAGCCACGCCTCCGCTATTTGAATTTCTCTACTTCCATTGGTAGTAGGCTCCGCTCCTAACTCTGTATTTGTTATATATTTATAGGTGGTCTTTCACTCGCCAATCAAAATAATATATATATATGGATTTCATATGAGTGACGAGCTGCTAAAACAAAAAACCCCTTATTAAATAAAACTGATTTTTGGACTTCCATTATCTTTATTTAAAAACACAAATTTTCTCACAACGTTTCGGTAGCTAATATCTGCTTCCGTCATCAGGTGTACTGATAATACTAACTAATTCCTAATACTACGAGCCTTATATCTAGTAAAATGAGGGTGGTCAAGCGTGGTTGGGAGTTCAAGTGTGTCTGGTGGTCCATGATTGGTTGTCGTCTCCTGTGCAATGGGCTGTGGCGGTTCTTCAATTGGTTGTTCCCTGGTTGTTATTTTCATTGCTGTGTTCTGCGAAATGATTTTCTTCCAAAGTGGTTTTATTTCTACACTGGCTTGGCTAAAGACCTTTTCCCGGTTTATTATGATGTACGCGGCCTCTTTAAACTTACGTTTCGAAGTGTGATCCTCTTTGGAGATGATTTTCGCGTTGTCCCATAAAATTTTGTGGTGGTATTCCCATGCGTGGTCTGCAATTCCCGACTTCGATGTTTCTCCTCTTGCTGTATGCCGTTTGTGCTCCTTAATCCTGATGTCTAGTGGCCTCTTAGTTTCGCCTATGTATACTTTCCCACATTCGCAATCCACTTGGTAAATTCCTTTTTCAGATCCCGCTGTTTTTGGAGGTGCATTGGAGGACAGTAGGTTCTTCAGCGCTGCCGTACTTTGGAATCTGGTGGTAATTCCGTATTTTTGACCTGTTCTTCTAATTTGGTCAGAAAAACCCTTGATGTACGGAATATATAATTCTTTCTGTGTCTTCTCCTCTTTTTGTCCTGGTGTGTTGTGGTGTTGGTGTCTGCTTATGATTGCCTTGATCTGTTTCTCGGGATATCCATTTTGCCTAAGGTTATTTTGTATTACTCCAAGTTCCAGTTTGTATTTTTCCTCCGTGCTGCAGTGGCTCCTGGCTCTGTCCAAAAGGGTTCTGGCTACTCCAATCTTCGTCGCCTGTGAATGGTTGGACTGGTAACTGAGGTAACTCCCTGTATGTGTTGGTTTTCGGTAAACTGAGGTCGTGATGTTGTTACCAGTTCTCTCCACCAACACGTCCAGAAATGGAAGACGATTTTGGTGTTCTTTTTCCATTGTGAATTTGATACTGGTCCTCAGGGAATTGATGTGGTTGAAAAATGCTTGTAGCTCTGCTTCCCTCTCGTTCCATATGATGAATGTATCGTCCACGTACCTGATCCACTTCTTAGGTTTAATTTTCGCTGTCTCCATGGCCATTTCTTCAAAATATTCCATGTAAATGTTGGCTATCACTGGAGAGAGAGGCGAGCCCATTGGTAGTCCGTTGTCCTGTTGATAATATTCGGACAATGCTTGAAAGTATGTCGTTGTTAGACAGCATTGCAGGAGTTCCTTTATGGCGTGTACTGGTAAACTGGTTCTGTTGGGTAGTTCCGGGTCCTCTGTTAGTCTTTCCTCCACAATGTTGATCGCTTCTGCTACAGGAACGTTTGTAAACAAGCTTTCGACGTCAAAGCTTACAAACATGTCTTTGTCTTCCAGTTCGGTCTCCTTCATGATGTTAATGAAATGTTTGGCGTCTTTCACGTAACTGCTGCTGTTACCTACTAGTGGTGACACAATGGGAAGAAGGTACTTCGCCAGGTTGTAACATGGAGAACCCCTGGAGCTGATGATGGGTCTGAGCGGCACGTCGGTCTTGTAGATCTTCGGTAGTCCATATAGATGTGGCGGTTTACTGTTGTGTGGAGTAAGCCTGGATCTTGTGTTGTCCTCCAAATGGTCTGCATATTTCTTCAATGTCACGTAGACTTTTCTTTCGATTTTGCTGGTTGAATCTTTCTTTAACTTGGAGTACGATCTCTTAGCAAGAACTTCTTCTATCTTCTTGGTATAAATGTCGTTGTCTAACAGAACCGTAGCTTTCCCTTTGTCGGCTGGTAAATTTTTTATCGTCTTATCCTGTTTTAATGTTTTAATTGCACAGGCTTCTTCCTTTGTTATATTGGGAATAGGTTTCTTCTTCTTGTCCAGCGTTCTCTTTACGTTCCATCATTTTACTAGATATAAGGCTCGTAGTATTAGGAATTAGTTAGTATTATCAGTACACCTGATGACGGAAGCAGATATTAGCTACCGAAACGTTGTGAAAAAATTTGTGTTTTTAAATAAAGATAATGGAAGTCCAAAAATCAGTTTTATTTAATAATGATACATTATCTTATAAATTCAAAGTTAAAAAAACCCCTTATTTCCGAAGTATTTCCATTATATCATTTTATTTCTTTATTATTATTCATTTATTAAGCATATACTTTCACTATTTTTTACTAATTTCTCTTAATTCGATTGAGCTGTAATCCCCTACTCTTTACGAAAATAACAATAAATTATTATTATTATTATTATTATTATTATTATTATTTATATTACTATAAAAAATATTGCATAATCTTTCATTTAAAACACTTTTGAGAAATGTATTAGACTATTTTTTGATCCACAAGTTTAAAACAACGGAATCAGGCTGTCATGCTATTGTAACGTTATCTACTGTCGTAATTAAGAAGCATCATTCATTTACATGGCTCAGTTGGTAAGTCTGTTTAGACAACTAGAACACACTTAGACAATGCAAAATAAATAATCAAAAGAAAGATATAATTACTAATTACAGCGGTTTCTATAATTTTTTGGTTTATTGAATGATCAGAAATGGCACAAAATTGGTCTTTTTTGCTCATTTTACTTATTTGTTGATTATTATCTGACATATGCCAACAAAAACAAAAGCTACTGAGATTATTCCTGGGAATAATCTCTAGAGCTTTATTCTCAGAATAATAATGACAAGATTGGTTAAAACGCAGACACGTGACACAAAATGGGACATTTAATTGTTTGTAAGAAATGTCAAACAGTAATCTGAATTAACACTGTTGGTGTTGTTTCGTGACAAATAGTTGCCCGTGATTATTACTTGTCAGCTGAATAAAAGGAAGTTCTTTTTCTATAGAGCGCGAGCAGACACGTGGCTCGAGCGACCTTGACGTGCTTGGAATCAGCTGATTTTTGTGCGCACGTCATTTTAACAAGAACAATGTCACGTTGACAATACCAATGTTTTGATTTATTTTGATTTTGAACTGCTTTAATGTAATTATTTTACTATTATTTAAGCAGTAAAACATGAAATTAAAAATAATAACATTTTAGCAGATAAAAATCAAAATAAATCAAAACATTGGTATTGTCAACGTGACATTGTTCTTGTCAAAATGACAGGCGCACACAAATCAGCTGATTTCAAGCACGTCAAGGTCGCTCGAGTCACGTGTCTGCTCGCGCCCTGTTCACATCTTTCTCTAGTAGGCAACAAACCATATATTTTGTCTACAGGTGCCATAATGACGTTATATGAAAACTTATAATATTTAAATGATTTAAAATGTACTAATTTTATATCTGATTTAATTTTAATATTTTCCTCGGTGATATGCCCTAGATTATGCGAATATGGTTCTATAGATACGGTAGGTCAATTTATATTCGAATCTGGTTTAAATTCAATAATTTCTCTGATAATTTCCCAATGGGAAATTCCCGATTTCCCTACTTACATCTTCTATGTAATATGCTCGCCAGCATTAAAATATACCGACTGCTGCGACGGTCCGAAACGTGAACTATCTAGCAGTACTAATTTGTTTAACAAGAATTTCAATAATTAAATTTTGTGCATTACTCTAAACTAGTCAGATAAAACTTTTTGGATGACACTTAATTTTATTTTTCAACTTACGAGTATATCTGAGGGGCACAATGGAAAACTGGTGAAAGTGACAAAATAATATTAAATTTTAATAGTATTTGTTTATCTAACTTATTGTTGACTTTTCAGGTTATGTTGATATCAATCCATTTATTCAATTTTGACCATTTAAACTATCATTAACCCCATAGCAACAACTATAAGTAACTGTTTATTTGCTAGTGAATTAATTTCTTTAAAAATCACTCTTATTGAATTTTACGTCCATCCCTGGCCTATTCTGTAGCTCAGTGGTTAATTTTTAACAACCTGTTAAAAATTATCCAATCAAGTATGTTCATATATTAAAAAATCTGATGTGGGCACCACACGACTTCCTTGTACACAAGACCAATATGAAGTATAGACCCAAGTATAAAATTGCACGTATTTGACGTAATTTGACATTAGCATCTATTTTTTATTTTTTTAATTTTTTGTCCTAATCCATAGCAAGCTTCATTACAAAAACCAAAAAGTATATAAGTTTTAAATATACATATCTCGCCTATAGAAAGGGCTAAATTAATAATACTTGATGCTAGACGCTATATTTAATTCTCTAAAAATTTTATTTGCAGCATTTATTTCTAAAATCAAAATGAAACCATTTTATTGAAGAAAAACTGTTAACAACTTCAGGTAATATGTCACTTCCGGTAAGCCTGTTTTAACCAAAATCTACTATGTTATTCCAATTGATATAAAAGTTTTATATACCAAATTTGAAAAGTTTTAGATTATATTTTAAATAGTTTTTCTTTAAAATCTACTATAGGCTTCAAATAAAGTACCATTTCTAGAAATTATGTAATGACCAAAAAGGGAGGTGCACAACTAGATGTTATAGCAGTCCTAAATACAAAATTTCAACTTTCTACGACTTACCGTTATGCGAGATACGTACGCACGTACGTACGTACAGACGTCACGACGAAATTAGTTAAAATGAATTCAGGGATGATCAAAATGGATATTTCAGTTGAAATCTGAAAACCGAATTTTTTGCGATTACAATACTTCCTTTACTTCGTCCAAGGAAGTAAAAACTGGATTTTTGTTGCCAAATCCAGCTGTTAAAAATTAACCACTGAGTTACAGAATAGGCCGTCTGACGTCAAAATTGAATATATAAGAACGACGATCGTCATGCACAGACTACTAATTACTTAGTTTTTTATTTTGTCAAAATTGAATTCATTTTGGTTGATTTTACCAAAATTGAATAAAATATTGTATACACTACGTATGCTAAGAATGCTTATTTGCTCGAAGAAATTAACCAACTCGCCCTTACGGGCTCGTGGGTTTAACTTTCTTCTCATATATAAATATTATCTTAGCTCACTTGATGTATAAATATCTATTAACTTGACATTAAAGTCGTCTGATGTTGTCAACTTTAATTAATAAATACGAACCTTAAAGGTGCATTCACAAATGAAAATTAGGTTTATGGTTTTTGTTTAGGTCTAAGTAAGTCATTCATAAATGTAAATTTAAATTACCTGAAAATTAGTTTTGATATGTACAGACATCTAGGTAAATGCTTCAAAAACAAGATTAAAATATCGGTAGACCAGTACTCAACAACATACCTGTGCGCTGTGAAACTGTCATTCGCTTGGCATTATTGGTTATATTTCAGCATTTAAGTTATGACAGTCTCCATGTTCTTCTCGCATTTGTTTAAAAAGCCGAATCCATCAAGTGGATACTAAATAAAGATGGGTGTATATATCTATATCATTTCAGACTCGTTCTCATTGGTGAAGTTTGTGACGTCAAACTAAATCATAAACCTAAAGATTGGACCTTGCAACGTTTAGCTTTGTGATTTGGATTTAGAGATCCTAAATTCTGAAGTGTGAATGGAGTCATTACATAATATGCGGCCAAAGTCTTTAAATCTAAAGTATAAACCATAAATCTAAACCTAATTTTCATTTGTGAATGCACCTTAAGAGGAATGAAACCTCTGTGTACTAGATATGAAGCGAAAATTCAAATAAATTGTTCCTATACTATAACTATTAACATTTTAAAAAATTCAACGTTAGACAAACATCTAATATGAACCTGCATTTAAAAAAAGTTTTATTGAAATCTATTAGTATGTTCGTCTAATGTTGAATTTTTAAAAATATTAATAGTTCTAGTACAGGAACAGTTTATTTAAATTTTCGCTTCATATCTAGTACGCAGGGGTTCCATTCCTCTTAAGTATCTGCCTATCAAATTTTTGTGACAAAAATAAACTTACATTTTTTATTTAATACATAATTCACTAAAACATTTTAAAATCCTTGCTGTATGCTTCACTTGAAATTAAGTATACTCGTTTGTTCACGGCAAATTAGTTCAATATGAAGATTCATCGAAATGAGAAGTAGAGTTGAATGCTTTCGAGCCGTCCTCGCTCGATTTTGCGAGTTTAGCAATGTGTGCGTGGCCATTCATCACCGCTGGTCCTGCGCCTCCTGACCAGATCCTTCTCTTTCTTCCTGGCCAGGATAATGCTGAGTCCAGAGAAATAATCTCCGACCAGCCAACAATGAATAGAAATCGCTCTATTCGCTCGCGCCCTTCGCAAGTGAAATATAAGTTGTAACAGACGAAAAATTGAAAAATGATTTGTCTTTTTGATTGTGTTTTCATGTGTCATCAATTTTTCGGCAAGATGGATTTTTCTGTTATTTTCGTAAAAGGTTATGTTTCTATCAAAAATCTAGCATTTTTCGTATATAGTCCACCTCCACTACATTTATGAATACATATTGTGTGAACATTATACCGAGGGCCATTCAACAGCTTTAATTTCATTATATTTAGATAATTAATATTTGATATTAAAAAGCACGGGCAAGATTTATAAAGAAATTTAATCTTCACTTAAAATTTAGTTGTCAAGTAAATTTAATGAGCTGAACAAATTCGAATCAGTTTCTCTGTTCTTATGACATTTAAATCATTACAGTCAAAAGAACGCGTGGCATTTTTTATCGAAGTAAATTTTAAGTAAAGATTAAATTTCTTCATAAAACCAGCCCTAGTAACTTAAATTACCGACAATTTTTATTAATGTTATCGATATTTTGTCGTTCTAGTAATAGTAAGTCGCAGAAAAAAATTAATTAGATATTCTAACTAAATTGCAGAAAAATTAACTAAACAAATTCTGTATTTTTCAGTCTACTAATATGATTCAATAAGTTGATTTAGTTAAATTTTATAAAATTTTAATAAAATTAATAAAATTAGATGAAATTAGTATCTACTTTTATGTCGTAGTAAGTAATGAACTAAATATAAATCATGAAATTAACGGTAAATCCTCAAAATTGAAGTTCATGTAAGATGAGGTAGTACTATGACAATTTCATCAAATTAACAAAAAATATTCAAAATTTTTATTTAATTTATCTACAGCTAATTCACTAGATAAATTAGCAAAAATTGTGAAAAAAAAATAGTGAAGCTACAATATAGTAAAATTAAATAAAATGAGTAATTAAAGTAACCATTTTTTGGCGATTTTTTTTTTTTGAAAAAAATATTTATTTCGGTTTAGTTAAAATTCTAAAGTAAGATTTGTAAATTATTCTAAATTATTAGCCTAAAATATATAATATCTAATTATTATACAAAATTTAAACTTGTTTTCTGTGTATAGCAAATTTATTTTTTGTAAAATACTTAATACTAAAAAATACATTGTTTCATCAACAATAGAAGAGAAAGTGGAAGAAATTTGAAAACGAATTTATATCGTTAAATTGTCAGGTTTTAGTAAATATAATACTTAAAGATTTACGGTGAGTATGGTATTCAGAAAAAAGGTAATCTTACCCAATGGTGATAAATATGAAATTAACATATCAAATTCTTTTATTGTTGAACTGTTAATTTTTAATCTTCAGATAAAAATTCAATTATGCTATAATGTTTAAAATATCGCCATTGTTAATAAAAACTTTTTTTTAAATTATTACCTACTACGACTTCTATAATTTGTCACGATAAACTAATTTTCAACATATACGCCGAATGATACGGGATGGGGCCGGTATATGAATATTTTTAATAAAAATTGTTATTAGATGACATGTTTCTGAAGCTGTGAAATTTGTTTTATAGGAGTTCAAAAAATTCTTATTATTGAGCAGTAAGTTCCACTCTCAATGTTATACGGCCTATTTCTCTAAGCAAAATTGTTAAAATTAACAACAATTTTCAGTTGTTAATTTCAATGTCAGTTGCTAAGTTCAAAATCCCAATTCACTATTACATCGTTGCTAAAATTTAACAACTAGTCGTTACGTCGATTTGTTAATCTAGCTTCATTTCTCTCGTTGTTAGTATTAAACAATCGTTGGTAAATGGTTTTTCTTGAAAATTTTGTGTTAGGAAATAAACTTTTTCTGGAAATAGAGGGAAGACAGCAAAGGTAAACTGTTTGTAAACTAATATACAGGTGTCTTGGAAATAGGGGGACATGGCTTAACCACAGATTCCTGGGCCCAAAATAAGACGATTGAACTAAAATACTTAACAAATGAGAATTTTATTAAAACACTCGGTAAGTTTCAAAAAATAATAAATATATTAAAACATTAATGTACATTTCGACATTGCGTCATCTTCAGAATGTCAAATATATACCCCGGCAACAACGACTAAGATAGATACATTAGAGGGGATTTGTATAAATCTATTTGTTCGTTTATTAGAAGATTCCCGTTAACCACGGCATTTTGAATTTCCCAAGCCTCTAGTCTATCTAATCTTAATCCTTTGTTCTCGGTATGTAAGATTTTGAAATTTTCCTTGTACTTTCTTGTAAAACATTCTGAAGATGACGCAATGTCGAAATGTACATTAATGTTTTAATATATTTATTATTTTTTGAAACTTACCGAGTGTTTTAATAAAATTCTCATTTGTTTAATATGTTTCAACGAGAGCCAACACACGTGGCAGAAGAATTTCGTTGGAAAATTCGAACAATCCTGGAGAAGAAAAACGACCAAACGAAGAACATATCAAATGAAGAGAAAAGAGCACTCAGAGTACTTCAAAAAGACAGAGCCATCAAAATTCTACCCGCAGACAAAGGTAACGCGACTGTCATCATAGCTACGAACAAAAATTAAGAGAAACACTGGAAAGTGGAAACTACATACTACTGAAAGCCAATCCGACTACGAAAATTGAACGAAAGGTTTACAAGACACTGAAGAAATACGAGGATCACATCTCACCCAAGACAAGAACGAGTCTAACACCACACTACAGTAAGCCACCACACCTTTATGGACTACCAAAAATCCATAAGCAAAACATCCCGTTACGACCAATCATCAGTTCACGGAATTCCCCAGTACATCAGCTAGCTAAATACTTACTATCAATATTACGACCACTTCAAGGCACCGCAGAGTCCTTTGTAAAGAATTCTTCACACTTTGTGAAAATGATGAACGCTATAGAACTTCAACCAGAAGACAAACTCGTGAGTTTCGACATCGTGAGCCTATTCACCAACGTTCCATTGGAAGAATCTCTGCAAGTAATCAAAACCAAGCTTGAAGAAGATGAAACACTGGCAGAAAGAAGCACACTACCAATCAACGGAATTATGGAACTTCTAGAATGCTGTATCCGAAACACCTATTTCCAAGTCGAAGAAAAATTCTACGCTCAAGAAGATGGCCTGCCGATGGGTTCACCTTTGTCACCAGTTATAGCCAACATCTATATGGAATGGTTCGAGAAACACGCCATAAATACTTCGGTGGACAAGCCAAAACTATGGCTAAGATATGTGGACGACACCTTTATAATATGGTCAAGTGGAGAAAATAAATTAAGAAAATTCTTAGACCACCTAAACAACATCAGACCAACAATCCAATTCACCATGGAGGAAGAAAACGAACAGCAGCTGCCCTTTTTGGATGTTTTGGTTAGAAGAAATGACAGACGGATCCAGACCGCCGTATATAGGAAACCGACACACACTGGTCAATACTTAAACTACCAGTCTAATCACGCAACATCAGTGAAACATGGCATCATTCGGACCTTATATGACAGAGCTGTTAGTATATGTAATACAGAAGAGGCACTCAGCATGGAAATCAATAATATAAAGAGGGATCTACAACAGAATGGATACAAGGCAAACAAAATTGACGATATTATCAAAGACCGTCTGGAGCGGACCAAGAACAAGGAAGAAGACAACAAAGAAGAATCCATTCTAATAATTCCATATATAAAAGGCATATCAGAAAAGATAGGTCGAGTATCAAGAAGATATAAAATTAAGACAGTTTTCAAAACAAAAGAAACTTTAAGAAGCGTGCTGACTAGAACAAAACCTAAGCAAGACAACACAAAAAACTGTATATACCAAATCCCATGCGAATGCGGTTCTTCATATATAGGCGAAACGAAAAGACCACTGGACGTTAGAATCAAAGAACACAAGAAACATACTCAACTGGGAGAAATAGAAAAATCAGGCATTGCGCATCATGCGTGGACAGCCCATCATCATATTAAATGGGACGAAGCAAGAATTATTGATAGAGAAGAACAGTGGCAAAAGAGAAAATTCAAAGAAGCAGTGCATATAACCAACAACAAGAAAGTTTTCAGCCATCCCAGCACGGATATTCGGACCATTTGGCAACCGCTCATTGGTCAACTCAACCGACTCCAGGTACCTGAAGCAGATCTTCCACGTTCCACCGCACACACTTAGTATATAAGCAGTAGCCTTAGGATTATTGTATCAGTATTTCACTTGATAACGATTGAAGATTACATCAATCGAAACGTTGTGTAATATTATTTTAAAATAAAGACAATGAAAGTTCGAAATTTATCTTTCACTCATAATAAACCATTGTCTACAACCTTCAAACAAATGAAGGGTTTACATTTATTCCAAATTTAAATATTTTAATTCCTAATATTGAACAAATTTTCAGATTCTTTCCCGAAAAGATCTAAATTTTTGAAATTTATTTTCATTTATCTTACACATTTAAATTTAAACAGCCATTTCAACAATGTCAAATTTCTATTATTTTTACTGCTAAAACTCCTAGACGATGATCATGCCTCATTCCTGATGATAACATTCTTGAAATTTCGAAATAGATCGCATAGAATTGAATAAACATGTATACTAAACTGGAGAACTTCATCAGATTCTCCCAACACTTAATTTATACGCCTAGCTATGGGTCTTATAAAGACATTACAGGGCAAGATTTCAATTTTTCAAATCAATCAACCATTTGCAAAATTTCCAACTAGCAGTTATCAGAACTGAAATGTAAAATTAGCTTTGTTATTTAATTAGTCCAAAATTATCATGAAATCTGCCATTAGAGAATAATGTTCCGCGGAACATCTTGCACCCAAATTTTTCTTATCACTCATTATTAAAAACTCAAACGTCAAAAGAATCAAAATCTGTCACTTTAGGTTGTGAATAGAGTGGAAATATGTACAAATATTGAGAATCGACATGCCTTTTAACCAGGAACTCGAACCGAAAAATTTTGGGGTTCGGTTACGGTTAACGGTTTTTACATTAATAAAAATTCGGTTTCGGCTATCCGTTACGGTTTTTTTGAAAATATTATATCGGTTTTCGTTTCGGTTAAAAGAACAAATTAATTTCGTTTTCGTTACGGTTTCGGTTTAAATGAAAAATTAGCTTTGTTTTTATTTTTTGCAACATGAAATACATTTAGTACCTTTTTCGTAAGGTAATGACATTTTAATTCCACGTTTTACTAACAACTAGTACTAATAGATATATTCGGCTTGTTCGGAATTCAAAATTCGAAAAGAATCTGTAAGTAATTAGTTCTTAAGTTTATATTTGCAACAAAAATTAAATACGTTTCGTGAACTATTAATATTTTAATTTTAAGTTATAATAATAATTCTATTCCAATAGCAATATGTAAACTAAATGGGTGATTGAATGAAAAATGTCAACAAATGAGTATTTTTTTTATTATAATTGCAAAAAATAACTAAAAAATGCAATAAAATGCCTTAATTTTTTTTTTAAATAATAAATTACTTTTTTATGAACTCGAAGGTATGCAAAGTATTTCTACGAAAAAATGTGGGTTAATAAAAAATACCTAATTTTAAATTTACGGTTTAGTACCGATATTATTTCGGTTCGGTTATGTTTTCGGTTACAGAACGAACTTATTTATCGTATCGGTTTTCGGTTTCCATATTTGAAAAAATAAAATATAGGTTTCGGTTTTCGGTTACGGTTTCATAAAAAGTCAAATATCGGTGCGGTTTTCGGTTACGGTTTCGTTACGGTTCGGGTCCCTGCTTTTAACTCGCTTGTTAATAACTTCACTGCTATATTTAATAGTTAGCAACTCTGAAATAAAACCAAGAGAAACAAATATATAATGTTTTATCTGTCATAAAATATAATATGTATAATTTATATGTACAATTATTATACTAATATGGAATTAATAAAATTTCGGATTAGCAGTCAATATTACAAATTTATTCACGCCGACGTTTCGAATAAATTGGTAATATTGACTGCTAGTCCGAAATTTTATTAATTCCATCCCAAACACAGTCGAACATCATTTTTTGAATTATACTAATATGTCCTAACCTTTTAGATATTGAAAAATACGTCATTCCTGACGGCAGGGACAATCTCTTGGGTAAATGAAAGAAAACACTTCCACCCCACGGGTTGGAAATGTTTGTGTAGAGTTGCCTAGCAACATTGTCATAGATCCCTATAATACAGAAGGGTAAACAAATTTTAAAAAGATATTGATAAAATTAAAGGTTATAACCTCTTTATTTAATTTGAAAATTATTAATTTAAAAAGAGAATGATTGTGAACAAAATAGTATACACACCTCGGCGGGAATTTCATTACATTTCATTACAGCCTGGCGCTGTTTCTCACCTTGAAGCTTTGTCTCTCGGCAATATACACAAACCCTCGGCTGTAATGAAACATTTTCTATACTTATTTTTATTGACAAAAAGTTCCTATATTTGACAGTGTTTGAACATCACACATTTGTCTTTTTTTGTTTTAATTTCATTGTTAAAGTGTAACTTTAAATATTGATTTAAAGAATAATTTAGCAACGTATAAAGAAAAACAGTTTTCTGATGTTAAAGGTCTAAAATGGATTTCGAGTGCCATCCGGTATTTGGAAATTTAAAATTATTTCACCTTGGAAAAATAAAAAAAATAAACACGTCAGCTTCAATGTTGATTAATACGGAAGTATTTAATTTAATACAGTTTTGTTTGTCTTTTCCTCTATGAACCTAAACACTGTTTTATTGCTTCCAATCATATGACTAGTATATTGTGTATTGTAAAACAAGATGTGTGCTGTTATTTTTAGGAAAATATTGACTGCATTATGGTTATAATAAAGCCGATTCAATTTTGTGTGAAGTGTTTGTATTATAGTAGTGTAGACACGTGATGCAAATGATTAAAATAAACAATCATGTAATTATTTACAATTATGTTGATAATATAAATAATAAAATGTCAGTGGTATGAAATTCTTAGTTCTAACTTAAACACAATAATTAATAACTCGACATTTAAAACAGAAATTTGTTTAATAAACTCTTACATATTATCTGCAAAAAATTATTGGTTATGAAAACTTCATTTCATTTTTAAACTAAACGGTGTCGTCCTAAGTAATCCATCCCAACTGGATCAACGGTCGATTGTAGTTTCAACTGATCCATTTCTATCCGAACCTTTGATTTCCAAGAAGCAGGTAAGCTTAGCGAGTGTCATATAAGTTGAATATTAATTTTAAATTCATTTTTAGAGTACAAGATATATGTGAAAATTTATATTAGTATCCGTAGGTATACTTACAATTCAAATTATCTTTAAAGTATCGTTCGCAAAAAAAATCTGATGTGGACACCACACAACTTCCTTGTACGCACGACTAATTTCATATTAGTCGTGCGTATAGACTCAATTATAAAATTGCACGTATTTGACGTAATTTGACATTAACATCTATTTTTTTGTTTTTTTTTTGTCCTAATCCATAGCAAGCTTCATTACAAAAACCAAAAAGTTTATGTTTTAAATTTATATATCTCGCTTATGCAAAGGGCTAATTTAATAATACTTGATGTGCTAGACGCAGAATTTAATTCTCTAAAACTCTTATTTGAAGCATTTATTTCTAAAATCAAAATGAAACCATTTTATTTAAGAAAAACTGTTAACAACTTCAGGTAATATATCACATCCGGTTAGCCTGTTTTAACCAAAATTTACTATGTTATTCCAATTAATATAAAAGTCTTATATACCAAATTTGAAAAGTTTTGGATTATATTTTAATATAGTTTTTCATTAAAATATACTACTTATAGGCTTCAAAAAAAGTACTATTTCTGGAAATTATGTAATGATCAAAAAGGGAGGTGCACAACTAGATGTTATAGAAGTCCTAAATACAAAATTTCAACTTTCTACGGATTACCGTTTTTGAGATATGCGAGATACGTACGTACGTACAGACGTCACGACGAAATTAGTCAGAATGGATTCAGGGATGGTCAAAATGTATATTTCCGTTGAAATCTGAAAACCGAAATTTTTCGCGAATACCATACTTCCTTTACTTTGTACAAGGAAGTAAAAATTTGAATTGGCTAGCACATTACCTTCCGTCAGTTCTATGTATTTTGTATAAATGTCATACAGAAAGTTCATTGCAAAAGATTATATTTTTGTACATTAGCTTAAGGCAGTTATATATGTATTTTATACAAATTCCATACAGAAAGTTTCTAGCAAAAGATCCTATATTTCCAGTAACTGTCACATTTCAATCAAAATTTTCTTAATATAGCAGCTATTTCCAGAGTTATAGCATAGCTTACTAATATATGATATTAAATTTCTTATTAATTTTTTAACTCTATATCCATTGAAGTATAAAATGCATCCAAATCGTATAGAGAATAAAATATTCTTTAAGATTTATAATAACATCAAATTTGAAAAAATGATATTTCTAATATTAATGTTTCTATATCAATGACAGGCTCTTGCTCCAAATCACTTGCAGAAGTCGTACGTGATACAGAAGACAAATTCGTTTATAAAAATGGCACAACTAACAAATCAGTATGCTTTTAAACAAATATGTACATCCTAATAGTGCTGTTACGTTGCGGTGAATTGTCGTAGTGCGCGCTGTGCCGTATAACCCTATATGTAACAAAGCAACTGTTTGTCGCCGCACCGCACTAAAATTGTGACATGTTGCGTTTCTTTTGCCGCTGCGGCACTTACGCCGCAAGTGGGCGCATCTTCATAAAAACCCTCACTTTACGAAAATGCGGTGCGACAAAATGCCGCACGGCAAAAAGTCGTAGTGCGCGCCTAGCCGTAATAATTTAAATACACTTTCCATTATAAATCATGTAGACTTGTATATTAATATTCATTTATTTTTTATAAATATAATTTAGAAATAGCATATGTTTCAAGAACATTTAGGTCCATGAAGAAAACAGTTTGATTTAATAAACTTATATCCGTGACGTCACATCTATATTTTCAAATTTCGGGGGACTATAACTCGCTTAGTAATAGGAATTTTTTCATTAGATTTTGACCGACAGTCTTAGTGTTAGTTATACGTTCAGATGAAATTATATAAAAAAAATTGTAGAATCCCCTATTTTATGATTGCCGTTAATTTTGGTATTCTGAACGGCGCTTAAGATTCAATAAAAATAAAATAAATAAATAAATATATCATCACGGCATGTTACCCATTGCTGGGTGTGCCAATCTGCTTTGTATGCAGATATCGGTAATGATGATGACATATTTGTACCGTGCGGGCGTTTACCAGGCGTCACCTCACTAAAAAGTAAAATTAAATTTAAATACAAATATTGTTTCATTTTTGTGTCAGTTCAATATAATTAAATAGTATTTGTTTAACTAGGCACTAAAATACTAGATTTTCAATAGAGGCTGCCGTTAATAAAAAAGTTTCTTTCAAAGGGCTGTACCTCTGTAACGAAAAGTTTCCGGACATACTTTCATATAACATTTTTTACTCAAAATAACCCCCCCTCCTCCGATATATAGTTTTATTTTGGCACACTCTTGCTGAATCACCCTGTATAAAAAATTTATATCAATGCATTTGGAATATCAGTTATGTCACTTCTGGAGAAATTGGAAGTAAAATTCAGAACCTTTTTACACCAAAAAGTAGCATTTAAGTTCGCTCCCAACTTTTATTATTTAAACTATGTTTTAAATTAATAATAAAGAAACTAGTAATTTGTCCCTATATTAGTTCAATCATCCTGTATAAACACCCCTGATATACTTGCAATTCGTAACTTTAAAATTACTGAGTTTACATGTAGTTTTCAAACCGTTTTCAAAACGTTTTTAGTTTTGAAAACGCCATGTATACAGTGTCAAAACGGTTTTGAGTTATCTCAAACCAAAACTAAAATTCACGGGTTTGACTTGGAAACTAGTTTCAAAACTACTCATGTAAACACTTAAAATTCTGTTTCGATATTGCGCATGCGTACATAGCATAACGTTTCTGTCCCTTTATGTTACTAACCTACAAATAAACTGACAGCTGTGTAATTTTAGTGCGAAGTGATACAAAATAGAAAAAATAATTGGAATAATAGTAAAACGAAGAATTTGGAGTGAAGAGGATCTGTCACTTACATCGGTCAAATGCGCATGCGCCGAAACTGTTTTCAAATCAATCTGCAAACCTGTTTTGAAAATTGCATGTAAACAGTTTCGCGTAATTTTGACTGAAAACTGAAACCATTTTCAAAACTGCATGTAAACGTAGTAAATAATATAAAAATAAAAATACAATAAAGAAATAATTGTTTAATTGTTTTGTCACATTTTGCAGTGGATTATCTGAAAATATGTTGTACAAACTGTATAGTTAATAAAAATTACTACCGCAGCGCTGCGATCTTAAAAAATCTGATGTGGCCAACACATAACCTCTCGCCAGATATTTTACCTGGTTGTACGCATAAAACGAAAAATATTTTTAATACAATTACATATATTCATGTCTCACTACAAAATAATTCTCACATATATTTGCAAAATCTATGGGATATTTTAAAATAAATTGTGTACAATACTTACATTTTCTTTATATTCAATATCCTGAAATTTTCTTTTTCTACTTTCCTTTTCTTTTTCTTTATATTCGTCATTTTTTCGCAAATTCCTTTTACATTCTTTTTTACGTATATCTTTTGCGTTGTTGAATTTTTTTTATTTTCATAATCTTCATAATAATATACAAATATTTTTGACAGAGGCATACAAATATTTTTGACAGTGACATTTATATGTCAATTAGAAACATTTGAATTTCTTGCCTTGTAGTAGTTTGATCTGAGATTTTTTACATCAAATTATTTTATATGCCTTTCTTTATCTCTAAATCTATAGAAGCTATAATAATGAATTTATATTTATCGAATAAAGAATTTAACGTTCTTTAATATAAGTATTTACATAAATTTTCGATAAATAATATTTAGACGATTTTTTTCTTGTAACTACTACTTCCGGTTGTCCAATTGTTACCAAAACTGACTGGACTCTTCCCATTATTGTTAGATTGAGGAATCCGTAGTTAAAAATGTCTTAAGTCTCATAGTATTTGAGATATAGTGAATCCAACATCCACACACACATCCCCACACACACACACACACACACATACGGACATCATCGTAAAAATGTTATAATCGGATACTAGGGACCTTAAAACGTGCTTATTCATTAAAATCTGGATATGCGATTTTTAGCATGAATACAATACCTCTCTTAGCGAGAGGTAAAAATATGCACCAATGGAAGTTATTTTAATATTTCAGGAACAATCGATAATTCTAGTACGGAGCATTGAACGTATATAATATTAAAATAGCAAATAAAGAAAATTTTTCCAACAGATAGGTTCTGTATTCATTAAAAAATCATATATAGCGATAAAAAGTGCCACAAAATACATTTCCAATAATACTAAACCACAACTACGTAGTTTCAAGTTGGCAACAGTGTTATCATCAAACAATCGAATGTGGGACAGCACAGCATCCTATCTGCAAAACTGTGCAAGAGTAACCCTTATAGCGTCTTTCATAAGCGTACATTTGTTCAAATTCTGATTTCTCCATGTATACCCGCCAGTAGACTCTTGGCGGCGTCTATCGCGAAGCTGCGATCGTAGGATGTTTCGTGACGTCATAAGGGAGGGGAAGGCGACTCCCCGGCGCCGCTTCCACTAGCCAAGGGGACAGTTTTGTCTGTATGAGAAGATATCGTGTAATGGATTCTTTGTACGATGATTTCGTGGTTTTGATTGGCCATTTGTTAAGCAGTTTTTGTTATGATGTGGAAGAATGGATGTATGTTGATATTGTATCTGCTGTTAAGTGAATAAATATACATACCTACATTCAACAATGTACAAAATAAATTGAGAACATAGGAAAACATTTCTTTTGTTTAATATTAACTCTGCCCTAAAACTTTATGGGATGTTTTTACACAAACCTTCAGGGCATAATTTTGAATTTCATGGTTGATTTATACCTGTGGTGACCGAGTATACTTAATTTAAAAACGTACAAAAATAACAGAAGGTGTTTTACAAGGTGATATATTAAGCCCTGTATTTTTTGCCTTATACATTAACGATATCGAGCAATACTTCAGATCACGTGGCGCTAAAGAACTATCAATGGGCATAATGATCTAATTCTTTTCGCGTATGCTGACGACATAGTCCTACTCAGTTACTTGCAAAATGACGTTCGTTTTAAACTCAAAATACTTGAAGAATATTGTAATCAAAACAAACTAACTCTTAATATTAACAAAACTAAAATTCTGACATTCCACAAAGGCCGAATGAAAAAAAAATCTGATGTGGCCAACACACGACCTCCCGTTAATTCCATGTTTGAAATAGCAATGAGCTTTTAAGTACAGTATTACTTCCGGTTGATTGTTTGTAAACAAAATCTAATTTGTTGTTCCAATAAATAGAAAAGTCAGTAATACCAAATTTTAGATTATATTTTATTGTTTTTCTTCGAAAATATATTAAGAGCTCCAAATTAAGTACCACTTCAGGTTTCAAATTATACACGAGTTTTAAATACCAAATTTGAGAAGTTTTGAATCATGCTTTAATATATTTTTTCAAGAAAATCTGTTCAGAGCTTCAAATAAAGTATCACTTCCGGTTTGTCAAGTTTAGCCAAAATCCAATATGTTGTTTTCCTTTATATAGAAGTCTTAAATACTAAATTTGACAAGTTTTGGAGTATACTATAATATATTATTAACGAAAATCTGTTCAGAGCTTCAAGTAAAGTATCACTTCTGGTTTATTAATTTTAGCCAAAATCCAATATGTTGTTTTCCTTTATATAGAAGTCTTAAATACTAAATTTGACAAGTTTTGGAGTATACTATAATATATTATTCACGACAATCTGTTCAGAGCTTCAAGTAAAGTATCACTTCTGGTTTATTAATTTTAGCCAAAATCTAATATGGTATTCCTCTTGATATAAAAGTCTTAAATAGTAAATATGAGCAGATTTTTTCTCTTCTTTATTTGTGCTAGCTCTAACATAGCCTTTTGACAAATTACATATTAGAATGCCGTTTAAAACATAATTCGAAGATTAATTATAATAATGATTATGCTAAAAATGAACAACTTTATACGGAATGTTCATTTTATTTTGTCCACAATTTATATTTCACAAGACTATTTTAATGAGCGCAAATTTTTTTCAACCTATGCTTCTCAAACTGTTGGGACCAACTTTGTTATTTTAAATGGGACCATATATTTTTTATTTACATCTTAGATAGAGAATTCTGAATTCAGTTGTAAAGTATTTGCATATCCTTAGATAATAATATATTGAAGAAAAAGCATATAAAGTTTTATATTAATGATTCAAATGTGGCTATAATAAGAGTGCCATGAATGGAAAAAATGAATACATATTAAATTTTTACATAGAATTGGAGTGCGCTGACAGAAAGGAGTGAATATTTTCTTCATGTCAACGCAAACAAAATATTCACGTATTTCTTTCATGGCATTCTAATTCTATTTAAAAAATTATCACGTACTCATTTTTCCCATTCGTATTACAGCCATATTTTAATCAAATTAATATAAAACTTTATATGCAGTTTTCTCAAAAGAATAGTTATGCAGAGTATAAAAATATACCACTGAATTCGGAATAAAATTCTCTATCGAATAAGCAAACAAAAAGTACAAAGTTCCATTAAAAAAAAACAACTGATAGAAAAAAAATAATTTTGAACTCTTTGGAATAGTCTAGCAAAGATAAATTGTTTGCTAATTTAACCGACCTCGTAGCTCTCATAGTTGTCGAGATAGCAATAGTGGACAAAATAAAATGAACACCTGTATATCGCAATTTTAAACTCATGACTTTAGCTTCCAAACTCTATCCCTTCTTCCTACACTCCAGACCTGGCCCCGTTCGTCTATTTCATCACAAACTTAAAAATAGCTCCATGGGAAGAAATTTAACTATGATGAAGAAGTGAAAGAAGGTCAGGCTATTTTGAATAAAAAACCATTTTTTTAAAGTAAATAAAGTGAAAAGTTTTAATTTTTTGAAGAAAAAACACTATAATAATAAAGATAATAATAATTAAGTTATAACACAGAAACTGCGACGAAAAATGACCCCTGTGGTGCACTCTCCACGCCAGCAATGAGTGCCCGTGAAGGTGACGCCCGCACGGTACAAATATGTCATCATTACCGATATCTGCGTACAAAGCAGATTGGCACACCCAGCAATGGGTAATATGCCGTGATGATATATTTATTTATAATTTCTGTGACATGCTCTACAAAAAGTTACAGGAGCTAATAAATTTTTGATAAAATAATTGTTAAAAGTTTTTCATCATTATATGAAGTTCATTGATCTGTTGGTTTATGTTTATTATTTTTACGAGAAACATATACCACATATTTATTTAATTTTAATAAAAAGAGTTGTTCAATATTTATTTTGTGTCGGTTTCAAATAAAATACGTGTATATAAATATGAAATTTCAACATAAATATAAAAATAAAAATAGATCAAAAATTAAACTCGCAAAATTTTAAATGGATTGAAATAGATTTAATACCTAATTGCGTTAGTCGTGAACGTCAAGTGTCATTTAAATATGCGTACATCAAGCGTCAATCAGTAAAAGTGAAAATGGCTGTTCAGTAAAATATTTTTCCATCCATTTTAATATAATATCGGCTAACGAATGGAGCATTTTTCATTATAGTCATAGTCACTTAGGCTTAAAATGATATATATATATATATATATATATATATATATATATATATATATATATATATATATATATATATATATATATATACAGGGTGGTGGCGGTTAGGGGTGAACATAGGGATTTAACATGGGATTTTAGTTTTTTGCAATTTCCTGCTCTCCTGTTCTTTTTACGGCAAAAACTGTAAAGTACAAAATTGTTCAGAATTAAAAATTGCATACAAAAATGTATTTACATTTATTATTATGTTTTTGGTTTCTTCGCAATTTTAAAAAGAAATTTCAAAATTTCTGTTATTTTGTAGCAATAGCCATGGAATTTATTTTTTTCTGGTTGTCAAAAATTATTTATAAACGTCAACCATGCGTTAATCTAACTTAAAAATTAAATAAAAACAAACAACTTTTAATTTTAATACGCATTTTTTTTATTAGGTATACCATTTAATATTAAACCAATTCCAAATGTATCAACTACGTAGAATTTTGACTTATCATAGCCAATACCATTTCTTCATTTACTTCGTTATAACGTCTTCTATTATTATTATTATTATTATTATTATTATTATTATAATAATAATAATAATTTTATTAGATTCTGTAGACACAATAATACAGTGTATAGAACAAGTCAGATAAATATAATACAAATTACATGTTAAAAAATTCATTCAAATCATAGAAGCTGTGTCCAATTAGAAAAGTCTTCAATGATTTTTTAAAAAGTTTGAAATTATTTTCGTTTTTTAAGTTTTCGGGCAAGTTATTAAAAATTTCTAAACCCATTCTGTTTGGAGAGTTTTTAGTAATATTTAATCTAGATTTTGGGATATAAAAATTGCTCTTATGACGAGTATCATAATCGTGTAGACTTGAACTCATGGTAAATGATGTTTTATTCTTATAAATGAACAGACAAAGTTCGTAGATGTAAATTGAAGTTAAAGTCATGATATTTAATTCCTTAAAACCATCTTTACAAGAAGTTCTCGAGGTTATATTTGTAATGCAACGTACAATTCTTTTTTGTGCTACAAAAACTTTGTTTGCTGGATTTGAGGCACCCCAGAAATAAATACCGTACCGTAATCTAGACTCAACGCTCGCCGAATAGAACATGACTAATTGTTTTCTGTTTAAGTATTCTTTAAGGTGACGGATTTGGTAGCATATGATATTTAATTTGGTCACAAGCTCTTTGCACTGGGGGCCCCAGTTCAAATTACTAGTGAACAGTAAACCCAGAAGGCGTACAGGGTCATTAGTATCCTGTAAATTATTATTTTGTAGACAAATATTAAATTGCGAGTTTTTATTGCTTGCCATTTGAAATTTAACTATTTTTGTCTTGCTATGATTTAGGAGCAATTTATTGTCTTGACACCATTGTTCCATTGCTTCTACGTTTTGATTGCATTTGTTAATTAATGTGCTTTTATTTGGATTTGAAATGACTACGGAAGTGTCATCTGCATATAGTGTGGGAAAGCAATCAACAGGTAAAGCAGTAATTACATCATTTAAAAAAATAATGAAAAGGACGGGAGCAAGTACTGTACCCTGAGGTACACCGATATTTGTAAGTACTGAATCAGATCTAGAAGTTTGTATTTTTGACTTATCTCTAAAATTGATTGTCACAAATTGACTTCTATCTGATAAAAAGCTAGAAACCCAATCCAAAGGAACACCTCTAATACCCATACGATCCAATTTATTTAGTAATAGGGGAATGTTAACACAATCGAATGCTTTACAGAAATCATAAAGAATGGCGACTGGAAATTCCCCTTTTTCAAGTTTTACAATTACATTTTTGTAGAAGCAGTTTAAAGCATCTACCGTAGAGCTATTTTTTCTGAAACCAAATTGTTCAATATTAATAATACGATTTTGTTCTAAAAAACTTAATAGCCTGTCAAGAAAACAGTATTCAAAGATTTTTGAAAACCCCGAAGTTAGCGCAACTGGTCTGTAATTATCCAATGAGGTCTTATTACCCTTTTTATGGATAGGTACAATTTTATTTACTTTCAAACTTTGAGGAAATTGCCCATTTTGAAAAGAGAGATTAATTATAAATGTCAATGGTAAAACTATAAATTCAGCGGCACTGCGGATAACCGAGTTTGGAACATTATCAGGTCCGCATGAATTTTTATGTTTTAGTTTATTTATAATAATCCTAAATAACTCTATCTCATCTAAAGGATTTAGAAAGAGGCCATTGGATACATTCGGAATATTTCTCAGTGGATTCCTATTTACAGTTGGAATGCGGTTTTGAATAATCAATGGTGCATCTTTAAAATGATTATTAAACACATTAGTAATAATTTTAGGATCAGAAATAATTTTGTTGTTATGAATAATTTTATTACAAACCTCAGTCTTATTTTTACTTACAGAATTTATAATGCCCCATGCACTCTTTGTCATGTTGTTGGAGTTGAATATTTTATTTTGGTAAAATTTCTTTTTAGTTGCAGCGACTAACAGAGAATGTTCCTTCTTAGCTTTTTTATAAATTGCACTAAAATTTGGATTATTTTTTCTGATCTGAAAAAGAGATTTTAGATTTAAACTAGAATTAATAATATCACTATTAACCCAATTTTTTCTGTTTTTATCCCTTGCAACTATTTTTCTAAGTGGAAAATTATTGTTAAAATGTGAGATAAAAATATTAAAAAAACTATCATAAGCTTCATCTGTAGTAGGTTTCGAATAAACATCATTCCATTGTTCAAGAGCTAAATGTTCGCGAAAATTTTGCAAATTGGATTCCTTAAAAATTCTCCTGTAACAGGTTGTGCTTGTATTTAAAAGAGTGTTTCTGTTTGTTTCTAGAAGTACTGTTCTGTGATCTGATATGAAATTTTCTTGAACTACAGCTACACAGCTTCTAATATTTGTAAAACAATGATCCAGTTTATTATCTCCTCTGGTGGGGTTATTTACTTTATTAGATAGGTTAAAAGTTGATAAAATATCATTCAGATAATTGTATTCATTAACATCTCTTTCCGGATCTAAATTAAAATCTCCACATATAATTATCTCGTAATCAACTTTGTAAATATGATCTAACACTAAATATATTTTATCACACATAATTTTGTAATCACAATTTGGAGATTTGTAAATATTCAATATAAGTGTTGGTTTAAGGTTATCTGATTTCCATATAACAGCACAAGCTTCAAAGAACTTTTCAACACAATACTTAGAAATGTCAAGAGAGACAATATCTTTGCATATGCTATCGTGGCACCAGATACCTACCCCTCCACCCTTATAAAAGGTTCTGCAATGACTAGCACTACAAGTATAATTTTTGAAATAGAAACTATTAATTGTTTCAGTCTTACACCATGTCTCACTCAGACATAAAAACATTAAAGGATATTTGTTTATATATTCAGTGAATATTAGATTCACTTTGTTTAGAGATAAACTTTGGCAGTTTAAAATCAAAAAATTAAAATTTAAGGTTTTTTGCAAAGTAATGTCAATATTGCTAGGTATTTTCAAAGGGTTTTTGTTTGTTGGGCACGCCTGTGAAAAAACTTATTTATGTGGGTTCCAGCCGGCCATAGAGAAGGATCCATGGCTTTTGTAATGTTCGATTGGCATAAGGTCACTTTGAAAGAAGAGTAGTAAGCAGGATATTTTGAGTTCATTTTCTCACAGTTTGCCTCTGGAAAAATGGGTAACAAATAGTCTCTAACCTCCTCTATCGTTGTTTCGGGATGTAATTTATATATATGTAGAGATGTGGGATTTGATACCGCAGCTCTTAAAGATGTCGAGTCATCTGAAATATGGTTTCCGATCACGGTGGAAGAACGCCTTTTTGAACTTTTATTATTATCAGGTTGATCTGTTTTGGAAGTTTGATCATTCTGTATTTGATTATTAAAAGTATTTTCGCCGTTTGAGGATGTTTTTTTGTTCTGAAACCCGTGTGCATTTTTAACTTTTTTTTTATCATTTTTGACAGCAATAGATTCCAATTTCTCTGTCGTTAAGTTCGCAGACAGCGGTAAATTGTGGTTAGCAGGTTTCGCTTTGTCATTAATTTGTTTAGTGTTAGATGGCACTGTTTGTTTCATATTGTTTATTGTCTTATTAATATTTATTAAATTTATTTGTTGTTTAAGTGACTGAATTAAGTCATTTTGATTATTTATGATAATATCTTTATTAGAAATAATTTCCTTTAGATATTTTATTTCAGTTTTAAAAGCACTTAAATGATCATCTGTTGTACTAGAAAAAGAAATGTCAAGGACATTGGCGTCCTCCAATATACAACAGTTTATTTTATTATCATCAATTATTTTTACGTTTTTCATAAGTTTAACACAACTATTATGCGTTATAGTACTACATATGACG
>OY720448.1:95828615-95863615 GCA_963082715.1 Harpalus rubripes | reverse complement strand
ATGGTTAAATTACAATTCTTGTGTAGAAAAAGCAGTTTATGGTATAGGAATTTTCACCCTTTTGTTTACTAGTGGCAAACAGTGCAGTGTGCAGTTATGTAGTGTCATATTCCTATTGGGCACTCCATCTTTGTTTAGTCCATTATGAGCCATTACCTTCTTATTTCACCTTCCTGTCTCTCATCAGCAGTCATACGTGCCACGAGTGCACGTCTCGTGTCCTTCGTCACATTACACTAATGCGATTATCACATCGGGTTACAGGATCAGACCCCACTGTAGGCTGAAGGGGAGGCGTGTGTTCTTCCCCAGCGGGTAATTAGATTATCGATTCTGCTGTATCATCACGGATGTCGGGACTGTTGTGTATAGCCATTGCTTACAGAACCCTCTTAAAGATAATACGCAATGAAAGGTCACTGCTCTAATCTCAAGGATGTAAACAATGTAGGGGAAAGGCTCATGGCAAGGATAATAGCCAAATATTTACATGTTTGTAAATTAAATTTATTAAGAAATAGTATATTGTGTTATTAGGAGTAAAAGTGATACTTTGTGTGGCGAGCATGGAAGTTTGCACGACGAGCGAAGCGAGTCGGACAATTGCATGCAAGGCACACAAAGACACTTTTATTCCGAATGACACATTAAATTTTTTTTTCAAACGCACTACTTATCTTTTTTTCGCTAATTCTATGTAGTTTCTATGGATACTTATTTATTTTATTTCTACTCCGGCGGCGTAGAAATTAGCTATTTCTACTCCGGCGGCGTAGAAATTAGCTATTTCTATGCCGCCGGCGTAGAAATTTCCAGCGGAGTAGAAATTAAACTTCTACCTTGTGAATCAAGTCACAAAAAATGCCATTTCTACGACGTTTGAAAAAAATATATATTATCAATTTAGAAGCAGCGTGTGGCGAGCATGGAAGTTTGCACGACGAGCGAAGCGAGTCGGACAATTGCATGCGAGGCGCACAAAGACACTTTTATTCCGAATGACACATTAAATTTTTTTTTCAAACGCACTACTTATCTTTTTTTCGCTAATTCTATGTAGTTTCTATGGATACTTATTTATTTTATTTCTACTCCGGCGGCGTAGAAATTAGCTATTTCTACTCCGGCGGCGTAGAAATTAGCTATTTCTATGCCGCCAGCGTAGAAATTTCCAGCGGAGTAGAAATTAAACTTCTACCTTGTGAATCAAGTCACAAAAAATGCCATTTCTACGACGTTTGAAAAAAAAATATATTATCAATTTAGAAGCAGCGTGAAGGCACCAGATAAGGAAAAAAAGCCTTATTTTATGAAAATTTTCCGACACCTAAATATTTGTCAAACTACATTTTTACCTCTCGCTAAGAAAGGTATTGAATTCATGCTAAAAATCGCATATCCAGATTTTAGTGAATAAGCAAGTTTTAAGGTCCCTAGAATCCGATATACAGAGGCGTAACTAAGAGTTCGGGGGCCCGCCCGCAAAAAAAATTTTGGGGCCCGTCTTTAATTGTAGTGTTTATCATGAAGAACTACATACGAGTACCACAAGAACTTGTAGAAATTTTGACTAGGCTCACTTTCATCTGAGTTAACATGTTAAGTAGCAAAATAACCAATATTGGAGGCCTGAACATCCAAGATTAGGCACCTTTACATCCCACCAAAGTCATTGTATGTTGTGTGAAAGTTACAGGGAATTGATTCATATATTTTTGGTATCCCAAATGAAAGAACTTGGATGCGACAAAATATGGTATTAGCAAGATGGATCAGTATCATACAGTCAAAATAGTAGCAATTTTGCGAAAATCATTCTGTTATCATTATTTAATCCCACGTTTTGGTAATACACGTTGGCCGCCAGGTGTCCTGATTTGACAGCCCCAGACTTCTTTTTCTGGGGTTGCAGGAAAATATTTGCCAAGAAATCGAAATTCTACCGGCCGAAATATTACGGAAAATAAAGAGCTTGATTTTGCATAGAGGATAAGAGGCCTCTTAGACAATATTATTTTAGGAAATTGACGTTTAAAAAAATAAAAGACTAAATAAATTTGTATGTTGCTACAAAAAAAAAAGATTAAATTTAAAATTTCGCAATAGTAACAAAATTATAAATCCTGTACATTGGGGCCTCTCTAGAGCCGGGGGCCCGCCCTGCGGGCTCGTTAGTTACGCCACTGCCGCTATAACATTTTTATGACGATGTCCGTATGTGTGTGTGGATGTGTGGATGTTGGATTCACGATTTCTCAAATACTATAAAACTTAAGACATTTTTAACTACGGATTCCTCAAACAAACAATAATGGGAAGAGTTGATTAAGTGTTGGTAACAATTGGACAACCGGAAGTAGTAGTTACAATAAAAAAATCATCTAAATATTATTTATCGAAAATTTATGTAAATACTTATATTAAAGAACGTTAAATTCTTTATTCGATAAATATAAATTCATTATTATATCTTCTATAGATTTAGAGATAAAGAAATGCTTATAAAATAATTTGATGTAAAAGTCAAACTACTTCAAGGCAAGAAATTCAAATGTTTGTAATTCACACATAAATGTCACTGTCAAAAATATTTGTATGCCACTGTCAAAAATATTTGTACATCATTATGAAGATTATGAAAATAAATAAAAAGTCAACAACGCAAAAGAATATACCTAAAAAAGAATATAAAAGGAATTTGCGAAAAAATGACGAATAAAAGAAAAAGAAAAGGAAAGTAGAAAAAAAATTCAGGATATTTAATATAAAGAAAATGTATGTATTGTACATAATTTATATTAAAATAATTATTTTGTAGTGAGACATGAATATATGTATTTGTATTTCAAAATATTTTTTGTTTTATGCGTACAACCAGGTAAAATATCTGGCGAGAGATTATGTGCTGGCCACATCAGATTTTTGTAAATATGATGTCGCACAAAACAACTGACAATCTTCAGTTTATATGTTTTATTAACGCATAAGCTGCTCATTTGTCTTCTTCGATTATTTTGTATACAGGATCACTATTCTTTTCGTTAAGATTTGTAGAAGGACTCCCTACTATTTATAATAGATTTCTTTTTCCATCAAATTCATTTACATTCATACCAGTGGAATGTAAATTGTAGCCAACAATCTATAAAAACAAAATCTAAACTTTCTTTGCATTAATAAGCGTTTAAACCTTTTTGGAATCATAATAAATTTTGATTCGAAAATTCTTTCTGGTTCATTCAATATTTTCACTCTAAACGATACTTAAAAAATCTGATGTGGCCAGCACATTACCTTCCGTCAATTATATGAGGCATTTACGAAAATTCTGCCGGTGAACTGTTACCGGTAAACAGCTGTTTATCAGGTTATAGCTACCGGAATCGATATTTTAAGAACGCAAGTGATAAACAGGAGTAGATCCATAAGCTATAAAAAAAATTGAAAATTTGAAACAGGTTAGAAATTTAATTTAGATAACAAACTGAGTAGAGTCCTACTTAGAACACATTTCCAATTTTAACGCGCGTGCTTCGCTTTGCATCACTACCTTTTTTTGAGATTAGATTCTTTATGAATTCGGTAGATGAATCTGGTAGATATTGTACAATTGTCGAACACGGTAACTTTTTACCACTGATGTTTTCGAACACAGTCGGTAGATGCGGTATCTACCGGTAGAATTTTCGTAAATGCCTATGTATTTTCTATAAAATCCATACAGAAAGTTCCTTGCAAAAGATTCTAAATTTCTTGTATGTAAACAATACCTTTCGACAGTTGTATGTATTTTATACAAATTCCATACAGAAAGTTTCGAGCAAAAAGATCCAATATTTCGAGTAAAATTATAATACAAATATACTCCGAATATGTCAATTGCACTTGACACTGACATCTTTCAATCAGAATTTTATTAATATAGTAGCTGTTTCTAGCATAGCTGGCTAATTTATGAAATTTAATTTTTTGTAATTTTATAACTCTATATCCATTTAATATGAAGTATAAAATGCAGTTAAATCGTATAGAGAATACAATGTTCTTTAATATTTATAATAACATTAAATGTGAAAAAAAGATATTTACCATCGTTTTTTCAAGAAAAACTGTTAAAATCTTCAAATAAGGGTACTTCCGGTTGACCAATTATAACCAAAATCTAATCAGCTCTTCATATGGATGCAACAAAGAGGAATACGAAAGAATTATAATTCTTGGAATTGTAGTTTTAGAGTTATCGTAGACGAAAATTTTGTTACACACACACACATACACACACACACACACACACACACACACACACACATACACACACACACACACACAGACACACATACATACACACACACATACATACATCTAAACCTTAAAACGTGCTTATTCATTAAAAACTCACCACCGAATATTTTTGACCAAAGACAATACCTTCCTTACCTAAAGGTAACGGAAGGTAAAAAATGATTAACACTTACTTTCGCAACTTAATTTCAAATGATCGTAAATAACTTAAAATGATAGTGCAAATTTTGCTTTCTGCGGCCTACGGGCCTATTTAATTTTCAATTCTCAGTAAATTTAGCGCGGTCCTCATACAAGTAAATACAATTTTTTTGTCTGCAATATACTTTATTTATCTTCTTTTGTTAAAAAACAAAAAGTAGCAAATTCCTTTGACAAATATGTTGTCTTAAAAATAATGTAATACTATATTTTTACAGTGTATAACTAAACTCTCATATCGTTTCACATTGTAGCGCTATAAAGGTGGATATTACCACTCTATATCTTACATAAAATCGGAAACTATGACTACGTAGATTGTGAAAGTGCCGCATATGATGCTTTAAAGTAAAGAGATATGAAACTATATTTCAAAATAAAATTTCACATGAATTTGTTACGTCTACATAGCTGATTCTCTTACAGCTCTACTAAAATAAAAACAGAAAAATGTCGAAGCAATTTCTACGCAATGTTCAACAAGAAATCTTTTAAACTTATATTCTCGTAAGGTTTCGGTGACCCTCTTTTCACTTTTATAGTCTTTTATCAAGACTTCACTTCTTTTATTACTTTTCCACCAAATAAATAGAATTAAATTGTAAAGAACGGTTGTATGATTTTATTTCATAAAGAAAACTACTTTTCAATTTACAATCTTGAGGTAAGTAAAGAATATTTTTTTTAAAATCGCCATCAAAATCCTCATTTCTGGACTAATTTCTTGAAAGTAAAATTAAATTTTCATGACTAGTCATTTTTACTTTCCACTGTCTGTACTAATTTGATTTACTTTTCTAATGCTGCATCACTTTTTGAACCTATCGTACTCATTTTCGTACCGCTGTTTGGATTTCTTTGGTAGTAAATCTGCCACAGCGGCGTTCGTAGCTTCAGTTATGTCCATCGGTACTTCATCTTCACCGTCAAAATCATGTTCGCATTGCGACATCGTTTTCAAAAGGAAAATTACCGGTAGCAAGAAAGCAAACACAACGCGTCAAATTTTTATAATAATAAAATTTGTCATTTTGTTTACTTGAAAATTTCTCACAGCTCTGATGATTTATGCAAACCTATTTTTTTCTATAAATTTAAGCTTCTATAATTGTCGATTTAAAAAAAATAGAATATATCACGCGTCATAAAAATGTCTTTGCTTGACTCGGAGGCTTTGAAGAAATGCTCGGACGCTGCGCATCCTCGCATTCTTCAAACAAGCCTCCTCGTCTGCAATGAAACATTTTCATGACTTGTAATGTAATATACTATTTTTCAAATGATTTATATCACGCTGTTTTCACAGGCACCGGGCAGCTAAATGAATGTGCCAAAACACTATCATAGTTCCAGCAAGCAAACTGTAGAGGCGCGACAGTGCTTAAATTTTAAGAAAATGGATTAAGTCACCTTTGAGTTCAAAATATTTTGCAATATTTTGATTTGTAAAGCAAGAAAGTCACATAAGTCATAATCACACATGTCATTTAACGTACGCTTTAACATCTGTAATTATTTGGTAATTCAATTTGTAACAGTTTATAGTTTTAGTTATAATGCTAGTAGTGATTTATTTCGCGATTTCTCCTGTTTTAAGGTGTATTAACAGTGTTTATTTTTTGACGTAATATAGAATTATAATTCAATAAGCTGATGACCATTCGTTGTGCTGTTTGATATAAAGTGCAGTGCAAAGAAGCAGATAGACGTTTACTTTTATATTTAATGACGAAATGTGCCATTTTCAACACTGTTTTATCTTACATATAAACAAATATTAAAATAGAAGTGTATGTCTAACTGACTAGTAATTTTAAATTTTATTTAGAAATGAATCCACTCACGTTAACTGCTGCAGCTCGAATGTTTTTAGAGGGCTAGACTACCGCGCTATCCTCGTACTTTGACGTAACGCATGGAGCGGAGATAAGCACGTAGGCCTGTATCTCGTGTGGCCTCGTCTTAGCCCATGAGGCCGTTAGGCCGAGTGGGGTAATTTTCTCAAGTCCCTTATGTATTTATGTGCCATACAAAATTTTATCCAACACCTCTTCAAATGGTTTAAAATGTATTTAAAAGATTTTCTAATTTGACATTTCGAAATGACATTTGCTAAAAAAAGTGCCGAGGAGGCCTAGTCAGTAACTATAATGTTAAAATATGAATATGTATCTCACGTTGCTAATAGCAGCGTGGCTTTATTATTTTAGCTTACTAGCAACTTCTGAACAGCTTCATTTGTTTCAATCACCATAGTTATAGGCGCTATTATTAGAAGGTGTCGGCTAAATAAATATATTTTTCCGACGACTAATACAAAAAGTAGATAAATTCAAACGCTGGACTATTACTGAAAGTTGGTCATTGCACATCACTAGCAATGCTGTGTGATATGAAAGCTCATTAGCCAATCAGATGCGACCGCAACTCTGTGTTATGATTTTATCACACGCTGCGATAACTCAGCGAACTAACCTAAAATTTGTATTTAAAATTTAAAAGTTTGACAATTGCAGATAATTTGCTGAATTTTAACGGATTAAGAGGGTTGGACCCTGATTTATCAGATTTTAACATAAGTTTTGGTGAATTCTGATAGCAATGATGTTAACATAATATTATTATGTAAATTTTAGATTGTTTTTTTACTTTGTAATAAATTGTATTATTACTAATAATGGGCTTATTATTTTTGTTCTAATAAGCCTTATTTTAAAAAAATAAAAATATTGATATAATTTCAATGAAAATTTGATAATTTTGATAACAGTGCATGCCATAATTTGTTATTGTTGGTTGTTATTACTGTTTTATTAGCCCCTTATTCTTGATTACTTTTTAGATTTAACATTTTTCTCTTGTCATTAGTTCGCCCAAAAAACCGCTGGTTGCTTTAAAAAAAAAACACCCCGTATATTCAACAAATTGTGGTCGTCGGAAAAGTATCGTGTACACACGTGCTGGAAGGGTATTTCACACTCGTGTGATATATTCAACTTTCAGCACTAGTTATACAATATACTATTTATATGAAAATAATATCTAGCTTGTTAAAGCGCAGATATAATTTTCGTGTATAAACAGAATATTAATGTACAATAAAAAAAATCACAAAAATAAATATACGAAAAATGAATAAATAAATAAATATTTTTTTATTTTTATTAATTAGTAGATAATATAAATGTTGTGCCCTACACGTGAAATATATATTTAAAATACGTAGATACATCATTTTAATTTTAATATTTTTATTTTGTGTACGAACATAACAAAGGGGTCACGTGGCCGCGTACCTGAGTGTCTGGTCGTGAATTTGATGAACCGGGTTCGATCCCGAGCGACACCAAATATGTCAAATTTTAAATGGCACAAAATTTACCCCTGTGGTGCACTCTCCACGCCAGCAATGAGTGCCCATGAGGTGATGCCTGGTAAACGCCCGCACGGTACAAATATGTCATCATCATTACCGAAATCTGCATACATCGCAGATTGGCACATTCGGCAATGGGTAATATGCCATGATGATATATTTTTATATTTTTTTAAGGTTCATTACAAAGATTATTTTAAACATTTATTTAATGTTCATGCTTCGCTAAAAATATTTTCTCTACAAATATAAAGTAGGTACGCCACTGTTCCCAGATATCTTTGTAAGCTAATTTCAATCAAAGGAAAAAGTATTACATCTTAACGAAGAACCAATCAGATTCACAATCAACAATACAAAGGAATTCCAGAATATCTTCTGCATTCTTAGAACGCATGGTTTTGATACAATTTTCAATATTTCTGAGGAACAAAGAAATAGCTTATTAATTCGCTTGTTATCTCCGTGGCGCAATCAATGCGAATTTCAAACACAAATAAACTTTGTTGACTTTGATAATTTTCTTTCTTTTGTCTATATGTTATCTGTAGGATCAGAATTAAAGCAAATATATAATACAAAGAATTTTTTGTTTTTCATCGGAAAATAATCTGACAAGTATTTTTTATTATTTTCAGTAAGTAAACAATAAGTTTAAAGTTTTTAAAGTCACACTTTATCAATTGAAATTTTCTTTCTAAAGCAGTTTTTAATGGCGTGAATGGTTCAAAATTTAGCAGTGCCTTTGTTGCCAGCGACGGTTCCCATATCTGCTAGCGGTATGAGAATAAAAAAAATACTAATGATAGCTTCCTTTATACGCTCATATGCAAACCAATTATGTTTATTAGTATTAAATATTTAGGCCCACTCCTACCACATCTAATAGCGACAGTTAGTGATAACCAACGATTATGTGGCAAAATTAAATAAAATAAATGTAAGACGCCCCGCCAGTGGTTTAGAAGCGCTGGCTTAATGCAAAAACACTTGACAATCCTAAATACAATAACAACAACCCCCGACCCTTGAATGGTTAGGGCTAGTTAGTTGCTGTATACTAGCAGTCATATGCGGACGTGGGTGAAACTGTGAATAGTGTCAATAAAGAAAAGACAAAATGCTTGCTGTCAGTCTAATTATTATATAGGTATAGTTTTGTGTGAATCACCAGATGCTTGATTGATATGTTATACACTGCTTGTGTATTTGATATGCATGTTATATGTAAAATATACATTTGTATTATTAGTTTGTGGTCGTAAACATATGAAGTAGTTTCCTAATTATCCGAAGAGTTGTCTGGGACAACTCTGGGTCCATGGAGCTAAGTGCTCCGAGATGTGAGAAACACCAACTGAGAGGCTGAGATACACGAGAACGTCTGGGACGTAAAGGATAAATCTGGGGTTTATCATAATAGGTCTGGGACCTACACACGTGTGATCGTAAGCTAAACTCTCATAATGGGTCTGGAACCCATTGTCCTCTGGGAGGTTGAGTTCTGGGAACTCAACACGTCTGGGACATGCGTACTGAGAGGCTGAGATACACGAGAACGTCTGGGACGTAAAGGATAAACCTGGGGTTTATCATGATAGGTCTAAGACCTACACACGTGTGATCGTAAGCTAAACTCTCATAATGGGTCTGGGACCCATTAACCTCTAAGAACTCAACATGTCTGGGACATGCGTATGTGGCAACTGTACCGCTAGTGGCTCAGACATGACTATTCACGAGAGCCGTATTCCAGTAATTCGTCCATGCACTGGGTGTATACTTTTGCGGATAGGGGTACCGGAATCCACGAGGTGTTAGGCCGCATTTAATATGCGGGGCGCCTGCCCAAGTCTTGGACTTGGGGGCCAACCTTATTCCTGCCCCTCCTTCTGTCTGTCTTATTAGATGATAATGCACGCCTGTCATAATTGTTGTAAATTGGAATGACAATGTGTATTTTATCCCTCCTAGGGGAACGCGTCATAAAAGGCCAGTCCGCCGCTGAAAAAGTTGCGTGTGTGGAAAAGGACGCCGATAACAGGTCAAAAAGGAATGTGAATTGTATATATTAGATTGATGCATGTATTATCGCCCATTCTAGTTAAATAATAAATGAAAAAAATAATAAAAACTATATCTTTTATAAATAAATATATCATCACGGCTTATTACCCATTGCTGGGTGTGCCAATCTGCTTTATACTGGAAGTTAAAACTGTTGCTTGCATCGCTTCTAACCTTCAATTTAATTGAAGCGGTAGGATGTATAAGAAAAGTTCCGTTTGGAGAAATAAATAAAAACTAATTAAAGAGTAAAGTAAGCATTTTACAAGAAAATTTACAATTAACAATTTGTAAATCTAAGTGAGCTTAACAGGTCCTTACATATATTAGATATTTTCTTGTTGTTGATATTTATATTATGCTTGGAGCGTGTCATTCAATTAAAATAAATAAGGCTTTTTTTAGATAAATATATTTAAAACATTATTTATCTAACAATACAATTACTCCAAGAGGTCAATCTGTGGTTAATCAGTGATCTGCAAATAAAGAAAGTTTTATGTTTCATGAGCACAGCGCTCAGTGAGTCCATCCCCAGTCATAACAATATATCAACTCGTTCACCTCACTTTTCAGTAAACGTGATTATCTGTGAGGGCCGCGTCCACGCTAGGCGTGAACCTGCGGAAAAGAGAAACCTCGCTCTACACTGATAATGTGAATCTGCGAGACTTTGTCACCTCCTTGCGAATGATCTGAAGGCAGAGGGAGAAACTCATCTCCGCCCGCACACTCGAAGGTGCAAGCGTAAGCTGGGCAAACCTCCTGATTAATTAGAGATGGCAGGCAGGGCACCGTTGGTACCGGACCGGAAAGCGGTACATCGCTGGGCGCAACTCACCTAATCCCCCTACCGCAGCAGTAACAACACCGTTTCAGAATATTTAGGGATAACACATATAACCAACAAATATACCCCAATATCTATACTGGTAAACTGATCCAAAATTCACAATAATCACAACACTCAAATCACATACAATGAATATTCACAACAGGCGATTGAACTAAACTGAGAGCTGAAAAAAGGTATGTCTACTTAACACAAACATATACCTAGGGGTCTTTGTTATTGTTGCGCCGACTCTGAGATTAGCGTCTTCGTCAACCATAATCAAAACAAACAGTACCACTTAATATTATTTCTTTTATTACCTTTCAATTCTTAACACATAGTTTTAGTAGTTTGAAAGTACTATAAGTATGTTATACTGAAACGAAGTTGGCGGAATCTTTTTCTTTTATATCTCAATTAGGATGAACTGAAAATAGTAAAAATAAACACTTCTATTATATAATGCGCTTATTTTCTCGAAGACATACCGTTAACAGTAAGGAAGCTATGAAGTTCTTTCTTTGATTATTCAGTGGCGTAGCTAGAACTTTTGCCGCTCGGGGCGGTCCCTGGGATTGCCGCTCCTCTCAATTCACCAAAAAATACTAGAAAAGTCAAAATGAGATGACATAATATATAAGGAAATACATTACATTTTTGTGTATATTTGTAGTGATAGCTATAGAAACAAAATTAAAAACAAATGTATATTGTTTGAACTGTCAGAAATACTTGGTGTCCGAACATTAAGTTGTCAAGTGATATTGACGTGCTTTGTTACAAATTAGATTATAAGTTAATTGTATTGATAAATTCATTATTTGTTTTCTTTGCAAACCTATCTTTAGATATATCTAACAACAATTAATATAGAATAAAGTCATGATTAACATAAATACTTATTTCTAATAAATTACCAAATGTCCGAACATATAGTTGTTGGGACTAATGGTTAATAAACTGTCACTTTAACTAGAGGTGGTGGGATTGAGCCTTAATAAAATAATGAGTTTAAACTTGCCTATTTATTTAAAGATATAACTTAATTCATAAAAAATATATTTAAACCCTAGTGACTTAAATACATAGGAACCATGTTCCGATAACTTACCAATGACGCAGAAAAAGATTTCTGTTGAGAAATCTCTCACTAATGCACTACATTTTTTACTTCCACATCACAAGGAAAATATCGTTTTCAGATTTTTTAAAAATTGCGTATTGCAGGTTTATTTTTACTCCCATATAACAACTACCATGTATTTCCGACAGATGTAAATGAACAAGCAATGATAAATTAAACATTTTCCGGACATTTTTACTTCCTTGTACAAAGTAAAGGTAGTATTGTAATCGCGAAAAATTTCGGTTTTCAGATTTTAACGGAAATATCCATTTTGACCATCCCTGAATCCATTTTCACTAATTTCGTCGTGACGTCTGTACGTACGTACGTTTGTATGTACGAGTATGTATGTATGTACGTACGTATCTCTCATAACTCAAAAACGGTAAGCCGTAGAAAGTTGAAATTTTGTATTTAGGACTGCTATAACGTCTAGTTGTGCACCTCCCTTTTTAGTCAGTACATAACTTCCAGAAATGGCACTTTGTTTGAAGCCTATAATAGATTTCAATGAAAAACTATTTAAAAATATAATCCAAAACTTTTCAAATTTGGTATATAAGACTTTTATGATAATTGGAATAACATAGTAGATTTTGGTTAAAACAGACTAACCGGAAGTTATATATTACCTGAAATTGTTAACAGTTTTTCTTGAATAAAATGGTTTCATTTTGATTCTAAAAATACATGCTTCAATAAGAGTTTTAGGAAATTAAATTCTGCGTCTAGCACAAGTATTATTAAATTAGCTCTTTATATAAATTTAAAACTTATATACTTTTTGGTTTTTATAATGAAGCTTGCTATGGAGTAGGACAAAAAATAACGAAAAAATAAAAAAATAGATGTTAATGTCAAATTACGTCAAATACGTGCAATTTTATAATTGGGTCTATACTTCATTGGTCTTGCGTACAAGGAAGTCGTGTGGTGTTCACATCAGATTTTTTTTAATATAATTCTTTCTTTATGAACAATATAGAACAGCTTGCAGCGTTGTATTTAATTTGTACTTTTAATTGTAATGCATTTTATATGTTAGCGAAAATAGAATTCATTATGAAATTAATCGTTGGTTATTGGTTATATGATATATTACAACCAATATAATTAAAACGGTATTTTCAGCGGAATTAATAGGTGTTGACAAATAAAATGACAGTCATTCCAATATTACCTCCAATAATTAATTTAATCAATAAAGCTAGCTTGGGAAATAGTTTCAACCAAATAATTACACATATATTCAAGTATCATATGTACTTCATTTTTGAATCCAATTATAGGGTATAATGTGAGTGTTAATTTTAATTATCATGGGATTTTATTATATGTATTTTGAAATTTTCCAAAAGTACACATAGGCAAACAATTTGTCATTTTTTTAGTAATATAAAGAATAAAATATTAATTTACAGACATATTTAATAAATATTTTTAGTATGTATAAAAAATATTTTATTTATTACGGATTTTCAATTTTTATTTATAATCCATAATACCTACATGAAAACATAAAAATAATTTAATTTAGAATTTCCACATAAATATTTATCAAAAATTTCACAAAAGCTTATTTATAACACAAAAATAATCTAAATAAGCAGAATTTATAACTGTAAAATAATATGTATTAAAAATATTGCCACAAAATCTAGTCATATGTTACTCATCGTACGAGTAATAATACTAAAATGAGAAACAAAATAGTTATGTGCCAAGAGTCGTACGTTTTTCATCATACCATATACAGGTTGTAATTTTTAAAAGGGCAATAACATAAAAAAAATCTGATGTGACCAGCACATTACCTTCCGTCAGTTCTATGTATTTTGTATAAATGTCACAGAAAATTCCTTACAAAAGATTCTATTTCTGGTACATTACCTAAGGCAGTTGTATGTATTTTATACAAATTCCATACAGAAAGTTTCTAGCCAAAGATCCTATATTTCCAGTAAAATTATAACATAAACATACTGTCAATTGCACTTGACACTGACACCTTTCAATCAGAATTTTCTTAATATAGCAGCAGCTCGTTCCAGAGTTATAGCATAGTTGGCTAATATATGATATTTAATATCTTCCTAATTTTTTTAACTTTTCTCTTGAGCGACATGTGGAAACCGGTGATTCTCGGAACACGACACGCCCAATCTACCATTACGAACTCGATTCCCATTGGTCTTTATAAGCTTTGCTCATCTACCGTATCTTTAGATTAGTATATAACTGTCTTCTCGGCATTCCTTCGTCACTTGGTTTATTTGGCCTCTAGCGTGGTTTACACGTCGGGTAACCTTGTAAACTGAGTCTCCCCCTCTTGTTGTTTAAACTCGGCCTCTAGCGTGGTTAACACGTCGGGTAACATTGTTTAAGACAGTACTATCCCCCTTGCTCCTGAAGATGCCCCATACGACTATGGGCGAAACATTGAGCTCTGACTCAAAATATGACACAGTCCATTCCCGGAAAACTAATATTTCTCATGACTTAAACTGTGGAAGCCTACGCAATTATGATTAATTATACTTTATTTGTATAATTTGAACTCTAAATTGATTTATGTTAACATTAAAAAGAAATTATAAGTATTATATCAGTTGTGTTTAGATGTTTGAAGCGGTATCAACGTGTTTGATGTGGTTTAGTGTTCATTGTTTCTTCGTATAGTGAAACAGTGAGTGTCGGTGATATTTTTGCTGTCTAGGTTTATTCTCCACTGCGCTGCTAAGAAAGAGCTAAGGCCCCTTGTATTATGGAACAGAGATTAAACTTTTTCCTAAGGACTACAACTTTTCCAAAAATATTTCGAAAAATGAAATAGGTATGTAATTATTCAGAATATTCAGTTTCAGGCTAGATTGCAGTTTCTCTAGAATAGTAGAAATCGCATTTTTTTTTTGTTGTAATGTTGTATTTTAGCTAAAATTTAATAAGGAAACAAAATAAGAGCGCGGAAACAGGTATTTATATATTTTTTTGGAAAAATACTTTTTTTAAATCCTGACAAAAACAATCCCTAACGCACAGTAATGTTTTAAGAAATTTATAAAAAAAATCTTGGCAAAAACAATACCTAACGCACACGAAATTTTTAAGAAATTTAAAAAAATCCTGACAAAAACAATATCTAACGCACACCAGGCACGCACATTCGACATCGCTCGGCCCATTACCTTCATGTTAGTTTACAATAGTTTGACAGATGAACGCAAAATTATAAATAAAAAATGTTATAAAACGTAGGATAAGAAGGAAAATAAGACATAATTTTGCAAATATACATTAATTGAAACAGTATTATTCGTATGAAAGCGTAAGAACCTAAGTAGTAGGAGGGGGCACACTTCCCAGCCAGACTTCTTAATTTATTCAGGTCACGTACATGTACTTGTACATGTACTTGTACACGTACTTGATTCCTGGAATTGCAGGTGTGCGTAATTGTAATTATAATTTTTGTCATGTACTTGTGTCATGTCGTAATCGACCGGAAGTAATAGGTTAGGACATGTTTGTACTTGCTTTTGTAATTGCAGGTGTGCGTAATTATAATATTTCATACGCCTTGAAAAAATATCCGATTATGTAGCAATGGCTTTTAACACAGGGTACGCTACCTTCGTTGATTTGTTCCTTTTGTAGATATTATCTTCGTATTATATGCAGGTCGGTATATTTATGTTGATGCTTGATTTTTGTAATTGCAGGTGTGCGTAATTATAATTGGTCATACGACTTGAAAAATATCCGATTATGGGGCAATGGTTTTTAATACAGGGTAGGTTTCCTTAGTTAACTTGTTCGTTGTGTAGATTTTATCTATACAATTTGGGGGTACAGGTACCAAATGCTGTACACGTCTCTTCCCGTTGTGTTTTTAGTAAGTCTTTATATTTCCGCTATACACACAGGGTAGGTTACTGTTTAAAAATATAAAATTATTTTAATAACATCCGCTCTTCTATTGCTCGCGGTGTGGAACATAGATTTAAATCACTAAAATACTTTAACACAGGAATAGGTATGTGCTTTTAGGAAATGCAGGTGTGCGTAAGTAATTATAATTTCTGTCACGTATCAGGGCACTGGAAGTAGCTGGTTAATACTTGATTTTTGGAAATACAGATGAGCGTAACACGTATGAGGGTGGGTGTACCGGATTGTAAGCGACAGGGAGTATCAGACTATAGCATGTTTGTTCTCATCGTACTTAAAAAATAACCGCATATGTAACAATGTTCTTACTGTGATGGTAGAAGGGGAAATACGAGTAGGATATTTAAAGAAGTAGCTGTGAGTTTGTAGAACTTATTCTCTTTCCATCCGAAGTTCGAAAACCGAGCAGTGACAATCACAATCTTGCAGGTAAATTCTATATAGAAAAATATTTTAATAAACTATTTCATATGTGTTTTGTCTGTACAGAAATGGACTTCGCAACACTGAATAAGAAAGGACAACTTACCGATATTAAACCTCGCAAGAAAATAACTGAACTGGAGATTAATAAGCAATACCCATTGGTTGACATTAAGGCTATCCATACCGGATTTGGGCGGAAAATTATTGCCGAGTGTGAAGATTTTGTGACTTACCTCCCAGCGCGTTTTGATACTCTGACAGATGACCAGTTACATCAGCTAAAAGAAGCTAATATTACGGAATGGTGTATTAAATTTACTGGTATAAAGGATTATGGTATTGGTAAACAAGCTAGATTAATAGAATTTGGAAAAATGTAATTTTGTTTTAGTGTAAATAAAAGAAAACTGAAATGTACATAGCTTGTTTTATTATATTCTTCCCATCATCTCTCTCATAAATACAGTACAATTATATTTCATTGTTTTAGTATTACACTCTATGTTGTACTGTTAACATGTGTACAAAATTTAAACATCCATTTTCTGCAATAATTGCAGGACCCTCTGGTAGGGGAAAATCTTATTTTGTAAAAAAATTTCTATCTGATATTAAAAATAAAACTGATACGGAATTTAAAAAAATATATTGGCATTATGGAACTTGGCAGAATTTATATAATTCAATAAAAAATGTAGAATTTATTGAAGGTTTACCTGATATAGAAAATATTGATGGGAATTTTCCGCAGCTTATGATAATAGATGATTTAATGAGAGAATCAGATGGACGTATTGTTGATATATTTACAAAATGGTCTCATCATAAAAATTTATCCGTATTTTTTCTTACACAAAACTTATTTCATCAAGGGAGGGGTCAACGGGATATTTCTCTTAACGCTAATTACATAATTTATTTTAAAAACCCTCGCGACAGAGCACAAATTCTTCACTTATCAAGACAGATTTTTCCGGAAAATGTGAAATTTATTCAAGAATGTTACAATGATGCAACAAATATTCCTCATGGATTTATGATATTTGATCTTAAACAAAATACACCCGAATGGTTACGTTTTCGTACGTCACGTGATGATCTCACATATATCTATCTACCTAAAAAATCATATAAATATATGTGTAAAAATATGCCGGATCTTATTTCATGAAAATGAGTAGAACAGTGACAAACAATGCCGAATTTCTCCGTGCTTTACGCTCACTTAAACCGAAATACAGATTAGCCTTATTAAAAAATACTGACTGTAGCTCAATCAAGTGTATTTGTGAATGTACTTATAATATTTTACAAGGTAAAATACCTCTCAGTCGTAAACAACGAGTTGCATTAAGACGACATAAAAATGTTTTAAGAAAACTTGTCAAACGTGGTGAAAATTGGAAGAAGAAAAAACGAATATTAGTTCAGTCGGGCGGTGCGATATTACCACTATTATTAGGCCCTCTCCTGGGCGGAGTTCTGAGTACTTTATTTAAAAATTAAAAATGGAACACACTAAGAAGATGGTTCTAATATCTCCAGAAAATTTAAGTCGCTTGCAAAGCAGTATTACTAGCGAAGATGAAAGTATAACTAATCAGCTAGATAAAGAAATGAAAAATGTTTTAAAATTAAATTTACCGGAATACGAAAAATGGCGAATGTACCAAGAAATTTTACAAAGATTTTTATATTTTCAAAAACAAAACAGGGAACCTATAAAATTACATATCGAAGAGGAAATGAATGCAGAATCATACGTACATGCTAAGGAAGAAGACGGTGTTGAACATATAATAAATATAATACCAAAAACACATCGCGAAAATGCTCGTTTGTTAGTGGAAAGACTAAAAAAGGAAAAATTAATATCATGGAATGAGAAAGGCATAGTTTATATAGATAATAAAGAAATTCCCAATTCTAATATATCAGACTTGATAGCAGATACAGTAAGATATAAAAAAAATAATAATCCAACGGGCTGGTCAGATTTTGTGAACGCATTGAAAAATATAAATATTCCTACGGAATTAATTAAAAACCCTCAGAGAAAAAAACTTTTTACTAGAGGAGAAGAAATTTCTTCCAAAGAAAACTCTCAAAAAGTTAAACGATCTAGTTCTGTATTTGCGGACGACGAATTTATTTTATCGAAACCTACGAAACAAAAGTGGAAACGATTTTCATTCACATAATGAATAAACAACTAGCTGAAATATACTTTGATCCTACACATCCTGCTGGTTTTTCAGGAGCTAGTAATTTAATAAATTTTATGAAAAGACAATACAAGCCTGAAGAAATTAAAAAATGGATCAGCTCACAAGATGCATACACTATGCATAAAACAATTCGAAAACGTTTTCAAAGAAATAGGTATCGTGTTTCAAATATGAATGATTTATTTCAAGCAGATCTGAATGATATGAGGAAGCTAAGCCGATATAACGATAATTATAAGTATATTTTAACAGTCATTGACGTCTTTAGTCGGTATGCTTGGGCAGTCCCTCTGTCAGATAAGAAACCCTCAAGCGTCATAAAGGCTTTTCAAAATATATTTCAAGAAAGAAAGCCGCTCTACCTGCAAACGGATAAGGGAAAAGAATTTATAGCGAAGTCAGTACAGGTGTTTTTAAAAGAAAATGATGTTAAATTTTACGTGACACATAACCCCGATATAAAGGCATGTTTTGTAGAAAGATTTAACAGAACATTGAAAACAAAAATGTATCGATACTTTACTTATAAAAATACATACAAATATGTTGATATTTTACAGGATCTGGTCGCATCGTATAATAAAACTAAACACAGGTCAATAAAAATGGCGCCCTGTCAAGTCAATGACACTAACATATTACAGATTTGGAGAAATCAGTATAAAAATGTGAAAAGTAAACAGAAAAATTTTAAAATTGGGGATAATGTTAGAATATCTAAATATAAAAATATATTTGAAAAGGGATATGAATCAAATTGGAGTGCAGAAATATTCAAAATATATGCTATTAGTAATAGAATTCCTACTGTTTATAAACTAAAAGATTTAAATAACGAGATTATAGAGGGCACTTTTTATAAAAATGAACTACAACGTGTTTATGTATATAGATTCTGACACAGCGTATAAAATAGATAAAATTATTGCCACGAAAGGTACAGGTGCCAGAAAACAGTATCTCGTACAGTGGGAAGGTTATAGTGATAAATTTAACTCCTGGATTCCTGCAAATTCACTCCGTTTATTAAATCATGAATGAAAAAGAATTTTTTATAGCACTACCCAGTAATAATTCCATGCAATATTTTCCTAATAATAAGACTACATGTTTCACTACACAGCTACCGCAAAATATAAAACTAACCGGCGAGTGGGAAGTCGGTTTAGCTGAAATAATATATCCATGCTCGATTTATAATATGAATAAAAGAGAAAATCAAATTCAAATTATATTACAAAGAAAAGAAGAAAAAAAGAATGTTGTAGTAGAATATATTCTACCTGTACAGAAAATTCCCTCAAAAAATTACGAAAGTATTGACGGAGTACTACATGAAATAAATAAAAATAAAATTGTTAATGAACATATCGCATTTTCTTTTGATCAAGCAGAAAGTCGAGTTACGGCAAAAATAAAGACAGCTAATGTATATTCCGTGGAATTATCGCCCCGACTAGCATTACAGCTTGGATATCCACCATTTATCGATATATGTAAGCAAAAGACTACAGTTAATCTGCCAAATTTAGCGTTAGGCATTCCTCCGCAATTATATGTTTATTGCGACATTATTGAACCACAGGTAGTAGGGGATGTGGTAACTCAGTTACTGAGAATTGTACATGTAAAAACTGATAAGTATGTTTTTGGCTCTAATGAAATGATATCATATTCACAACCACATTTCGTTCCTGTCTTAAGAAGGGAATTTTCAAACATTGAAATAGATATAAGGACAAACGATGGGAGCAAAATGCCATTTCAGTTTGGAGTTTTGTCCGTTAAACTGCACTTTCGACAAACAAAATGAAAACTTGTCCTTATCAAGAGTATTATAATCATCAGGCAGGAAGTGGAATAGGAACAGTGTATAGGGGAAATCAATTTCAACGAGGTCATGGAGTGGGAAGCTTTTTTAGTGGATTGTTTAGAAGTATTTTTCCGGTACTAAAAAAAGGAGTGAAGGCAGTTGGTAAGGAAGCACTCAGTTCGGGAATTCACTTTTTAGGCGATCTAAGTGAAAATCAGCCAGCTAAAGAATCATTCAAGAAACGAATTAATGAAGCAGGGAATAATTTAAAACGTAAAGCCGAAAACAAGATAGAGAAAATTATGAGTGGGTAATAAAAAGAAGCGGTTTGTTAAGAAACAAAGTCATTCTAAACTGGTACGCACTACAGTAAAGAACAAAAAACGTTCAAGAGAAAACGATATATTCGACTAAGAATGGCATTTTTACACGCTCAGTCTTGTGAATGTGTAAAAACTGAGCTTGACATATTTAGTATTCCTCCAACTCAGACTAGCATCGAACAGGCAGACTGGATAAATTATAAACCATTATCATCGATTTCGGAAGACGGCCCGATAGAATTTGTTATACCGGGACATGGAGAAGATTACCTGGATTTGTCGCAAACTATGCTTTATGTAAATGCAAAGATTCTTAAAACTGACGGCACCGTATTAAGTGACACAGACAATGTGGCCCCCGTTAATAACTGGCTTCATTCAATTTTTAGTCAAGTTGATATTTATTTAAATCAAAAGCTCGTAAGTCCTCCGATGAATACGTACCCCTATCGAGCTTATATCGAAAGTTTATTAAATTATGGTAATGATGCTAAGAAATCACACCTTACTTCAGCGTTATGGTATTCAGACGAGGCTGGAAAAATGAATAATACCGACGCAGGTGGAAATCCTGGCTATAACAAACGTCAGAGAATTACTGAAAAAAGTAAAGATGTTGACATGCTAGGCCACCTTCACGCTGATATATTCAATCAGGAAAAATTCTTGCTCAATGGTGTAGAAATGAGAATTAGATTAGTACGCTCAAGGGATAATTTTCATTTGATAGGTACAGATTCAAAGTTCAAAGTACAAATTAATGAAGCTACATTACTTGTGCGTCGTGTCAAATTGAACCCTAGCATATTACTCGCTCATAATAGTTCATTACAATTAAGTACGGCAAAATATGCATTAACTAGATCAGAAGTTAAAGCGATCACAATTCCTTCAGGTGTACAGGGTAAATCTCTAGATAATATTTTCTTAGGTCAGTTACCTAAAAGATGTGTAATTGGTTTTGTAACCAATAAAGCATTCAACGGCGACTTTGGACATAACCCTTTTAACTTCGAAAATTTTAAAATGAATTATTTATCTCTATGCGTAAATGGGCAACAAATACCATCGAAACCTTTACAACCATCATTTGGAGAAAAAAAGTCTTACATTCAAATGTACCATACATTATTTTCGGGAACAGGCATACATTTCGGCAATAGTGGTCATGGTATTGACAGAGATAGCTATCCAAATGGATATTGTTTGACAGCATTTGACCTAACTCCAGACCTGGCAGCAAGCTCAATACTACATTGTAATCTGACACGACACGGGTCTTTACGGATTGAAGTTGGTTTTGAAAAAGCTTTAACACAGACAGTAAACTGTGTCATTTATGCCGAGTTCGATAACATTATTGAAATTGATAAAAATAGAAATGTAATTGTGGATTATGGTAGATAAGATTGTATAAAATTATATTTGTATTACTGAATGTTAAATAAAATCTACATGATTTGTAATATGTTGTTTCATTTCAATAATTCCCTATATAATCATCAAATTTCAGAAACCAAAGTTAGTTAAATGAATGTCTTCATTTAGTTAAGAAGAAGAAGAAATGAATGCTGCGTTTATACTTAATATATTTAGAAAATGCTTCAAAAATACTTGTCATTTCGGCGTTTATGCGGCAAATAGATTACCAAGGCATGTGAATTTTCCATGTACGCTTATTGTTAATACAGATCCTGATAATTTACCTGGAACACATTGGATAGCAATTTACATAGACCGTGAAGGTCATGGTACATATTTTGATAGCTATGGATGTGCACCGTATGTAAAAGAACATGCAAATTTCATGAAAAGAAATACGAAGAAATGGACTTTTAACACAGTTGGTTTACAGGAATACACATCAGCAGTGTGTGGTTTCTACTGTCTAGTATATTTACTGTTTAGAATTAATAAATACACCCACAGAGAGTTTATAAACTTGTTTAGCAAAGTTAATAGAAGTGAGAATGATAGAAATGTGAGGTATATGTTCTGTCAGTATTTTAAAAAATATTGTAATAAATAATTTTAAGTATTATTTAAGTCATGAAGTGTATAAATAACAATCAGTTTTATATATAAGTAAACCTTACGGTATTTATTTATGTACTGTATAATAATAAAAACACTGCTTGTACTCGTATATATTTATTTATTTAATTCCGTGCATAAAAATTTCGCACAGGTACAACCTTTAGTGAATGAACTCAAAGCCAGGTAGAAATTTACTTAAAATTCCTGGAAATGTGGGTATACAAGTTGAAAGAATCACTTACCTTACACCCCTGTTTAAATTACTATACCCCAGATAATATTATAAAATTGTGTATGAGATATTAAGTATATGTTTATTTAATAATAAAAGAAGTATTTACAAAAAATATTTATTTACAAAAGCATCTACACATAAAACTTGATTTTGAGATTCAATGGTACATATAAATAAAAATATTGATGTAATAATAACAAAAATAAAATTATTGATAATGAATTGTTACAGTATAAGAAATATTAATAAAATTACATACATTACATACAAATAAATATTATATTTCTACTTAAACTTTATCTTTTTTATTCCATATGGGACACTATTTACATTATCTACTAATCTACGTTTCATAAATTTAACAGCAAATGTCTTTTTTTCCTTCCTCGTTAACACTGTATGATCCTTAGTACATCTAATACTATTAAAATGTAATACAGGGTTTTTAATATTATTACTGTTAAACACTAAATCTTTGAGACAGTCAAAACTAATAATTTTACTATTTTTAAAATTTAAAGTTATTCCTTTAACTTTACATATTTCTTTCACCTCCCCGGTTGTTGGAGAAAATACCTTGTATGAGTAAGTTTTAGGCCCCCCGCAGACAAACTCCGTTATAAAGCTACCAGGACCGTAGCATTCTAATTCATCGGTGAGATCGCCTAAGTAATTTCCCGTTTCAGGTTCATATTCGTTAGGTGAATGAGAAAAAATTATTGAATCGGTATCGTAATATAAAACTCTACGATTCAACGTCTCTAAAAAGTCATATAACCGTAATCGTGCCTGACACGTTACATAGCAAGCAATAACCACATTAACAGTCTTTAATTGTTCTATCGCTTCTGCATCATGCTTCCAATTAACGTAAACCATGTGATCTCCCGCTGGGATTATTCTATTGACCTGGGTTGCTGGATTAGCCAATAAATCGTATAATTCTTCTGCACTGGAAACGATTGTTGTTTGAGATCTGTTTTCGGTCTGCGCGAATTTTCCTGTAATTTTAAATAATAATTACTTAATATGAAATAAATTATAATATAGTTTAGCTTACCCCAGAATGAGTTCAGCATGAGCTTAGCATTGGAACGTTTCCCTGCATTTTTCTCTATCTGAGACGGCTCCAGTTGAATTCCTTCATTTATTTCATAACTTCTTATATAGTCAGTTTTACTTGCGTCATCCGTGCAATTTACAGGATACCCACTGGCTTCTTGTTTCATTTTTAAAAATGTGTTTATGTAGTCAACGAACAATCCTCCGGTTTTTGTATTTCTATCATAAACAGTTATTTCATACTGCCATACCTCGTGCACTTTTAAAATTTTATAACCAACACATACGGCGCGTTTTACCTCATCTACAACCCATGTCCCCATAAACTGTCTTTCGTCGTCACTATGGCCACAGTCGTTTTGATTTAGCTCATCACAACATTTCCGACATAGAACGAACATAAGCTTTCCATGAGCTTTCCGTGGTAGTACTGGATGAAACAATTCGCTGGGCGGTAGAATAGTACATTTTATTATACCTTCAACTTTATCAATATTATTACCAGGACATAGCGTATCACAATCTGTACCTACAAAAATTTTCGGATGGCCAATTGGAAATTTACCATATTTGCAGATAAAGGGGTAAAGAGAGCATACATCTACATATTTAATTCTTTCTTGATTTTTAGTCTTTTTATACAATGTCGTATTACCCGTGCGTCCACCAAATAGAGCATCCCGGGGATTCAGAGGTAAATTGTCTAAAGTTTCATGATTACTAAGCAAGCTTTTTAAATTTTTATTACATTCTAATTTTTTTCGAAATTCACATTCCCAAACTTTAACGATAATATACCCTAAATTTTGAATTTTGTCTAATTTCTCTAGTGTTCTCTGGTACCGGTCTTCCATTGTTTCTTTCGTTGAATTGAAAACTGGCTCATTTCTTTTTGTTTTAAAACATATAGTGCAGCCATGCCAGAAGCATCCCAAAAATTCAAATATCAGTTTATCAGGTGCATAGTATCCATCAACTTTAAATAAATTATCTATTAGTACTTCCCGACCGTTTCCCGCGTGCTGAATACGAATTCCTCTTTCCATTTCCTGATTTAATAACCACATCAGAGCTATTTTAGATTGATTATCTTTTAGTCTGTAACCTTGTTGCGGTATAATAGCTATTGTATTAGGCTTCAGAAACAATCTACGAAATACGAGGTTACATGTAGAGGCGATCGTAGTTGCTTCGGAAAACGGACATACTTTACAGTCTTGAACAAATCTTAATCGAAAATTATCACATGCGCGCCGTAGAATGTCTACGTCAGACACGCAATACTCTATAATTTCTTTACGCATATCGAATATAGCGTTTTCTTCCACTTTCTTATTATACCATATTAAAAAACTTTCCCTTACCGAGACAGACATAGCATCTATTCCATAATATTTAAGGGAGGGCATAGGACCTATATAATCTTGATTATTTAATTTATTGAAGAAGTGAGGAAAAAAACCTTTTTTTAAAGATTCCGGTAAACCCATAGTTTTTGGTAGTAGAGATAATGACATAGGTAAATAATTAATCGAATCTAAAAATTTAACGTGATTAATCTGCATCATCATTATTTTGCAACCATTTAAAATTAATTTTGGTTTCATACTGTACTCTTCTACCAGATATTTTAAAATAAATTGACAGTCAAAGGATTTTGCGTTATGCGCGATACATATTATCGAAGAAAAAGAAGTTCGCGGTAAAAAATTTAATTTAAAAAATTTTTCAAAGGTTCTTTAGAAAAAATATGCTGTCGAATGCCACATGAACTGCAAAGTTGTTTTATATCAGTAATGTTGCAACAAACATGACACGACTGTTGTATTACACATAAATTAACTTCGTGCTCAAAATTCTCACCGCTAGCTTTTTCTTGACGAGTTTCAAAATCATAATATAATAATAAACTTTTATTTTTATAACTTGCAGTATTCGGTTGAATGTAACACGCATGTCCAGCACTTTTATAATTTTGACATAGTTTACAGTATATCTCGCCACAGATATGTTTACGCAACTTTTTCTCACAATTATATACTTTTAAACATTTTATACATTTTTTAAGTACTTTACATGTTCCGTTTTTATGATTGTTATAACAATTTAATCCCCGAAATTTTCTATTACACAATTTACAAAGCATCAAGTCAAGGATGGTAGCACATGCTGGTGAAATTTTACAATAATAGCAAACAGCTGTACAAGAATGTCTTTGTCTTGTATTATAAGGAAAATGACAAGGTTCGCAAAAATACGAACTTGAAAATGTTGCCGTTAAGCTTTTGATCACAGCAAAATGATTTTTATGGTACAATAAATTTAACCGAGGAAGATTTTTACCTTTCGCTCCCTCAAACACCACCCTTGCACGAGTATTATATTCATACACACAAATATTATAATCGGTATAATGTTGTTGAAAATTCATTAGTTCATTAATTCCCCCGCCATTTTGATCGATATGTACATTTGCTTTTAATAATAACTCACGAGCTCTATTGCTTTGTACACCATGTTTATCAGTGGCTATGTCCTGAAAACATTGTTCTTTTTTGTAAAAAGATTCGGCGACTACGAGTGCACGCGGTAGGCATAAATTATCTTTGTTTATGATATCAACAATACCCTGTTTTTTACGGCAAAATCGGGCAAACGTCAAACCATGCGTTCGAACTCTACCACGACCGGCAGGCATTGTTACTTTTGTTAATTCTATTGAGAATTCTCCGTCGGAGAACATTTCTTTATTACTTTGTAATATTTTTTCAATAGATTCCCAAATAATATCCATATCTAGTTGATCTGCTCTACGAAAACTAAGCCATCCCGGTCCATTCTCAAGGCGTGGCGAATGAAATGTAAATCCTACGTAATCTGTAGGTGCTACGGATTCCATGACAAACGCAAGTACCTGTTGTACACCATCATAAAACCATTGAATTGAATTAGTATCTTCGGGGGGATCATTCACTCGAAATAGAATCTTGCGACCTGTTACATTAAAAAGTTTACAGGGTTTTTCTTCATCGGCAATAATTGTAAAAAGACGCACACCACTTCCACTTCCACTTTGATTTAAACTATCATTATTAATTTCTTCACATGCTCTAAAGAATGCATTTACTTCATCTTGCTCACTATCATTTAAAGCGGAATCAATAATATCTTCGCAAATACGAAAAAAAATATTATATTTATCTTGATCTGCCATGGTAACCGAACTCACACTTCACAACAGGCATGTACAGTAAGTTTCTTCCCTATACGCCGGACGTTTATATAAGACACCTACCTAAACACTTCCCCGCATATATCCTGTTTCAGGTAGTAAAAATTAGATAACGAGCTGGATAAAAATATAGTAATAGTACATAAAAAATTCAATTTTATTTATTTATTTGTTTATTTATATTATTTTTCACTGGATTGAATTCATTAGGTAATAAAAATGGTAATATTAGTATTTCAATTTCATTTATTTGTTTATATTAAGTATTTTCTTTCATCAAAAACATCGATACATAGTATAAATCATTTATCAATTTATAGTAATAATATATACATACATCTAGATTCTAGGCTAATATCTCTACTTAAACTATATTTATTTATATTACACAATATTTTAATCTATATGATATATTTATTTTCCCTAAGAATAAATGTCTTAACGCTATTAATATCTTCTACAGTTTTATTTTTGTAGTCGTATATATTTCATTAAAGATATTCTTAAAATCTACATCCGAATAGATACTATTGTACAAACTACTACTTATATCTAAATTAAATCTAATACTTTTTAATGCAACATCTTGAATAAATTTTTTATATATATTATTAAAAATTTTATAATTATTTCTATATTTTTGAGTATATTTTTTTATTGTGCCTTCTAAATTTATAAAATTACTAATAATATTTTTATTTATTACCACAAATTTGTTCATTCTTCTTAATTTCATTTGTTCTTTTGGAAGTAAACTTAATTCTACGCCACTCACTTTCGTAATTCTGTCCATTTCTACTACACTACACACTTTTTTTAATTTTTTATTTTTTAAATATTTTACAAATTCGATAATATCGTCAATTTCCACATAATTTTTATTGATAACGTCACCCACTATCCTCGTTGCTATCCTCATGCAGGGGTTAGGATCAACTCCAGCAGCAAAAAACGTTTTTCTTTTTTCGTCTAGAGGCACCGTCCATACGTCCAAAAGACGATCATTATTGTCCATAAAATGTTTATTACGAGGAAAAGCAAAACTTGCTACTTCAGCTGTCCCTATAATAACATTTAAAAATGGATCATTCACATACTCTACGTCTTCTTTGCTTGTATTTTCAGCTTCAAAGAAGGGTTGAGCGTATGGCTCACTCATATCACTGCATCTATTTTCTGAAGACTGTTCACCGCTGCTATCACCACTTATTCGCCTTCTTTTCAGAGGCGGTGATGATGTCGAAGTTATTGGGACTATCGATGACGATGTCGGTGCTGTCGATATTGAATTGATATCTCTCGCCAGTCTCCGAACTTCTTCTTCTAGGGCTATGATTTCGGGGTCATTCGACACCATCTCTCGCAGAAGCTCCATGGTATCCTTGCTTTCATCTTCCAGGACCACCGGCTTTGCCGACGAAGTTATTCCCGAAAGAGGTAGATATTCGCTGTCAGAAGTATCGTTATCGGAGAAAAACACTTTACAGGCATCCTCCACTAGAGTGTTGAAGAGTGTCGATGAAGATGATGACGAATGATTATCTTCTCCGTGCGAAACCAGTGCTTCAATTTCCTGCATAAGCTGATTAGCTTCCTCGTTACCGTCACTAGGAAACCTGGTGGAGATCGTGTCCGCCGGTTTTATTAGCTTATTCTCCAGAATAACAAATTTAGATGTAGACATGATGCAGATTCGAGAGAGTAACAACACACACGAGAGAACTTTTAGACTAAAAAGTTGCTTTTCTGTTCTATTTATATATACAGTTAGAGAAACACAGCAGATACATAGTTAAACTTCAGGGTTTTTTCCCTAAAACTGTACTGATTAAAATCTATGCAGCGGACGATATGGTTTTATATTTTCAAACAAATCCTCGTCTGAATTAAAATATTTTATAGCGGAAATACTAAGACTAGTTGGACTAGAACAAAAGTAACACGTATTATTCAAATTTATATGCGACCAAGAAATCTTTTGAAAATAGTTTTCTATCTCTGAATCAGAAACTACACAGAATATCTAATTCCCCGGATGTTCTGATAGCTACGAACATTGCAACACAGAATTCTAATGAATTCAGTACGCAACGGTTAGCGGATGTATGCAATAATTTTTATTTTTAAACATACCTACCCTGTATTAAAATATTCTACAACGGAAATACAAAGGCTTACTATAATATAATCCGAAGAAGCGAGCACAACGAGGGGATGCGTTTTACAGCGGAAATATAAAGGCTTCCTAACAGAATTTGCTATACCTGGACCTGGATACGCAGATAAAATCTACAAAAAGGAACAAATCAACGAAGGTAGCGTACCCTGTGTTAAAAGCCATTGCTACATAATCGGATATTTTTTCAAGGCGTATGAAATATTATAATTACCTAATTACGCACACCTGCAATTACAAAAGCAAGTACAAACATGTCCTAACCTATTACTTCCGGTCGATTACGACATGACACAAGTACATGACAAAAATTATAATTACAATTACGCACACCTGCAATTCCAGGAATCAAGTACGTGTACAAGTACATGTACAAGTACATGTACGTGACCTGAATAAATTAAGAAGTCTGGCTGGGAAGTGTGCCCCCTCCTACTACTAACCTACTTAAACATAGAAAAATATATAGTTCATTTAACCTAATTTTTTTCAGAAAAAATGCCAAAAACTCTGTAAGTATAGCTTTCCGCACCCAATTTTTAGCGGTATGTAGTGTTTTTAATGGTTTACCAAGTAGATATAATTAAAATTCTTGAATTCTGGATAAACTGCAATTTAGCCCAGTTTCATTTTGAAAACTATAAATATTAATTCATATAAATATTGCATTTTAGATTATATTGTATAGCTATTCACATATGTGTTCGTCTGAATTTACATTATCGATCAATATAGATTCCGTGGTCTTTGAGAACATTAAGGATAAAATGTATATACTCATGCAGAATTGTAAATCATAAATGATAAAAATAAATAAAATACCATTAAGGTTTAGTATACATTTAATAATAATAATTTTTATGTTTTATTCTATTCAAACTTTTTTCCATGTATAGAATACGTGAATAAATAAAATAGATAGTTTTTAAGACAACTTTTAAAACTACTGTAGTTGGTTTTATTTTTTATTTCTTGTGCTAGACTGTTATGTGCAATCCAATATTGAAAGATGCTTGTTGACCTATTTTTGTTTTGCAAAATGATGTACGAGATTGATTTTTATATCTTGTATTGAATCTACGAAAAACTTTATTTATTGCGAATATAGCTTTGTTACATTACAAACCATATATTTATTTAATTCTAAAATAATAGTATATAAACATCATGTGCGAATTTGATTTTATTCGCAAATTTCAATAATGTTCATAATTCTGTACCTTTGAGAGCGGTTATCAGATGTCACTTAGCTAAAGCTGTCGTGCAGAGAGTACTATACCTGTCACTTTTGTACTATCTTATTAAAATTATTTGTTTTACATCGTTTGAATTACAATTTACTTTTGAATTGCACATTTGAACCTTACTGATATAAAATTTGCCATTTTGAATTATGTGACGTTTTCTGAAATAATTTGAAATACTGGGTGATTCACATAATTTTACGATCTTTAAATGCTCCTTTACGCATTGCAAACTGCATTCTCGGTCGAAAAACTGCATCTACGACTCTTGGTACTATTTTGTTTCTAATTTCAATATTATTACTCGTACGATGAGTACCTAACTTGATTAAGTTTTGTGACCATTATTTTAATTCATTTTATTTTACAGTTATAAATTCTATTTATACTATAAAATAAGCTTTTGTGAAATTCTAAATGAAATTATTTTTCTTTTCACGTATTATGTACTATAAATAAAATTGGGAAAACTGGGAGAAAGTCTGATGAAAACGTTTGAAAATTGTTTTATTACATAGCCGACGTTTCGGCACCAAATATGCCTTCTTCAGGGAAATATAAACTTACAAAGTAGATTTTTTTTACCTTCCGTCACCTTTAGGTAAGGAAGGTATTGTCTTTGGTCAAAAAATTCGGTGGTGAGTTTTTAATGAATAAGCACGTTTTAAGGTCCCTAGAATACGATTTTACTATTTTTAAGATGATGTGTGTGTGTGCGTGTGCGTGTGCGTGTGCGTGTGCGTGTGCGTGTGCGTGTGCGTGTGCGTGTGCGTGTGCGTGTGCGTGTGCGTGTGCGTGTGCGTGTGCGTGTGCGTGTGCGTGAGCGTGTGCGTGTGCGTGTGCGGGTGCGGGTGCGGGTGCGGGTGCGCGTGCGCGTGCGTGTGCGTGTGCATGTGCGGGTGCGGGTGCGGGTGCGGGTGCGGGTGCGTGTGCGTGTGCGTGTGCGTGTGCGTGCGCGTGCGCGTGCGCGTGTGCGTGTGCGTGTGCGTGTGCGTGTGCGTGTGCGTGTGCGTGTGCGTATGCGTGTGCGTGTGCGTGTGCGTGTGCGTGTGCGTGTGCGTGTGCGTGTGCGTGTGCGTGTGCGTGTGCGTGTGCGTGTGCGTGTGCGTGTGCGTGTGCGTGTGCGTGTGCGTGTGCGTGTGCGTGTGCGTGTGCGTGTGCGTGTGCGTGTGCGTGTGCGTGTGCGTGTGCGTGTGCGTGTGCGTGTGCGTGTGCGTGTGCGTGTGCGTGTGCGTGTGCGTGTGCGTGTGCGTGTGCGTGTGCGTGTGCGTGTGCGTGTGCGTGTGCGTGTGCGTGTGCGTGTGCGTGTGCGTGTGCGTGTGCGTGAGCGTGTGCGTGTGCGTGTGCGGGTGCGGGTGCGGGTGCGGGTGCGCGTGCGCGTGCGTGTGCGTGTGCATGTGCGGGTGCGGGTGCGGGTGCGTGTGCGTGTGCGTGTGCGTGTGCGTGTGCGTGCGCGTGCGCGTGTGCGTGTGCGTGTGCGTGTGCGTGTGCGTGTGCGTGTGCGTGTGCGTGTGCGTGTGCGTGTGCGTGTGCGTGTGCGTGTGCGTGTGCGTGTGCGTGTGCGTGTGCGTGTGCGTGTGCGTGTGCGTGTGTGTGTGGGTGTGTGTGTGTGGCAAAAGTTTGCTATGCGATAACTCTAATACTACAATTCCAAAAATTATAATTCTTTCGTATCCTTATGAAGAGCTGATTAGGTTTTGGTTATAATTGGCGAACCGGAAGTACCCACAATTGAAGTTTTTAACAGTTTTTCTTGAAAACACAATGATAAATAACAATATTATATATATATATATATATATATATATATATATATATATATATATATATATATATATATATATATATTAAAGAATATTTTATTCTCTATACGATTTGACTGCTATGCTTCATATTAAATGGATATAGAGTTACAAATTATAAAGAAATTAAATTTCATAAATTAGCCAGCTATGCTTTAACTATGGAAACAGCTACTATATTAAGAAAATTGTGAATGAAAGATGTCAGTGTTAAGTGCAACTGACAGAATATGTTTGTGTTATAATTTTACTGGAAATATAAGATCTTTTGCTAGAAACTTTCTGTATGGAATTTGTATGAAACACATACAACTGCCGGCAGGTAATGTACAAGAAATAGAATCTTTTGCAAGGAACTTTCTGTACGAAATTTATACAAAATACATGGAACTGACGGAAGGTAATGTACTGTATTATTATGTAAATGTATTCTTACAATTAAATAAATTATTAATTTCTGTCCTATATTAGATTTTAAATTTTTAAGATTTTTGTTAAATTTGCTTCATTGTAAAGAACTCTATAATCTTATTTTGTATTAAAACACGTTTGACCTTAAAAATTTTCAAAAAATCGCCTGTGGCGCTTTTTTTCTCACAAATTTTTGATTCATCGATATACAAGCCCTGCATCAAAAGAATTGGCCTACAACCTATTTCTTTAGAAGGCAACTACACATTTATTAATGATAATAATGCATTTAATTTAGGCAATAAATTAATTTCAATAATTCAAAAGTAAGTTTCAGAATAATAATTGACTAAAGTGTAAACAATTCTTTTATATAAATTATTATAATAAATAGATGTAGACCAATTCTTTTGATGCAGGGCTCGTATGTCCCGTATTGTGAAATTATAAATCTAGCAACCCTATTAAAAATATTTTGCAATTATTTCTTCATAGTGGCTTCGTAATAAGATTTTGCACCCGGCCTTACAAGATCTAAGACCGGCACTGGACAGGATTTCAAATTTGATGTAATAATAATTAATACATGAATATGGGGGGATTAATGAGCCTTATAGCCTAATTGGCTGCAAATGAATAACATAAATTAATCAGATTTGCAATAGAACCCCTCAATCTCTGATAACAGATTGCACTGGAGAAGATCCAAGTGCGCGATGTTTGTGATTGCTACCAGCGATCGGAGATGCTTTGAATGCGCTCTAATTGGTAAACAATTTCTGAGCGGGTAGCACTGCTAGCCGTACCACCTACCCATGCGTGTTCGGCGCAGTGAGTGCGGAATATTCAATCAGCTAGTTTATACGTTTGTGTAATTTGACGTTATGAATTAATTTACATAATTTGCTTTCTACATAAATCAATGATACAGGATTTCATAAAATATTGCCTCCCTCCATTACGGTAGTTAAAATGTGGTTTAATAAACAGATATTCCTTGTATATATTGCATTTAATGTTAACACTTATGATTCAGAACAACACATATTGAACTAAAGTGAATTCTCTTATAACTAGAATAATAAAATTTTGTTTGCTATTGATGTACTAGAATGTAATTATTGTCAAACGGTAAATAAGATCGAGTGTACTAAATCACTGATTAATATAATTTATTAATTTGAACAAAAAGATTTTGTTTTCTAAATTCAAAATTAAATGTTTGTATTGGGAGCAACAGAATCTGTTGGCGGCGATGTAAGCACCTGTCATGGCGGCCAGTAGGAAATGTCAAATGTGTTTACATTAGAAATGAGGGTTTTCTGACCCAAAATATTATTAAAAGTTCAACTCAACACGATTTTTAAGTTTGTTCAGTCGAATTCTTTATCAAGAAACACAGTTGACAACAATTCGTAAATTTTGGGTTTAATTACTACTTGTGGCGAACTTGACTTATGGCAATTCTGACTTGGAACTGCAGTCTGTGGAGAGAAATATTAGAAAAATCAATGAATCTATCAATTTTATTTATCAATACTGTCAATAGTTGTATTAAAACTACATACCTGTAAAATATTTATTGTAACGTTTTTATTTATTTGGGTGAACTGTAAATATTAGATAATTATTATTAATTAAAATAAAAGTTTATTATAACGATAAATAGATATTAAATATAATTAAAAGATGATAAATATAATGAACACTACGGTTAGACAAATATTAAACACTAATTAAGACTATGGGCCAGTTGCATAAAACGTTGTTAGCTGATCATGTGTTTAACTACACATTGTAACCATGGATACGTATCAAAAATACATTGGAAAAGAAGCCTTGTCAAAGTTAACAACGTGATTAAAGTTAACAATGCTTTATGCAACTGGGCCTAAGAATATTATAACACACTTAAACACTAAGATTATTTATTTAAACAATATATAACTCATTTATTTATATAATTATATTTATTTATGTTTAGTACTCGTCGACTATCTGTTTATATCCCCAGCTATTTAACACGCAACTCTTATTTATATCAGACTTTACAATGCCTTAGCTAACAGTGCTTATATACTCCGGCATTTGTATTCGAGAAATTTCTAGAGCACTATTCCAGATAAAAACTCAAATACAATAGATTTCATCAACCG
>OY720448.1:95641115-95823615 GCA_963082715.1 Harpalus rubripes | reverse complement strand
TGAATACAAGAAAATAGAATATTTATAGGTTTTGAACACATTTATACCCTTACTGTTGGTTCTACTCGTATGTTGTCCCGAAACTGCATGCAAATTCTGCATTGTAATAGTTTATACATGCATCAACCAAGCACAAACACAATTCGCATCAGTAGTAGAAATTGAAAACTAGTGTACTCATATTACAGTGATACAATGTTGATTTCGTCGTATCTGCAGCCTAAACTTTATAATGAAACCTATTTAATATTTATAAATATAACTTAAACAACGCTGTTATAATTTTTATTTGCCCCTGATTAATTGCTAAATGTTAAAATTATTGTATCGTTTTCACTTCCCCTTATGACGTTTTCTAATTCTGATTATTATTATTATTATTATTATTATTATTATTATTTTGTGTAATAAACGCGTTTTTGCATACGTCAATAGGAATTAAATATTGAAAGAAGCTTTCAAAACTCATAATATAAACATAAAACAATATGAGAAAATTTAGTTCTGTAAAATTTATTAGCAAAAACGTTTCGACAGCGAAGTGCTGCGGGATGAATTTCATCCATTGCTATCCGCGAAAAAATCAAAATGTAGATGGCACTCAAATCGGTTACTGTAATGGGGACAAACAAACTTCATATAACCATTGCGGTATATGAACGTGTGTATTTTTGTATTTAAAAAAATATCTGTGCTAATTTAAATTTTGGTCTATGGAAAGAACATTAGCACATATTCTTTTATATTTAGACGGCAAAATATAGCCGATTATAGAAGGAGACACTGTATTTAAAAGTAAATATATGTATATGGTACACACATTACAAACAGTAAATATATTATTTTTGTATTTCTCTTTTAAATATATGTGATAATTTAAAATTTGGGATATGTAAATATCATTAGCAGATATTCTTTCATATTTAGACGAAAAAATATCGTCGATTATAAAACGAAAACCTATATTTAAAGGTTAATCTATGGTACACACATTATAACCTGGGTATATGCTATTATTACAGCGGGACTTATTATATTATGTGGACTCAAGAATGATACTGAAGAAAAGGAATTATTAGGATTCTGCCTTCAAACGTCTAACTTGAAAGGTGTACTACATAACATCAATATTAAATTAAAAATAAATGTTAGTGAATAATGGCTCTTCCCCTCTGTGCGATATCCTGTTCACAACATATATGTATATAACAATAATAATAATAAACAATTAGTTATACATATTTTATAAATACCTACCTCTTATAAAATCTGTAAAGATAAAATGATCGAACCAATGTCGGACTGGGACATATTTCTGAGTGTGGCGATTTGGATTACCGGGCCCCCTATTCTGAGCCATTCAAAATATTATTAATGAACCAAAGATGGTTCTGAATGAAGGTTTTTTTTAAATACATTAATGAATATAAACATTAAGTAAGGACACAAGATGAACCCAAGAATCCGTGACATTGACGATTAACATGGAAAAACAAATAAAATAAATAAATAAATATATCATCACGGCATATTACCCATTGCTGGGTGTGCCAATCTGCTTTGTATGCAGATATCAGTAATGATGATGACATATTTGTACCGTGCGGGCGTTTACCAGGCGTCACCTCACGGGCACTCATTGCTGGCGTGGAGAGTGCACCACAGGGGTCATTTTTATGCTATTTAAAATTGGAAATATTTGGCGTCGGTCGGGATCGAACCCGGTTCCCCAGATACGCGACCTGACACTCCGGCACGCGGCCGCGAGACCCCAAAACAAATTTATTGAAATACTCCTTGCATGGGGATCTCAAGCAATATAAGAGTTCTGATATCGGGTAAATTAGACAAAAGTTACCCCATCAGAAGACCATTTTAATGGTGTATCGTTATTTGAGAAAAAATACATACATAGACGAAAACGGTAAATTTTGAAATGGTTTATTTTTGAGAATAACTACAAAAAAAATTTAAAGTATTTTATGTATTACCAAACATAACTGTACTAGTTGCATAGAATTACCAGTAATCTAATATGAAAATCGCGTCTCAAACACATATATTTTGGCCGAGATTTGGCACATAGATTAAAAACGCATATGCGAAGTATGCATTACGAAGTTAATGAATTTAAATATTAAAATTATAAATATATTGTTATAATCATTTTTGGAACATTTTCTTTGTTGTAATCAAATCATATTGAATATTTTTAAATACTATTAAAGATAATCTTTTTTTGTAGGTGCAATGTTTATAATTAATTTTCATTTTAGTGCTATCTTTCACAATTGATAATATTGCGTCGATATAAAATGTTAAATGAATTACTATGCATAGCTGTTTCGATTTACATTTTTTTGTCTACAGGACGCTTAGAATTTAAGCCTTGTTGGTGCAATTGGGAATACTTAAGTTTAAGTACAATCCCAAGCGTTAAGGCGACAAAAATTGTAATTAAAATGACAGTTGCAGAATTTAACTCCTACCTTAGGTATTCTGTTTTGTGAATAGATCTCATATTAAATTTTTTAATCCGGAATAAAAATGGAGTTAGTTAACTCTGAATTTAATCATTTTTATGAATCTGGTAATGAAAGTCTACTATAGTATTTTTTTTTGACTCTGTCGGGTCTAGCAATAAAACTAATTATGACAAAGCGGCATATTGCCGCTTACTGCTTGTATTATAACATTGAATATCCACGCCGCTCTGTTGAAATTCTTGGGTTCGCCACCTACTGTGAGTCCTAGATTATAGTAAAATAATCTTACTGTTCCTTGAAGATAAATGCTATTTTTGTATGCTGCTATAGTTTTATTACTAGACCTGACAGAGTATATGTGAAAAGTGAAACGTCACATCAAACCACACAGAACTTAAAACTAAATTTTATATCTACTACATAGTAGATTTTGCACATGCCCGTTGAGCACGTATTTCTAGAATACACTGGCCGGGGTGATGATGGAGTTTGGGGTGAAGACAGGGATAGAAGTAAGCCTATATTGGCGTGTAGTTTTCTTTGACACGCTACGCTTGTTCTCTGGTTACGGTCAGACTCTTGAATTATGTTTATACTTGATCTACAATCAGTTCTTTAAGATTTTTTTTCTCTTTATCATATTGAAAACTATTAACTAAGTATGATAGTTACAAGTTTAGACCGGGCCCTTTCGCTCGCCGGGCCTGTGGCGATCGCCACATCGCCACAATGGCCAGTCCGACGCTGGATCGAACAAACATTTATAAATATAAACTGTGTAATCTTTTCCCCCATTTTTAATATATAATGTTTTTGCTTGAGGAAGTAATTATATTGTATTACTTTACCCTGTATTTTTGGGTTGCAAAATGAAGAAAATACTAGAGACTGATTTTGACAACTATATTTTTCAATTCTTTTTTCAAGACTGCTTTTTTTACAAAATTATTGTTTTTTACAACGCAAACTTATAAACTTATAAACTATATCTCAAACATACTCCCGGCCTTGAAGGTAAGGCCTTCAACAAAGTTTTACAATTCAATTTGCTATTATAATTACATTAATGATAATCTTAATCTACACTTTTGACACTTTGCACAGATTGACCGTTTGATTCACTTATTCACAGCACTGGCACTATCGTTGTTATTGGGAAGAGGACACACCTTTGCAACAGCTCTCTTAATTATGCCTTTTGCAGTTTTGATGCTGATGACTCGGACGACTCCATCGATGCCAGGATGCAGGTCTATCACGCGGCCCAGGGCCCAACAAAGTGGTGGAATATTGTCTTCTTTGATCAAAACAATTTGATCTCGCTGAATGCTGCCGTGATTTGTTTTCCATTTTGTTCTTTGCTGTAGTTCCGATATATATTCTTTCGCCCATCGTTTCCAGAAGTGTTGATTTAATTGTTGTATCCTTTGATAATTTGATAATCTATTGTCTGGTATTGACAATAAATTGGGGTCTGCCAGAGATGTGAGTGTTCTTCCGATGAGAAAGTGTGCAGGTGTAAGTGGAAGTGGATCTGAGGGATCGGATGACATTTGGCTGATTGGACGTGAATTCATTACTGCTTCTACCTGATTTACTAAAGTTAAAAACTGTTCATATGTTAGATGAGCGTTACCGGCTATACGTTTGATATGAAACTTTGCAGATTTAATACCGGCTTCCCATAATCCAGCCATGTGAGGTGAATTGACTGGAATAAATTTCCAATTTATTCCTTCTATATTAAATGATTTTAACAGTGCTACAGCATTGTCTGCAATAAATTTGCCCAACTGTTTTAATTCGACATTTGCAGCAACGAAATTTGCTGCATTATCAGAATGAATTTCTAAAGGTTTTCCTCTACGTGCGACAAAACGTCTAAAAGTTGCAATAAAGGCATCTTTAGTTAAGTCTGAAACTATTTCTATATGAACAGCTCGAGTTACAAAACAAACGAATAAAGCAATGTATGTTTTATAATATTTATTATTTCTACCCTTTCTATCCTTGAGTAGAAATGGACCTCCATAATCGACTCCGCAATATGTAAAGGGAAATGATTGAGATACGCGTTGCGATGGTTGATTACCCATAATTGGATAAATTGATCTAGGTTTGTTCCTAAAACAAGTTGTGCATTTTCTAACAACATATTTTGATGTATTTGTTCCTGACAAAGGCCAATAATGTTCTCGAAGTGAATATAATGTTTGCTGTGGCCCTGCATGTAATAATTTTTTATGTTCGAATTCAAATAACAATATTGTAAAGTGATGTTTTGCTGGTAAAACGATTGGGTGTTTTTTGTTATAATTAAATGAAGAAGCTACTAATCTTCCGCCTACTCTTATTAAATGATTTTCGTCTAGAAAAGGGTTTAGTTTGATTAATTTACTATTTCGTGGTATTTCTGTTTTATTTTCTAAACAATTATATTCATTTTGAAATGATTCTCTTTGAATCATTTTTAATATACGAATTAGTGCTTGTTCTAATTCTAACACAGTGAGAGGGCCTAATTCGAGATTTTGTTTTTGTTTCTTTTTTAAACAGTTAGTTGTGAAGCGCAAACAGTAGGCCACGATAGCTTTTAGCTTGTTTAAATTAGAATATTTATTTAACTTCAGATTATTGAATGTATGGACATTAACGAAGACTGTACTTTGATTTTTAAGCTCTGGTATTTCTTCGCAATTAATATTTAATTTATTTGGCCAATAAATGAAATCTTTTATTAACCAATCTGGCCCATGCCACCACTTTTTGCATTTCATGACTTGAGAAGTTTCTAATCCACGTGATAATATGTCGCTTGGATTTTCATTAGAAGGTACATACCGCCAATTGCAGTTTTTCGTTAATGTTTGAATTTCGGCTATTCTATTACTAACAAATGGTTTTAATAAATTCGATGCGGTATTGATCCAACTTAGTACAATAGTAGAGTCGCTCCACAAAGTGCAATGAGTGTATTTATAATTTGACGATTTTATTACTTTATCTACTAACCGTGATGCTAAAAGAGCGGCACATAGTTCCAATCTAGGAACAGTTAATGGTTTTAAAGGGGCAACTTTTGATTTGGCACATAAAAGATTGCTAACTATTTCAAATTCATTGATGGTTCTAATATAAACACTTGCGCCGTATGCTACTAATGATGCATCACAAAACACATGTATTTCCTTTTTAGTAAAGGTTTTTATTGATACATGTCGATTTATTCTAATATCGTTCAGTTGTGCAAGTTCGTTCTTAAACTTATTCCATTGGTAACTAAGATTTGAAGAAACCGGTTCATCCCAACTTAATTTCTCTAACCACAATTTTTGAAGAAATATTTTTGCTTTTATTGTGCAGACGCTTAGCAAACCTAAGGGATCAAATATTTGCGAAACACAAGATAAAATTGAACGTTTTGTGACACATTTTGAGTTTAAATCTATATTAATTTTATATGTTAGAGTATCTGTAATACATGACCACACTACGCCAAGAGTTTTTGTGGTTTCATCTTTTCCAAATTTTAACACATCATTTGATGATTCTACTTTTAATTGCTTTAATATATTGCTATCATTGCCTTTCCATTTACGTAAATTAAAACATCCTGATTTTAAAATTGTTGATACTGCGTTACAATTTTTAATGAGATTATCTACGTTGTCATCACCTGTCAACAGATCGTCGACGTAAAAGTCGTTGGCAATTATTCGCGAAGCTTCAATGTTTTGTGACTTACACTCTATAGCTAATTGAAATAAGCTTCTTATGGCTAAAAACGGGGCTGAAGTCATTCTGTAAGTTACTGTGTTTAGTGTATACTCTTTGATACTATCAGCAATGTTGAATCGCCACAGAATTTTTTGCAAATCTCTCTGTTTTGGATCTATAAGAACTTGGCGGTACATTTTTTCTATATCCGCGCTAGCTACGTAAGTGTGTTCACGAAATCGAATTAAAATTGATATTAAATCATTTTGAATTGTCGGACCTACCATTTGCAAATCGTTAAGTGACTTACCAGATGATGTTTTTGATGACGCATTAAATACTACTCTGAGTTTGGTTGTTGTACTACTTTCTCTAAGTACTCCATGGTGTGGCAAAAAATACGAAATATTATTATCAAAGCTTTTTGACTCCTGCATATGGCCAAGTTCGATATATTCTCTCAGGAAATCTGAATACATTAATTTTAATTTTGGATTTTTTAACAGATTTCTTTCCATATAATAGAATTGTTTTAAAGCATTTTGTCTAGAATCACCCAGAAGGTTGACTGGTTTGTTAAAGGGTATCGAAACAATGAACCGACCGTCATTATCGCGTTTCATATGTTTATTGAAATGATTCTTACAATCTATTTCTTCCTGTGATTTTACTGATTTTTGAGATAAACATTCTTCTATTGTCCAAAATTTACTTAATTGCTCTTGAATATCTAAGTTGGTTGTTTTTTGCATTACGAAATTACAGTATATTGAGTTTGTTGCTTGCGAAATACTACCGGTAATTATCCAACCTAGAACCGTATTTTGTAATGTAACACCACAGGAACTTAATTTAATTTGTTCTTGCTTTATTAAATTCCAAAACACTTGTGCACCCAACAAAATATCAATTTTTGAGGGAATGTTAAAGTCTGGATCGGCTAATTTAACATTAACAGGTATATGTAAATTTGAGACTTGAATCTTTTTGAGAGGAATTGACTCACATATTGTTGGTAACAAGAAGCAAGAAATATTCGAACTATATTCACTCAATCGCGATTTTAATCGGAATGTAATTTTTGAATTTATAATTGAAGTTGTTGACCCGACACCTGATAGAGCGACATTTGTAGATGTAATTGGTAATCCTAACCTCTGACTAAATTCAGTTGTAATTAAATTAGATTGGGAACCAGAGTCCAAAAGAGCTCTAGCTGTTTGTATCTTTCCTTTCGAATCTATGATTTGTACTAAAGCAGTTGCAAGTAACACTTGTGATTCTGTCATACGCGAATAATGATTTTGTGAAATTTCAATTTCTGAAGAATTTTGTTTAGATGAATCACTAGATCGTGGTGATTCATTGGAAACAGATTTCGACGGTTTGTCAAAATGTAATAATGTGTGATGCTTATTGTTGCATTTCTGACAATATCTGGATTTGCAATCTTTTATTACGTGACCGGGTCGTAGGCAATTTATACACAGACGTTTGTTTTTTACTTGTTGTAATCTATTTTCTACAGACAAATTGTTAAACTCTGGACACGCCCAAACTGTGTGCGAATTAGAACAAAATACACATTTCGCGTTAACCGTCAACAATGAATGACTATAATTTTTTGTATTGAGTTTTTTATCAGCAGATTGATTTTTAGAATGATTACTAATATTATTACCTTCTAATGATTCTAACATTTCAGCACGTGTTTTGAGAAACGATATAAGATCCTGAAAGGTTACTTTTTCCTTAGAGGTAGTATTAATTTCAAATTCTCGTGCAGTTAGTAGATCTAGTTTGCTTGTTATTAAATATACTATAAATATACTATTATTTTCGATATCATATCCTAATTTAATTAACGCGCGATAATGCTGTGTAGATTCGTCTATTAATTTCCGTATACATTTTGCGGACTCTTTTTCTATTTTACGCAAATTAAATAAAGCTTTAACATGATTGTTTGCTAACATTCGTTTGTTGTCGAAACGTTCACAGAGCAACTTCCACGCTTCATCGTAATTGTTTGCTGACGTATCTAACAAGCTGATAATTTTAGACGCTTCGCCTTGTATAGAGGATTTTAAATATCGAAATTTTAGAATATTATCTATGGATTTGTCATTGTGGATAATTGATGAAAAAGTTTCTTTGAATTCTAACCAGTCACTGTAATTGCCATTGAACGTGGGCAAATTAATGGCAGGCAATTTGATATTACTTTTGTTAGTATGCATAATTTCTACTTGCGGCAAATATTCTGGTTTTTCTAATAGTTTGCATTTATTTAACAATGATGTAGATCTAGCTAAAGCTGAGTATATGAGATCGTTAATTACTTTTCTTTCGATTTGTTCAGCTTCCAAATTGTCTGTTAGTGTTTCTATTTCATTTTGTATTCGTTCAAATTTATCTAAGAATACTTGACTAATTCTGTCATTTCTAAATTTCAATTCTATTTGTTTGGTGTCATCTAAGTTTTTATGTGCTACGAATTCAATTTCTAGTGTTGATAAGAAATTTAGAAAACAGTCCAAGTCATTTTTTATTGAATTGCGATTGATTGTTAAATCTGCTAGTTTCATTTCTTTTGATTTCTTTGACATTTGCATAGACGGTAACGATATCAACAATTATGACAGCTAAGGTAAAATACTACAAAACAGGCAGAATGAGTAATACTAGTGTTGTGGGTGTGTGTGTATTCGAAAGGTACTCACTCTCTGTTAGCAGAAATTAGGTTCGACAATTCTTCTAAGTTGTCAGGTTGGTTTCATATATTTTCTTCCTATCTTTTTGATTTACTATCCGGCTCGAAGGACCATTTTATGTTTTTGCTTGAGGAAGTAATTATATTGTATTACTTTACCCTGTATTTTTGGGTTGCAAAATGAAGAAAATACTAGAGACTGATTTTGACAACTATATTTTTCAATTCTTTTTTCAAGACTGCTTTTTTTACAAAATTATTGTTTTTTACAACGCAAACTTATAAACTTATAAACTATATCTCAAACATATAAATCCATGTTTGTAGCATCTTTAAATCTGTAGAAAAATAATGTAATGATATATTTACTACGTTTACACGCAGTTTTGAAAATGGTTTCAGTTTTCAGTCAAAATTATGCAAAACTGTTTACATGCAATTTTCAAAACAAGTTTAAAAATTGAATTGAAATCAGTTTCGGCGCATGCGCATTTAGCAAATGTAAGTGACAGATCCTCTTCACTGCTAATACTTCGTTTTGCTATTATTCCAATTATTTTTTATACTTCGTACCACTACGCACTAAAACTATACAACTGTCAGTATATTTGAAGGTTAGTATCACAAAGCGACAGAAACGTTATGCTCTGTACGCATGCGCAGTATCGAAACTGAATTTTAAGTGTTTACATGAGTAGTTTTGAAACTAGTTTTCAAGTCCAACCCATGAATTTTAGTTTTGGTTTGAGATAATTCAAAACCGTTTTGGCACTGTATACATGGCGTTTTCAAAACTAAAAACGTTTTAAAAACGATTTCAAAACTGCATGTAAACTCAGTAATTCTCAATTGAATAATAGTTACATTGTGGAACTGAGCAATATCTTTTAGATTTACTCATTTTCTTTATGAAACGTCTTTCGCTTTCAATGTAGACAACAACTTGTTATCCTTACTTTGGAACTATTAAATTTTGCCACCAGATGTCAGCTACTTTGAATTTTCCGCGGATATTTATTTAAGATGTACAAGTGGCCAGAACAAAATAGAAGAAAATAACATTGTATTCTAATTTCAAGTAGTAGATATATTCACATAAAAATTTCTTAGTAAAAGGGTGATTATCGAAATTTTTATCATCCTCATCATTTAAGTGTTTTGATTTAGTAATGACATTTCATTAGATAAAGATTCGCTTTAAAAGTAAGTACTGGAAAATGTATTTTTATGACATCATTGTAGTCACGCAAATGTAACTGTAAAATGATGATAAATATCGATTTCGTAAGTTTAGATGGTAACAAAATAACCATAAATATACGTACGTATGTAGGTACACAGTAATGACATCTAGAAATGTTACGTTCGCAAATGACTGTTGAAAGTACATTATGCAAAATCTTTTATAAGTTTTTATAATAAATATGAAAAAAATGTTTACATATTATTACTAATATTTCGCAACTCAAACCGTAGTTAAAATTCATACCAAAGAATGTATAGGTATTCCAAAAAAAAATTTTTTCGTTTTTTATACGCCCACTAAAGATTAATAAAATATATTAAAAAATAATATTCCTCTAATTTGAAAATGTCACGAAATATCTATAAGTTATTTTACAATTAACTATTAAAATTTGTGTCATATTTTGAAAAAGTCACGTGGTCTAAAACAGAGACGTAAAAGTTCATACAGCTTAACACATGACAAACTATCGCCTTCATAGTCTGTTCTTACATCTAGTCCGGACTGTCATATATACGTCAGACACAGGCGTATTTTAAAAATATCGTTCCAACCGACTGTTGTACAATCCGTCGGACTGTTGATATGTTGTTCCTACAGACTTCGGATGAATACATGAATGCATCCACGGACTGTCAGATCCATCAACTAGTCTGTGCTATGTACCATTTGTCAGCAAAATTTTCGCACGTTGCTTTATTAAGTGAACATAATGAGTTATTTGGATTTTGAATATGATCCATAATCATTGTTATCTGATTCATCTAATGAAGAAATGGATTTGATATTATGTTAACCGCGAATAAAAAAAGAATTATTTAGGCATGTAATATGATAAATAATTAATATTTGTTTTTCGATAATTTATTGACTGGTATTTTTTTTGCAGAGGAAACAGCAATTACGTAATTATGATGATATGACAAGTCCGTTGTTCGTTCCAACCAACAAAGTTTCTTACATATGTCTGACTGAGTACATGAACAAGACTTGCGCACTAAACGGTTCATGGATGCGTGCATGAATGCATCTAAACAGTCGAGTATAGGACCAAACCTATAAATAACGTAGTATAATAAATTTAATTAAATCAAATTAATATTAAATATTCTCTATCTAGGATAGTGCGTAAAATTGACGTTTAGTCGACCGTATGTAAAACGGTTATTGTTTAATAACAAGATTTCAATAGTCACACGTTGCCGAGCAGCGAGTATTTTAAATGAAAGTTTATGCAATATTGTTCTTACTAATAATTATTTTTTTATTAATTTGTAATTTTCGTAATTAATTAAATAAAAAGTTTGGCGCCAAAAATAGCCATGAAAAACAATCCCTTACTCCTGTGTCGTAGAAACACATACATTACGTCATTCACAGCCAAAAGAAAAACAGTTTTTCCATCACCTTCGTTTATTTTTGTTATTTAGATAAACACGCGTAGGCGTTAGTTTGTCACATGTTAATAACAAACTTCTAATTTCACATTTGACGTTGACATTTTCCATTATAAATCAGTAAAAAAGTAATAATGGATAATACAGTAATACAGACTACACTCAACTTAAGTCGGACAGTTTACTGAAAGTCAATAGTTGGATGTTGACTGAATTTATATCAAAAAACGATTGTTTTACTGCTGCCGAAATAAGGGGTGTTAAAGAGTTAAGGTAAAATGAAATGTAAAAACCCAACCATCAGCTCTTCGACCTACTACTTTCAGCCACAATTTTCTTTTCTTACATCTTTTGGCATATTTATAAATTCAATAGTAGGTTTGCTCCTAGCAGCAATTTTGCAAGACGGCACAATACGATACTGTAAATTACTCATTTTTTATTGGATTTTTTATTTAACACGAATCAAACTCAAAAATTTGACACTTGTTTGACAACTTTGACAATATACTTATCATAACACTTGTAACAAAACAAAAAGAATTGACACTATAAAGGAACCAATGAGAGTCGATGAAGATGTATGTATTGTGACGTCACATTCTGTTTCAGATCACATGACTTTTTGAAAATATTATCCACATTTCAAAAATTGATTGTAAAATATATGGATATTTGCTGCTATTTTTAAATTTGAGGCTATTTAAATAATAATATTTTTAAAAAATTTAATACAAGGCATGTAAAAATTCTTGCAACAGCCCTATTTGCAAGGGTGCATATTTTGTTATCATGGCAAATTTCTCATTTAATATTGTGATCCTAATGCATATATAAAAGTATTATTTATACTTATTGTGTTTTTAGATTTAATCGTAGATAAAATATTGTACGGTATACACATGCGTAAAGCATCTGGTCACTCACGGCTTTTGAAACCCTCGCCGCGCTCATGTTTTAATTCTGACCCATCCGTGACTAAAGACTAGCTTTACATACTTGTATCGTAAATAATTATTAACAGGTACTTGCCAAAATTAACCATGAAATTTATATTGATGTTTCCCTTCTCCAAAAAAGTCTGAGTGCAAAACCTGTGATGGATGAGAAGCTGTAGAAAGAAAAGATCAGTTGCTTTCTTGATTTCCATTGAATCAATCTTACTCTGTTCATAGCGGGAGATAGCAGAACAACATATAATTTGTTTCTCGACACTTGTTTCCAAGTTTTCTCTTTTTTTCTGTTTCGTTTCGTTTGTGTGGGTTGACAGGTCGACCTGGCTGACTTCTCATAGCAAATCAACGAATTACCTAACACAAAACAAAAGCTTCATGCTTTCTAGAAAACAGGAAAATTTGTGAATTTTTTGGAGAGATCTGGAAATTTATTGTTCGAAACAAACAACGGAATAGCAGTAAAAGTAAACTATGTACTTCAGGCATTTTAAAAAGAGATATATTCTAATTCTGAAATACTGTAACAAGATTAGTTTGTTCACATATTTTTTTGTATTAAAAGAGTAACATAATTTATATTAGCGCTTATTTACGTCCGTATCTCTTTAGCGTCTTAAGAAGTCGCAGATCACAGTACTGATGGCTTATTTTCGAGATTATCGGTGTTTTACAAATGGCCAATTGCAATTGTGTGTGTGTGTGTGCGCGTGCGCGAGCGCGTGCTTGTGCATGTGCGTGTGCGTGTGCGTGTGCGTGTGCGTGTGCGTGTGCGTGTGCGTGTGCGTGTGCGTGTGCGTGTGCGTGTGCGTGTGCGTGTGCGTGTGCGTGTGCGTGTGCGTGTGCGTGTGCGTGTGCGTGTGCGTGAGCGTGTGCGTGTGCGTGTGCGTGTGCGTGTGCGTGTGCGTGTGCGTGTGCGTGTGCGTGTGCGTGTGCGTGTGCGTGTGCGTGTGCGTGTGCGTGTGCGTGTGCGTGTTCGTGTGCGTGTGCGTGTGCGTGTGCGTGTGCGTGTGCGTGTGCGTGTGCGTGTGCGTGTGCGTGTGCGTGTGCGTGTGCGTGTCCGTGTCCGTGTGCGTGTGCGTGTGCGTGTGCGTGTGCGTGTGCGTGTGCGTGTGCGTGTGCGTGTGCGTGTGCGTGTGCGTGTGCGTGTGCGTGTGCGTGTGCGTGTGCGTGTGCGTGTGCGTGTGCGTGTGCGTGTTCGTGTGCGTGTGCGTGTGCGTGTGCGTGTGCGTGTGCGTGTGCGTGTGCGTGTGCGTGTGCGTGTGCGTGTGCGTGTGCGTGTGCGTGTGCGTGTGCGTGTGCGTGTGCGTGTCCGTGTCCGTGTGCGTGTGCGTGTGCGTGTGCGTGTGCGTGTGTGTGTGCGTGTGTGTGTGTGTGTGTGTGTGTGTGTGGCCATTCTTTCGGATTGCATAACTCCAATAACATCTTTCCAAAAATTATAATTTTTGCGTATTCCTCGGTTTTTGAGGTTTTGGTTATAATTGGTCAACCGGAAGTATTCGTATTTGAAATTTTTAATAAATTCTCTTGAAAAAACGCAGTTAAATATCATTTTTAGCCATTGTATGTTATTATAAATATAAAAGAATATTTTATTCTCTATAAGATTTGATTTATATTCAGTAGATATCAGAGCCGTAACAAGGGTTTTGAGCGCCTGTGGCAAAATAAAAAATTTGCGCCCTTACATATCAAGAAAAGAAATGATTATAATTTTCGGAGAATGTGTAACGCCAGAGAGGCAGTATGAGTCTATTCGGAACGTTTTCCGGGTAGAAATCTTGTGGATTATAAAGTGATATTGAGAGCCATCGCAAGGACGCATGAGACCGATCAAGTTATGCCAGATCAATTGACAATAATATTTTCGTTTAACACATTTTACACACACGTTGCACTATACGATATAAATGATGATCTCGGATGACACCTTCGCTAACCTAAATTTGTTGACAGTGAAAAGTCCCTCTAAAGTGTCAAAATTACAGTAAGTCAAACAAATTTTGTAACTCACTAATAGTATTTTTAAAACCTAGCAACCAGTTTTATTTTGTAATAATATCATCACACCTCAAGATATCCTTTCGAGATTGGTGGATTAAAAAGTCTTGTAACTCCGTTATGCAAGCAGCCGCAAATTATTTTCTTCTATTTGTTGGCAACCTATTGTCGTCGGCAAGTGTCAGTTTCGTCTGGGGCGCGAGTTGTGAGACAGCCTGTATACTAAGTAATACCTAATATTGTTTATTTTTTGGGTAATTTTAATTTCTATCATAAATTGTTATTCTGGTTAACTATATTTTAACATAACTCTTTGAGAGCTCATCCTAGGCAAAAAATGTAAGCAGAATCCTTTTATGTACAGGAAATTAATTTTTTATTCTTGAAAAATTTTGATACGGGTCACTGTTTTCAAGAAAATGGCCAATAACTCATTTTTTGCACCTTTGACGGCAAAATCCGGGGTCGCTAAAGGGTGCAAAATTAGTATGTCTTTTTTGGAGGTCCCAATAAAGAATAAAATTCACGCCAGCTTAGAGAGATTTTAGAAATATTTGATCTAAAACCATATAAATGATTAAAATTTTGCGCCCCTAAGAATTTTGCGCCCGTGGCGTGTGCCACCTTTGCCACGCCCTAGTTACGGCATTGGTAGATATAGAGTTAAAAAATTAGAAAGATATTAAATTTCATAAAGCAGCTAGCTATGCTATAACCATGGAAACAGCTACTAAGTATACTGAAAATTCTGGTAGACAGATGTCTAAGTCAAGTGCAATTAACATTGTAAGTTTTATAATTTCACTGGAAATATAAAATCTTTCGTATGAAATGTCTGTATGGAATTTGTACAAAATGCATAAAACTGACGGAAGGTAATATGTAATGGAAATATAAAATCTTTCGCAAGAAACTTTCTGTATGGAATATGTATAAAATACATACAGTGTGTTCAAAAAAAATCCTAACTCGGAGTAGGCTTTGAACAGAGAAACGTGTCTCATCATTAGTCAATTCAAAAGTCAAGTTGTCGAAATTGATCTTGAAATGTAATTTTAAGGAGAAAAGACAATTAAGAAGGATACAGTATATTGACATTCGTCGTTTTTCAATTTGTTTCCATTTGTAAAATAAGATACAACAAGAAATGCTTTGACATATCTCGTCAAATTGAATTTTATTTAAATATTCTTTAAAATGACATACATTTCTTTGTTCATAACCCACTCCGAGATAGGAATTATGTTGAACACACTGTAGAACTGACGGAAGGTAATGTTCTGGCCACATCAGATTTTTTTAAATTTACAATAAGAGCAAGAAAAGCGAACATCGAGTGTAATAATCCGAGGTAATCGAGGAGGTAATAATAATCATTATAACTACATAGTTGTAGTGTTTCACAAAAATCAAGATATACTCTTGATCTTGTCTTGAAATCAAGACAAGACCAAAACAAGAAGTATTTTTTATTTCCCAAGACAAGTCAACAGAGGCGTAAACTTTTAGTTTTGGCTGTGGGTGCACTATTTTTATTTTAGATAAGTGTATATATTTTTATAAATGCAAAGTAAAAATGACATAGTTAATTTATTATGCACATATTAAATTATACGTTTATATGGCTTAATCACAGACTCCCGGTCCAAAAACAACATGATTTAACTAAATTTATCTATATCCGAAAGTGTTCCATTTAGCAAATTTTGCTTCAAAGTGCTTCTACAAAAATAATTTTGTTTATAATAGAACGCTTTGTCCGATTTGAATGAAATTTTGGTATGATAATCCATATGCACATGACATCTTTTCAGATGATATTTTTTGTTATTATTAGTGATCCACTATTCTATGTAATTTAGGTGTCACGACCATGATTAGTTCATAACTTTTTTTTTAATCGACTGGGGGTTAGGGATGGGTAAAAATCAAGAGACTATCAATCTAGCGAATCGATACGATTCGAAACTTTTAATATCGATCTACCATCAGATTTAGATGCAAAATATCGATCTGCAATAAATAGATTACTTATAAAATTGAATTTCAGTTATACTTAGATTTTATAAAAAGGCAACGTTGTAAATTAAAATGGTTTAATTTGCTAATAATTCAGATAATACAACACAAATATGATAAATTGCCACAGACCATAGACCAGAGAATGACAGGAAGAAGTGAAATAGTCAAGTCAAAAATAAATTTAAAGTATAGATTATTGCCGTACCAAGCTAAGAAATGATACAAAATTATATTTTAACGACTTTTAATAAAAAAGATCGATTCGTTCAGTGAAGGTAAATACCGAAAATACAACTTTCGATCGATATTTTTAAAAATTGGTTCAGAATCGTGGGTCCCTACTGTGGGTGCTGTGCACCCACACTTTTACTTACTGTGGGTGCGCGTGCGTCCGTGCACCCACGTAGTTTACGCCCCTGCAAGTCAAGAAAGTATCATCAAGAATCAAGATTTCTTTTCAGGAAATCTTGATTTCTTGACAATTAATATTGTAAATCTGTATTTGTATGTTTTGTGTCTAGATCCTCTTAACGCTTAACTTAAATACTATTATTCAGAAAATTTCGAAATCATGTATTTCTACCTTATTCTAATATGAAAAGAGGAAAGAAGCCATTAGATTTTAGTGCAAATGGACTTATTAAATTAAAAGAGAGAGATATTAATAAAAGTGTATTAGTTTTGCACTGAGACCAATAAAAGGGTAGAGTTTATATCCCTATCTAAACCAACACTATTTTCTTACGTGGAATGAAGTATGATTAAAATTAAATAACGAGAGGTATTGTGTCATATTTTTATTATATTTGAGAGGGAGAAATATTATTTTTGCAATACCTGTACTGTAAGTTACCCATTAATAACAAAATTTAAACACAGTAAGTGGAACTTTTATTGCACAATTGGTTTCCATAGTTACATCATTTACTTACCGTCCACGGTGGATGGTATGTGAAACACTTCATGGTGGACGGTAAGTAAATATATAATATAATGGCTGTTAGTTACGCAGAATTTCAGGAAAATAAATTCAGATTTTTATCAAGCATTTTACAAATATGTATACAGAATTGAATACAAAATTTTAAGCATTTTTTTATTATTATTTTACAAATAGGTAGTATACAGAATTGAATACAAAATTTTTTATCATCTTTTTTATTTATGGTAATGTAAAAATTACAATTTGACAGCTGTTAATTTGAAACCTATTTTTCTTTTTCTTCTATTTTCGCAGGTATTGCAAAAAATAGCTTACTAACCTCGAACTGTAAGTGATTTTTTAGGTCTCGAATGTTTAGGAAATCTCGACCCTACGGATCTCGACATCCCAAACTACATTCTCAACCTAAAAACTATCACTTACAGTTCACGGTACGTAATATACTATTTGGGATAAAACCAATTCCGAATCTGATTAATTTTTCTTTGAAAATCAAGCCAAGACAAGAAATGATCAACAAGACAAGGAATCTTGTCTTGATGAAACACTAGCTAGTTGTATAATATACTTTATGTAAGACTAATGTAATATAAGATTTATATATTATTCCTTCATAATTTTAAATTTATTAAATTTAAAATTTTAAGTTTCGCGATACCAGTATTATCCCATAATTATAGAAATCATACAGATAAGAGTGCAGTTTTTTGTAAAACCGAATCTTAATCCCCTGTTTACGTTTTCCAACAATTTGACAATCATTTAGAGATATCCGGTTGTGCGAAAAGGGGATAACCGACTGTCAAATCAATCCTGAACTTTAACTGGAGATCGTAAAAGGAGCCCTAAATTCAAAATGAGCTTATTTGCGTAGATAGGTAATATTACCCAAGAAAACCCAATTTTCCAACATAACACTTTTTTATTTAAATAACATTTGCATATTAATACCTATATGTTATCATCAATACCTATGCCAATATATTTTTTGTGTGTTGAATCGTTTCACGTTGGGTATGATCCCCTACTCTCAATAACAAATCTGTCACAGTCCGTCAGTCACGCTCCGGCGCCCGGAGTCCTGGCGCCTGGCTCCGGCTCGACGCTCGCGCCTCCGCAGTCAAACGGCGGCCGCGGTGCGGGCAGCAGCGACTCTGTGAGTGTCAGTGTTGCACCATGCACTGCACTCGCGCGCCTACGTGCGTTTGAAAAAGCGCGGGTGACAGGTGACCACGACGACAGGACGAGCTAATAAGCAAACGGATTATGGTAAGTGGACAATTCACTAGTAATTTAAGTCGTGAATGAATGGTTTAATTTTTTTATTTATTCTAAAAAGATAGTGGGTTTCTATATTACCAAAAAATTGTAGAGTAAATTATGTGATTTTAAATGTTTTATAACATAAGAATTATGGTAATTGGATAAATCAGTAAGTATGTGAATGAATGCTTATATTCTTTTATTCATTCAATAAACGCTACTGCCCAATGCTTTGATACAGTAATATCTATTTTTATTTAAAATTTGTAAAGTAAATTATGTGTTTTTTAAATATTATGCAACATTTTTTAAAGAATTCATTTTATTTCATACTGTCGGTGTAAGTTTTTTGTTATTATTTGTAGAAATTATTTATTATAGTTATAATAATATTTTAACTTTTGAGCATTAAACGGTATATTAATTACGATTACGAAAATGTTATTATGTATTACACAATGTTATGAATTTTTATGGTGTGCATGTGTGTAATTTTTACCACTTATTCTGTATGTAATAATATCAATGCTATATTTTTCTTTTAACCGAAAATTAAATTAACATAGATACAGGTTTACTAGAGATAAATATCAAAATTACACAAAGCGTATGATGCAAATCTATATTTAGAACGATTGTAGTAATTGTCAAATTTTAGATTCCATAATTAACTAGAACTTGAGAATTAAATTAAATATGCGTAGATAAGTTTTTTAATTTTAATGGTAAATGTAAGGGTAATTTTTATTATTATTATTATTATTATTATTATTATTATTATTATTATTGATCTATAAAGTTAAGTTGACACTCTATGTACGTCGATATGAATGTTTTTTTTATTTTATTTTGTTTATTGAAAATTTTGTATTTGTAATATTTCTTATATAACAAAGAAAAATAGAAAATGCAGATATACAGGGTGTAAATGAAATAAGTGCATTAATTTTAACCAGTAATGTAACTCGATGAGAGCAACAATATTTTTAATAACTTTTTTTTCTAAGTCTTTTAGATTTTGAGTTAAAATTCTTTAAAGATTTGCTGCATATTTCGTTACCCGCTCATGGAGAACAAATGACAGCTGCCATTCAAGTGGGATACAAACAGCTCAAAAATTGTCGGTTATCGGTTACACTTACAGTCACAGTAATTAATAAACGAATCAAGGGAAATAACATTATTATTAATTAATACGTAATAATACAATTTTTAAAATAAATAAATTTAAATTTTGGATAACAAAATTATAAAGTTGTGTATTGAAACAGGCTTTTTATCACCTATGAATAGTGTGAATAGAGGAAGACAAGGAGGGACGGGGTAACTAGAGGAAGAGAAAAAGCATAGTTATTAGGTTATGAGATAATTATTTATCGTCGACAAATCATTATAGTTTAAATTCGTTATTCAAAAAATGTAAGTACAAACTTTTGTCCATTTAAAAGCAGTACATGAGTACCAATAATTAGTCGTCCATTTATTGTTCCCCAAACATTTTTTAATGAAAATTTTTACAGCATTTTCGTCTGTCAAGATGTGTATTGTGCATAATAAATACACCTTCCCAAGTAAATTCAGTCTCATGAATGAACATTATGAGCCATTCCCAAAATTGAAGTCTCTTATGTGCTGAAAACATTGAACTTTTTGCACATGGTATGGATACAACTGTTGCTTTTCTAAAAATTGTCATATGTGACACTCCGTATTGTGATAAAGATGTACAAGATTAACAAATGTGCGAATATTAAGAACAGAATGATTTGGAGATGATTTGGAAACGCTCCGTGTAAATGCGTTGGCAACTCCATGACACTGTCTTTATGTGAACCGTGATATCAAGTAAAATGTAGTACAGATACGAGTAAAAAATAAATAAATAAACCATAGGTAAGTGATTACAATGTCTGTGTACTCGCATTTTGACAGAATTTTACCTTATAAACAAGTTTATTACTAATGTCAAAATTTAATTGCACCAATTGACAGGACTGTCAATTGCTAAAACAAAATTTTTCATAGCTATTGCTGCTGCATTCAATTATCACAAAAATATTTGGAACGACTCGTCAATTTATGGGGTGGTAAAAATGCTAAAAAAATATGCGATTTCGAGAAAAAGTTATTAAGAAATATTGTTGCTCTCGATGAGTTATACTACTGGTCAAATTTAATGCACTTATTTCATTTACACCCTGTATTTTATTTTTCTTTAAATCACTAATTCTAAAAGAGAAACGAGTTTTTAGCTGGTTTCTAAAAAAGTGATATAGTAGTAGCAGTAGCACCAAGTCATAGTAAAATACATATGTATAAGACAAAAAATAATATCGTATGAAAGGGCATAACCTTGTATGCCATAAAAACTAAAAGAAATAGCACATAACTTCCCAACACTTCCATCTTCCATAGGTACCTATACATACCCGTATTTGTGACCTCGGAAACGATAAGAGATACGAATTCGGTTGAATGGGTCACGTGATGCAACTTAGGGGGGCCATCTTAGATGTGCTTTTGTTTTACAAAAAAAATATAGGTTACTATGTGATGGCGCAAAACTGAATTTGGTCGATTTTTACTTTCCGGCACTTTTAAGTAAGGAAGGTATTGTCTGGTCAAAAAAATCGATGATGAGTTTTTAATGAATAAGCAGGTTTTAGGGTCCCTAGAATACGATTTTACTATTTTTAAGATGATGTCTGTATGTATGTATGGGTGGATGTATGTATGTATGTATGTGTGTGACGATTTCTTCGGATCGCATAACTCCAATATCACCTTTCCAAAAATTATAATTTTTTCGTATTCGTTTTCTTTAGATCCGTATGAAAAGCTGATTAGATTTTGGTTATAATTGGTCGACAGGAAATACCCTAATTTGAAGATTTTAGCAGTTTTTCTTGAAAAAATGCTATTAAATATCACTTTTTCACATTTAATGTTATAAATATTTAAGAATATTTTATTCTCTATACGATTTGATTACATCATATACTTCATATTCAATGGATGGGTTAAAAAATTATAAAGAAATTAAATTTCACAAAGCAGCCAGCTGTGCTATAAACATGGAAACATCTACTACATTTAGGGTGGATTGCATGAAAGTGGGTTAACCCTCGAGTTACGCTAACCCAGGGTTACATACACAAACAGAGAGTTTTCAGACTATTTGACAGCTAACCTCGGGTCAAAAAATAACTCACCGATTTGCACGGGTTAACCCACAAATAGCAAAATGCATTTGGCCGACAGTTGTCATTTTACGCGACATATTTAACACAAAACACAAAATTACTTTTTTTGTTTAAATATGACACGTGAAATGGCAACTGTCAGCCATATATATTTTGCTAATGTGGGTTAACCCGTGCAAATCGGAGAGTTATTTTTTGACCCGAGATTAGCTGTCAAATAGGCTGGAAACTCTTTGTGTATGTAACTCTGGGTTAGCGTAACTCGAGGGTTAACCCACTTTCATGCAATCCACCCTAAGAAAATTCTGATTGACAAATGGCAGAGTCAAAGTGCAATTTACATATATGTTCGAATTATAATTTTACTGGAAATATATAGAATCTTACAAGAAACTTTCTGTATGGAATTTGTACAAAATACATAGAACTGACTGAAGGTAATGTACGGGAAATATGGAATCATTTGCAAAAAAATTCTCTGTGTGGAATTTGCACAAAATACATAGAACTGACGGAAGGTAATGTGCTGGCCACATCAGATTTTTTCATTTTAAAATTACTTCTAAACTATCAGTAATCAAGAAAAATGCTTCAAATAAAAAAGTTGCATATTTTTATTGTCTATCCAGTGATGTACTAAAATTATTTTTTATCAGTAAATTTTCAAGATAACACAATCTTACATTTTTTAATTGAATGCATATTTGACTCTTATTTTGGAAAAATACTTACATTTTTCTATTTCGATTGGTTTAAAGGTTATTGTATTTTAAATTTGTGTTACCCTTCAAATCTTAGATTTTCTACATTTTTCTAGAAATATCCTTTTTTTGTCATGACTTATTAGTTTTTCAAAATAGTATTTTATTTTACTTAAGTAACTTATTACATACCTATCTAGATTCATAATTTAATTTTAATTCTATATTTATAAGTTAACGTAAGTAGGTACACCAGGTATGATTTAAAAAATTATTTAAAATACAATAACCCTTATACCAATCGAAAGAGGCAAAAACATGTAATTTTAAAGTAAAAGTCAAATTTGGGTTCCATTGAAAAAAATCTGATGTGGCCAGCACATTACCTTCCGTCAGTTCTATGTATTTTGTATAAATGTCATACAGAACGTTCCTTGCAAAAGATTATATTTCTTGTATATTCCCCTTAAGGCAGTTGTATGTATTTTATACAAATTCCATACAGAAAGTTTCTAACAAAAGATCTTATATTTCCAGTAAAATTATAACATAAACATACTGTCAACTGCACTTGACACTGACACCTTTCAATCAGAATTTTCTTAAGCAGCTGTTTCCAGAGTTATAGCAAAGCTGACTAATATATATGATATTTAATTTCTTTATAATTTTTTAACTCTATGTCCATTTAATATGAAGTATAAAATGCATTCAAATCGAATAGAGAATAAATAATTCTTTAATATTTATAATAACCGCAAATGTGAAAAAATGATATTTAACACCGTTTTTTCAAGAAAAACTGTTAAAATCTTCAAATGAGGGTACTTCCGGTTGACCAATTATAACCAAAATCTAATCAGCTCTTCACATGGATGTAACGAAGAGGAATACGAAAGAATTGTAATTTTTGGAATTGTAGTATTAGAGTTATCGCATTAGAAAATTTTGTCACACACAGACACACACACACACACACACACACACACACACACACACACACACACACACACACACATACATACACACACACACACATACAGACATCATCGTAAAAATAGTAAAATCGTATTCTAGGGACCCTAAACCGTGCTTATTCATCAAAATCTCACCACCGAATTTTTTGACCAAAGACAATACCTTCCTTACCTAAAGGTGACGGAAGGTAAAAATGTAAGTTTGTGTTATAGCTCGGAAATTTACCGATAGAAAAATTATATTCGTCCGCCACTGCACAGACAACAAAAATATCTAACATTTTTATTTAAAATATTTTTCTGTATTACTTATAGTTTAAAAGTAATTCAAAATGAAAATATCGACCAAATTCAGTTTTCCGCCACTTTCTAGTAACCTATGAAAATTTTTGGGGAGACAAAAGCACATCTAAAATGATCCGCTAAAGGTGCAGCACATCGCCCATTTAACCGAATATATCTCTTATTGCTTCCGAGATCCCAAGGATGGCCTTCGACATCCGGACACCCGTATACAAAGTTTCTTGAAAAATATTGTATTCCGAGTAAAATTACTATACACAGGGACTAAATTGCACTTGAAACTGACACCTGTCAATTAGTAGTATTTGAACATCTTAACTGTTTCCGTAGTGCAGCATAGGTTGTTCGAGATGCAGACTGGAAGTTACCTGCTTCCACTCTGACGTCACTAAAACTTCGGGTTAGTTTTACTTTTGCGTGCGTAAGTATAAAAACAATTCTTGTACCTATGTTCTCATATTAAAACATATTTTTCAAAGTTGTAGTTGTAGGCAACGACCCCACTATTTTATTCAAGTTTAAAAATTATTTTTACCTTCCGCCGCCTAGGTGAGGAAGGTATTGTCTTTAAGCACGTTTTAGGGTCCCTAGAATACGATTTTACTATTTTTATGATGATTGTATGTGTGTGTGTGTGTGTGTGTGTGTGTGCGCGCGCGTGTGTGCGTGTGCGTGTGTGCGTGTGTGTGTGTGTGCGTGTGTGTGTGTGTGTGTGCGCGCGTGTTGTGCGTGTGTGTGTGCGCGTGTGTGCGCGTGCGTGCGTTGTGTGTGTTGTGTGTGTTGAGTGTGTTGTGTGTTGTGTGGTGTGTGTGTGTGTGTGTGTGTGTGTGTGTGTGTGCGTGTGTGTGCGTGTGCGTGTGTGTGCGTATGTGTGTGCGTATGTGTGTGCGTGTGTGTGTGTGCGTGCGTGCGTGCGTTGTGTGTGTTGTGTGTGTTGTGTGTTGTGTGTGTGTGTGTGTGTGTGTGTGTGTGTGTGTGTGTGTTGTGTGTGTGTGTGTGTGTGTGTGTGAGTGTGTGTGTGTGTGTGTATGTGTATGTCAAAAGTTTGCTCTGCGATAACTCTAGTACTACAATTCCAAAAATTATAATTCTTTCGTATTTCTCTTCGTTACATCTATATGAAGAACTGATTAGATTTTGGTTATAATTGGTCAACCGTAAGTACCCACATTTGAAGATTTAACAGTTTTTCTTGAGAAAACAATGATAAATAACATTTTTTCACATTTAATGTTATTATAAATATTAAAGAATATTTTATTCTCTATACGATTTGACTGCATTTTATACTTATTAAATGGATATAGACTTAAACATTATAAAGAAATTAAATATCATAATGGCACAAAATTGACCCCTGTGGTGCACTCTCCACGCCAGCAATGAGTGCCCGTGAGGTGACTCCTGGTAAGCGCCCGCACGGTACAAATATTTCATCATTACCGATATCTGTATATAAAGCCGATTGGCACACCCAGCAATGGGTAATAAGCCGTGATGATATATTTATTTTTTATAAATATCATAAATTCGCCAGCTATGCTATAACTAAGGAAACAGCTACTATATTAAGAAAATTTTAAATGAAATATGTCAGTGTCAAGTGCAATTGACAGAGTATATTTGTGTTATAATTTTACTGAAAATATAGGAACTTTCTGTGTGGAATTTGTATAAAACACATACAACTGCCGGCAGGTAATGTACAAGAAATAGAATCTTTTGCAAGGAAATTTCTGTACGAAATTTGTACAAAATACATGGAACTGAGGGAAGGTAATGTGCTGGCCATATCAGATTTTTAACTTGTTTCAAATTAAATTCATTTTTTTTAAATAAATATTAATTTTTTCTTCTATTCATTCCAAATATTTTTTTTGGTTTATTTTGCATTTGATATTTTTATTTTTAATAACATTCATTTTATTTTGTTATTATAAAAACTTGGTAATGACAAATTATTTTTGTTTTAAATGATTTTAATTTTTTCGAATAAAAGATTAATATATGAATAGAAAAAATATTATATTTTAATAATTTCAATTTCCTAGATATCGGGCCGGTTATATGAAGGTCTACTTAAAAATTTACTTCCAAAGTAAATTTAATTGAATGGACAAATGCAATCTGATATTTTGACAGCAATGATTTTAATGTTATATGAACATAAAAACTGATACGAATTTGTTTAATTAATTAAATTTACTGTAGAAGTAAATTTAAGGGAACATTTACACACCACTCTTTCATTTGATTATTGTAGATAATTAATTATTCATTATAATTTTTTTAATGAATGAGTTATCTATTTAAAATCATTCGAGTTTATGTTATTGTCTGTATACGGTACATACTAAATAACTAAGTAGTCTTAATAATTGTCGAACAGTAGCTCGAGTGGATTGCTTGATTTAATCTTCATCTGCAGTCTCGGTTGCACTGAGAACGATTGTAAACCAAATAAAAATAATGTTTATTCATCCAACTATTTACGCCAATTACGGAAGAAAAATATAACAATAAAAATGTATGTAAATATAAAAATGAACAAACTTGCACAAATAGCTGCTTGCAAATATAAAATAAATAAAGGAAAAAATTGGGTTATAAAATAAAAATTTCTTTACAAAAATATAAAAACAACTGAAATTTACAATAAATGTATTACACAATAAGGACAAAAAGTAAATGTAAAATGTTGCCTACGCAGTCTTATATTCCTCGATAGTCCTCGACTAAGCTTGCGACTAGCCAGTAATCTCGAGCTAATGTATTAATATGATAATCTATTCAGATTATTACAATTTATTTCGAATAATACATTGTTTGATCGGGCGACTAATTACCAAAATTATAGAATTTAGTACACATTTTTGCACGATCGGATTATTTTTTATGTTTACCGATAGTGTTTCCAAGACAGTAGGTCTTATTTACAAATTACTGAACGGTAAGTGATGTGACTCACGTCGGTAAGCGATGTGCTTCACTTACCGTTCAGAAGGCGGGACGGTAATAGCTATTAACATACCTAGGAATGTTATGTATATCATGACTACCGAAGATGTCGGTTTGAAATTTTAAGACATCTAAGGCTTGTTATGATTTATAACATCCGTGGTTTGTTCAATAGTTTATCGGTTTCAGAAAATTAAGACATTATTGATAAATATCATTTTTTGAAATTCTTTCATTAATGCTACTTTCAGATTGCTATGGTTAACAGAACAATTATTTTGACATATGTCAATATGACAAATATTTAAATTATGTGTTTTGTTCTACATGTTTATTACTTTAGAATAAAGTAGAGCGTATTTAGAACGACAGGCCAACGTTATCTGTATGTATTATTGAAGAGCATTATATTTTCATTTTATTTTATTTTTATTTTGTAGACCGTAGTTGACAAGTCAATATGGTAATAATATTACCATAAAGATACAGTTATTACTTAGTTACCAGCCTACTTTTGTACATGTAAACAATGGAATAATATCCTGAAACCGGTAAATAAACAAAAACAAAAATCAAAGCTTACTTCAAAAATGACACCTAAAATTTTTTAATGTCAAAATAATTTTCAAATCTTATTTTTCTTTTGAATTTTGTGCGTCGATCGTACAAAAATAGTATAAGCATCACGAACGTTAAGGAATTACTGATCTGAGACAAAATTGGGACCTTTGCTTCGCTCAGTTCCCAAACATTTGTCTTCGATCGGTAAACTGTCCTTACCGTTCTTAATACTTAATATACTATTACGTATACATATACACTGACCAGCAAAAAAAATCGCACCACCTTCAGTCTTATCAAACTTCAGACGTTGAATTTGTTCCATAAAGCAAAACCGTTTGCACATTCCTCAGTCAACTTTTTAAGACAAAATTTATAGTCGTCATAGGCTGAAACTGTTTTTTTGTTAATTTTGAAAATACTTCGTATCTCGTTTATTATGAAAGATAAGAGATAAAAAAAAGTTTAAACAATTTTTTTCGGTATCTTAAGCCCGTATGTCATGATCCATAATTCTGAACAGAATTATGGACATAATAGGCTATATGACCATTGTCGAATTGAAGGAAATAAAGTTAAAAATTAAAAATTAACCGTTGTGACTACCAATAATAATGATAAAAACTATATATTATCTTAATTTCAGAAAATTAGTATTTGAAATAAAAAATTATGTAACGGCGCCATATCTCTGACGTCACGTAGGAGAATGAGAAAGCAATTTACAAAGCTAAAAGTGGGAATTTAATGAACTGATTTTTTTACTTAATGATATCGATTAAATGTTCTCAATGATAAATTAGTCAAATTATTAATGAAACAATGTATAAATAAAAATATTTTGATATTACACAACAGATTGTTTTGGTGTAAATTTGGATTACATTGAAATGTCAATGTCATACCTATATGACAACTTCCAACTCATAAGGTTTTCGAAAGCTGTTTACATACATAATTTTAAAAATGAAACTTGGGTTCTTAAAAGCAGATTCCAGTGATTTGCCAAATGTAGATTATTCTATGATTGATGATTTTTATCGAATGAGTTCTAATTTTTCTACGTGACAATTATTAATGTTTTTCTACAACAATAATTGAACGATTTAAAAAATATGGGTATTTTTATTTTTTATAAAGAATCATAAAATGGAAGAAAAAAATTGGTCATATAGCCCAATTTAGACAGAATTTTATAGACGGTCGCATACAGAAATTTTTATCAAGGATTTTTTCTGTCTACAAAGTTCTATTTTTATCGACTGAAAGTGCGCGCGTGTTTTGGCATGTGGCAATTGGCAGTACAATTTTTGAAAATTATTATGTTCGTTGATTATTGTGTACAGTTATAAATTTAATAAAATATTAAATTAGGATTCGTGAGCAAGTAAGTAGCAAAACTCATAGAATATTATGAAGAACATCCATGTTTGTAGTCAAAATCATGAAGCAAATTACGTTCACTGTGGCATACAGAATATCTGTAGGTATACACAAAATTTTGTCTACAAATTTGTTTATAAAAATTTGTTCAGAATTCTGTCCAAAATTATAGATCGTGACAAACGGGCTTTATGTAGAAGAATGTGGTGGTACCATTTGGGTTGCGTTATTATGTATATGAAACATTCCCTTATTTTTGTTAACTCTAAAAATAGCTCAAATAAAAACTGAGTTTCATTCATGATGAGATCGAGACCCCACTATGGTGTAATATAGTTTCCACAATCTAATATCCCATATCTGAAAATATATCTATTGAGCAAAGCACGTTGGAATGGTCTTTTAACTAAATTAACCTAACTGTACGTAACCTATATTGGAACCGGCCGAAGTTTACAAAGTAATAATAGTTGTTGAGATTGTCATTCCACTATTTCCACCACTGAATAGGTAGTGACAACTTTGTACCGGGCCATTTTACCCATCAGGGTTATACATAGCTGACTTGACTCGGGGTCGGGCTTATACTTTTTTCTGAAAATAGGAAACACATGCAATGTTACACATTATTGGTCTTTTCATTTTGGATTTAAAAATATTAAATATGGTGTTTTATATTACAATTTTTTATAAATAAGTTGAAACTATTGCACGAAAACTTTGTTGGTATTACTGTATGAAGTTATAAATAATTTTATTATTTTATTTATTGACATACATGAATTGTTATTCTATGACAATTCATCAACAATAAAATATTTACATAATGTACCTAAAAGACTTTAATCTTTTAGCAAATTTTCTATTTTTGCGCCTTTGTTGGAAGGAATTTAATATAATATATTCATAATATAATTAAATTAGGCACGTATTTAAGCGTTTATTATTTTATTCAGTTTTTCCAGTATTTTATTTAGTTTTGTTTTGTATTTTATGTTTAGTGTAAATAATAATTGTTCAGTAAAATAATGTTTTTGTTCAGTATATTATCCTATTTGTTTTGTATTTTATGTTTAGTGTAAATAATAATTGTTCAGTAAAATAATGTTTTTGTTCAGTATTTTATCATGTTTGTTCAGTTATATTGTTTTGTAAAAATCCAACCCAACCCAACTCAAACCAATCTAAACCCAACATCGCACCACATTGCACCGCACTCCACTTTACACATTTACTTTACACACTTAACTTAACCTAACCTAATTTAACCTAACCTAATTTAACCTAACCTAATATAACCAAACTTAACCTAACGAAACGTAACAAAATACAACAAAATGTAACGAAATGTAATGAATCATAACGAAATGTAACGAAGTTAAGAAAACGTAACGAAACGTACCGCATCGCACCGCTCTACAACGCACCATACCCCACGCCACCCCACCGTAATATAACCCAACCCAACCTAACCTAACAAAACCTAATAAAACCTAACATAACCTAACCTAATGGAACGCAACGAAACGTAACGAAACACAACAAAACGTAACGAAACGTAACGAAACGTACCTTAACCCAACTTAACCTAACCTAACCAACCCAATCTAACATAACCCAACCTAACCTAACCCATCCCAACCAAACCTAACCTAACCTAACCCAACCTTACCAAACGAAACGTAACGAAATACAACAAAACGTAACGAAACGTAATGAATCGTAACGAAACGTAGCGAAGTTAAGAAAACGTAACGAAACTTACCGCACCGCACCGCTCTACACCGCACTTCACTCCACCCCATCGTAATATAACCCAACCTAATATAACCTAACCTAATGGAATTCAACGAAACGTAACGAAACAACAAATCGTAACCATACGTAACGATTCATAACGAAACCTAACGTAACTAACCCAATCTAACTGCGGTTGCTGCCATGACAACGGCCGCGAAATGAATTTTGCGGCCGTTACCATAATAACAGTCACAAAATCCAATTTCGCGGCCTGTATTGCAGCTGCGAAATGATTATTTCGCGTCTGGTTGCACAAAATAATATACATGTATAAATAACTATTGTGAAAATGTCAAATATCAAAATAAATTAAATTTCAAATGTTTATTAAAACTGTTTCAATTACCGACGTTGATATTTAATTATTTCTTTCAATAATAATTTTAAATAATTGTAAATTAATGCGAAATAGGAAAAATAGTTTGGAAAACACGTATTACAATTTCCGATTGTAATACTCGTATTTTGCGTAACTCGCTCAAGGCTCTATTACGCAAACTGTACCCGTATTACAATAAGGATCATTGTAACACTTGTCTTTCAATATACTACTTTTTTATTCATTAGTGTATATTAAATTGTAGGGAATTTAATTAATAGATTATCTTATTAGTGCATTGAATTCAATTACACAAAAGGAAGAAATTACTTGGTTACACACACTAACTTCATCAAACAATACACTATAGGTGTTGATTATCTGATTATCCGAGAATAGATTATGAGGTTGATTAAGGCTGGCATTATCACACTTGATTATCTCCTACCCATGCATTATCATTATCATAAAGGTTTAGACGTTAATATTTAGTTTAACAATGTACATCTACAGACCATAGTACGAGTAATAATTGAAGCATTTAAATTCAATAAAAATCTAAGGATCTTTTTTAACTCCCGTCCTACCGTAGGTAAGGGAGGTAATGTGAACGTGCCAAAAATTCGATGGTGAGTAAATAAGCACGAATTAGGGTCCCCACAACACGTTTTTACTATTTTTACGAAGTGTGTGTGTGTGTGTGTGTGTGTGTGTGTGTGTGTGTGTGTGTGTATGTGTGTGTGTGTGTGTGTGACGATTTTTTTCTTCCAAATATATCTATTTTCCGTATTTAAGCTTCCTGCATACATATAACGAGTTGATTAGATTTTGGGTAAAATTGGACAAATGGAAGTGATACTTTACTTGAAACCCAGCACAGTTTTTAATGAAAAACTATATTAAAATATAATCCAAAACTTTTCAATTTTAGTATTTCAGACTTTTATATCATGGGACACAACATATTAGATTTTGGCTAAAATTAATCAACCAGAAGTGATACTTTACTTGAAGCTCGGAACAGATTCTCGTGAAAAATATATTATGATATTCTCCAAAACTTGTGAAATTTAGTATTTACGACTTTTATATGAAGGGGAACAACATATTAGATTTTGGATATAATTGATAAACCGGGAATGATACTTTACTTGAAGCTTTGAACAGATTTTTGTGAAAAATATATTATATTCCAAAACTTGTCAAATTTAGTATTTAACACTTTTATATAATAGGAAGAAACATATTAGATTTTGGGTAAAATTGATAAACTGGAAATGATACTTTATTTGAAGCTCTGAACAGATTTTCGTGAAAAATATATTGATACAATCCAAAACTTTTCAAATTTGGTATTTAAGACTTTTATATTAATGATAACGACATATTAGATGTTTTCTAAAATTGATAAACCGGAAGTACTACTTTACAGGAAGCTATAAACAGATTTTCTTGAAAAAATATATTAAAACATGATCCAAAATTTCTCAAATTTGGTATTTAAAACACGTGTATAATTTGAAACAACATTAGATTTTGACTATACCTACATGATAAACCGGAAGTGGTACTTAATTTGGAGCTCTTAACAGATTTTCGAAGAAAAACATAATAAAATATAATCCAAAATTTGGTATTACAGACTTTTCTATTTATTGGAACAACAAATTAGATTTTGTTTACGTACGATCAACCGGAAGTGATACTTTACTTAAAGTTCATTGCTATTTCAAACATGGAATTGACGGAAGGTCATGTGTTGGCCACATCAGATTTTTTATACATATATTAATATTCACATCTGTTTTACTTTTTTAAGTAGTTGCCCAACATTTAAACACGCCGATGTATGATTCAAAATACAATAATGCCTAGATTCATAATATTTTGGCTAGTTTACATTTTCAACAAATTGTAACACCTAAAAAATGGTTCTTAAATAGCATACTAGAGCAAATGGCGGGCCAGTAAATAGCACAGTAGCACAGCTGCACGAAATATAGCAGGGAGCAGGTAATAGAGCTGAGCTAATGTTACACTCTACAACTACAAGTCGTTGAAAACATACGACACAAGCGCAAGTGAGTACAGCACTCACAGCACGCATGAAGAGCGCTTGTGCGTTTGAAAAGAGTCGTTCAAGTAAACGACTCTGAACTTTTGGCACTCTGAAAATGAACTTCGTAAAATCCAGTGCGTATAGAAAAGCCTATCTTGCAACATATGGGACAATACTCTACCAGAAGAATGTGCAGGGCTTGTGGATACAATATCTAATAGAATTAAAGTTGGTATTACCAATAAAGGCGATGCAACTCAATATTAAATGGCGGAATACTTGAATAACATATTCAGTTTTTGTAAGTTTAAAATCTATTTTATAATATTCGAAACAAATTTGTAGAAATTTTTCTCCATTTGCGTATATTTTACTAGTAAGCTCGTACTTTAACTCTTTTTACTTTTATCCCACTTTGTAAATAATATTAAGTCCCACCTTTCACTTAGCACCATTATAATTTACCCGAGTTAAATTATAAAAGTTTTAAACAAGTTTATATTAAATAATGCTGCGGTTTTGATATTAATTAAAAAATTGTAATTCTAAAGTTCAGAGTATAAAGTTTTTAATAGTACCTACATAATAAAAATTATCTTTATTTAAATACAACCAAAACAAGAATATGAAAATAACATATCAAAAAACAAGGCAATATAAACCAATACATTATTACTGCAATTAGGTAAATAATAGTTATTTGTAAGGTCGCCAAATCACTCTTTAGCGTTCCGAGATAAAAACTAATTGGCTGGTAGCACGAACGTAGATCTAACACCGGTTTTAACTAAAACCATACCAACGAATTTTGGCATATAATTCAGGGTTATCAACGTACAAAATAAACCGAAAATGAACCGACAGCCACAGTCAATAAATTTAAAACTGTTTAATATGATTTTTGTCTTGCCTTCTTTGCAATATAAACAATAGAGGACTACAACGCAATAGAAATTAGGAAAATATATTGAAAGCATATGCTTAATAAATAATAAATATTAATAAAGAAATAAAGCGACATTATTGAAATACTTCGGAAATAAGGGGATTTTTGTTATAGCAGCTCGTCACTCATATGAAATCCATATATATTATTTTGATTGGCGACTCAAAGACGGCCTATAAATATATAACGAATACCCAGTTAGGAGCGGAGCCTACTACCAATAGAAATAGAGAAATTCAAATAGCGGAGGCGTGGCTATCAGTCCAGTAGTGCAATTCTCAAACAGTTTTTATTTAAATATAAATATTTTGCATTAAAATTAATAATTTAATACATTTCCAATTATAAATCAAGTAGACTTGTACAGTATAATAATATTCATTTATTTTTTATAAATATAATTTAGAAATAGCATATATTTCAAGAACATTTAGGTCCACGAAGAAAATAATTTGATATAAAAACTTATATTCGTTACGTCACATCTATATTTTCAAATTTCGGAGGACTATAACTTGCTTATTAATAGGAATTTTTTCACCGGAATTTTACTGACAGTCTTAGTTTTACTTAAACATTCAGGTGATATTATATTTAAAAAATGGTGGAATCCCCTATAAGAAATAATGTAGCCAAATTTGTTGAATGTGGTTGTCAATACATTTTCGAGTTAGTCAGCATATTGGCAACACTGATTATGTTAATAACCCTGAAGTATATGCCAAGTCGTTAGCATGATTTTAGTTAACACGGGTGTTAGAACCACGTTCGTGCTACCAAACAAAGTTGTAATATTTTAGAAACCTCGTTGGCTGCGCTGAGCACCGAAATTTTCCGAATACAGTTGCTGGACCAATCGCATTCGTCCATTCATGCGCTTGGCAAACTTCGACGCTCAGCACTCCCAGCGCTGAACACGGCCACTGTCATTTCAGTTCGCATTCTCAAGTCTCAAAGTGAGTTTTGCTTACATCCAATTTCGCGGCCGTTACCATAACAACAGCTGCGAAATTAGGTTTTGCGGCCTGTACTATTGCGCCTGCGAAATGTTTAGTTCGCGTTCGCGGTTACACAAGAAATATTTTTCTTACAACCGTGCGTAAAATACAACTTCATGCGCTCTTTACAGTATGTAAAGAGTCACTTTTAGCGTGAAAAGTAAATAGACGTTGCTAGGCAACATGCACAATTAGTTCATTTACCTGTTAACTAGATAATTAGACAGTAAGTAATAAAGAAAATATATATTAAAAAAAATACTAGTGTAACAAGTGAACAATGAAACAAATGTAATAATTTTTATTAACTGATTGAGTACTAACCTAATTCTTAACAACATTATATATATATATACAGGGTGTAAATGAAATAAGTGCATTAAATTTGACCAGTAGTATAACTCATCCAGAGCAACAATATTTCTTAATAACTTTTTCTCGAAATCGCATATTTTTTTAGCATTTTTACCACCCCGTAAATTGACGAGTCGTTCCAAATATTTTTGTGATAATTGAATGCAGCAGCAATAGCTATGAAAAATTTTGTTTTAGCAATTGACAGTCCTGTCAATTGTTGCAATTAAATTTTGACATTAGTAATAAACTTGTTTATAAGGTAAAATTCTGTCAAAATGCGAGTACACAGACATTGTAATTACTTACCTATGGTTTATTTATTTATTTTTTACTCGTATCTGTACTACATGTTACTTGACATCACGGTTCACATAAAGACAGTGTCATGGAGTTGCCAACGCATTTACACGGAGCGTTTCCAAATCATCACCAAATCATTCTGTTCTTAATATTCGCACATTTGTTAATCTTGTACATCTTTATCACAATACGGAGTGACACATATGACAATTTTTAAAAAAGCAACAGTTGTATCCATACTATGTGCAAAAAGTTCAATGTTTTCAGCAGATAACAGACTTCAATTTTGGGAATGGCTCATAATGTTCATTCATGAGACTGAATTTACTTGGGAAGGTGTATTTATTATGCACAATACACATCTTGACAGACGAAAATGCTGTAAAAATTTTCATTAAAAAATGTTTGGGGAACAATAAATGGACGACTAATTATTGGTACTCATGTACTTCTTTTAAATGGACAAAAGTTTGTACTTACATTTTTTGACTAACGAATTTAAACTATTATGATTTGTCGACGATAAATAGTTATCTCATAACCCTTCCTCCTTGTCATAACCTAAGAACTATGCTTTTTCTCTTCCTCTAGTTACCCCGTCCCTCCTTGTCTTCCTCTATTCACACTATTCAACGGTGATAAAAAGCCTGTTTCAATACACAACTTTATAATTTTGTTATCCAAAATTTAAATTTATTTATTTTTAAAATTGTATTATTACATATTAATTAATAATAATGTTATTTCCCTTGATTCGTTTATTAATTACTGTGACTGTAAGTGTAACCGATAACCGACAATTTTTGAGCTGCTTGTATCCCTCTTGAATGGCAGCTGCTCATTTGTTCTCCATGAGCGGGTAACGAAATATGCAGCAAATCTTTAAAGAATTTTAACTCAAAATCTAAAAGACTTAGAAAAAAAAGTTATTAAGAAATATTGTTGCTCTCGATGAGTTATACTACTGGTCAAATTTAATGCACTTATTTCATTTACACCCTGTATATATATATATATATATATATATATATATATATATATATATATATACAGGGTGTCTTGGAAATAGTGGGACATGGCTTAACCACAGATTCCTGGGACCAAAATAAGACGATTTAACTAAACTTACCTATATCCGACTGTGCACCGTTTAGCCAGTATTCTGCTTTAAAGTCGTTCTAAAAAAAATTAATATTGCTTATAATAACAAAACGCTTTATTCGATTTGTATGAAATTTGGTATGGCAATCCATATGAACATAATTCATCTTTTAAGATGGTATTTCCTATTGTTAGTGAACCACTAGTGTATGAAACTTGGGTGTCGCGACCATGATTAAACCATAACTTTTTAATGGCAATGCCAATAATGTAAATTTACTGTTTTTCAGAAAGATACAATCAATAGTAAACTTTCATGTCTCTGCGTAAGCTATGATATCTGTAACGATTTAGATAAGAAAATAAAATCTAATTGCATGCGCCGTGTAATTTTTAAAATAAATTTTATCTAGCAGTCTATCCAAATGTCAAACTACTAATTTTTAATGACAAAAACAATTGTTTATGAGTTGTCAATTTTCTAAAGTTGTTTAGGAGTGAGCTAACATTATTTAATCGTCTTATTATAATAAAAGCAGTAAAATACTATAAGGCCGAACAAACGGATATGTTACTATTTTTAAAATATGGCAAAAGAAATTTTTGACAACCCATAAACAATTGTTACTGTCATTAAAAATTAGTTGTTTGACATTTGGAAAGACTGCTAGATAAAATTTATTTTAAAAATTACACGGTGCAATCACTTACATTTTATTTTTTTCTAACTAAATCGTTACGGATATCATAACATACGCAGAGACACGAAAGTTTACTATTGAATGTATCTTTCTGAAAAATAATAAATTTACATTATTGGCGTTGCCTTTAAAAAGTTATGGTCTATTCATGGTCGCGACATCCAAGTTTCATACACTAGTGGTTTACTAACAATAACAAATACCATCTTAAAAGATGAATTAGATTCATATGGATTGTCATACCAAATTTCATTCAAATCGAACAAAGCATTTCGTTATTATAAACAAAACTAATTTTTTTTAGAAGCACTTTGAAGCAGAATACTGGCTAAACGGTGCACTGTCGGATATAGGTAAGTTTAGTTAAATCGTCTTATTTTGGACCCAGGATTCTGTGGTTAAGCCATGTCCCCCTATTTCCAAGACACCCTGTATATATATATATATATATATATATATATATATATATATATATATATATATATATATATATATGACAGCGTTATATTTTCTTTCCATAACAATGACAAATGACGGCAAAAATCAACAGAATATAAAAACCTTTTCAGGTGGTAGTAATAACAAAAACCTTTCATCCTGTTTACAGAACACATAAATTTCCAATAAGTTTGAAACGAATTTCAAACTACGCATACGTACTTCAAAAGCAGCATTTCAAAACTACGCAATTGATAAGTTACGCATACGTGTTTTCAATGCTTTTTACCTCCCGCCATACAGTAAGTAAGGGTGAGTTTTCAGTAAATAAGCACAAATTAGGGTCCCCACAACACGTTTATACTATTTTTACGATGATGTGTGTGCGTGCGTGCGTGCGGGCGTGTGTCTGTAACTTCCAAATAATTCTATTTTCCGTATTTAAGCTTTCTGCAGTCATATAAAAAAATTAATATATTTTGGGTAAAACTAGATGACCGGAAGTGATACTTTATATGAAACCCATAACAGTTTTTAATGTAAAACTATATTAAAATATAATCCAAAACTTTTAGTATTTAAGACTTTTATATCAAGAGGAACAACATATTAGCCTAGCTAAAATTAATAAACCAGAAATGATACTTTACTTGAAGTTTTTAACAGATTTTCGTGAAAAATAAATTGATATAATCCAAAACTTCTCAAATTTGGTATTTAAGACGTTTATATTAATGAAAATGACCTACTAGAGGTTTTCTAAAATTGATAAACTACTTTACAGGAAGCTAAAAACAGATTTTTTTGAAAAAATATATTAAAACATGATTCAAAACTTCTCAAATTTGGTATTTAAAACTCGTGTATAATTTGAAGCAACATTATATTTTGATTATACCTATTATGATAAACCGGAAGTGGTACTTAATTTGGAGCTCTTAATAGATTTTCGAGGAAAAACATTATAAAATATAATCCAAAATTTGGTATTACAGACTTCTATTTATTGGAACAACAAATTAGATTTTGTTTACAAACGATCAACTGGAAGTGATAGGTACCTACTTTACTTAAAGCTCATTGCTATTTCAAACATGGAATTGACGGGAGGTCATGTGTTGGTTACATCAAATTTTTTGTTGATAAGTTAGATTATGTGAATTGTTTTATTCTTGTTATACTCAATGTTGTCAAAAAGATATTACATAAAAATAATTTGTGTTTAATTTACATTTACATACCTCAGCAAGTTAGGTTAATTTAACAATTCTAGTTTTAAAATGGTGATACATCTTACCAAATTATAACCAAGAAAAACTTGACATTGCGGAAAAATTTACGGTGTAAACACATAATAAATAAATTATTGGTATGGTTAAGTCACGGTCAGGATATTGTTTACCAAATGGAGAAAAATTTAACGAAGTGTACATACCCTCTTAGGTCTTCTCTACCGCACTATTGAATAGAGAGTTATAAATTTTTATTTATAGCATAGATCCAGCTTTGAACATACGTGCATATGCTTTATCGACACTTTAAAATTTTTAGTCAATAACTAGAATGGATGCTATAAATTTTATAAAATATGGAATAGTATATGAAAGTGGATTAAAGGCACTTTAGTCCCGTGGTATCTGGGTTGTAGCTATATGATGTGCATGCCCAAGTAATCTGAAAATACAATAATTTTTCTATTATTCAATTCTTATTTTTCCTTTTCACATTTCAATGTCAGATTATACTTCTATGAATGTACTTCGTAGTCCGTAATTTTATCTAAGCGTGTGTGTTGTAGTCCATAAGTGTGATAATGTTATCTTCTTGCAACGTTCAGCCTTCATAGTTTTTCTGCAGTTATTTCCTCGTCCTATTTTTTATGAACCTTCCTCTTTTCATCTTCTCCGTTGAACATATGCCATCGCCATGTTAGTTATTTTTGCTCAATCACACCTTTTCCCGAGTTTGAGTTGGCATTCTTCATGCTTCGTGGATATCTCGCTTCTTATTTTATCTAATTCGGCCTTATCATAGATTATTCTTAAGAATCTCACTTCATTACTCCTTGTTTTACTTTGATGTTGTAGTTGACGCTAGTTCGCAATCCCATTTCTATAATGTTGCTAGCAATGAACAAATATTACATGCTAACATATTTACTATCGGATTCACAATTATTATAGTGTGGTCAGGTGAACCATCTCAGATTTATATGGTATGAAAAGCAAATGAAAGTTGACGTTTAAATTATTTTATAGATGTGGTTTCTTTTGAAACCCTAGAGAAGAATAGAATTGTACGAAATATTCAGGTATGAAATTTTTGCATGAACCCTTTTAAATACTGGACTAGGAAAGCACAGAAATGCATTACTATGTCGGTGAAAATAAATGGCCGACTAGGGTAACTGAATATCAAAACAGGGGTGCGTTTAAAATATTTTAAACACTTTTCCTTTATGCTCATTATTATTATTATTAAAATATTTTAAACACTTTTCCTTTTTGTTCATTATAACAAAATATTTTGATCTTTAAACTATTTAGTTTGGCAATTATATGAAACAGGATTATTTTTAATGTCCTCCACAGTAATTCCGACTCGGGCGTTGCTTACACCTGAGACGAACGAGATAGAATTTGCGGTATTAATTTTTTTAAATACATCCGTGAATCCTGTTGCTAAGGTCATTTAAAATGGTATTAAGTACAATTCTAATCTTTTGTAACGGAATACATAAGGGTCAGTTTCCTTCCAAATCAAATATAGGGAAATGTTTTCAAAAGAAAACACATCTATTAAATAATCTAAACGTCAACTTTCATTCGCTAGTCATACTATACCTCTTTAGGACACTTTTTTATGTTCTTTCGAATGGCTATGCCCAATTTTTTTTTATTACTATTGGGTTTCGAGTTACTTTAGAAGGTTGCACTACACTAATGAAAAGAGATTTTTTTATCTTTCCAACGATAAATAACTTTTCTATGTTCATTTGTTTCAAACAGCTAAAATAAAACAATTACATATTAAATTTATATGTTTTGATAGAATGAAACAATTGAAAAACACAATTAAGGATAATAATTTTGTTATTTTATTGCTAATTTCCTACTTTAATTCTCAAAATTTTGTAAACTGTTGTGTATTTATTATTTTAATTTTTTATGTTGACGTCATAGCAGGCAATGACATATTTCAAACGAAATTTGAAACATATTTCAATGCTAAATATGTTAAAAATATTAATGAAAATGAAAAAAATAAAGAATTAATACTGATTGCTGATTTCACTTGTTTATTACCCATTTCTGGGTGAGATAATCTGCTTTTATTCATAGACTTTGGTAATGAAGATATATCTGTACTGTTGCCGTTGGGGGTTGTTTAACAGGTATCATCTTACAGACTTTCAAACCTGTCAAAGTTTAACATAGGTCGGAATCACTATTATATATCATTTTTCCATATTTAATGTTAATATTAAACAATATTTTATTCTATATACGATTTGACTGCATTTTATATTTCATATTAAATGGATATAGAGTTAAAAAATTATAAAAGAATATATAGAAACAACTACTATATTAAGAAATTTCTAATTTAAAGATGTCAGTGTTAAGTGCAATGGGCTACTTGCGTGCCATTATTTTATTTAATATTTTTGAAGAGACGATAAAAACTTGCTATCCATATTTTTTCTTTTGGCAAAACTTTCATTAATTGGCCAAAAAGAAATTAATGAAATTTTAATATTTAAATTACCGCCATGTATGACGTAGAATTACGCCGAACCAATGAATGGAGATTAATATTTTCGTTTGTCATTTTAATCTTGTACGATTATAAGCTAATAAGAGAGTCAGACAGAAAAATGAACTAATGTCAAAATCATATTAAAACTCGCACTCGCTCGCCATCTACAGGTTACATTTTTAAATATGCATTCCTTTCTCCAGTTTAAAATAATTACGTCAAACAAAATCTTCTTTCTTAATTTATTAAAAAAACATGTAATTTTTTATAATAAAATTTATATTTTTACGTGCGTTTTCAACTTTACTTTAGAAATTTAGTGATAGATATCTGATTCAGTCCCACGCAAGTAGCCTATTGACAGAGTATATTTGTGTTATAATTTTACTGGAAATATAGGATCTTTTGTTAGAAACTTTCTATATGGAATTTGTATATAATACATACAACTGCCGGAAGGTAATATACAAGAATTAAAAATCTTTTTGCAAGGAATTTGAAATTTGTTCAAAATATATAGAACTAAAAGGTTGCATTGGATGTGCGCATGCGCATACAGTATTTGAAAGTTATCACGAAACAAAAAGCACATAACCAAAGATTTTTTTTTGCATTTCGTAATAATAATTGTTAAATGTCTCAATAATTACTAGCATTTATAGCTATATATTTTGAAGTTTTAATTGCAGTTGCTGCCGCAGGGTACTGTTTTTTATTCCTTGCAGCAGGGGCGTCACTAGGTACTTTTAACAGGGAGGGCGCAACAGGGCGCACCTTTAGAACGAAATAATTTTTGACAGTCTGATTGTGCATTTAAATTTTTTCATGTTTAAAACATAAAAATATTTCTTTTGGAAGATTTTCAGATGTAATGAAGCGAACACAAATACTTATCTGTTCTTCTGCAGTGTCCCGAGGATCATCTACTATTATTGCAAAATAATCACAATTATTAATTTCCGGAGTTATTTTGCGTATTATACATTTTGCTCTACTCTCTATAACATGATTTTGTGACGTAGTGAACAATAATGTACATTTTGAGGTACATTGTAATTCTGGAGAAAAGGATCAAATTTTTTAATAACTAGAGCCTATAAAATTGGCCTTATTTGTTGAATTTTTTGTTTCATTATGTCCTTGCAATGGGATAGCCTTAAATATTTTCGTTTCTTTTATAGCCTGAATGGTGCATCATTTTGTTTTCTTACAGTACCTTTCTTAAGAGGAAAGGTTACCCCTGTACTAAAATATGAAGCGAAAATTCAATTAATTGTTTCGAACTATTAACATTTTAAAAAACTCAACACACGACACGCATACTTCCGATATTAACCTGAATTAAAAAAAATATGATTGAAATCTATTAGTATTTGACTTTGATTTTAAGGGCAAAACGAGAAAAGTCCAGTATTAATAGATTTCAATAATTTTTATTTTAAAATGCAGGTTAGTACCGGAAGGATGTTTGTTGTGTGTTGAATTTTTTAATGCGTTAATAGTTCTAATACAGGAATAATTTATTTCGCTTCATATTTTAGAGCAGCGGTAACCTTTCCTCTATATAATCGTCTCGCTGCTTATTGCAGATAAATAAGTGCATAATAAAATAGTAAAAAATCAGATTGATTTTTAATAATTTATTTAAATAAAAAGAAAGGGGGCGCAAAATAAAACAGGGAGGGCGCAAGCCCCCTTAGAAATGGTCTATCAACGCCACTGCCTTGCAGAACTGCAAGAAGTTCACAGTAGTTGTTACGTCATATGATATATTGCAGTTTTCTGTTGACAATAAAAAAACATGCTCATTCTTTCACATATAATCTTAGTTCTTATGATTTGATGGTCGCTAGGAATTTCAGGTAATAGAGTTTTGAAAGTTGTGAGCAGGATAAGCAATGTGGCAATACCGGGTGTCGCTGCTTTTTCGAAAAAGAAAAAAAATTAAAATTTGTAATAATATAATCTCGCCTAAATTATTTGTTCAGGTCTGCCATTTAATTATTATGTTAAATTGACTATATAGATGCTATAAAAACATATGCCAGACAACTATGACGTTGCATTCTTTTTAAAAAATATTACTAATTTTCAAAAAATAGCAATAGTTGAAAATTGTTACCTACCTTATACTTTGTGTTTATTATATTTCATATATTTGTACAATGTGTCCAATTCACGTCAACCTGTCCTGAAAAAATCGGAGAAAAGATTAGTTCAACCGGATTTCGTGCGAAGACAAAAGAATGGCGGTAATTACTTGAGAAGTTTGAGGTCTGGTAAAATAGATGAGACGACGAGAAACTTTCTATAGACTTATCGATTTATCTTAGCATTTTATCAAAATAGCTAACTACTAACTCATAAAGTTCATAGTTCTGACGTAACTCATGCGCAAATTATGGGTAACTTCGGTTGCTTAATTTCAGTCAAGTGGCAAAGCAAGCAACTGGTTGTTTAGTAGGTATTGTATAAATAGTTGCTTCTAGTTACACTTCTTCCAAGTAGAGTAAACGTATTGTTAAACACTTTTAATCATTGTTTCTCGCAATATACTAAAATAAAAATTCTACATAAATTGGTTAAAGATAACATATTTAGGGGAGAGCGGACATCCATGGGACAAAAAATGGGAAATAATTTATTTCCTTTGTATCGGAAGGCTTATGGTGAATTTGAGTGTATATAAATAACTACATACCTACCCTTAACAATGTGTAATAATTATCCCAAAATAATCTACTAAATATTAATAGTTATTTGTATATCAAGGTCGCGAAATCACTCTTTAGCGTACCGAGAGAAAAATTGTCGCCGAGGCCGCTTGCGGCCGAGGCAAGACAATCTCGAGGGCGCTAAAAGATTTCGCGGACAATGTGTACACAATATTTTTTGTGCAACCGTAAAAAATATGTAATTACTAATTTTATTAATTTTAAACAGTTTCATTGTAAATAGAAAGTTCGCTTTCACGGTGGCTATGGGATTAACATTTGATAAACAAAACCATGCAATTTTCAAGTGTCAAAGTGATTATTTACCTAATTTCGCGGCCGCTACCACGACAACGTCCGCGAAATGAATTTCGCGGCCGTTACCATAACAACGGTTGCGAAATTTAATTTCGCGGCCTGTATTGCGGCTGCGAAATGCTTATTTAGCGCCCGGTTGCACAAAAAATAAATTAAAAACAAAATGGGAAATGTCCCGAAGGTGACATCTACGCGCAACCCTTGGGACAGGTTGATATGTTTGGGACAACAATATTTTTATGCAGAATTGATAAGTTGAATAATAATACAACGTAAATAAATATTTTTTATTCATGTTATTGTCATACGTGTGTAGAATAGTATATTCTACAACTAGTATGGAATAGATAATTTCCGTGCGAGCGAAAAGTTTGTAGGCCGAGCCGTCGGCGAGGTCTACGGTTTCGCGAGTGGCGGAATACTATTCCATACGAGTTTTAGACTATACTTTCTCTAACACTATTTAAAACATATATTTTGCTCATCACTTGACATTTTTGTAAAAAATAATAAAATATTATTGGTATGTTATAAAAGCAAAAATTTTTATTTAACTTACCATGTAAAAGATTCAAAATGCGTATTATAATATTTTGTAATCATTTCTTTTGTAATTTGACAGTTAAGGCAGTTGAGGTGACAAAATAAAAGAAACAAAGCGCCAAGCAAAGCCGTCTTGATTTTGAAAACAATTGCGTTTCTCATGTATTTTAAATGGGTGAATTGAAAAACTAGTGGTCTGTGACTGCCTATTACGGAATATTATTCTGTAACAGTATGACGGAATGTCCTCATTCTGTAACAGTTTTCAGTTATAAAATGTATTAATTCCATAGTAGTGTTAGACAAAATTATATATATATATATATATATATATATATATATATATATATATATATATATATATATATATATATATATATATACATATACTACCAAAAAAAATAACATTGTGCAAAAGTACAAACATAAAATAATACGTTCTGAAGAACTTTACGAAAACTCATTAATAAATACAAAAAAATATTAACGTAATTGAGGCACAGAATGTCATTAATATTAAATCGTGTCGATTGGGACATTTTCGCTATGTTTGTGACACTAGAAATGATGTCCTAAACATGGCGTCTGTATGTGTGCCAAAGATGTCTACATTACGTTTAAATTTTCTAATCGTTTTAAAAAAAGTTAGGTTAACGTGGGTTGTAAATGAAATACAAAACACCAATCTAAATTGTACTAAAAACATGGTGAAAACCATTTATTAACTTGACTGGTTCTAAATTAGGATAAAGATAGTTGAAAAATTGAGGTAAAAATAACTTCTACTTCCCCAAAACACACAATTTTAAATTACGTCTGACATCATTTGCTACTTGGCTTGAAATAAAAAAGCTTGGCTTGGCTTGAAAGTTCAAGCTTTTTTAATGTTAGGCTTGGCTCGGGCTTGATGGAAACAAAGCTTGGCTTAGCTTGAAAACTTCAATCTTTAAAAATTTTAGGCTTGGCTTAATTTCCTAGTTTTGTCAAGCTTTAAAGCTATTTCAAGCTTTTCAAGCTTTATAATGCTCATGCGCGAACTCATTTTCGCACGTACAAATAATGGTTTTTATTTTATCTCCTTTAGTTTCACAGTAGGTATGTAATATATGGGTCTTGAAAATTTAAAGTATCAACATTTGAATGTCAATATTCGATGTGAATTAAATTAAATATATCGATGGAAACCGATAAATCCGATATATTTATGTATTTGGTATATCGATGTATCAATATATCGGATGTACCATAATATCGACATATAGTTGTTTTATTGTGTTGTAACTATGACCCCGTATAAATAAAAAATCGACTCCAACACTCAAGAACAGTGTTCAACTACTCCCAGCTGGATATCGTAAAACCCTATAGACGGGAATTTCCTCGAAATTTTTTTTGTTCGTGAGATAAATACTTATGTCTTTCTATTTTTAACGCTATGAAATTCTACTGATTTTTCAGAACGGAATCATGTTAGAAAAGTACATAAATTATTTTTTTGTGCAACCGGACGCGAAATAAGCATTTCGCAGCCGAAATACAGGCCGCGAAATTAAATTTCGCAACCGTTGTTATGGCAACGGCCGCGAAATTCATTTCGCGGACGTTGTCATGGTACCGGCCGCGAAATTAGGTAAATAATCACTTTGACACTTGAAAATTGCATGGTTTTGTTTATCAAATGTTAATCCCATAGCCACCGTGGAAGCTAACTTTCTATATACAATGAAACTGTTTAAAATTAATAAAATTTGTAATTACATATTTTTTACGGTTGCACAAAAAATATTGTGTACACCTTGTCCGCGAAATCTTTTAGCGCCCTCGAGATTGTCTTGCCTCGGCCGCAAGCGGCCTCGGCGACAATTTTTCTCTCGGTACGCTAAAGAGTGATTTCGCGGCCTTGATATACAAATAACTATTAATTGTCAAATAGCACAAAAGTAAATATATTATTTGTTATTATATCATTTATATAAACAACAAAAACTTGAATCAAGGTAATCTTTAAAGAGAATACGCTCTATGTCGAATTACATTTTTATTTAATATTATACCTGCTTGAAACAGGTTCGTTTTATTAGGGGTAGATTAGAAACTGAGCCAGTGTAAATATAAATAAACAGACACTTTCTCGTCTCTATACTTCGGAAATACTTAAATAACAAAACTTGTAAATTCCCATTTTGAACGCCTATGTACCGCTTTTTGATTTGTACTCTGTAGGTACATTAAAGATAAAAAAATTAATTTAAAATAATTTTCTTTGAAAATTAGGTTTTTTCCTTCATCACTTTCCAGCATTTTTTGTCATTATTAAAAACTTGTGCCTCCAAGGAAATTTTGAAAAGTCGGCGCTCGTGAATGCATTCGCTCATCTTGGTTAGGAAATATTCCAAATCTTCCTTTTACATGCTTTATCTTATATTTTATATTTCAATCTTATTATTCTTAAAATACAGAAAATGAAACAAAATGATTATATACATACTCGTTTAAATCTAGCTGTCTTATCTCATCCCACGTTCTACTCACGTTTCATTTGTATCTGACATTTCCCTTCAAAAATTTCAATACTGCGGGTACAGCAGTGTAGATATCTTTAAAATTAAATATTGATGGCGCATTGTTTCGGCTTTAGTGGGATCCGTATGACAAATGACCTTTTCAATCCTAGTACGCCCAGAGAATGTTTAATATTTCTTTCATGAAATCTCAATTGCGTCTTGTTCCTGCCTGAAACACGAAAACAATGGGGTACTCTACTGTTTTTAACTTGTTCGCCACCGACTGTCATCATAGTGGCATTTGAAGTTCAGCTTGATGAACCGGGGCCACTATAGTGGCTACGGAATCGTTTTATTTATTTGCTAATAAAATTTATTTACTTGGTTCATGAGTAGGGCATTTAGAAAGGTGTAACGGTTAAATTTAGGCGCCAAATTCAAACTCATTTCATAACGCTGAGACCATAATTTTACTCCCTGTGTATTTCTTACCAAGAAAATGTTTGCATAAATTTAAAAGCCGAGAAATCTCATAAAAGTAAATCTCTTATGCAAAACATTATATACATATACCATACCTAGACCGTTCCTTTATCTCCTAATTCATACAATAATATTCATATGAACTGTGCACAGTTTATTACTATTTAAATAAAAATACAACACTACAAAATTAAATGAACGTATATCTCGATTGGTGCTACAACTTCAGTACGCAGCCAATCGCAGCATAGCTTGTGTTGCCCTTGACTTATTTACGGGCGGGTGAGGGACTATCCACGACATACAAAATTTTAACTTATACGTAACATTTTAATTTCTAATAATTTTCTTACTCTACCTTTTCAAGGATTTTAAACAGTTGCAATCTATTATTGAATAAACAAAATATCAAGTACTTCCATAAGAAACCTATATTAGGGAATTCATACTATGAACTCGCGCCAAAAGCAAATTCTAACCTTACTTTTCTGATCTATGGTTTGGAAGATACTTTTTTCGCGCACAAACTAGTTTTGCGTTGAAATATTCTGCAGTAATTATATAATTTAATGTTTTAGTACTCAAGAGATTTTATAAAATGAAGAAATAGCTATTTGTGTATTAAGAGCGCAAAATGGGATATTGTCGATTGAGGTTGTTGCCGCGCGACGCAGGAGCGAGGCATTCTCTCGAAATCGACAATGTCCATTTGCGCTCGAAACACACACAAGATTTTTTCTACAGTCGCCACAATGGGGTACTCCACCTTAACAAAAATTTATTTTTTATTTATTTTTACTTATCGGTATTTTCCATTCTTCTTGAGTTATTGCTTCAATCCAATGTAAGCATTTTATACTTTCGTTTTTGTAAATGAATGCCCTATTTTATTTTCACAGCAGTGCGGCATTTTGTTTGGTTATGTAAGTGCGTAATGTGTAACTACAGTGTCATTAATTCCTGACCAAACGTTTCCATTAAGAATGTAGTCAAGTAACATTTCTCAACATTGTATAGTTAGAAATTTGAGGAGGGAGCGTTTTTTCTACTTTGTCGCTCTAGAGCGACAAAGTGACATTTTTCGTTGACAAAAGAATGGCTACTTTGTATATAGACTGTAGAAAAAATATGTTGTAATGCAATAAATACGTACTTTTCTCCAAATAACTCAAATCGTATTATGTATTTTTGGACGGCCATTAAAGTATGAGTACACTCAAATTGTTCGATAAAGCTGCGTTAAGAACCAAATCATTTCAATTTTCAATTTTAATTTCTTTTTAAAGTTTTATTTAAAATTGTACGCATTCACAGCAGCGTGTAATTTCAATTTGACGCAAGCGCAAACTCTCAGATTTTGTGTGCGTAGATTGTACTTCTTGTCCACATATCTGTACACTTTTGTTTACTTCGAGACTATTGATGAAGATAACTGAAGCCCTCTTTTACTTCGCATTGTTAAGAATTGAACGACAAAACAGGCACTGAAAAGGTAACTTTTTGGGCAAACTGGCCAAAAATATCGTGTAACACGTGCACAAAGCGATCAGCGAGTCGCAGCCCTCACCTCGCGCGAATCGCTTACTTTGCGCACTTTACACAACATACTATTTCAGTATTCTATAACGCAAAAGTGGAGTACGCTATTAAATATACGAATATCATAAATTAATAAGTTTAAACACTTACATATAGAAATATATAAATATCTTTCGTGATCAATAATTGGAAATAAGCTATTTAATGAAATAATAAAAAACTACGTACATGTATTATAAATTGTCCAGTGTGTTCAAAAAAAATCCTAACTCGGAGTAGGCTATGAACAAGGAAACGTCTATCAATTTAATAGTTATTTGTATATCAAGGCCGCGAAATCACTCTTTAGCGTACCGAGAGAAAAATTGTCGCCGAGGCCGCTTGCGGCCGAGGCAAGATAATCTCGAGGGCGCTAAAGGATTTCGCGGACAAGGTGTACACAATATTTTTTGTGCAACCGTAAAAAATATGTAATTATAAATTTTATTAATTTTAAACAGTTTCAATGTAAATAGAAAGTTAGCTTTCAAGGTGGCTATGGGATTAACAAACAAAACCATGCAATTCTCAAGTGTCAAAGTGGTTGTTTACCTAATTTCGCGGCCGCTACCATGACAACGACCGCGAAATTCATTTTGCGGCCGTTACCATAACAACGGTCGCGAAATTGAATTTCGCGGCCTGTATTGCGGCTGCGAGATGCTTATTTCGCGTCCGGTTGCACAAAAAAATATTTAATTAAATGTCAATTTGATATGAGATATTGTCAAAATGTTATTTGAAGAAATCAAAGCTTTTCTTCTTGAATCTTATTTTGGAAATGGAAATAAATTAGAAACCAATAAATGTCGATATACTGCATCCGTCTTTATTGTCTTTTATCCTTAAAATTACATTTCAAGGACCCCATTATTATTGAACAATATTATTGATCAGCATAATGTGAGAAAAATTAAATTTAGTTCATTAAACTGTAGGTATAGGATAGTGTATAGGGAGAGCATATTGCACAGTAATATTAAACATCTAGAGGCCACTTAAGAGCGAGTGATATGTACAAAGAAATATATATATTTGTAAAAATAATACAGTACCTGTATTGATTGATAATGATGTGTTTCGAGTATAAATGATTATAACTGTTTATTTTTTATTATGATCATGAACAAACGAATTGATTACTAAATATTGACATATTGTTATATATTAATTTAAATTACGCTAATCATACTTAATGGCAATAAAATATTGGATAATTATGTATATTTCCACTATGTACGACCCAAATTCATAACTATTAGTTTAAAATGTTATCATAAAATATTGGATAATTATGTTTACATTTTCAACAAATTATAATATCTCCACAAATGGTTAGAAAATTCTACAAAATTCTTTCGGCTACTTCAAATATAGGTAGACTTAAAACTAAAAAAAAAAAAACTGTTGACCGAAACACTGGTGATAATAGTTCGACCGGTATTTTAAGGGTCATCTTCTAGTCCAGATTTAGCTTCTACCAAAACGCTGTACTTTTGGCACAAAGAATAGCAACTTCGTAAAAATTCAGTGCGTACAGTAAAATCTACCTTGAAGACATATGGGACAATACTCACAGGAAAACGTGCAGGATTTAGGGATCCAATGCCTAAATAGAATTAAAGCTGCTATTACTAATAAAGGCGATGTAACCCAATATTAAATGGTGGAATACTTGAATAATAAATTCAGTTTTTGTAAGTTTAAAATCTATATTTTAAAATAGTCGAAAGAAATTTGTAGAAATTTTTCACCGTTTGAGTAGGTTTTATAATTTGTTTGTTGAAAATGTTAACCGGTCCAACTAATATATGAGTTTGGGCGTACGTTACCATTTCATATTACAGTAGCCATTCATACATTATATCTTTTATTCCTATAATTTACATAACTTGCTTACTCGAATACTCGTTAATGTATATATATATATATATATATATATATATATATATATATATATATATATATATATATATACAGGGTGTTAATTAAAAAGCGGGCCATAGGCGTTTAACATGGGAAATCAGTTTTTTCTTGCGCAAAACTTCCCATTTAATTTTAAACAAAAATGTTTCAAATAAATGTTGTATAAAATTAAATTCTACACCAGCATCACTAAATAGATTTTATTTTGCATGTTTAGTAACATGTAAACTCCAATTTGAAATTTTATAAATATTACTCATTTGTAGTGATAGCCATGAAATTTAAACAAAATTACAAAGAAATGCAAATCGTTTGAATTGTCGGAATTTTGTTTTGCAGGTTACAAAATAAAAATAAATAAAATTTCTTTGTAATTTTATTTAAATTCCATGGCTATCACTACAGATGAGCAATATTTATAGAATTTCAATTTGAATTTTACAGGTTACTAAACATGCAAAATAAAATCTGTTTAGTGATACAAAATAAAAAAAATTAAATCTAAGCAATAATTTAGATGTAGATTATAAAAACAAAATATTTTTAAGGACTTACGATAGTATATAATTATCAGTAATTTTTATTTGAAAATCGAATTTCTGACAGTTCAATCGATATGCATTTCTTTGTAATTTTATTTAAATTCCATGGCTATCACTACAAATAAGCAATATTTATAGAATTTCAATTTGAATTTTACAGGTTACTAAACATGCAAAATAAAATCTGTTTAGTGATACTGGCGTATAATTTAATTATTTACAACTTTTATTTGAAACATTTTTGTCTAAAATTAATTGGGAACTTTTGCGCAAGGATAAACTGATTTCCCATGTTAAACGCTTATGGCCCGCTTTTTAATTAACACCCTGTATATATATATATATATATATATATATATATATATATATATATATATATGTATATACGTACATATAAATTAAATAATAGAAAATATTAATTTCATAATACCTACCTACCTACCTACCTAAGTTAATTACATAGTATACGAGTATACAAGTACATTAAAATTTGTAACACGAGGGGGTCTCTGAGATGACTGCTGATTGTTTCTTGTTGCTTACTGATAATACTGATGATAACTGTTTACTAATCCTTCTTATTCTTCTTACTCCAACGATGACACACTTTTCACTTACTGACGTGATAAGGAAGAAACACACATACACTTACACTTTACACTGATGAACACTACGGACATGAACAAATACTTGTGTTTTAATAACTAATAACTTTATTTACATTTAAACTAATACCACTATAACTAAGCCATTACTAATAAGTTACATTCCGTAACCCAGCGGGCGAGCGCCGCCCCAAAACTAAAAGCACTACATTTCGTCAACTAACGTCTTCCCGAAGCGACGAACCCAACTAGACTCTCTTACAAGTTAACTCTCACGAGTATCTAATTCGACTCTCTTTAAAAACATAACGCTATCTTCATGACAGGATTATCTTAGGGGTACGGGGTGCATAGGCCAGGTCATCCAAAGTCACGCACGTATACACAATAATTTCTAGACTAAGATCGTGACTATCATAATACGAAAAGAATTTCTAAACTGAATTTTGACATTTATAACTTAAACAGATAAACAGACTTAAAATATGATTATCGAAACTATAATTCAGAAGAGTTTATAAAAAGTTATTTATCTGTTATTGCGCTTACCCTCATCATATTACAAATTCAAGATACATGCATATATCCATTACCATATAGTATAGAGAATAATAAAATTGCAAAGAAATAGATGTTCAATATCATTGTACAACAATATTGTTCAAAATCATTGTTCTACAATATTGTTCAATAATATTGACGTTGTCCATAAATGTACAATAAAACTGGCTACCTACGACGCGTGGCTCGGCGGGTCTCGTGCCGCTCGTAGACTTGGGCGAGCACGAGCGCCTTGATCTTTCCTACGGCGTCTGGCTCGTGGCTTGTGGTTGGTTTGGGTTTGTACTTGCTCGGACGAGTACACCGAGCCATTCTCGTCGATATGTACGCATTTGAAAATGAATCCCCGAGATAAATAGATTGTTTTATATATATATATATCGGGAAAATAATTATTGTTCTGTGACGTCCTGCGAGAACAACTCGTAGAGAAGTAAAATAGTATATTAAAGAACGTGTTTTATAAGACATGTTTTTTTCGTACGCATCAAAATTTAGAAAACGAGCATTAGCGAGTTTTCTAATCGACAAGTGCGAAAGAATGTCTTATAAAATGAGTTCTTTATACTATTTTTTATATTTTGCGCCTTCAACAATAACATTTACTTACTTAATTTGTGATTATATTTGTAACCATTTGTACATTTTCATGTAAATAATCTTCCCTAAATAAAAAAAATAATAATTTCGACATTATAATGAATTGTCAATTAACTAAAAATAAATTAGGTAAAAATGGGTTAACGAAACGTCATCTAGTACCAACCGTCTAAAACAAAAATTACGTATCGAAATGAAGGTCATTACGATACGCAATTGCGTACTAGATGACGTTTCGTTAACCCATTTTTACCTAATTTATTTTTAGTTAATTGACAATTCATTATAATGTCGAAATTATTATTTTTTTTATTTAGGGAAGATTATTTACATGAAAATGTACAAATGGTTACAAATATAATCACAAATTAAGTAAGTAAATGTTATTGTTGAAGGCGCAAAATATAAAAAATAGTATAAAGAACTCATTTTATAAGACATTCTTTCGCACTTGTCGATTAGAAAACTCGCTAATGCTCGTTTTCTAAATTTTGATGCGTACGAAAAAAACATGTCTTATAAAACACGTTCTTTAATATACTATTTTACTTCTCTACGAGTTGTTCTCGCAGGACGTCACAGAACAATAATTATTTTCCCGATATATATATATATATATATATATATATATATATATATATATATATATATATATATATATATATATATATATATATATAAACAATCTATTTATCTCGGGGATTCATTTTCAAATGCGTACATATCGACGAGAATGGCTCGGTGTACTCGTCCGAGCAAGTACAAACCCAAACCAACCACAAGCCACGAGCCAGACGCCGTAGGAAAGATCAAGGCGCTCGTGCTCGCCCAAGTCTACGAGCGGCACGAGACCCGCCGAGCCACGCGTCGTAGGTAGCCAGTTTTATTGTACATTTATGGACAACGTCAATATTATTGAACAATATTGTAGAACAATGATTTTGAACAATATTGTTGTACAATGATATTGAACATCTATTTCTTTGCAATTTTATTATTCTCTATACTATATGGTAATAGATATATGCATGTATCTTGAATTTGTAATATGATGAGGGTAAGCGCAATAACAGATAAATAACTTTTTATAAACTCTTCTGAATTATAGTTTCGATAATCATATTTTAAGTCTGTTTATCTGTTTAAGTTATAAATGTCAAAATTCAGTTTAGAAATTCTTTTCGTATTATGATAGTCACGATCTTAGTCTAGAAATTATTGTGTATACGTGCGTGACTTTGGATGACCTGGCCTATGCACCCCGTACCCCTAAGATAATCCTGTCATGAAGATAGCGTTATGTTTTTAAAGAGAGTCGAATTAGATACTCGTGAGAGTTAACTTGTAAGAGAGTCTAGTTGGGTTCGTCGCTTCGGGAAGACGTTAGTTGACGAAATGTAGTGCTTTTAGTTTTGGGGCGGCGCTCGCCCGCTGGGTTACGGAATGTAACTTATTAGTAATGGCTTAGTTATAGTGGTATTAGTTTAAATGTAAATAAAGTTATTAGTTATTAAAACACAAGTATTTGTTCATGTCCGTAGTGTTCATCAGTGTAAAGTGTAAGTGTATGTGTGTTTCTTCCTTATCACGTCAGTAAGTGAAAAGTGTGTCATCGTTGGAGTAAGAAGAATAAGAAGGATTAGTAAACAGTTATCATCAGTATTATCAGTAAGCAACAAGAAACAATCAGCAGTCATCTCAGAGACCCCCTCGTGTTACAAATTTTAATGTACTTGTATACTCGTATACTATGTAATTAACTTAGGTAGGTAGGTAGGTAGGTATTATGAAATTAATATTTTCTATTATTTAATTTATATGTACGTATATACATATATATATATATATATATATATATATATATATATATATATATATATATATATATATACAGGGTGTTAATTAAAAAGCGGGCCATAAGCGTTTAACATGGGAAATCAGTTTATCCTTGCGCAAAAGTTCCCAATTAATTTTAGACAAAAATGTTTCAAATAAAAGTTGTAAATAATTAAATTATACGCCAGTATCACTAAACAGATTTTATTTTGCATGTTTAGTAACCTGTAAAATTCAAATTGAAATTCTATAAATATTGCTTATTTGTAGTGATAGCCATGGAATTTAAATAAAATTACAAAGAAATGCATATCGATTGAACTGTCAGAAATTCGATTTTCAAATAAAAATTACTGATAATTATATACTATCGTAAGTCCTTAAAAATATTTTGTTTTTATAATCTACATCTAAATTATTGCTTAGATTTAATTTTTTTTTATTTTGTATCACTAAACAGATTTTATTTTGCATGTTTAGTAACCTGTAAAATTCAAATTGAAATTCTATAAATATTGCTCATCTGTAGTGATAGCCATGGAATTTAAATAAAATTACAAAGAAATTTTATTTATTTTTATTTTGTAACCTGCAAAACAAAATTCCGACAATTCAAACGGTTTGCATTTCTTTGTAATTTTGTTTAAATTTCATGGCTATCACTACAAATGAGTAATATTTATAAAATTTCAAATTGGAGTTTACATGTTACTAAACATGCAAAATAAAATCTATTTAGTGATGCTGGTGTAGAATTTAATTTTATACAACATTTATTTGAAACATTTTTGTTTAAAATTAAATGGGAAGTTTTGCGCAAGAAAAAACTGATTTCCCATGTTAAACGCCTATGGCCCGCTTTTTAATTAACACCCTGTATATATATATATATATATATATATATATATATATATATATATATATATATATATATATATATACATTAACGAGTATTCGAGTAAGCAAGTTATGTAAATTATAGGAATAAAAGATATAATGTATGAATGTAGCTACTGTAATATGAAATGGTAACGTACGCCCAAACTCATATATTAGTTGGACCGGTTAACATTTTCAACAAACAAATTATAAAACCTACTCAAACGGTGAAAAATTTCTACAAATTTCTTTCGACTATTTTAAAATATAGATTTTAAACTTACAAAAACTGAATTTATTATTCAAGTATTCCACCATTTAATATTGGGTTACATCGCCTTTATTAGTAATAGCAGCTTTAATTCTATTTAGGCATTGGATCCCTAAATCCTGCACGTTTTCCTGTGAGTATTGTCCCATATGTCTTCAAGGTAGATTTTACTGTACGCACTGAATTTTTACGAAGTTGCTATTCTTTGTGCCAAAAGTACAGCGTTTTGGTAGAAGCTAAATCTGGACTAGAAGATGACCCTTAAAATACCGGTCGAACTATTATCACCAGTGTTTCGGTCAACAGTTTTTTTTTTTTTAGTTTCAAGTCTACCTATATTTGAAGTAGCCGAAAGAATTTTGTAGAATTTTCTAACCATTTGTGGAGATATTATAATTTGTTGAAAATGTAAACATAATTATCCAATATTTTATGATAACATTTTAAACTAATAGTTATGAATTTGGGTCGTACATAGTGGAAATATACATAATTATCCAATATTTTATTGCCATTGACTTCATTATGAACGCAAAAAAGTTATTTATGTATCAAGGCAATGAAGTTCTATTTTTTATCACGAATGTGGAGTTTCAGTGCCGAGGTGCATATTAAATTTTATTTGAAATCGAAAATTTGTGAAAATGAAAGGAATACTTATTTTTATAGGTTATGTTTACATACCTGTCTGCCTTGTCTGCCATTCAATATTAAATTTATTAAGACATTAAATTTATTAAGAACATGCAACTAAATTTTATTTAAAACGAAGAAATTGATTAAAAATGCAAAATTATAACTTTGAAACAATTTTACGTATACAATAATTACTATATCATTGGCAACACTGCATTTTCAAAAATCGTCCTATAATGGATTACTTTAGTGCCGATTTCTGAGCTTTTAATGCCGATTTTTGTGCACTTTAGTGACGATTTCAAATAAAAATAATAATAATAATTTTTGTTCGTATTATTATGCCTCAAGATGTAAGGGAAAGATGGTACAAGGCAATAAATAAGTTTCAATCGTGGTTTCAAGGCACAATGACATAAACGTTAAATGTAGTTCCATTTTTACTCGGTTGGTGACATTACGGTCGCAAAATTATTACGCTATTTGAAATTTTATATAAAATTTAAAAAATTATTTCTGTAAAACTAGATACTTTAGTTATATAAAATATACAGCGTGTAATTATACTTCGGGGAAAAAAATGAAAGGGCATATAGTACTGACCAAAATGAGTAAAAAACGCTTAATTTTAAGATGGGTCCGATCTTCAACAGTTTCCGATATATAAGGCAGTGAAAAATGAGTTTTTACGGAGGTTTTCCTCTGCTATTTCGAAAACTATGAGAGTTACTATTTCGATTAAATAAGACTTCTTGTTTACCTCTCAGAAGTCAATTTAGATGTGCGTTAAATGTTGTGGAAACCTATATTGATCATTATTTGATTTTCAAATATCTTCGTTACTATTAGAAATTGAGAAAAATGTTTTATATAAAATTTTATTGGTTTTTATAGTCTATACTGACTAGGGATTCACCAAGCCAAGCTACTTGGCTTGAAATAAAAAAGCTTGGCTTGGCTTGAAACTTCAAGCTTTTTTTAATGTTAGGCTTGGCTTGGCTTGGGCTTGATGGAAACAGAACTTGGCTTGGCTTGAAAACTTCAAGCTTTAATTATTTTAGGCTTGGCTTGATTTTCAAGCTTTATCAAGCTTTTTCAAGCCTTTTCAAGCTATTTCAAGCTTTTTCAAGCTTTATAAATGCTGCTCATGCGCACAGTAGGTATATAGGTCTTGAAAACCAGTAGTAGTTGTTCGGTATCAAGATTTTAATATAAATATTCGATGTGAATTTAATTAAATATATCGATATACCGATATATCGATGTATTGGAATATTGATGTATCAATATATCGATGTTATGTCGATGTTTCATTGTATCGTAATAATGTACAAATCACGTTTTGTTTTACATAAATTTATTGTGGTGCAATTGAAAAATATCTTCTTATGCGTAAAGATAAACAAAACGATAAAATAAAATTTATGAAACTTACACCAAGTGTTTTTTCTTTGTAAATATTAAAATATAAAAATATTGAAATGTACCTATATTTTATTCATTTATTTTATTTTTAAGAGTAAACAATCAGCATAAATTTATTATCTTTTATTAAATATTTACCCTTCAATTTTCATGTTTCTTTTATTATTTTCGTTGACTGCATTTATTCAAGTTGGCATATGCATTAGTTGGACTTTATTGTATCGTATTTTAACTAAAAACTCGAAATGTCCTCCCAACTGTTAAAGTTTGTCATACTATTTAGTTCATATGCACCCTATATAAACAAAAAAAAAAAAAAACCTCAAGACACCAAATACGCAATAACAGTGTTCAAATAAATACATAATGGAATGTACAATGGGATGGAAATGACCTGAGACTGACCTTTTATACCTACTTGAAATACATCTGGAAATCATAAAACCCTACAGGCGGAAATTTCCCCGAAATTTTGTTCGTGACAAATACCTACTCGCCTCTTCTTACGAAATTTCTACTGATTTTTGAGTACAGAATCATGTAAGTTAAATACATAAATATAATTAAAGTAATCATGTGCAAATTCAAATAATACAAAAGTTAATATGCTTAACGATATGAATATGTCGTTACTACTGAAATTTGTGAATAAAAGTAAATTAAAAACCTCCAGAACTAGGTAATAAGCCGAGATTATATATTTATTTGCTTATTTATTAACACATATTTTTGGATCAATGAAAACTTGTATCAAGGTAATATTTAAAAGAGAATGCTCTCTTTGTCGGTACATTGTTATTGTCTATTATACCTGACACGGTTTATTAGGGGTACATTAGGGGTTGAGCTAAAAATAGCATTGAAAATCTTTGAATATAAATATATACATATACACAAACAGAAATTGTCTCGTCTCTATGATTCGGAAATACCAGAATAACAAAACATTGTACAAAATGAAACTTTAAAATGCAATAATTATCATGATTTATGTAGTCTGTCACTCAATTTACCTTACGGTGTAGAGTATATTATTATTTCTTATAATTTTTATTCTGCAGCAAAATTATCTATTTGTAGCATTGCAATAAATACGAGTAATAAATATTATGTGTTGAAGCTTGATGCTTGGTATTTAAAATCAAGTTACTTAAAATTTAAATGAATATTGATTATATTCTATCTATATCTATTTTGATTGGATAATATTTCGATATTATCCAATCAAACAAAAACATCAAACTGCACCTATCTTCCCATCACTCTATAGTTAAAACAGATAGTTGGTTCAGATTGAGAAAATAAGTGGTCTTTGCATAAGAATGATGAAGGGTATAGTGTCCTATTTACAAAGTTTTGAAGCATACTGGACTGGCAGGTAATGAAGGCTGGTCCTTTTGGAAACTCCAATTCTTAGAAGTTCGCAAAAATGTACCGAAGCAGTGAGAAAGTACGTTATCACCATAAAATTATGGTTTTGTCGGCCTCGACAACATTTCGTAAGAAAAGCTTGAAAAAGCTTGTTTTCAACCAAGCTACTTGACAGTCAAAGGCTTGGCTTGGCTTGAAAATTCAAGCTTTTTTAAATGTTAGGCTTGGTTTGGCTTGGGCTTGGTGGAACAGAAGCTTGGCTTGGCTTGAAAAGTCAAGCTTTTTTGAACGGCAGGCTTGGCTTGATTTTTCAAGCTTTTTCAAGCCAAGCCAAGACAAGCTTTCAAGCTTCAAGCCAAGCCCGTGAAACCCTAATACTGACATGGACAAAATTTTGTTCAATCACTATCTTTGTCAATTTTCTTCGATTATAATAGTAAATGGCCTCTTTCTCGGAAATAGTTGAAGATCGGACCCATGTTGATTAAGTCTTTTTTACTCATTTTGGTTACTACTATATGCTTTTTCATTTTTTTCCCGAAGTATTATTACACCCTGTATATTTTCGTAAGTAGTTTTAAGTGTACTTTCAGAATAAAAATAAATTGGAAAATGTGGTATAACCACATTTTCACATGTCAACAACGTTACTACCTTGTAAAATTTGAAGAAGTTAGGTGTCAATTTTACAAGTAGGTGATATATCAATGATGTTTACAAGTGATTAATAAATAAATACATTAAATCTATATTTGAGTAGTATTTAATAAAATAATTTCAAAAAGTACAACAGATTCTAAAATACAAGAATGTTCGAATTATATTTTTAATAATACGACCACAAGACTATGCAAAAGGCACTTATATGTTCCGAAAGGTAATTTACATAGCTAATAAAACGAGAAACCGAGAGATCAATCGTTCTCTTTAAAAAGTGTGCGGATTACTTAGATTACTGTAATTCTCAATTACCTAGTTCTTCCCTATTTGTTTTTGGAAAAACACCTCATATTACAAATTACACGCTTACTTGTGACAAAGGTTACAAACTTGTATCCTAAACAAAGTTAGTCTATTTATTGCAGCTATAAGTTTTAACGATGGGATTAGGAGATTCATCCTTTTGTTTGCGAAACAAGAACTTTATCTCTTCTCCATGCAACTTTATAAAAAAAGTAACACTTTCCTTTATGTCAGCGAGAATGTGTATCTTAGGCCAAGCGCATACATGAGATTTTCTGTCGCGCGATGGTTCAGTGGGAAAAAAATTCTGATGTGGCAAACACATGACCTCCCATGTTTGAAATAGCAATGAACTTTAAGTAAAGTATCATTTCTGGTTGATCGTTCGTAAACAAAATCTAATTTGTTGGACCAATAAATAGAAAAGTTTATAATACCAAATTTTGGATTATATTTTATTATGTTTTTCCTCGAAAATATGTTAAGAGCTCCAAATTAAGTACCACTTCCGGTTTATCATATAGATATAGTCAAAATCTAATGTTTCAAATTATACACGTGTTTTAAATACCAAAATTGAGAAGTTTTGGATCATGTTTTAATATATTTTTTCAAGAAAATCTGTTTATAGCTTTCTGTGAAGTACTACTTCCGGTTTATCAATTTTAGAAAACATCTAATGCGTCGTTCTCATTAATATAAAAGTCTTAAATACCAAATTTAAAAAGTTTTGGATTGTATCAATTTATTTTTCACGAAAATCTATTCAGAGCTTCAAATAAAGTATCACTTTCGGTTTATCAATTGTATCCAAAATCTAATAGTTTGTTGTTCCCCTACATATAAAAATCATAAATACTAAATTTGGCAAGTTATGGAGTATATCATAATATATTTTTTACGAGAATCTGTTCAGAGCTTCAAGTAATGTATCAGTTCTGGTTGATTAATTTTAGCCAAAATCTAATATGTCGTTTTCCATGATATAAAAGTTTTATACTCCAAAATTTTACAATTTTAGTATTTATTTTAATATAGTTTTTCATTAAAAACTGGTATGGACTTCAAGTAAAGTACCACTTCCCAAAATGCTTTGTTTTGGCGGGCGAAGCATACTAATTACTAGCCAGTCAGAACATAAAAACATAAAATCATATTAGGAAAAATTTTAAGTTACTTTTTTGTAGACTGTGTCTAAAGGTATACTTTTGTCGCCCTAATATCCATATCCTAAATTTATATTACATTATTTAGTATATTAGGCAGTAGATTTTAGGATGTTGTAGCTGACTACGCCTAGCATTGTTATAATTTGGCTTCTATTTTATGTAGTGGCGGCTCCTGACATTTATCGGAGGGGTGGCTCACCCAGAGCCGGATCTAGATATTTTAGCACCTGAGGCAAAAAGAAAAATTGCGCCCCCCCCACCTCCAGTACCTATATATACGAGTATATATATATATATATATATATATGTATATATATATATATATATATATATATATATATATATATATATATATATATTTGTGTTTTAGAAAATATACGTCGATCTTAGATAATTTTTAATCAACTTAAGTTTACTAAAAGATCTTTCGCACGAAGAAACCGTAACGGGAATCGATAAAAAAATTCTTAAAGCTGTATAGGTATATACTTCGAGGTTGGGGTACGATTCTGTTAATCTACATATAGCTATAGTTACATTGGGAAGAATGGATAAAATGTACATCTTAAAACTCAAAATTGCACCTGCCATTTCTATACCATTTAATTCACTTATATTTTAGAGCTAAAATTAGCAGTTGATTGTTGCAAATCTCATTCGTAGCGACTAGTTTCTCACCAGAAAGAAATCCAAAATCTGTTGCTACGTTGTTAAGTTTTCCATACATCCAGTTTAAATGAAATGTAAGAGCATTCAATGATTGATTTATTTCAATTACAAAAAGTTTCACATTACCAGTCCTTTAATAAGTTGAGATGCCTTAAGCACAGTTATATTTTTTGACTGTACTACTTTATATACTTGAGTTAAAATATTATCTCAAATTAATAGCGTACACAATAATTGTAGTTAATTTTCGATTTTATGTCAATTATTTCTGTAAGATCAACTTACATAGGCGCGTGCGCAACACGAATGCGCCCTGTCCTAAATGCTGATTGCATTATTTAAATTCATTTGCGTCTGTGCTCAACATAAATTCATTTAATGTAATTTTTATTATTAGATATTGCAAATAAATCATTTTCATTATTGAGTGAGGCGCTTTTATAAATAAGTAGTAAAAAATGTTCTTTGGGTCTTTTGGTTGGCGCCCCTTTAAACTTTAAACCTGAGGCAAGTGCCTCGCTCGCCACACCCTAGATCCGGCCCTGGGCTCACCTCAGGGAGGGGGGGGTCTGTTTAAATAAATACCCTTTAAAAATCAAAATAACCTACTGAACATGTACACTGTACTGCAGTACCGTCGCCGCAGTTGCCTATCGTCACGGATCATTCCGAGCATTCACAAAGACTAAGGGAAGGCAGCGTTTGTGCTGACTTATACGCTGGTGCTGGTGCTGATATAATGTGGCTTGATTTACGTATCGTAGAAGCAGCACGAATGTGGAGTATGCCTTTAAGAACTATACTTTTAGGTGTAGAGGAGCTTAGCCTCAGTTGTATGCCTAATAAATAGGCGTAACATGATTAATAATGAAAAATTATGCATTATGATCATTTCACACCCACTTAAAGGCTATGGTTCATGCAAGCTGTAAACTTAAGACTTTGCCTTGCCTGGTACATGTACTTAGGCAAACCAATAAGAGTAAGCCGGTAATATAATTTTTTCAGCGACACGTCATTAATGTTGACATACAAGGACATGTGAAATATAGATATGGATAGTGATACTGACGTTGTCGTATTTTCAACAATTTTTATAAGTATAATTGCTTTGGTAAATAAATTTAAGAAAAGAAATAAAAGGCGTTGGGAGTCCGACCTATATTTGTATTGTTCCGTTAATTCAATTAGTTGAATATCTTTTTCAAAACCGTTCATATTTACTTAAGTGTGCCAGAATTTTTTAAAACTGCACACATCAAATTCAAAGACATGAATATCGCCAGCAGCAAGCTTCTGATTGGTCGGCATTAGCATTATGACTTAAAGTATCATTCTCAACAAAAAAAATCTGATGTGGCCAGCACATTACCTTCCGTCAGTTATAAGAGGTATTTACGAAACTTCTACCCGAGAACTGTTACCGGTAAACAGCTTTTTATAACTACCAGAATCGATATTTTAAGAACGCAAGTGGTAAACAGGGTAGATCCATAACCTATGAAAATATTTGTAACATGTTAGAAATTTGACGTATTTAACAAACTGAGCAGAGTCCTACTTTGAACACATTTCCATTTTAGCGCGCGCGCTTCGCTTTGCATCACTACCTTTTTTTGAGATTAGATTCTTCATGAATCCGGTAGATGGATCTGGTAGATATTGAACAATTTTCGAACACGGTAACTTTTTACCACTCTTGTTTTCAAACACAGTCGCTAAATGCAGTATCTACCGGTAGAATTTTCGTAAATCCGTATGTATTTTCTATAAAATCCATACAGAAAGTTCCTTGAAAAAGATTTTAAGTTTCTTGTATATACATTACCTTCGACAGTTGTATGTATTTCGAGCAAAAAGATCCTATATTTCGACTAAAATTATAACACAAAAATACTACTAATATGTCAATTGCACTTGACACTGACATCTTTCAATCAGAATTTTCTTAATATAGTAGATGTTTCTACCATAGCTGGCTAATTTATGAAATTTAATTTCTTTATAATTTTATAACTCTCTATCCATTTAATATGAAGTTTAAAATGCAGTCAAATCGTATAGAAAATACAATGTTCTTTAATATTTATAATAACATTAAATGTGAAAAAATGACGTTTAACATCGTTTTTTCAAGAAAAACTGTTAAAATCTTCGAATGAGGTTACTTCCGGTTGACCAATTATAACCAAAATCTAATCAGCTCTTCATATGGGTGCAACGAAGAGGAATACGAAAGAATTATAATTTTTGGAATTGTAGTATTAGAGTTATCGTAGACGAAAATTTTGTTACACACACACACACACACACACATACACTCACACACACACACACACACACACACACACACACACACACACACACACACACACACACACACATACAGACATCATCGTAAAAATAGTAAAATCGTATTCTAGCGACCTTAAAACGTGCTTATTCATTAAAAACTCACCACCGAATTTTTTGACCAAAGACAATACCTTCCTTACTTAAAGGTGACGGAAGGTAAAAATAACGTAGTGGTAGAATTAGTGGCAGTGGTAGTGGCCTGGGTAAAAGATTGAATGCGTTATAGCAAATGTATTCGTTCACATCCAAAAATTAAGAAAATTAGTAGCAGTGCAGTGGCAATGGCAGCGGTAGGAGTTTGCAAACTTCTACGTTGCCACTACGTTACCGCTTAATTTTTTTGACAGTTTTGACATTTATTGACATCTGATTTCATCAGATAAAATGAGCAATAGAAAAATGATCATTTTGTGGTGTGCCTCAGACGTTGCGCTGTATAAACAAACAAACTTATTAATAAACTTTGCACAATTAAAAGTGAACACGTAACACGTAACATTTTCGCTTATTTCAAAGGCAACGTGCCCACGCATTTTCTTTTTTTGAAATAATTTTAAATTCCCTTAATCTCTTCGCTTATCTCACACAATGGGGTGCTTATGGAAGAATTTAGAAATTGACTTATTCAAGGTTTACGGCATAATGCTAAGGTTAAGGTTACAGCTACATATACCGTAGCACGCATTTGTCTATACTCGAATTATTAATGCAAAGTCATAATGGTAATGCTAAGATAAAGTCTTAAGTTTACAGCTTACATGAACCAGCCTTAACTAGTACAAAATTAATGAAAATAGAAAGAAGAACAAACATGTAAGAAAATGTTTTGAAAAAGTTTTTACCCTGATAAGTTATGAGGAGGCTCCTTTGCCTCCCCTGCCGAGCCGCCGCAGTTTTTAAAATCGTTTCAGCTTTCAGTCTACGCGAAACTGTTTACACGCAATTATCTGAACAAATCTACAAATTTATTAGAAAACAGTATCGGCGCATGCGCATTTGGCTGATGTAAGTGACATCCCTATTTACTCCATATACTTCGTTTTACCATTATTCCAATTATTTTACCACAATAACGCATTAAAACTAGACAACTGTCAGTTTATTTGCAGGTTAGCAATACAAAGCGGCAGACACGTTATGCTATGTACGCATGCGCAATATCGAAACTGAATTTTAAGTGTTTACATGAGTAGTTTTGAAATTAAGTTTGAAGCCAAACCGATGAATTTTAGTTTTGGTTTGAGATAATTCAAAACACTGTATACATAGCGTTTTCAAAACTAAAAACCTTTTTAGAACGATTAACATTTAATCTTAAATAAAATTCACCGAATTTATCAGTGTAGGTATTTTTGTTGTTTTATAGAGTTTCCATAGATAGTAACAAATATCATTAGTGCGCCATTCGAAGTAGTATTTGTCCCAAATACTAAATGATAAAATACGACATCGATCACAGCATTAATTTAAATGCAGTAAAATCAATATAATATGAGGGTAAGTACATCAACTGAAACCACATATTAAATAATCTATCTAACCAACCAGAAAACAAATCGAATTCTACGGACTTGAGTTCACAATACTGATTTATATATGCTGATTTAAAATGATTTTGATGTAAATAAATAACTTTGTTTTGCCTTTTCTAAATGATGTTGGAAAATTATTGATATAAATATTAACTGAAAATAAATTTATTTACAGAAATTATCTGCATAATCAATGATACAGTTCACAACATTTCCTGCACGATCAAAGTCTCAAGTACTTTAAGAATTCGTTTCATGTCCGTTTAGTGCATTTGGAACTTAATTTGTGTAATTGTAACAAGTAATAATCATTGATTACTGCAGCGGCAATGAGGATACTATGCAACTAACACTTCTTGTCTACTTCCTTGTACAAAGTAAAGGAAGTATTGTAATCGCGAAAAATTTCGGTTTTCAGATTTCAACGGAAATATCCATTATGATCATCCCTGAATCCATTTTGACTAATTTCGTTGTGACGGCTGTACGTACGTACGTACGTACATATCTCGCATAACTCAAAAACGGTACGCCGTAGAAAGAAATTCTGTATTTAGGACTACTATAACATCTAGTTGTACACCTCCCTTTTTGGTCATTACATAATTTCCAGATGTGGAACTTTACTCGAAATCAATAATAGATTTTAATGAAAAACTATTATAAAATATAATCCAAAACTTTTCAAATTTGGTATATAAGACTTTTATGTCAATGGGAATAACATAGTAGATTTTGGTTAAAATAGATTAACTGGGAGTGATATATTACCTGAAGTTATTAACAGTTTTTCTTGAATAAAATGGTTTTATTTTGATTTTAGAAATAAATGCTTCAAATAATAGTTTTAGAGAATTAAATTCTGCGTCTAGCACATGCAATATTATTAAATTAGCCCTTTATATAAGAGAGTCATGTAAATTTAAAAATTATATACTTTTAGGTTTTTGTAATACAGCTTGCTATGGATTAGGCCAAAAAAGTATTTAAAAAATTAATGTTATGTTAGATTACGGCAATTTTATAATTGGGTCTATACGAAAGAGACAGGTGTCAAATGTAACAAGGGTAGGTAACAGGGCCATCTTTTCGAAGTAGATTAAAACGAGCTTGCAGAGTGAAGCAGAAAGAGTCATAGCTCTTTGGTATTTAGTACAAGTACATACGCGCAAATACTGCGTCTGTTTCTAACAAATGTCTGTAAATTGACAAAAAAGTAAATACAGGTAGTGACACACATTGTTTCTAAAACACTATAAGTGCTCTACTCGGAAATATTTCAAGTTAAAGATCGGTTTGTGAGATATCTACTTTTATATTTTTCATTAAAAACATTTCGAATTATTACCTAATAGATACAAAAAATCAAATAATATCTTTATTAGTTAAGCGGTGTCAGTTGTAACACATGCCAAGGTGTCGATTGTAAAGTGTTTAATAATTAAGTACAGTATTGATCATGATCAAATTACAAGAAAAAATCTGATGTGGCCAGCACATTACCTTCCGTCAGTTCTATGTATTTTGTACAAATTTCATACGGAAAGTTCCTTGCTAAATTAAATATTCTATTTCTTGTACATTACCTTCCGGCAGTTGCATGTATTTTATGCAAATTTCATACAGAAAATTATTATTTTGTGACGTTTTCTATATACAGTGTAATGTATCTGCAAAAATAAAAGATTATTATTATTATTTCTTGTACATTACCTTAAAGCAGTTGTATGTATTTTATACAAATTCCATACAGAAAGCAAAAGATCCTATACCTATTTCCAGTAAAATTATAAGACAAACACACTATGTCAATTTCACTTGACACTGACATCTTTCAATCAAAATTTTCTTAATATAGTAGCTGTTTCCACAGCTATGGCTATTTTATGAAATTTAATTTCTTTATAATTTTTTAACTCTATATCCATTTAATATTAGATATAAAATGCAGTCAAATCGTATAGAGAATAAAATATTCTTTAATATTTATAATAACATTAAATGTGAAAAAATGATATTTAACATAGTTTTTTCAAGAAAAACTGTTAAAATCTTCAAATGAGGGTACTTCCGGTTGTCCAATTCTAACCAAAATCTAATCAGCTCTTCGCATGGATGTAACGAAGAGAAATACGAAAGAATTATAATTTTTAGAATTGTAGTATGGAAGTTATCGTAGACGAAAATTTTGTTACACACACACACACACACACACACGGACACACGCACGCACGCACGCACGCACGCACGCACGCACGCACGCACGCACGCACGCACGCACGCACGCACGCACGCACGCACGCACGCACGCACGCACGCACGCACGCACGCACGCACGCACGCACGCACGCACGCACGCACGCACGCACGCACGCACGCACGCACGCACGCACGCACGCACGCACGCACGCACGCACGCACGCACGCACGCACGCACGCACGCACGCACGCACGCACGCACGCACGCACGCACGCACGCACGCACACACACACACACACACACACACACACACACACACACACACACACACACACACACACACACACACACACACACACACACACACACACACACACACACACACACACACACACACACACACACACACACACACACACACACACACACACACACACACACACACACACACACACACACACACACACACACACACACACACACACACACACACACACACACACACACACACACACACACACACACACACACACACACACACACACACACACACACACACACACACACACACACACACACACACACACACACACACACACACACACACACACACACACACACACACACACACACACACACACACACACACACACACACACACACACACACACACACACACACACACACACACACACACACACACACACACACACACACACACACACACACACACACACACACACACACACACACACACACACACACACACACACACACACACACACACACACACACACACACACACACACACACACACACACACACACACACACACACACACACACACACACACACACACACACACACACACACACACACACACACACACACACACACACACACACACACACACACACACACACACACACACACACACACACACACACACACACACACACACACACACACACACACACACACACACACACACACACACACACACACACACACACACACACACACACACACACACACACACACACACACACACACACACACACACACACACACACACACACACACACACACACACACACACACACACACACACACACACACACACACACACACACACACACACACACACACACACACACACACACACACACACACACACACACACACACACACACACACACACACACACACACACACACACACACACACACACACACACACACACACACACACACACACACACACACACACACACACACACACACACACACACACACACACACACACACACACACACACACACACACACACACACACACACACACACACACACACACACACACACACACACACACACACACACACACACACACACACACACACACACACACACACACACACACACACACACACACACACACACACACACACACACACACACACACACACACACACACACACACACACACACACACACACACACACACACACACACACACACACACACACACACACACACACACACACACACACACACACACACACACACACACACACACACACACACACACACACACACACACACACACACACACACACACACACACACACACACACACACACACACACACACACACACACACACACACACACACACACACACACACACACACACACACACACACACACACACACACACACACACACACACACACACACACACACACACACACACACACACACACACACACACACACACAGACATCATCGTAAAAATAGTAAAATCGTATTATAGGGACCCTAAAACGTGCTTATTCATCAAAAACTCACCACCGAATTTTTTGACCAAAGACAATACCTTCCTTACCTAAAGGTAACGGAAGGTAAAAACCACTGCTATCGAAAACATAAGAGAAGAGCAAATGAAAGAAAAAACAGTTCCGAAAGTAACAGTCGCAGATTACTCTTCAGATGACTCCGATGAGGAAACCTCTGATATGTATTGGCCCATATTTTTTGAGCACAGGAGATTGGTTGCAGTGGCGAAAATGTAAAACTGGACGCCGGGCACGTTAAATTGTACGAAGAAAGACCTATTTTATGTTTACCTAAACTGTAATTCTGTTAGCGAATAAAAGCATTGGTCAAAATGGTCCATATCACCAGCAGAATATATATTTTGTTTGCTTTTAGTTCAATCATCTGAATTTTGTATTTTCTGAGGAAATAAATAAATGTTTTTTTTCAATAATTTATTTTTTTATCTGTTGTTTTATCTTAATAATTCACTGTTAAAATTTGTTACAATTAACACTGGCTCTGTTACTATTGACACCAATTAGGTGGCAATTGTAACATTTGTAATGCCTGACTAAAAATCCTTATACTTTATATATATATATATATATATATATATATATATATATATATATATATATATATATATATATATTATATTATTCATTAAGGTGGGTAGGTTCTCATATAGGTAATTTAAAAATTTTGAAATGTAACGTTAACTCGTGAAAAATAAAAATTTAAATTTTGTAATAATTGACACCGGTCTCCCCTATTTCATGTTGGTCTTTCGTACAAGGAAGTCATGTGGTGTCCACATCAGATTTATTTAAACCAGTAAACGGGTAACTGACCAGATCTTTTCGTCATATGATTCATGCTTCTTATATTGACATTTGTATGATTTCGATTATATACTTGACATTCTTGCCAGCCGTTAAATGACGGTTACATTGGATACTATAAAGTGACATTTTACAGACAGTTAGCTCTCAAAAAAATCGCACTTTTAATGTCAATCGGAAAAAACTCAATTGTCATTCTGTCAGACGTCATTTTGACAGCTATCGCAGCGCTGCCAATGTTAGCTTCATTTGCGAATAGTTAATTTAAAACTCAAGTACTGTATATAAACAATTTCCTCGTATATTTTTTGCGAATTTGTAATTGACTTAATTCCCCCATATACAGAAACATAATTAGTTTACGGTTAAGTAGGTTACCGTTACAATCGAACTCTGAAATGCAATATATAACTCAATTGAACACAAAAGGTGCGAGGAGGTAGGTACATTAACTGCGACTTAGCAACATATTCATCTCGGTAATGTTCGCAACCGCAACGTAAGTCTCCGACAGATTCGCTGAAATAATTATTTGGGGCATTAAGTGGGTGCTAACGTCTGCGGTCGTGGGGTGTAGAGGTCGCTCGCTAGTCAGTCGACGCCAGCGCACAGCGGCGAACAGGTAAACTATAAATACGCGAGCAAGAAAGCTCCCGGAGGAGCAAGAGAGACAGCATGGGATTATTATTTTGATTTATATATTTGTTTGCCTAAGAATGAAAACCCCAAATGAGAATTTTTATTCTCGTGATGAATGTTGGAAAGAAACTTTATATTAAGAACATTATTTTGAAACAGGAATAATTAAGATGATATTAAAAGGAAGTAATGGTAGGAATTGTTTAAGCAGGGCCGTTCATTAAGAGATAAGATGTAAGTTCTGCATAAAGATTCATATAACTTCAAAGCATATATTTGCTTAGCTACTTTTTCATGTTTATTTTTTATTTTATTTTTTGCTTAGCCTTACTGAATATTTATCTTGCATAAAGATATCCAACTTCTTTAGTTCTTTTAACATAATTTGCTACAAAGAACAGCATATTTTCCATATTTTCTATTACTTTCTTTTTTAATATTGTCCTTTTACAAATTCCTTCTATTTTAACTAAATTATTTTTTTTTTATCAAAAACAATTTCAAATTGTATTTTAGAGAAATACTACTAAAAGAATGCAGTGTTTTGATACACAGCATTGTCGTGGCATTGTCTTAATAAAAAGAAGACTAAGAAAATAAAATGGGCAGTTAAGTCTCTATAAAAATCTTTTGAACTTCTAATTTGAGGTTTTTGATTTTCGGTCATCGTAGACAGTTGAATATATTATATTAAGTATTAAGAACGGTAAGAACAGTTTACCGATCGAAGACAATGTTTGGGGACTGAGCAAAGCGAAGGTCCCAATTTTGTCTGAGATCGGTAATTCCTTAACGTTCGTAATGCTTATACTATTTTTGCACGATCGACGCACAAAATTTAAAAGAAAAATAATATTTGAAAATTATTTTTTATTTGTCATTTTTGAAGTAAGCTTTGATTTTTGTTTTTATTTATTTACCGTCTCGCCGGGGCCTGTTTCTCAAAAAATATTAGTTTACAAGTTACTAGTTACAAGTGAAATTTTTAATAGTACTAGTAAATTGTGTTTCTGAAAAGTATTTTACCACTCGTAGTTTACTAGTTTACAATTTATTAGTTACAAGTGAAATTTTATTATTCAAGTAAAATAGTGTTTCCGAAACATTTTCGATAGTCTAGTAGTTTTTTTTAGTAAATACTAGTATTTAATCCAATATTCTTTAAATCTAGTGATTTTATTTTCTGACTGACGTTGACATTTTCAGGTGTTTTAATTTTAAATTAAATTAATTTTCAATAAAAATGTCTACACTGGATGCGAAATTAATCGTTTTGGGAATGATTCGAGATGCTAAAGGTATTCTATTTGAAGCATTCTCTAAATAAATTTTCTAAAGCAGTTAAATTCAATGAATGGATAAAAATCTGTCAAACTTGTCACGCTTCGGGTTGAGGAGACAAGACAAAGATTAGAAATATATCAGGGTCACATTTTGGCCAAACTTAAAAAAGTTGTATTTTTACGGTTAATGCATGGTTTATGTTCATATCTAGCTGAAGAATAAGTCTCAATAAATTAATTAATGTTTCTTCCTTATTTGCCATGAGTAATCTCTCATGCATATGGGGTATCTGCATGGACATAATTTATTCTTGCTTTAATTAGTTTTTGACGTCGCACTATTTCTTCATCACTAGACTCAGAGTCACTAGACCACATTATTATATTATTTAAAAAAATATATTAACACTAAACAACGACAGACAGTACATGAATCTGAATTAACATTAACAAAGAACCATTGAAATACATACGAAAAAGAAAAAAAAAACACGAACCGTCAAATAATACGACTAGTAAAACTTATATTTAAAATTTACAAGACTTTTGACACTTGTAGCTTTTCTCTGGTAAATTACTAGTCTGACAAATATCACAAATATTTTGAGAAACAAAATACTAGTATTTTTTGTTAAATACACTAGTTCCCAACTTGTAACAAGTACTTTACACTTGCATATTTCAGAAACAAAAACTAGTAAACTTCACTACTATTATTAGTGTAGGGACTAGTAATATTAATCCCGTATTTTTTGAGAAACAGGCCCCAGAACGGTAAGTGAAGCACATCACTTACCGACGTAAGTCCCATCACTTACCGTTCAGTAATTTGGAAATAATACCTACTGTCTTGGAAACACTATCGGTAAATATAAAAAATAACCCGATCGTGCAAAAATAAATATTAGTGTATTAAATATAATTGGGACCTACCCTCGGAATAGCATGTGATCCCACTGGAAATTTAGGTAACTAAATTAATAGCAACGGCTTTTGAAGAAATAAGTATTGCATATAAATTGTATTATAAATTATATTAATATAAAATAAAAATAATGATAAATTATATAGTAGGGGAGACCGGTGTCAATTGTTACAAAATTTCAATTTTTATTTTTCAGGCGTTAACGTTACATTTAGAAATTTTGAAATTACCTATATGAGAACCTACCCACCTTAGTGAATAATATTTTGAATTTTAAACTTTTGAAAATTTGACAAATATAAAAGTATAAGGATTTTTAGTCGGGCTTTACAAATGTTACAATTGACACCTAACTGGTGTCAATAGTAACAAATTTTAACAGTGATGTATTAAGATAAAATAACAGATAAAAGAAAAAATTATTGAAAAATAAACATTTATTTATTACCTCAGAAAATACAAAGTTCAGATGACTCAACCAAAAGCAAACAAAATATACATTCTGTTGGTGATATGGACCATTTTGACCAATGCCTTTAGTCGCTAACGAAATTGCAGTTTAGGTAAACATAAAATAGGCCTTTCTTCGTACAATTTAACTTGCCCGGTATCCAGATTTTACATTTTCGGCACTGCAACCAATCTCCTGTGCACAAAAAATATGGGCCAATACATATCAGAGGTTTTTTCTTATAATTTTTATCATGATCAATACTCTACTTAATTATTAAACACGTTACAATCGACACCGTGGCATGTGTTACAACTGACACCGCTTCACTTATAAAGATATTATTTACTTTTTTGTATTTATTAGGTAATAATTCGAAATGTTTTTTAATGAAAAATAAAAGCAGATATAACTCACAAACTGATCCTTAACTTGAAATATTTCCGAGCAGAGCACTTATAGTGTTTTAGAAACAATGTCTGTCACTACCTGTACTTTTTTGTCGATTTATAGACATTCGTCAGAAACAGACGCCGTATTTGCGCGTATGTACTTACACTAAATACCAAAGAGCTATGACTCTTTCTGCTTAACTCTGCAAGCGCATTTTAATCTATTTCGAAAAAATGGCCCTGTTACCTACCCTTGTTACATTTGACACCTGTTACAATTGACACCGGTCTCCCCTAGTTATAAATGACTTTTCAAATTGAAAAATGCGTATGTTCAAAACGGTCGCCAAATGACGCCACAAACCTAACGAGGTCGCACAACGAAGTTATTTCATTTAATGGTGATTGTGCGCATGCCTGGCTTTTACCGCGATTTATTTTTGTTCACGTTCATAGGTTAAATAATCATACGTGCTGAATCAGTAACCACCCAGTCGACGTGTGTCACTCGTGGATCTAAGTCAATGCAAGCTAAATTTACTTGACACATTGTTTCTATCTCATAGTTCATAAATATTTCTCTCTTACTGGGGCTGTCCAAGTTCTTGCTGGGGTTGTGACGTCACGAAATGACGTCATGGCAAATTGCAAAATTCTTTTGGATATTTCTTCTGTAGATACTATAAATCTTTATGGAAAATAAAAAATATGGGCCTAATATTTGTATCTCTACATTAACATACAAAAAATCAAAATATTGTGGAAAACACTATTTTTACATTTAACAAAAAAATACTTTTATATTATCATTTGAAAATGAATGAACAGTAAGCGAATTAAAGAAAGTGAACATAATGTACGCAAAATTAAAATGTGGTAAATTTAATATGTGTGCTCTTTGCGTTTCACGAAGATTGTTTATAATTTGTAGGTACAGTTTAATTTTGTAAAGATGTCCGATCAATATCATTTTTACCTTCCGTCACCTTTAGGTAAGGAAGGTATTGTCTTTGGTCAAAAAAATCGGTGGTGAGTTTTTGATGAATAAGCACGTTTTAGGGTCCCTAGAACACGATTTTACTATTTTTACGATGATGTCTGTATGTGTGTGTGTGTGTGTGTGTGTGTGTGTGTGTGTGTGTGTGTGTGTGTGTATGTGTGTCTGTGTGTGTGTGTGTGTGTGTAACAAAATTTTCGTCTACGATAACTTCCATACTACAATTCAAAAAATTATAATTCTTTCGTATTCCTCTTCGTTACATCCATGTGAAGAGCTGATTAGATTTTGGTTAGAATTGGTCAACCGGAAGTACCCTCATTTGAAGATTTTAACAGTTTTTCTTGAAAAAACGATGTTAAATATCATTTTTTCACATTTGATGTTATTATAAATATTAAAGAATATTTTATTCTCTATGTGATTTGAATGCATTTTATATTTCATATTAAATGGATATAGAGTTAAAAAATTATAAACAAATTAAATATCATATATTAGCTAGCTATGTTATAATATAACTCTGGAAACAGCTGATATATTAGAAAAATTCTGATTGAAAGGTGTCAGTGTCAAGTGCAGTTGACCGTATGTATGTGTTATAATTTTACAGGAAATATAGGATCTTTTGCTTTCTGTATGGAATTTGTATAAAATACATACAACTGCCTTAAGGTAATGTACAAGAAATATAATCTTTTGCAAAAAAATTTCTGTATGACATTTATACAAAATACATAGAACTGACGGAAGGTAATGTGCTGGCCACATCAGATTTTTTTATTGTATCAGTTAAAATTTCAGCTCCGCCTATTTTGTCAAATTCAATAATGCCGTATACATTATTAATACAAAAAAAAATAAAGAAAGAAAACAAATGGTCAGTTAATGATAAATGTGAAACCAAAAATATGAAAAATAAGACAGTGACGTAAAATAACGCTATTCGCTCGTCTATGAATCAGGTTAGTATACTCGAAATATTAGTCGTATATAAACTTACGGTACAGAGACAATATTAAGAACCAGTATCGTTTTAAAATTGCACGTCATAACTTAGTCAAAACCATGTGAATATTTTAAAGGCAAGCGGGTTATATCTATTCTTACCGCACACTCTTCTTATCTATGCAAATATAACAGGGATATACCAACTTGTTAAATCGTTGCTAATACAGATGAGCTTTATTATACATCTTAAAAAAATAAACTGTGTCTTGTATAAGAGTTTTACTATCCAACTACGGTCCTTTTCCCTATTTGATTAGTATCAAGCAATTTTCAACTTTAATAGACAAGTTTTGTGCATTGAAAGGAGATTATATTTGCGTGAATCGCAAAAATTCTCACATTAGCAACAATTACTGTTGGTACGTAGGATTTAAACATCATTTGTTCAAATAATTCGAAGAGCTATACTTTTAATAAATCGTTGATAGTATTGATATATAAAATGTACAGGTTGGTAGCATGAATAAGTGATTAAGTGTGATTAGCGACGAGTTGACTAGCAGTGCTTTAACTCTGTCAATCAATTATGGATTATTTTAGAGAAAAAAACTTCAAATAATGGTTATTGAAAAATGAATTCTACAAAAATTTTATTTCAAGTATTTGTCTCTAAAATAATCTATAAACGATTGCCACGGATAAAACACTCTGCTAATCAACTCCTCGCTAATCACCCTTAATCTCTCGTTCATGCAATCACCCATAGTTTTTAATATTATACCGAGTATATATTTGTAAAAGTTATTAAAACAGACTGCATTTCCAGGTTGCAATCAGCGTAAGCGAGTGAAAATATGATAAGTTTGATAAGTTCGAAAATGTAGGGAAACACAGGTGTAAATATGTCACTCATCTACAAACTATATTTTGTAAACATAAAGTACATGTCAAAATCGAATAAAATCCTCTCCAATTATAGGTTTGCGTTATAGACAGCAATATACAAAGCACATTGGTACACTCAGCAATGGGTAGTATGCCGTGATGATATATTTATTACCTCCCGCTACCCTTGGTAAGGGAGGTATGGGGATCGTGCTAAAAATCGTATATCGATATTTTGGTAAATGATCACGTTTTAAGGTCCCTAGAATCCAATTTTAACATTTTAACGATGATGTGTGTATGTGTGTATATGCGTATGTGTGGATCCTCCACTCTAATTCAAATACTATCATACAGAAAATTTTGAAACCTTGTATTTCGAACTTTTTCTTTAATAGAAAGAGCCCATTAGATTTTTGTGAAAATCGGATAACCGAAAATGGCACTTTACTAGAAGCTCAAAATAGTTTTTCTTCGAAAAATACCTTTAAATGTTATTTTTTCGAGATTAATGTTAGTATAAAAATTAAAGATTATTAAATTTACTATAGATTTGCATAAATACTTTTTCTATATATTTTATGGATAAATTTATAAAATTATCTATAATTTAAATCCCAGAGTCTACGCTTTAAACAAACAAAACGCAGTTATTCAAATGTATGTAACTGACAGTTAAATGTTACTATCAAAGAACTTATCATTGCAAAATAATATTAATAACGTTTTAAAAAGAAAAAAGTAAATGGAACAATAGAAAAGGAATTCAATACAGTATCCAGCATAAGTCAATATGTAGGTATGTATTTAGATCAATAAAAATTAACGATTCACAAAAATGTTTAAGCTAATGGCCATTTTTGGATTAGTGAATTCTATTTTATCTTGATATTTAAAATTTAATCTTCATTTTAATATAGCTCCGGTGGCTCAATGGTTAGAGCAACGCCTCATGTCATGAGTGCCCTCGGGGCTCTGGGTTCGAATCCCACTAAGGCATGGATGTGTGTGAATGTGAACCAACTCTGTAATTGGGATTTAATTCTGTTGAGGGGTTTAAAAAAAAGGTAGTTACTTGGATTAGATTAGACTATATTTTAAATTTTAAGTAATAAACTATTAAAATTAGAGTAAAATGGGTTGGACACACTAATTCTTTTATTTATATACGGTATTTATTTTTAAACAGTTTATATTTATTTGATCAGTATTTTTTACATTAATCTCATTATTTTGATTAATATTTATATTATGACCAGGTTATATTAGGTTAGGTTATGGTTAGGTTAGGTTAGTTATGTTATATTACATTTTTACTAAATTTACTGATCAGTTAAAATAATGATCAATTAAATATACCTATACCTTTTTAAACAATAGGTATATCCTTTTATTTCATTCAACTTGCATAACTGAACAAATAACAAAAGAATGTGTTTGAAAAGAGTTCATTGATAATTGATTAATTGAATATTATGAAATTTAATAAGCAAACTACGTATAAAATTTCTTGGAACTGTACAAAAAATATCTAATTTCCGTATAAAGATACCATATTAATAATTCCGTTTTAAAGAACGTAGTTCATAACTAAAATAATAAAAGAACTTAAACTTACTACGACGTAAATTTTATTTCATAAAGGAGAATGCAATATCATCAGAAAATTTCTAAGATGCTTGCCAAGAAACCTTACAGAAAGTTATTGATTATTGCTGAACTAACTGATTTAAATCGCCGGAAATCTAGTAGAGTATAATTACATGAAATAAGCAAAAATTTATGCATTTAACTATATTAGAAAATTCGAATAGAAGACTGAGATTTACGTTATACTTCCGGAATTAAAACATGTTTTATGTACATGATAGGATTTTGTTTTATGTTGCTATTTTCACATGAAACATAACAAAGTTTGTACGCGCAAATTAAATAAAAAGCTGAGTAAGTTTTCATTTAATTATCTAATTTACTCGGTTTCTATTTTAAGATAGGTGGAAATGTACTGTACCTAATAATATTATATTCATTTTCAAAATAGAATTATACTTTGTGGGAAAAATAATTTTTGTTTTAAAAATATTCAATTTAAATTCATTTTCTAAAATTAAAATAAATATTTACACGAGTATGGAATTATGAAATAAAATTTCCTTTTTAGTTTCAGTATTTATTCTTATTTTCAGCTTGTTTTCTATGGTCTTAAAAAACTAAATTATTTATGATTATATCGCAGTTTTTTTTTATTTATTTTCTACGAATGATGTTTTAAAATCCTTCAAGCGTTACGTGCAATATTTTTTATTTGGTCATAATTTACGTAAAAAAGCTTTAACTAAAAATTGTAGACCATAAATTTCTACGTCTGAATCAGTAAGCAAAATTAATTTTGGATGCTTCGTATCAGCAAAAATTAGGCACAAAAATATAGAAAATCGTCCCAAAAATATCGATAGCCATGGAATTTAACAAAAAAGTTAACAAATATGTAACAATTTATCTGTCCCTAGATTAAAAAAAAGTCCATATTTCAATTAATAGATAATTTTTTACTTTAACAAAAATTATAAATAATACTTTTATTTGAATCTTTTTTTGCTTGAAATAATTGTGTATTACCAGCCAACCTGGTGCAAGCCCTCGTTACAGCCCCTCTAGCCGATACTCGATAGCTAGAGGTTGCCAAATTAATTTTATTCCATCTTGGAAATGTAACGGTAGTGGATATCGATAAAGGTCAATCGAAAAAAATCCCGACGCGGCCCGGATTTAAACCCATAGATCTGTGCCCGCAGGCTAGCACTCTACAACTGTGCTATCCCAAATACTTGATAATATTAGTTAATAATAATATAAAGTTGAATATAATAGTATGTAAAAAAAAACTAACTCGGATTAGGCTAAGATCAAAGAAACGTATTTCTAAGCTTATCTAAATGCTTTAATTGTGTCAGCTCTTACATGATGAAACTAAAAACCAAGTATTTTCAATAATTTAAATTATCTAAATGCTGATGAATTTAAATAAATGTCAGTTTTAGACGAAATATTGTCAAAAATATTATTCAATTAAATCAAAGCTTTTCTTCTTGAATCTTATTTTAGAAATGTAAATAAAATAGAAAACAGCGAATGGCAATATCTTTTGCAGCTTGTTAAATGTTAATGTTTTCATGTACTTGGGTACATTTCAAGATTAATAATTAGAATCTTACTTTTGAATTGATTAATATCAAACATACGTTTCTCTGTTCATAGCCTACTCTAAGTTACTTTTATTAACCCATTGTATTACAGACCAATAGTACGCGACATGTTAAGAAAAAAATAATTTTAATTTTTAATGAGTATTCCATACTTAAAATACATCCATAAGCCATTAGCAATTTTACGGTAAATGTTCAAAGTTGTCTCCAAGGTTTAACATCCTCCAGTGATAACTGACAAAAAAAAAAACAGATGAAAAAGGAGTGGACATCTGTTCTAAAAATCTTTTGACCCATTAATTTTTACCTCTCGCCATACCGAAGGTAAGAGAGGTACCTAATGTTTTCGTTCAAAAAATTCGATAGTGAGTTTTCAGTGAATAAGCATGAATTAGGGTCCCCAAAACATGTTTTTACTATTTTTTTTAGATGATGTGTGTGTGTGTGTATGTGTGTGTGTGTGTGTGTGTGTGTGCGTGTGTGTGCGCGTGTGTGTGTACGCGCGCGTGTGCGTGTGCGTGTGGGGGTGCGTGTGCGTGTGGGGGTGCGTGTGCGTGTGGGGGTGCGCGTGTGGGGTTGCGTGTGCGTGTGTGTGTGTGTGTGTGTGTGTGTGTGTGTGTGTGTGTGTGTATGTGTGACAATTTTTCCGTCCACGATAACTCTTATATTAAACTATTTTCCGTATTTAAGCTTTCAGCATTTATGTAAAGAGTTGATTAGATTTTGGATAAAATTGGACAACCGGAAATAGTACTTTATCTTACTAGAAGCTCATAACAGTTTTAATGAAAAACTATATTAAAATATTATCCAAAACTATTCAATTTTATTATTTAAGGCTTCTATATGAAGGGGAATGACATATTAGATTTTGGCTAAAATTGATAAACTGGAAGTGATACTTTACTTGAAGCTCCGAGCAGATGAAAATATGTTATGATATAATCCAAAACTTTTCAATTTTAGTATTTAACACTTTTATATGATGGGAAACAACATATTAGATTTTGGCTAAAATTGATAAACCGGAAGTGATACTTTACTTGAAGCTTTGAACTGATTTTCGTGAAAAATATGTTGATATATTCCAAAACTTTTCAATTCTAGTATTTAAGACTTTTATATAAAGGGGAACAACATGTTAGATTTTAGCTAAAATTAATAAACCGGAAGTTATACTTTACTTGAAGCTCTGAACAGATTTTCGTAAAAAATATATTATGATATATTCCAATTTAGTAGTTGAGACTTTTGTATGAAGAGGAACAATATATTAGATATTGGCTAAAATTTATAAACCAGAAACGATACTTTATTTGAAGCTCTGAATAGATTTTCGTTAAAAATATATTACGGTAAATTCCAAAACTTTTCAAATTTGGTATTTAAGACTTTTATATTAATGAAAACAACATATTAGATTTTTGCTAAAATTGATAAACCGGAAATAATAGTTTACTTAAATCCATAAACAGATTTTCTAGAAAAATATATTAAAATATGATCCAAAACTTCTCAAATTCGGTATTTAAAACTCGTATATAATTTGAAACTTCAATTGGAAGTGATAGTTTACTTAAAGCTTATTGCGATTTTAAACATAGAAATGGCGAGAGGTTATGTGCTGGCCACATCAGATTTATGTTTTTATCTTTTATCATACAACTTTTACTGAAGTTTATCGCCTTCTTTTGACCTGTGGTGTAAATAACCAATTAATAATAAAAAATGGAAGTCCGTAAAGAGAAAGATGAAGTTAAAGTAAAACTGTAACCATTTGTCTATTTATAAGTATGCTTGTTTTCAGAAATGAAGAAAACGGCTACCAGAACAATGTCCTATCTACTGTACTGCTGCACTCTGTTGGTACTGTTGGGTAAGTGTTCATATGCACTTGTTTGCAATCAATAGCTAATGTCCTCGTATTTCCCCTAACTTTGTTTCTCTTGCAGCAGCTCTAATTAATGCAATCTGTACACAATAATACTTGTGCTGATTTGGTTACTCGTACTCGGTTTTCCTAAAAGCATTTGCTTGCGCTAATGTTTGTTTCGAATTTCTAATTTCGTTCCAAATTTATACATCTCAAGGAGAACGTTGAGAGAAGTTGTTATTTAACATATTTAGCAGGTTTAGGTTTTAATATTGAATTTTCCTTTCGGAATATAATAAGTTTAACCTTTGACTTTTTAACTTAGAGAAAATCTTCAGCTTTCTTTCCAGATCGGTGAATATTTAAATTAAATTTCGTTTTATTGAAAAATATGTATGAATGCGTACAATTATATAGGCTGTTCTGCGACTTGACCGACAAACTTATACCGTATATTTCGGGGGTCATTACGATCAAAAAATGTTATATGACCTATATATGAATTCCCCTTTGTTTCGGAGATATCGAAGGAATACAAAAAAATGATAATTTTAACACGAGGGGGGGGGCAGATCTCCTTAGAAGAGCTGAAGAGGATGATGATAATGCTAATACTTCTTACTCCCAACGATGACACACTAACTGACTGACTGCTGTTTACTCCAACGATGATACACTGACTCTTACTGACTGGTGATAAGGATCTTCATGCGAAGGAATTCGTGGTAAGGAAGAACACACATACACTAACACTTTACACTGATGAACACTACGTTATGACATACAGCAGGGAACTTACGGACATGGACACTCTATGATTTCCTAACTAATACTTTATTTACAATTAAACTAAACCTAACATAACTAAGCCATTACTAATATGTTACATTCCGTAAGCCAGCAGGCGGGCGTCGCCCCAAATCTAAAACACTACATGTTCAAAAACAAAACACGTCTTCACGAGTCGACGAATTAATCTCGACTCTTCTACATGTTTACTCCCACAAGTATCTAATCCGACTATCTTAGAAACAAAACGCTATCATCAGGACAGGATTATCTTAGGGGTACGGGGTGCACAGGCTAGACATTCAAAGTCACGCACGTATACATAATAACTTCCAGACTTACTGGCTTATTCTGTAAGAATGTCGTTATGCCATAACATATCGTTATGATGAAAAAGTTGTTAAATAACGATAATTTTTAAAAAGCGTATTCTGTAAAACCAATGTCTTTATATTGAAATCGTATTGTCGTTATATTAAGTAGTTCAAGAACGATAAGGATTCACTTGTCGTTATTCAATCCGTAAATGTCAAATGTTAGCAAATGGAAGGGTTAATTAATTTATTGTTTATATTTGTGCAGGAAGAAATGGAAAATAGGTAATAAAACATTTATTCATGCATCAAATATATAACAACCATATTTAAATTTTAGAAGAAATGTTTGTGGTCGTGAAAGTCTTTTATGGGATACTAATAATCCATTTGATAATCGATATTTATACATATATAAAGAAATAATAATTAAAATAATAATGTCAATATTTTTTTTGCAAAATGACATTACAATGACAATCTAATTTACAATAATAGTTACTAACTTTTCTAAAAAAATTGGCTAAAGTCGTTGTGACAAACGGTACGAAGACGTTTATAACGATATTACTTAGTGAATACTATTTTTACAAATTGTCGTTCAGGATCACATCCTTACATTTATAAATAACGATAGTTGTTATATAACGATATTTTTACAGAATAAGCCTATTAATTATCTACAAATAAATGTCGTGACTATCATAATACAAAAAGAATTTCTAAACTGAATTTTGACTTAAATAGATAAACAGAGTTAAAATACGAATATTGAAACTATAATTTAGAAAAGTTTATAAAAAGTTATTTATCTATTATTGCTCTTACCCTCGCCTTGTCACATAATTGCGTTAGCCTTGACGAATGAACGTATGTTTGACAAATGACTGATTTACTTACCTTCAGTTTTTGGAAGAAGAATTGCCGAAATACATGGAAGATATTCCTCTGGAAGCTCGCTGAGGCATGTGGTTCCAGCAAGATGGGCACCACCACATTTTGGGAGACAAGTGACGGCTTTCTTAATGAAAATTTTCGGGAAAGGTGGATAGGACGAGGTTGTCCTGTACATTGGCCAGCTCGGTAACCTGACTTGTCGCCATTAGATTTTTTTCTGTGGCGTTGCCTCAAATCTCGTGTGTATAGTAATGGTAAACCAGATATCCGCGAAGAGTTAACTGACCGTATAGTTGAAGCTACTAATTCTCTAAATAATGAATTGGCAGTGATTAACTGGTAACATTCTATGACTCGAAGAATAACTGTATGTTTAGAAAATGGCAGTTCTCATTTTGAACATTTGCTGTAATTTTGTGTTAATTAGCTATCCATTGATGAATAAATTTTCTTTTATCATTTTTTTAAAATTCCTTCGATATCTACGAAGCAAAGAGGTCATATAACATTTTTTGATCGTAATGACCCCCAGAATATATAGTATAAGTTTGTCGGTCGAGTCGCGGAGCACCCTGTATAATATAAAAAAATAAAGAGGAGTACATTGAAAATTTCCCTATACAGGGTGTCCGGCTTTCGAAGGCCACCATTGGGATCTCGAAAACTATATAACTATATAAATAGGACATGTGCTGTGCCTTTGGGGGGCCATATTATGTAGATGTGATTTTGTTTTGACAAAAATTCTCATAGGTTTCTAGAAAATGGTGGAAAACTGAATTTGTCAATATTTTCATTTTGAAATTACTTCTAAACTATCAGTAATCGAGAAAAATGTTTCTCTTATAGTTTCCAATGGTGGCCTTCGAAATCCGGACATGCTGTAAAGTATCCTAGTATTGTTTATTTTTAGTGGGCTTCTCCACCATATTAACAAATTAGAAAACGGATCATTCATGTTAAACATAGACCTTAAAACTGTATGACAGGGATTATAAAAGTAATAATAACAAATAAAGTGATATACTATACTTCTACTGTAACAAAACAAATACGAGTATAAGAATTTGGTAGTGATGCACGACGAGGCGAGAGTACTCTCGCATCTCTTCTCGTTTCGTTGCATTATGCGAGCCGAGAACGAGAGCGAGATTGCAGTTTAAAATTCGAGGCGAGATCGATATAACAACTGCGAGAAGCGAGATTCTCGCAATAAAAAGTATCTCTAACTTTATAGCTTTGATGCATAAATTCAATGAAAAATGCACCGTACAAAGAGTAGGAGTCAACGCTAATTCATGCATAGAACACGTAAATGTGAAAATTATATGAATTCACAATTTTTTTTGAGTCTATTTAGAGTCGATTAGTATAGGTCTCTGAGCGAGAAAATGCAAAAATAAAGACAAAATCGGTATTGCATCCAATAGAACAAGTTTTCTCTAATATTTCAGCCCCTAATTCACCCCAGTTAAAACCACGGTTAATAAAACACTTGTCGGCACTGAAAAGAAAAGGAAGGTATATTAAGCGTCGATGGGAGCTCACAGGGAGAGAAGCGGAATGATTGGTTGCCAGCGAGTTACAAGTGTAGCGGTTTTTTATGACTTAATCTTACGTAAATAGTGGCATATATTTAATGAAAAAATGTAGATACTTTTAGATAAAAAAATATTTTTTTAATGTTTAATTCGTTTTACTGATGACAGAATATGTTCTTATTGAAATAGTTTAGAGATCACAATTTGACGATAAATTGGATATTTTAGAGGTAAATTAAATTATTTACTAACTTATCACATTTTCTGGTGAACGTAAATGAATAAACATTATGTTCGTATTGAAATAATTTGGTGACCAGAATTTAGTGTTTCATCTCTTTATTATAGTTATACGACTGCAAATACATGGAAGACGGTGCTATTAGTGCGAACTTGTCTCTTGTAGTTAAATAGTTACGTAAATACGTAGTGCGCAAGCGCCTATTTTTATAACGAGACTATCGTACAAGAACGAGATGAGAAACATAATTTTTAAACAATTATAAAAAGGATAACATTGCATATTTGCTATCTACTATCCCAATTTAAAATAATTATTTCTCTACACTTGCTATAATATACGTACATTTTGCGCGAATCCATAGATTATAAAAGAGCACTCACATTCCATGATAAGACTTTTTTAAAAAAATAAGTACGCTACATTGTTTTATTGATACTTTTATATACCTTTGTAGTTAAATATTGATTGATAAGTTTAAAATATATTAGTTAATTCAACTTATTGATAAAGAAATCAGTAAAGAAATCTGTAACATAACCACACACTAGTATAGTGAAAGTCAAGTATATTACAATGATCCTTATTGTAATATGGGCACAGTTTGCGTAATCGAGCCGTAGGCGAGTTACGCAAAGTACCAGTATTACAAATGGACATTGTAATACATGCTTTTCATACTGTACTATTCTATACTATACTAGACTCTAAAAAAATATAATATCAAAGTTAGTAACACTGACAGTTTTAATAAACTGTTGAAATTTAATTTAGTTTGACATTTGACATTTTGAGAACAGTTTCTTTCAAGTCAAGTTAAAGTTAAAATTTATATTCATTATGTTATGAACCTACAAACAAATAACTTGAATTTTAATTTAAAAGAGCGCTTTACTGTTTTATGTAAATATTTCACTATACAAATCTACTATCAGTATTTTTCCATAAGAAATGACGGGTAATAACAATTAAAATTAAGGATATTTACTTGATTCTTGGACTTAGTTACCAACTTCACAATTTAAAAAATCCCCAAAAACATTTACACAAAATTTGTAATTCTGTTTTTGACAAAAACAGTTGTACAAAATTCACTCTGGGTACGCGAAATAGGAATAATAACAAAATGTACACTTTGTAGCTACAGTACTACTCAATAGTTTTGCAATGAAGATAGGGACGTATTCAAATATGAATATATAAGTTCTTTTTTGTATAATTTATTTGTTTCAAGTACATGCAGTGAAAAAGTGGATGTCCATTGGGAGCGTTCACGCCAAACTTTTCCAGGTGGCAGCACAACTGTTCACACAATTTATTTTATATTTAATTTATCGTTATTTTCCAGTCATCTTGAGCTATTGCTTCAATCTAATCTAAGCATTTTATACTTTCGTTTTTGTAAATGAATGCCCTATTTTATTTTAATAGCAGTGCAGCATTTTGCTTGGTTATGTAATATACCGACAGTGCAGTTATATGTCAGATTGATTTGTGAAAGTAGTAAATGTGTAACTACAGTGCCATTAGTTCCTAACTATACGTTTCTATTAAGAATGTAGACACGTGACATTTTTCAAAATTGTATAGTTAGAAATTTGGACGAGCGTTTTTTCTACTTTGTCGCGCATGAGCGGCAAAGTGACATTTTGCGTTGACAAAAGAAAGCACAAATGGCTACTTTGTATATAGACTGTAGAAAAAATTATTTTTTGGTTATGGTGGAGTGTGGCGACTGTAGAAAAAAATTTGTCATCACTATTCTTAACTTGTCATAACGAAATCACGAAATTAACAAAATGTGTTAGTAGGCTTATATTGGTTTCATTTATTTCATTTGCTTGTTTCATTGTTTATTTGTCAATTCAATGTGTTGAAAATGTTACTGAATGCAGGAACTGTAGCTTCTATTGTTGCATTAATTGAAGACGAAAGAAGTCAACGTTATGTTGCAACCCGAAATAAACAATTATTAGCTATTTTAATCTTTCATTTAATAATACCAAATGGTCGTCTGTAAACCCATAATAAAAATATGTAATGATATTCCAAAATAATAAAGCAGTAACAACATTTTTTATAAAAAAAATGGCCCGTTTTTCGTGCCGGTCAGTGTATATGACCTATAAAATTGATTGCTGTAGTTGACAGTTGACTCGCATGCATGCTTGTTAAATATATACTAATATTTAGACTATTATCATTTAATTTTTTTAATTGTGTGTTTTAATAATTGTTAATTTTGTCATATTTTAATATAAAATCAATGTACAAATTTTCTTGCGAAACTGTTATTTGTTCACAACATCTTATATAACAGTATTCTTTCTCTCTTGTTAGTCTTAATTTTATTCCAAGATCCACGATATTAAAAGCATTCGTTTCGTTTGTAAACATAGGTACGTAGATGAAGTCAAACAATATGCAAATCTTCTGATTCACCTAATACGCCGCCGTGGTCTTCTCGTCGTCATTATTTTGTATAAAAGCTGACTTGTACATTACTGTATTTACATTTCTCTTTCACATCAATTTGCTTGGCATCATTTGCAACAAGAGAATATAATGAAATTTAAAGAGGACGAAGATTACATAACTCATGATGAACGGCAAGATATATTAAAATTTTACCTCATGACATAATTAAATAACGTCTTGATAAACAATAATTTCATTTCCCTTTATGGAATAAATAGATTTATATTTAATATACAGGATGTTATTTAAGTAACGTGCTATATAATCTGAAATAATTTACTTTCTAATGTGCTTGTTGCACTTATAAAATCACTTTAAGATGAACCAATAAGAATTATTTATTTGAATAAAGAATTATTTAAAAATTACAGTAGTTTGAGTGAACATAACACTTTCTTGTTATTTTTGAAGGTTTAAAGTCAGTTGTAGAACATGAATAATGCCCGGGACGTACGGCGAAAATTAATGACCATTAACAGCTAATACTTGATTTAGTTGCCATGTGTCTTGTGATCATTTTTGTAATGGTTATTTTAAACTTCATTACGTGGAAAGGATCGATCACGTTTTAAAACGTACCTATGATTGGAAGTGTGAGTTTTTAATGAATAAGTACGTTTTTGAGTCTCTAGAATACGATTTTACTATTTTTGCGATGATGTTTGTATGTCTGTGTATATGTATGTATGTGTGTGTGTGTGTGTGTTTGTGTGTGTGTGTGTTTATTAATGACAAAAATTGTTATAACAAATATTCAGTTTTCACCATTTTGTATGGGTAAATCTTCCTCTAGCGTCTCACAGCAGTACTGTTTTGACGCACTTCTCTATTTCTCCATACACCCAATGCATGTCGGTGTAACTCCACTGGTTACAAATTCAACGTCAGTTCAGTTACCTTTTTCATACTATGAGCTGTGGCACATTACTTACATAGCAGCCTGTACTGTATATATATATATATATATATGTATATATATATACAGGCTGTCTCACAACTCGCGCCCCAGAGCGAATGAGGAAACACGAGACTGCACTCGGATGTGTAATTTCGAAGAAAAAAAAATCTAGCTTAAAAGATATTCGAGAAAAGACGTCTTAAAATTGACCTACACCTTTAACGTGTGTTTGCCGTAATTTTACGTTACTAGAGTTTTATACAAATCAAATTTTCTATAAAATGTGTGAGCGACTGTATTTTTCGAAAAATGTCAGTGTCAAATTAAATTTGACAAGGTGAATAAAAATAGGCAAATTCTTACCATGCATTCAGCCGCTGATTACTTAGAAATGATTATAATTTTCGGAGAATGTGAACGTAACGCCAGAGATGCAGCACGAGTTTATTCGGAACGTTTTCCGAATAGAAATCTTGTGGATCATAAAGTGATATTGAGAGCCATCGCAAGGACGCATGAGACCTGTCAAAGAATTCAAATGACAATATTGACTACGTTTACACGTATGAGAAAAATTTACTTCGACTTGACTTTCAAAAGGCGACTAATGAAAAGTCAATTTAATGGTGCGTTTACACATAAGGTCAAATATACTTCACTTTACGTTTGGTACTTGTCCTTCACTCAACTTTGACTTTGACAGCAAAGTAAAGTTTGGTTATAATACGTGTGATGTAAGTTACCTATTTAACTATTATCATATAATCATAAAAAGAATAATTTATTTATAGAAAAAATGGATAGTAAACTACAGTTACTAAATTTAAGCGCGATATTTTTAAATAATATAACTATGCAGCAACAATATTGGATGCGAAGTAGATTAAAAAATAATCGCATAAAATATTTTAAAATTCGAGAATATTTTAAATTCAGATATAAAACACAAAATTGTGTAATTTATATCTAGGAATTTGTATAAGTAAAAAAGCATGTTTCGTTCGTTGGTTCACATGACTTTTTAAAAGTCACTTATATGTGTCAAGTCTATTTTATTTTGGACTTGGCTTTAGGAAGAAAAGTAATAGTTGAGAGTGTTTACACAACGGCAAAAGTCGCCTTTTGAAAGTCAAAGTCAGGTCAAAGTACTTTTTTGCTATACGTGTAAACATAGTCATTATTTTCATTTGAGATCCAACCTAAAGGCTCTGGGTTCGAATCCCAGCGAGGTCCATGAATTTTTCACAATTCTTTCTTCGTTTAAATAAATTTCTCTTAGATCCTAAAGCCCATTTCTACGATGTAAATAATATTTTCGTTTAACACATTTTACACAGCTGCTACAACACGTTGCACTGTACGATATAAATGCTCATCTCGGATGATACCTTCGCTAACCTAAATTTGTTGACAGTGAAAAGTCAACTCTAAAGTGTCAAAATTACAGTAAGTCAAACAAATTTTGTAACACACTAGTAGTATTTTTAAAACCTAGCAACCAGTTTTATTTTGTAATAATATCATCACACCTCAAAATATCCTCCCGGGATTGGTGGATTAAAAAGTCTTGTAACTCCGTTATGCAAGCAGCCGCAAACTATTTTCTTCTATCTGTTGGTAACCTATTGTCGTCGGCAAGTGTCAGTTTCGTCTGGGGCGCGAGTTGTGAAACACCCTGTATATATATGCAGAGTGATCAAAAATGGTTGAAGGTTACGTGATAATTTTTGCTCAAAAAAATTGTCTATTTTTAATATTCCATAATTCATCAAAACTATATTCCACATGTGACAGAGGCATGACATTTGATTAATATCATACCTTCGTGTAAAGTCTTTAATTTCATTTCATTATGGCTTTTAATGAAGAGCTTGGCAGATTTCTTCTTGAAGCATATTTTCATTCGAGTGAACGTAAAAAAGACGGTTCTTGGGATTATTTTTATGACAGCTAGCAAAATTCTAAAGGTACGCGTATGAAAATAGTAATACTGTCATATTAAGCAAGCGGCAAATGTCAAAATCGTATGGAGCGATACGCTTCAGCCATTTTGATCACTCTGTTTATAAATACATACATACATATATATATATATATATATATATATATATATATATATATATATATATATATATATATATATATATATATATATATGTATTTATAAACAGAGTGATCAAAAATGGCTGAAGCGTATCGCTCCATACGATTTTGACATTTGCCGCTTGCTTAATATGACAGTATTACTATTTTCATACGCGTACCTTTCGAATTTTGCTAGCTGTCATAAAAATAATCCCAAGAACCGTCTTTTTTACGTTCATATATATATATATATATATATATATATATATATATATATATATATATATATATATATATATATAATAATAATAATAATAATAATAATAATAATAATAATAATAATAATAATAATTTTTTAATCGCCCAACAAACAGTTACACACCATTAACAGGACAATATAATAAAGCACTATAACATATACATAATATATAGAAAAATAGATTTTAAATTTGAAAGTACATAATAATCATAAACACAAAATCTTACAGAAAACAAATAATAAAGAATGTTAAATTTATTGCGAATTATACAGAAGTTGTCTTAGTGTAGGGTATGTAATATTAAATAAACCAACATCGATTGTGAGTTCAATTAACATTATTGCACATAATATGTATGGGTGATCTTGTTAATAAATTTGTTCTAGCAAAGTTCACAAAGAAAGTTACATATGTTCGAGCAGATAATCGTGGACCAAAAAAATTTATTTGGCTTAAAATCAACGATATTATATAATAATTTGTACAAAAACAATATAGATATATTTCTCCTACGCTGCAATAATGAAAGGTAACCAAATCGCTCTAGCAGAGTATTTTGTTCAATTCCTATGAAGGGAAACTGATTATCGTTTCTGTACGATAAATATTTCAGGAAACGCCTTTGTACAGATTCTAAATCAGTTATATAACATTTATACAAAGGATACCATATCAGAATACAATATTCCAATTTAGACAGTATAAAAGTAGAGTACAATAATTTTAATAAGTCAGTATTCTTGAAACATCTAGTATTCCTAATGATAAATCCTAATAATTTATTACATGACTTTACAACATGATATGAATGGAAAGAAAAGGATAAGGCAGGATCAAAATAAACACCTAAATCTTTAATAATATTGATGCGTTCAAGAGGATTGTTGTCAATACTATATTCAAATGTAATGGGATTTTTCTTACGGTGATATGATATGATATATATATATATATATATATATATATATATATATATATATATATATATATATATATATATATATATATATATATATATATATATATATATATGTAAAACAACCAGCGCTTTTTTGGGCGAACTAACAACTTTAGAGAAAAATGTTTTATACCAAAAATGATCAAGAATAAAGGCATAATGTATCAATAGTAACAAACCGAATATTTAACCAGTGGTTCTCGAACGGTAGAACAAAATTATATTTTTTTAAATGGCATCCCATATCATTTTTAGCCCCTTAAATAGAATATTATTTTCTGATTTCAACGATATAAATATAGCATAGGTTTGTATAACAATTATTTCGAGAAAAATGGTATTAAAAACTAGAAATAATGTAATAAAAAATGGGTTTAGGTTAGGTTAGGTTGGGTTGTACTAGTGTAACTAAGCAACAGACCTGTGTATTGCATAACCTATTGTAATATTATGACATTATTTTTAATACCATTTTTCTAGAAATAATTGTTGTACATCCCTATACCATATTTATATCGTTGAAATCAGAAAAAAATTCTCTATCTAATGGGCTAAAAAATTATATAGGATAGCATTTAAAAAAATATAATTTAGTTCTGCCGTTTGAGAACCACTGGTCTAATTTTCGGTTTGTAATTATTAGTAAATTAGTCCCTTATTCTTGATCATTTCTTGTATATAACATATTTTTCTAAAGTTATTAGTTCGCCCAAAAAAGCGTTGGTTATTTTAAAAGAAACACCCTATATATATATATATATATATATATATATATATATATATATATATATATATATATATATATATATATATATATGTCGGAGATTGTAATATCAAAGCATGTCGTAACGATCATTTAATGAATCAAGTATTACATGAATCACTTATAATGTTTAAAATTGTATTGTCGTAATCGAAAAGTCAAGCATTCTAGTTTATAATGCTTGGATGGAATCAGTGTGTAGCGGTACTCAGGAGTGAGTGCAGGTCCGCCTCGATGAGATCATCACGTTTATATTATCGCTGTGGTTCTGAAATAGTGTTGGTCGACATAGAGTTTGCTAGTGATACTACCCCGCGACATTAGTGTTGGTGGTTGGCAACACTGCGCTAAATGAGAAGGTCAATTTTTTCAACGGCGAAGTATAAATATTATTATAAATCGCAATAAAATAAAATAAAAATATCAAAGTTCACACAGTATTTATAATCACTAGAAGTGAAACCAGTAAATCTAAAGAAATTTGGAGTGAGAATTAATTTTAAAAAGTCAAGATAACCTCATAATGAGTGTCACCGATGAAATTGCTGATCTAAAAGGTAAATTGGATATAATACTAGCCTCACTAACAAAATTGGAATTACTAGATTCAATAAAATTAGATGTGGCTGCAACTAAAGAGAAATTTGAATTCTTTTCCACGAAATGCGCTAACAATACCACGAGGATAGAAGCGCTTGAAAATGAAGTAAAATCTTTATGCAACGCGAATGCAGAACTACAAAAAGAGAATAATAATTTACAAACCACAATGAAGAAAAGAAACCTATTAATTTATGGTATCAGGGAGGAAGAACGCAGCACGGATGATCTAGAAAACTTAGTGATCTCAAAACTAAACTCCAACCTAAAAATTAATATTTCTAACGCATGCATAGATGAAGTGTATAGACTAGGAAGAAAAAATAATAATACAAGACCTATATTGATCACCTTTTCAAATACAAAAATAAAGAAGCTCATATATTCGAAGCGATCGTCTCTGAAAGGTGCAAACATATTTATAAACTTGGACCTAAATAAGGCAGAACAAAGCAAACGTAAAGAATTATTAAAGGAAGTAAAATCGCTAAAAGACAAGGGCATCTTCGCAAAAATAATAAAAAACAAAATTGTAATACTCAAACCAGACATTTCGGCACCAGCAGGCGCAGAGAGAGACAAGAGAGCCCGCCCTCCGTCCGACTCCTCGCCATCGAAGGTTGAACAACTAACGAAAAAACCAGCACTTCAAACATCCACCGACTCGCAAAGCATGAACGAGGAACAAGAAGCAGAATCTTTTTTATCACCAGCTCAATCCCCCATTCCGATCAAGTAGCATCAAATTTTACTCTACATAATAATTATAAGGTACATAAAAATAAAAATGATCCTGTACTACATAAAAACTCTCAAGTCAAGGTAGGATCATGCATTACTATATTTTTTTGGAATGTAAACGGACTTAATAATTTATACTCTCTAGATACTGAATTAGCGTCTAAATTAATGAAAGGAGACATTGTCTGTCTCTGTGAAACCTGGCACGCTTCAGACATTTTCAATTTTCCTGCTTACTTAAACGAATTCAGTAATATTTTTCATAGTAAAGCGGTTAAATCCAAAGAGAGGGGTAGGGCAAGTGGTGGCCTAATTATTTTGGTTAGGAAAAGTCTTAAAATTAAAGTAAAATTAATTGAATCCACAAATCTGTGGTTAGCGGTAGAGTTCAATATTAATAACAAATACTTTATTATAATATTAGCCTACTTTAGCCCATCTTTAAATGACAGTACATGTATAAAATTATTTAGTACTACCTTAGAAGAACTATATACTCAATACACTAATCACAATTTTATAATTGTAGGCGATTACAATTCAAAAATTGGAGAATTAAATCAGTTTGATGATGATATCTTCCAGAACCCAGACATTTATCATAAACGATCTACAACTTTGAGTCAAGTAAATAAAAGGGGTGAACTGTTAGTGGAGTGCATGGAATCTTTAGGTATGTTCTCTCTCAATGGACGTGTGAAAGGGGACATGCCAGGTAAGTGCACCTTTACCAGTCATTTCGGCAGCAGCATTGTTGATTTGGCCTGGATTAACTTAAGCACGGCTGATTTCATAAAAAATCTTAATTTCTACCCCACTTTAACGATTTCTGGCCATAGCATAGGTTGCCTAACTCTAGACTTAAAAGAAAATGTAAATAGTACTACAATTAATAATTACTCTAGTAATGTCCAGGCCTTGTATTCTGTTTCCTTTAGAGTTGATTCAATGTTTGAAAATAAATTTATATATCTTCTTAATTCTTCTCAACGCATATATTGTCATAGTAATGAAGTGGAAATATTAAACAATAATCTTATCGCTGCCATTAAAGAAGCTAGTTGCAGTAGTAGCATGATGAAAGTGAAAAAGATCCAGCCAGAATATAACTCCCCAAAAGTAGCATATCGCCCGTGGTTTGACTCAGATTGCCGAAAACTTAAAAAGGAAGCCACACAAGGCTTAAACTGTTACCGGAAAAGTAATACAAAAGAAGCTTTAAACAACTATCTAGCCAAAAAAAATATATATCTAAAACTTTTAAAATTTAAGAAAACTAGTCACGATAAAAATATAAAAGAGGCATTAAGTAATGTAAAAGACAACTCACACTTCTGGGGAACAGTTAATGAGTTGAAAAATAAAAATAAGAATAATAATATAATTTCGCTTTCAGAATGGGAAATATTCTTAAAAAATTTGCATTCAGTCCCATGCGAAATCTTTCAAACCTTTCAAGATAGCAGTCACCCATTCTTAGACTCTTTAATCACTTTTGATGAAGTCCAAATGGCAATCGACAAAATAAAATGTGGAAAGGCTTCCGGTAGCGATCAGATAAACAACGATTTTTATAAACTTTTACCTTCAAAATGGGTACATTATTTGCATAATCTTTTCAATAAAATATTTTCGTCGGAAATTATACCCACAGAATGGTCTAAATCACAAATATTTATGCTGCATAAAAAAGGTGACCAAAATATTCCTGAAAATTATCGAGGAATAGCATTAATAAACTCGATCACAAAAATTTTCACAACTATACTATATCATAGACTCCAATTATGGTTAGAAGATAATCAAATAATAAACGAATTTCAAGCAGGATTTAGGCCAGGTAGAAGCACTGTTGATAACATTTTTGTTTTATCATCAGTTATACATCTTCAGTTAAGATTAAAAGGAAATAGTTGTTTTGCAATATTTGTAGATTTAAAACGAGCCTTCGATTCTGTAAATTATTTAATATTATGGGAAAAATTATACCAAAATGGCTTAAGCGCTAAATATATTAGATTATTACAAAATATGTATTTAAAATCTGAAGCTTGTGTCAAAAAGCATTGTTCTATTTCAAATTATGTACGATTATCAGAAGGGATCTTACAGGGAGAGATACTAAGCCCTACCCTTTTTTCTCTCTTTTTGAATGATATAGAATTCTTTTTTCGGTCACAAGGAGCTAATGGATTAAATATCGACGGTTTACATGATATAGTTCTCCTAGCTTACGCGGACGATATTGTCATTTTGTGTAATTCTGTGTCAGATGTACAATTCAAACTCAATATATTAGAAAAATATTGCGATAATAATAAATTAACTGTAAATACTCAAAAATCAAAAATTGTTAAATTTTTTAAGGGCCGTAATATTAACAAGAAAATATTTAAGTATAAAAATGACAAAATTGAAGTAGTACAGAACTACACTTATTTAGGAATTTCTTTCTCAAGTTCTGGGAAATTTTTGACAACCGCAAATCAGGCAATAAAAAAAGCTAATGCGGCAACAGGCATAGTAAATAATATTTTAGCTAAAGGCAAGTCAGATTCGTGGATAGAAAAGGATAAACTGTACACAGCGATAGTGGCTGCTACAGGCCTATATGCTTCCGAAATTTGGGCTTTACGTTATATGGATAAAATAAAAAAATTAGACACATCATTTATTAAAAGAATTTTGCAATGCCCACGAAGTACTCCAGGTTACATGCTTCGCGCGGAGACGGGAAAGTCGCATCTACAAATAGCTATCCTCAAAAGAGCTCTGAATTATTGGAACAAAATATCAAAAATGGAGAATAATAGATTGCCAAAAATAATCCTAACACGACTTAAAAACTTAGATTCATACGAGTATAATAAAGTAGAATTTAATTGGGTTTCTCAGCTAAAGTCAGTATTACAAAGTGTAGGTAAAGAAGATTTAGTGTCACAACGAAATTTAACTAAAGAAAGTATAGCAGAAGCCCTAGAGGCATATAAGCTTAGCCTGCAACAAGCAGATCTTAATTCTGTTTTAAATGCAACATATAATAGCCATTATAAATTCATAAAAAATTCTTACGCCCTTGAAAATTATTTAAATAACGTACCAATACACAAAGCCAGAATAATTGCGCAAATGAGAACATCCAGTAAAAGAGTTATAATTATCATACATAACACCATTAAATATACTATTAACGCTCAAACAGAATGTACGATCTGTAATTTACACAAAATGGAAGATCTTTTTCACTTTCTTTGCGAATGCCCAATATATAAACCATATAGGAATAAATACATTACTCCAGCATACAATTCTATTAATATTTACAATGTTGACTGCCAAAGTTACGTATCTCTTTTCAATAATTTAACAAAAGATATCATCAACAAAATTTTTTACTTCACCATAAATTCGCTAAGATTAAGAAGCTTTATTTTAAATGAATAAACGTGAAAAATGTCAAGGAACATTGAGCTTAGGATTTTTTCCTCTTCGCTCTGCGTAGACTTTGTTAATGTTTATTCTAAAACAAGTGTCATTTCAAAAGTCTTTTCTAAATATATGTACGTTATGTATAATTATTTAATCTGCAGCCTGCCAGGTTGTCTAAGTTATAAAACAATTGCAAACATGCCCAGTGGCATGTTATATTTTTTTCTTTATTTAATTATTTTATGTCATTTGCCTTTGTAATAAATATGTACATCCTGTAAAAGTAAAAAAAGTAAAAGTTATGTAACAAAATGTTCTATCTATTATATTTAAATGATCAAGATTAATTCAAATTATATATTCAATCCTTGTATACAAAGGATTTATTTTTCTTTGGGAAATATTTGTTGGAATGTATAGAATGTACAATAGTAGGGATATATTTAGTTATAGCATAGGTTGCCAACACACACACACACACTCCATATTGTAACAAGTTGTAATAGACTTTTATACAATAAATGCATTGGAATTGGAATTGGAATTGGACATTAGTGTTGGTCGACATAGAGTTTGCTAGTGATACTACCCCGCGACATATATATATATATATATATATATATATATATATATATATATATATATATATATATATATATATATATATATATACATACATACATACATACATACATATATATATATATATATATATATATATATATATATATATATATATATATATATACACTGTGATTTTATTTAATAGCTTTCGTGTATTTTAGCGACAGATTTATAATACAATGTCAAAACGAAATTTAATCCCCAGTCTTGCTCTGATGACATGATATTTACAATTACAGGTGAAATATAAGTTCACACATCTCATACGGTATTTATACAACGCACCTTAGTGTTTTGGATATTGGAAATAATTTTTAGGTTTCATGTCGGTTTGATTCGAACTATGAGAATATTTTAGTAAACATAAGTACATTTAAGATGGCTGCCCATGCCTAAAAGCGCACAAAAAGTCCCAAATAAATCAAAAACAAATTTCAGTGGTGATAGCTTTAAACAAGCTGTACTATATAATTATATTGTCTTAACTTTGAAATAACAGTGTAGTATTTCTTTCTGAGTTATTTCTACCAATAAATAATCTGTAAAATGAAAAATGATTTAAAGCTTATTTTGTTTTTCCTTCATTAGTTACATTCTAAAAAATTTATTACAAGAGCATATTTGACAAGTACAGGAATATGAATAACAGAGAGAAAAAATTAATTCAGTGTTGTTTCTGTGCAGGCATATTTGAAATTGTAACATTTGTTTCGTAAGTGGTAAATTGCACGTGAAATTTTTACAAAAACTCATGAATTTATGAGGTGGCGCGAAGCAAACATAATTTCGCTGGCCGCGGCTGCTGGCTGAATACGTAATCAAATGTGCATTCAGTAAACAGACGGGCTTCATTCATTTTGCAGTTTACGCGCCCGCTGCTACTGCCACGGACATATTGAATTTGTTCGCACCGCCATATGTCATTCAGTTTGCCCCTTTTTCTTCTATTTTTGTTCATTCGTTTTATTATTATTTTTCTACTTGTCAACAAGTAAATTGAGTTTGTTGTGAAGAAAACAACTTTATTCTTAGATAAATAAGAATTCTTACCGAGATTCCTATTTCCAACATGTCGAGGTACTTCGAATCTTAAATCATTTCGTAATAGAATTTTATGTAGGAACTGAAATAATCGATGCGAAGTACATCGTTTCGAACAACTATGTGAAATGTCATGTGAGTTTAACTAAGTTGTTTTGTTTGATTTTGATATGCATTTGTTGACGACTTCAATGCACATATTCTAAACAGTGTAGTGTGGTAGTATTAAATTTTAAAAAAATATTAAATAAACATAACAAATAAGTTTTTCACAATTAGTCAACCAGTAGTACTTTAGTGCTGGGTTTATGCAGCATGTAAATAAATTGTAAAATTTAATTGAGAAACTAAATTTTGTGCGACATTGCGTATAAACTAACTTTTACATGTGAAATTGCGAGGGTTGTTTGTACCTGAGATGAACGAGCTATAATCCGCGGTATTATTTTATATTAAATACATCCATGAATCCTGTTGCTAAGGTCATTTTAAATGCCTTCTATTATTTCACTGGTACTGAGTACAATAAGGCTCATGGGCGAACCCAGGATCTGACCAAGAGGGGTGCAACCTGTATTAGTTTCCGGGGGGGGGGGTTATCAAGGAGGAGTGGGGAATGGTCACAATATATATATATATATATATATATATATATATATATATATATATATATATATATATATATATATATATATATATATATATATATATATACCAGCGCTTTTTGGGGCGAATTAACAACTTTAGAGAAAAATGTTATATATCAAAAATGATCAAGAGTAAGGGGATAATGTATCAATAGTAACAAACCGAATATTTAACCAGTGGTTCTGAAATAGTAGAACAAAATTATATTTTTTTAAATGGCAACCTATATAATTTTTTAGCCCATTAAATAGAATATTATTTTCTGATTTCAACGATATAAATATAGCATAGGGTTGTATAACAATTATTTCGAGAAAAATGGTATTAAAAACTAGAAATAATGTAATAAAAAATAGGTTTAGGTTAGGTTAGGTTGGGTTGTACTAGCGTAACTAAGCAACAGACGTATCAATACCTGTGTATTGCATAGCCTATTATAATATTATAACATTATTTTTAATACCATTTTTCTCGAAATAATTATTATACAACCCTAAACCATATTTATATCGTTGAAATTAGAAAAAAAATTCTCCATCTAATGGGGTAAAAAATTATACAGGATACCATTTAAAAAAATATAATTTTGTTCTGCAGTTTGAGAACCACTGGTCAAATTTTCGGTTTTTTTATTATTAATAAATTAGCCCCTTATTCTTGATTTTTTTCTAAAGTCATTAGTTCGCGCTGGTTGTTTTAATGTATATATATATAAAGGTTTTACCTTCTAAACCCACAAAAACAGGTCCGATTTTAATGGTTTATTTTTTTTAAATGTTTATGTCCAATTATTTAAAATCAAAAACATTTCAGCTGGGGCGCTCAATTATTTATACAGGTGTCCGGATTTCGGGAACTATTAGAGATACAACTTCAGTTATATGGGACATGTGGGGCGCCTTTGGAAGGACATCTTAGATGTGCTTTTGTTTTGCCAAAAATTCTCATAGGTTACTTGTTAATGGGGGAGTACTGAAGTTAGTAGATTTTTTTTTCATTTCGAAATTATTTCTAAACTGTCAGTAATTCAGAAAAATGTTTCAAATAGTAAAATTAGATTATTTTATTGTCTATCCAGTGGTGTACGAAAATAATATTTCTATCGGCAAATTTTCGAGATATAACACAAAATTACATTTTTTTAAATGGAAGTCATATTTGATTATTACTTTAAGAAAATACGTATTTTTTATTTCTTTCGATTGGTATAAAGGTTAATGTATTTTAAATATGTTTCATCCTTCAAACCTTAATTTTTTTGCTAAGTAATAGAAAATGTAACGGAATAAAATGTTTTTCGTAGTATGTACTTTTTATCTTTATGTACAACTATAGGCCTACCACATCGATATCAGAACACCCCAATACTCAGATTTGGGTAATTTTTTTTTCTTTCATAATATGCTAAAGGTGTTCTAATATATATAGTCGATTCAATGAAGCGGAAAAAATATTAAATCTTTTAAACGCACAAAAATAAATCCGATTTTGATGATTTTTTTGAATGTATAAACCGTATAATATATGTTTCTCCATAGAAATGAAGCATACCGAAAAGTATTCACCTCACTTTTGAAGTGGATAATTTTAAATATTTGTATTCCACAGTCACAAACAAAAATGAAATGGATACTGAAATTAATAAAGACATAATAGCAGCTAATAAATGCATATACTCTGAACAATGTGTTAACTTCCAAATTGTTATCCAAGATATGCAAAATCCGTTTATACAAATCTATGTGTGTAGTATGCCCAATGATAGGAACACCAAAGAGTGTTTCACACAAAATCCGTATAGAACTCGACCGCACTTCTAAGATGCACCCCCCCCCCCCCAAGGCGCACAACATATCCCATTATAACTGCAGTCGTATCTTTTATAGTTCCCGAGATCTCAATGGTGGCCTTTGAAATCCGGACACCCCACGTAAATAATTGAGCGCCCTAGCTTGAATATTTCTAATTTTAAATAAGTGAAAATAAACATTTTAAAAAAATTCATCAAAATGGGATCTTTTTTTGAAGGTTTAGAAGATTTAATGTATTTTCCGCTTCATTGACTCGACTATAATAGACCAATCTTTAGCATATTATGAAAGAATTTTTTACCCAGATCTGAGTACTGGCGTTTTCCGATATCGGAACGGTAGGCTTATAGTTTCAACATAAAGATAAAAAGTACATACTACAAAAAACATTTTATTTCGTTATATTTTCTATTACTTAGCAACACAATATTGTAAAAAAAATTGCGAAAAATTTAAGGTTTGAAGGGTGAAACATATTTAAAATACAATAACCTTTATACCAATCAAAAGAAATAAAAAATACGTATTTTCTTAATGTAATAATCAAATATGGCTTTTATTTAAAAAATGTAATTTTGTGTTATATCTCGAAAATTTGCCGATAGAAAAAATATTGTACACCACTGGATAGACAATAAAATTATCTAACTTTTCTATTTGAAACATTTTTCTGAATTACTGATAGTTTAGAAATAATTTCGAAATGAAAAAAAAATACTAACTACAGTATTCCCCCATTATCAAGTACCCTATGAGAATGTTTGGCAAAACAAAAGCACATCTAAGATGGCCTCCCAAAGGCGCACCACATGTCCTATATAACTGAAGTCGTATCTCTTATAGTTCCCGAGATCCCAATGGTGGTTTTCGAAATCCGGACATCTGTATAAATAATTGAGCACCCCAGCTGAAATGTTTCTGATTTTGAATAATTGAATATAATAAACATTTAAAAAAATAAATCATCAAGATCGGATCTGTTTTGGTGGGTTTAGAAGTTTTAACGCTATTCCCGCTTCGTTGACTCGACATATATAATCTTTTAATGTTTGAAATTAAAGAACCTTCCAACAATATTAATCATAAAAACAAAATATCGAAAATTAACCCTAACACTTCAAGAAAAAGCCATGGTTTAACAAAACATGCAACACACTCAAGAAAGAAGCTAGAATATATGCAAGGGAATGGAAAAACCACGTGTGTACGAAAGAGAATCTCAATGTGTGTATTTACAGTCAAAGAAAAAATATAAACATGCTATTAACGATGAGAAAAAGAAATACAGATTAAATCTGAAAAACACACTGGAAAATATATCAAACCAAAAGAATTTTGAAATGCAATAAACTTCTTACAACCTGAATCTTTCGCCTCCAACCCAATAGAGATTTAAAAATCTGATATGGCCTACACATAACCTCTCGCCAGATATTTTACCTGGTTGTACGCATAAAACGAAAAATATTTCTAATTACAAATACATATATTCATGTCTCACTACAAAATAATTCTCACATATATTTGCAAAATCTATGGGATATTTTAATATAAATTATGTATAATACATACATTTTTTTTATATTCAATATCCTGAAATTTTCTTTTTCTACTTTCCTTTCTTTTTCTTTATATTTGTCATTTTTTCGCAAATTCCTTTTATATTCTTTTTTACGTATATTCTTTTGCGTTGTTTATTTTTTTTATTTTCATAATCTTCATAATGATGTACAAATATTTTTGACGGTGGATTACAAATATTTTTGACAGTGACATGTATGTATCAATTTCAAACATTTGAATTTCTTGCCTTGACGTAGTTTGATCTGAGAATTTTTACATCAAATTATTTTATATGCATTTCTGTATCACTAAATCTATAGAAGATATAATAATGAATTTATATTTATCGAATAAAGATTTTAGCGTTTTTTAATATAAGTATTTACATAAATTTTCGATAAATAATATTTAGATGATTTTTTTCTTGTAACTACTACTTCCGGTTGTCCAATTGTTACCAAAACTCTTCCCATTATTGTTAGATTGAGGAGTCCGTAGTTAAAAATGTCTTGTCTTATAGTATTTGATAAATCGTGGATCCAACATCCACACATCCATACACACATACGGACATCATCGTAAAAAGGTTATAATCGGATTCTAGGGACCTTAAAACGTGCTTATTCATTAAAATCTGGATATGCGATTTTTAGCATGAATTCAATACCTCTCTTAGCGAGATTATTTTTTTTCCGTGAATGTTACGGTGAACAATTAAATAACGAATTAACATATTTTGATGCCTTTCATCCATACCTTGACAAAGAAATTGCTCTCAATGATATTTACAGTGCATTAAAAAGCTCAAAGCAAATAAGTCACCAAGAATTGACGGTATCATCTATGAAAAACTTTAGAACTTACCGGCAAATTGGATATCTCAAAACATTACTGAACAAGTTTTTTTCAGATGAAGATATCCCTCAGAACCTAAAAACTATCAAACTAACATTGCTTCTTAGACAAGGAGACCGTTTCAGTGAACGTAACTACAGAGCCATAGCCCTTATTAACGCATTCACTAAATTATTTACTTTCATTCTAAATGAAAGACTGCAAACGTGGGTAGAAAGCGCAAGCAGGTTTCAGAAAAAAGAGGTCATGCATAGACAATATTTTCGTTCATACAGACCTCTTTTCTAACAAGCAGGGAATCTATGTAATATTTATTGATTTCCAAACGGCTTTTGACTCTGGAATAAAATATACCACTCAGGAATAAATCGTACGATTACCAGATTATTCAAAATATATATATATATATATATATATATATATATATATATATATATATATATATATATATATATATATATATATATATATATATATATATATATATATATATATATGACGATGCAGCAATGTGCGTTTGGGTAAATAATGACATCAGAAAAAATTAAAGTTACCAAACGTGTATTGCAGGGCGAATGCTCCAACCCGATACTATTTGTACTTTTTATTTCAGACCTGGAAGAATTATTTAGGAAAAAACATCTCGAGGGATTCTTTATCAATAGTAAAAATGACATCCTAACATTACAATACGCCGACGATATACTGGTATTTGTGAACTACCTCAAGGCTCTCTACTTGACCCTATATTCTTCACCATATATATTAATGGCACAAAAAGTACTGGAATCGAATAACTTTGTTGCCTGTTCAGATGACGTAACTATTTTATTATCGGATGCTAATGATATATCAAAACTAGCCAAGTTTGTCGTCTTGGTTTGCTTCTTTAAATTTATCGTTAAATATTAGTAAATCATCTGTTGTGAGCTTCTCATACAGAAAGAAAGATCAATAAATGTCAATTTATTGTAATGGTCAACCGTTACCTCAAGTACCAAGCGCTAAAGTGTTGGACCTTAATATCCACGAAAATTTAGTATGAGATCAGCATATTGATATCATGTGTAATACTCTTGCCTCCTTATGTTATCTTATTAACAAACTAAAGCTACTTTTTGATGTATTTACTCTAAAAACTTTATATTATGGTAAATTGCATTTCATAGTGTTTCGGTATAATTTTCTGGGGGTGCTCACCCATGGCAAAACGAATTTTTGAACTACAAAAAACTGCAGTACGTATAATATATAACAACTTGACAGAAGAGTATCTTGTAAAGATATTTTTAAAAATGAAAATATTATAAACATCCCTTGCCTTTATATTTACACTGTTGTATATTTACAATAACAAAAATAATTTCACGATACGTGATGATATACACAATCATGATACTCGCGGTAAAACAAACTTCACCGTTCCTAATATAAAATTAAACAAAACAAGAAATAATTCCAATTTACTTCGGATTAAAATTTTACAATAATCTGCCGCAAAATTAAAATACATTAAATCGAAATTACAGTTTAAGTTTCTTAATGATAAGCCTAAATTTTTAATATATACATGTTTTTCTAAATATTGTATTTTTTATGCCATGTACTTATTTTGGTCTCTGGAAATATTATTATTATTATTTATCCATGAAATAACTTGTAAATTTGTTTGGCTTATCGCATTTTCTTCATCTCTTTTAGAGAAGGTATCAGTTTGTAGTTTGAACATTGGCGCGCACAAATCATGCACTAGCAAGAAGACAATTAGGTGGAGAGAGTAAATGTGTAAGGAACAACAGTGTCATTAGTTCCTGACTAGTTCATATTGAAAGTTTGAATTGAAAAATCTCAAAAATGAAAGTTTCAAGCCTTAAATTTCTTGAAACTTTCGTAAGCTATCCTTTACATGCGCTGCCCAACTCTCTGCAATCGAATTGCGCAGATGATATGAATGCGCTTGCACTTATCTAGGTGCAAGTTATATTTGGTTAATTCACATGCCGGAATTTGCATATTTCTCGAATATAAAGGTCAGAATTCACTACAGTTTAACTATGGTGAAAATTAAAGGTAGAATTTGCTGATATTTCATTGAAATAAATACAAAAGACAATAAGATACTTTCTATTTTAAATAGTTTAATATTTATTTTTTTACATTTTTGTTTTACATTTTGAATAATATATTTTTATTTTATTTTATTTGAAATTAGTAAATTTGGGATCCAAATATTTCAAATTCAACTGACAAATGTTAAGTTTCTTGAAATTTTAATATGAAACTTTCATTGAAATTCATAGTGAAACACTTTGCGAAACTTTCAATCAAATTTTCAGTGGAATTTTCACAAAAATAAGTTTCCGAAATTTGCACGTAGTGACGCACTATTCCTAACTAAACGCTCCCATTATGTGATGTGGACGTTGAGCTCGCGAACTGTTCGCGTGTAGTTCTCGACCTGCTCGCAAACAGTTGATTTTGGTCGCGGCTTAGATTTCGTTTACAGGTTATCTTAATATTTGGTCATTTTAGTTTGAAACTAAACATGCCTTAATCTAACTGAACGTACACCTTACGTTTTATGTATAATGTTTTTTTTTAAATTCAAATAAAATAAGACAAGAAAAAAAAACCACAACGCCTGTAAGTTTTTACGTTCATAGGTTACATATTTTTAGAAAATTGGAAGCTAAAAATGTCCAAATATTGAGAGAAACAGTCAATAAAATCGAATGACGTGATGCAAAATGCCGACATTGACTTTTTCAGGGCAATATCTGTTCTACGCATTTTGCCTACTTTTCTTGAAACGTATACATCATCATTTTTGACGTTATTTTCATGTTATGGGAAATAATATTCTCATATGTTCTAATAAATCCTTCAAAGCTTCAAATAGTTCTCTTTGATTCGTATCAATACATAGTAGATATTGTTAAAAAAAAATCGGCCATATTTTCGTCTAAATTAAAGTCTGTTTGTAATTTAATTTATTGCGGCACGGCATTAGCATGTCCAGATTACCAACTGGCACTGCTGGTTTATCTATATGATTTTTAAAATTCATGTGAAGACGTAATCCATGGGTATAGTTTTTGAGATTAATGAATAATCCTGCGGGAATTATTGTTGTTTACTATTTCGTTTAAATCAATATTTTTACCTTCCGTCACCTTTAGGTAAGGAAGGTATTGTCTTTGGTCAAAAAATTCGGTGGTGAGTTTTTGATGAATAAGCACGTTTTAGGGTCCCTACAATACGATTTTACTATTTTTACGATGATGTCTGTATGTGTGTGTGTATGTATGTGTGTGTGTGTGTGTGTGTGTGTGTGTGTGTGTGTGTGTGTGTGTGTGTGTGTGTGTGTGTGTGTGTGTGTGTGTGTGTAACAAAATTTTCGTCTACGATAACTGCCATACTACAATTCTAAAAATTATAATTCTTTCGTATTTCTCTTCATTACATCCATGTGAAGAGCTGATTAGATTTTGGTTAGAATTGGACAACCGGAAGTACCCTCATTTGAAGATTTTAACAGTTTTTCTTGAAAAAACTATGTTAAATATCATTTTTTCACATTTAATGTTATTATAAATATTAAAGATTATTTTATTCTCTATACGATTTGACTGCAATTTATACTTAATATTAAATGGATATAGAGTTAAAAAATTATAAAGAAATTAAATTTCATAAAGTAGCTATAGCTATGAAAACAGCTACTATATTAAAAAAAATTTTATTGAAAGATGTCAGTGTCAAGTGAAATTGACATAGTGTGTCTTATAATTTTACTGGAAATATAGGATCTTTTGCTATATATTCGCATAAAATACATGCAACTGCCGCAAGGTAAAGTACAAGAAATATAATATTTAGCAAGAAACCTTTTGTATGAAATTTGTGCAAAATACATAGAACTGACGGAAGGTAATGTGCTGGCCACATCAGATTTTTTATATTAGTATCTGTATTTTTATAAATAGGTACAGACGTTGCTATATATAGATTTAGAAAATTTAGCTCACGTGAATAATTGTTGTATATATTTCTTGTCAAAGATTTTGATGTTTCCAGCAACTTGATTTTTCTAAAAATAATTATAAGATTGTTGGGTTTCGTTCGGTTTGCGATCTGTAGCTAAGCGAAAAGACATTAAATTTAAATCTACATAAATTTTGGTCACCGATGGCGCTATTCTTAATGCAATTTATTTTTTAAATATTCTTTGGTTTTAATGGTAGGTATTTATTCTTGTTTATTTCAAGAATTTTACACATTTGTTCAATCGGATTTAAGCCCGGAAACTGTAGGGACGATTGAGTTTATTTTTTTAACAGTCTTATAGCAAAACCCTGTTCTAAATGTATCGTGTTGTACAATCTATACCTGTATGTTCTACATTTTAAAGAAACTAATAAATTAAATATAGGCACATAAAAATTTATTTGAAATTGAAAGTAACGTGATCATTTAATCAAGATTTCATTGAAATGCTTTTAAAATTTTTATATAAAACTTTAATCATTACATTTGTTATCACTAGATTATATAAATCTTGACATTTGAAATTTCACATAATATCAAAATGTCAGAAATAATAAATTGCATTTTTGCGGTAAAATATCGTGCACTAAATCAAGCGCATAAAATGAAGAAAAGTAAATCATAAAACGTCTAGTTATAAAAGTTAATTACAGTATATAAATACAATGAGTTCATTTTCATTTCATACTTTTCAAATGAGACAAGTTAATAATGAGTCGTTGAAATGGGCTCTTTTGTTTCATTTTTTCTACTAAATAATTACAAATAGATATATCATCTTTTTACAAGGAAAAACTGAATTAATTGTTTCATTAATAATAATATATTTTTGTTGAACCGAACTAATTAAATGACAAAAGAAGATTGTTTGGAAGCTTTTAAGAAGTGGAAGAAAAAAATTATGGTGTATTATTGTTGAACGGAATTACTAATTAAAATAAATTTTAAAAAATATTATAGCATTGTGTATTACATTACTGGTATTTTTTGACTGTTGGTATGATGTTAGAGAAAAAAAATATTGGAAATGCAGTCTTGGTAAAATGATTTCATTAGATTGTCAACAATCCGATGTTTCGGTTCCCAATAAACCATCATCAGAGCTATGAATTAATGCAAGGATGAAAATGTCGTCATACAATTTAAAGAGTGATAAAAAAGTTTAACTTTTGTAGCTCTGAATGTATGCACGCATTTTATCACTCTTTAAATAGTATGACGATATTTTCATTATTTTATTAATTCATTTTCATAATATAATTGTTAGTTTTTCCAACTATATATTAATATAGCCCTGCTGATGGTTTATTAGGAATTGAAACGTCGGATTGTTAAATAAATGACAATCTAATAAAATCATTTTACCGAAACTGCATCTCCAATAATTTTTTTCTCTAACATTGTGGATTACACTCAATACAATACTGAATAATATATAAAACATCAAAATTAATTTTTTCTAACATGAGTTTTATTGTAATTTATTTTGACGCCAAAAAGAGTTCACGCTACGGACGATTCCGCTTAAATGGGCCACCGGTTAATCGGGGCAGCCTCTTATTTGGACCAAATCTCAAGGAACTGAAACCAAACCGCGAAAATGATGGGTAATTTATATCGCTTAATTGGAAATACATTCCACTTAATTGTGACTATATTTAAGAGTACAATTAATATTGTAACGTTTTTATTTATTTGGTTGAAATGTAAAAATCAAAGAATTATTACTAATTAAAATATATGGTCATGAAACGACAAATAAATATTAAAAAATAATAAAAATGACTATTACTATGGATAAACTAATATTAAATACTAATTTAAATCTAAGAATATAATTAATTACGTAAACACTAAGATCATTTATTTCTTTAAACAATTAACGCGACTATTTATTTTCACGATATTTATTTTTTTTGAATTCTCGTACATTTATTTAACTAACTGTTCATTTATTTGACCAAGCGTTCCAATCCTAGACTGCCGGTCTGTTGCAGGCTCTTGTAGACTGTTTATGCGATATTTATATCACTATATTTGTGTCCCTATTTATTTATATCACCATTTATTTCACTATTTATTTATATCTCATTCATCTGTCCGATCCAGTATCACCAATTGTCCATATGCTGCAATTCTTCAAATCCAATGCCGAGTATCTACTTCAACTCGCTATTACTGCCCTCGTATACTCTAGCTTCCCAATACTTGTCAACACTACCGTGTATTCACTTCCACAGCTACACCAGTAACTTCCAGCCTTGCCGTTACTGTCCTCGTATACTATAGCTACTCAATACTCGTTAACACTACCGAGTATTCATTTCCACAGCTATATACCAATATACCAGTAACTTCCCGAGTATTTCACTCTACACTAAACTGCATACGCTTACCACGATACTGCTAATCTACTAAATTCAGTAACTTCCACAACTAAGAGAACTCCACAGCCTCTGTATACTCAACCCTCAGTCACATAACTAATGTTATATAAGCAACCGAAACTAATTAAGAGGCATATTTACCCCTGTGCTAAAATATGAAGCGAAAATTCAAATAAATTGTTCCTCTACTAGAACTATTAACATTTTTAAAAAATCAACACAAAACAAACCTACTTGTGATATTAACCTGTATTTTTAAAAAATAATTATTGAAATTTATTAGTATTTGACTTTGATTTTATGAGAAAATCGAGAAATGCTGTTTTGCCTATAAAATCAAAGTCAAATACTAATAAATTTCAATAATTATTTTTTAATATGTAGGTTAATATCGCAAGTAGGTTTGTGTTGTGTTGAATTTTTTAAAATGTTAATAGTTCTAGTACAGGAAAAATTTATTTGAATTTTCGCTTCATATTTTAGCACAAGGGTAAATATGCCTCTTAAGCACGTCGCGACTCGTTTGTTTACGTCGCTCTGCTGCTCGCGCAATTACGTCATCGCTATACTTAGGCGCTTGCTCAGCGCAGCAGTAGTGTTCACACGTTACAATATAATGTGTACATATATTTTTATAATAATAAAATAATAGTAGTATCTTATGTACCCTCATAAAAAATAAATAAACAACACTACTGAATTTGACAAACAAAATCTTAATTCATGCAATTCGTAGATGACCTTGATCGAAAATCTTTAATTTCAAAAATGTTTCTGCTCATATTGTTACACATAAAAAAATATATCACGGCATATTACTCGTTGCTAGGTGTGCCAATCTACTTTGTACACAGACTTCGGTAATGATGACGAAATACTTGTGCCGTGCGAGCTTTTACTAGGCATCACCTCACGGACACTCATTGCTGACGTGGAGAGTACACAACAGGCGTCAATTTTGTGCCATTTACATTCGAAATATTTGGCATCGCTCGGAATCGAACCCGTTTCCCCAGATTCACAATCAGATACTCAGGCACGCGGAATTATGTTACACGTAATCTCGAGAAAAAAATATGTACAAATAAATTAAATCTCATATATAACAGAACTTCAGATACACCTACATTTAGCCGGGTTATAGCTATGTTTTGCGCAGAACGGCAATGAAGGGAGCCCTACATCCGCAATGAACACCTGTGCTGATTTTACAGAAGTGAAAACATACACAAAAGACAAATTAAACTTCATGAATTTTTGGAGTCAATTTTATGTAGATAGTAGGTATATATTTTACTCTAAAATTTATTATTTTTTCTTCTGACTTTATATTATCTTCTTATAATGTATCTTTTTGTTCGAAAATTTATTAAAAGTATTTTTTAAAATTTGAAATTAGCTTAATTGGTGTAGCCGCTTAATTGTGCCAAATGTCCTGGGAACAATTGTACTTGTACACACGTAATTTTACCGCCATTGACACGTTGTCAGCTGTCTTGTTCTTTTTTATTTTATTACGTTTTGTGGATTTACAAGTTTTCTATTTCTGTATATTTCTAAATGTCATCAGCTCCTCCTATGTCAAATCGGATAAACTTCAAATTTTCAATATATATTTAAGAATTCAAATTTCGCTCAAATTGAATAAGAATGAACTCAAAATTTTAGATTTATAATAATACAAATAAAAGAAAAAAATGTATTCGAATACCTCATTCTAACGTGCCCTCGTATGTAAATTTTCAACGTTTTGGACAAACACATAATGAGTTCAATATAACTCACATGGCATTTAAGGTTTATATAACCCCTGCAAATTTTAAATATGCTTTCATATTTCTCTGTTATGGGGCTGTCCTTAAATTGCGTAACGCAAAATTAGGAAATTTTTGATACCCCCTCCCCCCTTTGTAACGCACCCGTAACGCAAACATGAACCCCCCCCCCATATATTACGTAACGCAGTACTTGTCCCCCCCAATTTTTTTACTGGATATAAAAGTATATGGCCTCCTTAATATTCAGTTAAAATTTGAAACAGAAACTATTTAAATTAATGTACATAAAGATGAAAAATAACAGAACAGAGCAGAAACTATTTAAATTAATGTACATAAAGATAAAAAAATAATGTACTACTCCTGCCCTACAGCTTGTCACCCCAATTTTTTTACTGTATATAAAAGTATATGGCCTCCTTAATATTCAGTTAAAATTTGAAACAGAAACTAATTAAATTAATGTACATAAAGATGAAAAAATAACAGCACAGAAATTAAAAGTAAATGCATTTCCATATGCTTTTAACAAACTATTGAAAAGTTTTTCTTATCAACACTACTTGAATTCATGTTTTAATATGAATTGCATTGCACGAATGAAAGACCACTGGCCCGAATTTGAGCTGTGCCCGACATATTATGTTGACTGTTATTGAAAACAAACGACTGCCTGCATAACGAATTAGCACCGCGAAATTTGAATATTTCAAAACTATTAAAGCAAGTTTAGCAATATTTTTTATATTTTATCATTACGTAACGCACACATTAACCCTCCCCCACCCCTCGTAATGCTACTCTTGCCCCCCCCCCCTTGAAGCGTTACGTAATTTAAGGACAGTCCCTATTAAGCTCTTCAAGTTTTTATTCCAAAATGAAATTTGCGGTTCTTGCCTCATATGGTTTAACTTGACAATATTTTGAAGGAACTTCCTTATTTTATTCACAAGTTTTCAGCAAGAACTGTTTTGTTTCCATACGAAGAAACAGCTGTATAAACTATTTTATTAAATATCCGTTGTTTTCTTTCAATTCAAAAGAAAAATTACCCTGTGGGAAAATTCTATTGTATGCAAAGTCGTGCTGATTTGTAAACTAAATTTCCTTAGAGAGGTGAAGACAACTTCATTCCCTAAAACCAAACAATGAAAGAGAATTAAAAGGAAGTGTTGTTTTGTTTTGTCGACAAAATAAACAATCGCGTGAACCTACGATCTTCATCTATTTACCACAGCCATCCTGCTTTGTTTCACAAAGACAAAGGGCGATAAAGCACTAAAAGAACATCGACATCGTGTTCACACCAAAGGTTATTGAAAGAGGAACTTTAAAAGGATAGAACTTACAGCGACTGATTTCAAATAACTTCATGTGAAAGTAATCCCATAACATTGAAACTTGGGTCATTAAACATGGATGTATAGTGTACCTACCACAAACTTGAAAATTCATTTATAAATAATAATTTGTATGAGCATCCAGATACTTAAAAACAGTCAATAAAACCTAATAACTGGGCAATATTTGTCCTACGCGTCTTGCCGGCTTTGCCATCATTGGGATCTCGAGAATTATAATGCCCGGTTTTATAAAAGCGAACTAAATTTTTATTCAGGATTATAATTATAATCCAAGATTTTCTATATATGTATTTATTATTATTATTATTATTATTATTATTATTATATATATATATATATATATATATATATATATATATATATATATATATATATATATATATACAGGGTGTAAATGAAATAAGTGCATTAAATTTAACCAGTAATATAACTCGTCGAGAGCAACAATATTTCTTAATAACTTTTTCTCGAAATCGCATATTTTTTTAGCATTTTTACCACCCCGTAAATTGACGAATCGTTCCAAATATTTTTGTGATAATTGAATGCCAGTAGCAATAGCTATGAAAAATTTTGTTTTAGCAATTGACAGTCCTGTTAATTGTTCCAATTAAATTTTGATATTAGTAATAAACTTGTTTATAAAGTAAAATTCTGTCAAAATGCGAGTACACAGACATTGTAATTACTTACCTATGGTTTATTTATTTATTTATTTTTTTACTCGTATCTGTACTTCATTTTACTTGACATCACGGTTGACATAAAGACAGTGTCATGGAGTTGTCAACGCATTTACACGGAGCGTTTCCAAATCATCACCAAATCATTCTGTTCTTAATATTCGCACATTTGTTAATCTTGTACATCTTTATCACATCACAATACGGAGTGTCACATATGACAATTTTTAAAAAAGCAACAGTTATATCCATAACATGTGCAAAAAGTTTTATGTTTTCAGCACATAACAGACTTCAATTTTGGGAATGGCGCATAATTTTCATTAATGAGACTGAATTTACTTGGGAAGGTGTATTTATTATGCACAATACACATCTCGACAGACGAAAATGCTGTAAAAATTTTCATTAAAAAATGTTTTGGGCGGGAACAATAAATGGACGACTAATTATTGGTACTCATGTACCTCTTTTAAATGGACAAAAGTTTGTACTTACATTTTTTGAATAACGTATTTAAACTATTATGATTTGTCGACGATAAATAATCATTTCACAACCTAACAACTATGCTTTTGCTCTTCCTCGTCCCTCTTTGTCTTCCACTATTCACACTATTCGCAGGTGATTAAAAGCCTGGTTCAATACACAACTTTATAATTTTGTTATCCAAAATTTAAATTTATTTATTTTAAAAATTGTACTATTACGTATTAATTAATAATAATGTTATTTCCCTTGATTCGTTTATTAATTACTGTGACTGTAAGTGTAAACGATAACCGACAATTTTTGAGCTGTTTGTATCTCACTTGAACACGGCAACTGTCATTTGTTCTCCATGAGCGGGTAACGAAATATGCAGCAAATCTTTAAAGAATTTTAACTCAAAATCTAAAAGACTTAGAAAAAAAGTTATTAAGAAATATTGTTGCTCTCATCGAGTTACATTACTGGTTAAATTTAATGCACTTATTTCATTTACACCCTATAAATATATATATATATATATATATATATATATATATATATATATATATATATATATATATATATATATATATATATATATATATATATATATATATGTCGGAGATTGTAATATCAAAGCATGTCGTAACGATCATTTAATGAATCAAGTATTACATGAATCACTTATAATCTTTTAATTGTATTGTCGTAATCGAAACGTCAAGCATTCTTGGCTACAATGCTTGGATGGAATCAGTGTGTAGCGGTGCTCAGGGTGAGTGCATGTCCGCCTCGCTGAGACCATCACGTTTATATTATCGCTGTAATTCTGAAATAGTGTTGGTCGACATAGAGTTTGCCAGTGATACTACCCCGCGACATCAGAAGTGGGATTCGCCTGCGATCCACAATATTGTATGTGGGTTTGTGTTCTGTTGGTGAATTATAAAGTGAAGTGTAGGCCCAAGCAGATTAAGATGGAAAGGCCATCTAGCAATTTTTGCAGGTTTTCATCCTAGGGCATTGACCAGTAACAAGGATTCCGTCTGTGTCCCACCTGGAGAGTGATGACGTAATTACAATAGCTGGTTAAGTAGAACCGTGAGTAATGAGTACTGAATTTATGTTAAGCGGTCTTCCAATACTGGTAAGAGATTTTATTACAAAGCTCAAGATATCGTTGTGAGCTATGTTGGTGGCAATTGGGTTGCTGTTGTAATAAAAGCAATTCGGTCAGTTGCTTGTTGAGAAACGAGAGACGAATTCGAGTTTGTTGTTTATGATATTGTGATGGCCGATGATCCGGATTACCGATCTCCATATATGTTATTTAAGATATTATTTATTACAGTAGGTGTTCATGGCAGTTGTTATATTTTGATTGATGTTTTATCATTGAACTTGTATGACGTAATAAGTATTTCATTTTTGGTAGCTTGATTCTACTCCTTTACATCGTCTGCGACGTGATAATATTATTAAACTGAATGTAGGTCAAGTAGTCACAGATCGGGAGTATCAACCAGTTTGCGATTTAGTTAGTCATTTGTGAAATAACAAACGAACTAATACAAATTCCTTAAAGCGTTTCGATATGTCAAGAAAGATTGTAAAATGTTTTCATTGTACAAGTTTCGCAAACTAACAGACACGTTGAGTAGGTGCACTGCAACCTTGAGGCACTTAATATATCGTTACTTACTTTTTATCCAGATATGACCGATGCGGGTGCAGAACCATGATGTACCGAAATAGAAACTATAACATGAAAATTTCACTGGAGATCTTCAGGGAAGATAGTTAAAGGTGGAAATATGTTAGAAAACTATGCTAAAGATTAATATTTTATTAACTGCAGATAAAGTTTACTGAGCTACAAATTGTAGATAGATGATATTGTTATTAACATTATTAGGTTGAGGGCTTTAAGCGCTGGTGACTTTTGTCACCGCGACCAGTAAGATCTGCTGTAGCGTCTTTTGACTGAATATCTGGAAGCCACTCCAAAGTTTTGATGAACTGAAATTTGATATTTTATAGAACAATGACTAGTAAAGATACTTGTCATAATTCAAAGTCCCTTTTGTTGAGAGCTAATAGCAGTTTAACGTTTATCGTCGAGGGTGAAATGAATATCTCCAGGCTATGAATTATGGCTTTTCAAGTATCCACAGGAAGTGCCTAAGACTCACTTATACTACGGTACCCATTTTAGCTTTGATTCACAAGTGAAAGCAGCCTGGTTATCTGATGTTATGTAGATTGCTTCTCCTTTGAGAGCTTGTATAAGTTTATTGAGCACACAGATTTATTGCTTGAGATATAATGAAACCGTTGTGTATGGATTCCTTTATTTGGCAGCACGGACCAAATAAAATCGATCCAGTTTCTGCTGACTCTAGTTTAGAAATATCCGTAAACCAGGACAGAGAGTCTATTTGGAAGAGTGGCCTTACTACTGTCCACCGAAGGCGATTACCAAAAACTCTCTTGTGTAGCTTTTTGTTTTAGAAATCATGAGTGGCCTACGAGATCTCCAAGCTTGAAGTGTTTTGTCTTGCAGAGTGCAAAGACGTTGGCCCCAGAATCAATTCCATTACTGCACTTGGACAGGTATTCATAGCGCCTGTGGTATGTGATACAAAGAAAAACTATCGTTGCGCTTCCACAAAGACGCTTGTGCTGTGTTTTGTTACATTTTGGCCGCCATACTAACGATGCATGAGTGATCATTAGTCCAAACACGGCGATGTATGGCCAGTGGTTCGTTTCTGCCTGCAATCTCTAGTTTTTGCTAGAAGGACAGCGGCTTGTGTCCGAGGCTGCTACGGGATTTGTTTTGATGATTTTGTTTGTATAAATTGCATGTGGACTTTTGAATATTCAGGTTTCAGGTATCTGCGTTGACATTAAGGGTAATGTGATTGAAGTGAGAGATCGATGCATTCGATCAGTTACCGTACGATGATGCTATTTGGGAAAAATATTGTTGACAGTGGCGGGAGAGCTGTAATTATGGACGAAGTCTGTACCAGTCTGTCTCGAAATAATAAGCCAGAATGGGCGAGCATCCTGCCCAAGATCTACGAATGAGGCGATGTGTAGCACTGATAGTGAGAGAATGTATTGGATGTAGCGTGTTAGCGTGAATAATATAGCGCTGTGCAGACAGTTCAAATCTGAGTGAACTTTTATCAATTGTTTATGGTATAATTTGTATGAAGTTATTCAAGTTCCTGCACGTCCATGTTCCAAAACCTTGAGTCGTTACGGATGGAACTTTCATGAATATTGAAATTTAGGTACAAATATGGTAGTGGTTTGAAATAGTCCCTGAGTCTATTCCCAGAACATACTATATGACTTTATTAAATTTCCGGTGAGCATGGTCGTAGTTATAAAACTTGGCGTTTTGGTTTTGATGGGGCTGTGGCCGATCAGGCTCCTCGTGACTGTTTTCGGGGTGACCATGCCAGTTTTGTCAAATTGTGAATTTGTTGAATGTTTAAATTGTGGAAAGCTAGATCATCCGCAGAGGAGTTGCACAGGACAGTTGGTGCCCGGACTGGAGCCTCCCACGGTTGCGAAGCCGACTGTTTTACCTGAAAAACAATTGAGGAACAGAAATCTGTCAGCCATTGGAAGCAGAGAAGTCTGACAAGACGGGACTTGCTTTTCAATTGTTTGTCTTAATGTTTGGGTCGCCTAAGTGCAGCGTGATGGACGCTGGAACAAATTGCTTTAAAATATTTTGATCGTATCCAAGGATAAATTTAATTGAAGAAAGTTCATCGGATGATGGATATAAAGGAAGATAAAAAATTTGTTTCTACATCTCCTCTTGCAAACGTTTCAGTATATTATTTTACCTTCATCAAGTGCTACAATAAAAATATATGACACAAATCAACAACAATCATTTTCCAGAGTATAATCAAGCAATAATAAACAACAAGTTTAAATAAACAACATTTTTTTTTATAAAATACCTGTGGGGATTTGTAGGCCAAACGAGAAACATTATAAAAGACAGCATCACCTGTGACAGTGTAAGATCAACTGACTAAAACTTACTAGCCTCCAATAAAAGCAAAAACCAACTTGTCAAAAACTAAAAAACTAAAAAACACTAAGCCAAAATACAGTTAGGAAAACGAAAAGAAGAACTGTCTGTTTGAATTATTTAACAAATTTAGAACATTTTGATAGCTTTAAGTTTAAGCATGCCGGATTATTTCGATTTGGTATTACGTATTATTTACATAACACATGAATCCATGTTCTAATTTTTAAGTAGAGCGGTTCATGCGTACAATAATGAACCTTCTGGAGGTTGAGACCACAATTTAGTTAGGCTAATCGAGTGGATCGTTGAAAATCCACAGGGGTAACTAAAACTTTGAAGAGCCGACAAACTTTTATAACAAAAGTGGCTAAGGAGCAATTGAGGCGTTGGTCTGGACATTGGACATTTTCGTTAAATTCTTTAGAATTATTAACCGTGATGGAAGATGACATGCTACTGGATGCCTCTGTCATGGTGTTTCGGTATGCTACTGTGATACCTCTGCCGAAGGTAACATGCTAACTAGGTGCCTCTGTCGTGTGGTTTTCCGAGCTGGTTAAGCGATGACGGAATGGTGTTCCATTGCTGGGTAAGCAATGACGCTGTGCTTTTCCGAGCTGGTTAAGCGATGACGGAATAGTGTTCCATTGCTGGGTAAGCAATGACGGTGTGGTTTTCCGAGCTGGTTAAGCGATGACGGAAGGGTGTTCCATTGCTGGGTAAGCAATGGCGGTATGGTTTTCTTGCGCTGGTTAAGCGAAGATGGAATAGCGATCGATTGCTGGTTAAGCAATGATGGTCTGTCGCTGCTGAACAAGCTATAACAATGCTTGAATACTGATATTGGTAGTCATGTATTTACTGGTGAAATGTATTGTCACAGAATTATGTTTTGTTTGACGTCTTGTAAAAAAGGCGTCCATTAAATAATTTAGTGTACTATAGCTAAATTTCTAGCTTAATATAAATGTGAACAAAGTTGTAACTATTTGAGCACTTATTGGTCAGAGATAGCCGAGCGAAAATACTGTGGATAAATTCTTTGTTTTCAGATAGTTCACACGAGGACGTGTGAAACGTCAGAAAGGCCGTGTCGGAGATTGTAATATCAAAGCATGTCGTAACGATCATTTAATGAATCAAGTATTACATGAATCACTTATAATCTTTTAATTGTATTGTCGTAATCGAAACGTCAAGCATTCTTGGCTACAATGCTTGGATGGAATCAGTGTGTAGCGGTGCTCAGGGTGAGTGCATGTCCGCCTCGCTGAGACCATCACGTTTATATTATCGCTGTAATTCTGAAATAGTGTTGGTCGACATAGAGTTTGCCAGTGATACTACCCCGCGACATATATATATATATATATATATATATATATATATATATATATATATATATATAAAAGATATAGTTTTTTTTATTATCTTTTCCATTTAGTATTCAACTAGAATATATGAGCGATAATACATGCATTACTCTAATATATACAATTCACTTTCCTTTTTGACCTGTTATCGGTGTCCTCTTCGACACGCGTCAGTGACGGACTGGCCCTCTACGACGCGTTCCCCTAAGTGGGATAAAATACACATTCCAATTTACAACAATTATCACAGGCGTGCATTATCATCTAGTAAGATAGACAGGAGGGGGGGGGCAGGAATAAGGTTGCTCCCAAGTTCCAGACTTGGGCAGGTGCCCCGCATATTAAATCCACCTCGTGGATTCCGGTACCCCTATCCGCAAAAGTATACACCCAGTGCCTGGACGAATACGGCTCTCGTGAATAGTCATTTCCGAGGCACTAGCGGTACCGTAGCCACAAACGCATGTCCCAGACATGTTGAGCTCCCAGAGCTCGACCTCCCAGATGTCAATGGGTCCCAGACCCATTATGAGAGTTTAGCTTACGATCACACGTGTGTAGTTCCTAGACCTACCATGATAAACCCCAGGTTTATCCTTTACGTCCCAGACGTTCCGGTGTATCTCAGCCTCTCAGTACGCATGCCCCAGACATGTTTAGCTCCCAGAGGTCAATGGGTCTCAGACCCATTATGAGAGTTTAGCTTATGATCACACGTGTGTAGGTCCCAGACCTATCATGATAAACCCCAGGTTTATCCTTAACGTCCCAGACGTTCTCGTGTATCTCAGCCTCTCAGGTGGTGTTTATCACACCTCGGAACATATAGCTCCATGGACCCAGAGTTCTTCGGATAATTAGGAAACTACTCCATATGTTTGCGGCCACAAACTAATAATACAAATGTATATTTCATATATACCATGCATATCAAATACACAAGCAGTGTATAACATATCTATCAAGCATCTGGTGATCCACACCAAACTTTACCTGTATAATAATTAGAATGACAGTGAGTTCTACCACTCACCTATAATTACTGCAAGCATCTCGTCTTTTCTTTAGCACACAGCAACTAACTGCCCTAACCATCCAAGGGTCGGGGGTTTGTGTGTTATTTTGTTTTGGACTGTCAAGTGTTTTTGCCTTAAGCCAGCGCTTCTAAACCAGTGGCGCCCACTCGAAAAGCGAATCTTATATATATATATATATATATATATATATATATATATATATATATATATATATATATATATATATAATCCCGGATTTTGAAATCCAAGATTAAATATTGTTTATGAAACCGAGCAAAAGATATTCAACGTCGGTTAAATGAACTTTTTGTGCACCTGTAGGGGAACATTTGAGATGTCCTTTTGTTTTTTCCATAAATTCTCATGAGGCTCTAGATCAGGGGTCGGCAAACTTTTTTTGGAAAGGGCCAATTATAATAATTTTAAAGATGTGGGGGCCAGACATGTTAGAATATATATTTTACTGTCCTAACGATGAATCTAATAAAAAAAATTATTACTATAAATTTTTTATTCGCAAAATATTTGCAATTACAAAATATGTATTAATAATAACATGTATGTATAATATATATATATATATATTTTGTACCTATACTCGTACAATGGTAAGTATAAATTGCACAGTTCCATTTATTAATTGTCGGACCCCGAGAGTGTCCGGGGGTACAGGAGTATCCGGGCTCTTTTTACCTTCCGTCACCTTTAGGTAAGGAAGGTATTGTCTTTGGTCAAAAAATTCGATGATGAGTTTTTAATCAATAAGCACGTTTTAGGGTCCCTAGAATACGAATTTACTATTTTTACGATGATGTCTGTATGTGTGTGTGTGTGTGTGTGTGGATGTGTGTGTGTGTGGATGTGTGTGTGTGTGTAACAAAATTTTCGTCTGCGATAACTCTAATACTACAGTTACAAAAATTATAATTTTTTCGTGTACTTCTTCGTTACATCCATATGAAGAGCTGATTAGATTTTGGTTACAATTGGTCAACCGGAAGTACCATCATTTGAAGATTTTAACAGTTTTTCTTGAAAAAACTATGTTAAATATAATTTTTTCACATTTGATGTTATTATAAATATTAAAGTATATTTTATTCTCTGTACGATTTGACTGCATTTTATACTTAATATTAAATGGATATAGAGTTAAAAAATTATAAAGAAATTAAATTTCATAAAGTAGCCATAGCTATGAAAACAGCTACTATATTAAGAAAATTCTGATTGAAAGATGTCAGTGTCAAGTGAAATTGACATAGTGTGTTTGTCTTACAATTTTTACTGGAAATATAGGATCTTTTGCTTTCTGTATGGAATTTGTATAAAATACATACAACTGCTTTAAGGTAATGTACAAGAAATAATAATAATAATAAATCTTTTATTTCTGCAGATACATTACACTGTATATAGAAAACGTCACAAAATAATAATTTTCTGTATGAAATTTGCATAAAATACATGCAACTGCGGGAAGGTAATGTACAAGAAATAGAATATTTAATTTAGCAAGGAACTTTCCGTATGAAATTTGTACAAAATACATAGAACTGACGGAAGGTAATGTGCTGGCCACATCAGATTTTTTATATTTACCGATAGTATTTCCAAGATAGTAGGTCTTATTTACAAATTACTGAACAGTAAGTGATGTGACTCACGTCGGTAAGTGATGCACGTTCAGGAGGCGAAACGGTAAATAAATAAAAACAAAAATCAAAGCTTACTTCAAAAATGACAATTTTCAAATCTTATTTTTCTTTTAAATTTTGTTCGTCGATCGTGCAAAAAATAGTATAAGCATCACGTACTTTAAAAAATTACCGATCTCAGACAAAATAGTCTTTGATCGGTAAACTGTCCTTACCGTTCTTAATACTTAATATACTATTTTTTTTGTAAGTTATATTAAGAACATAACATTCGCTTTAGCACCCGTAAATAAGTGAACAAGTGACCAGAACCATGTGACCGTATTTTTTTTCCTTCCGTCACCTTTAGGTAAGGAAGGTATTGTCTTTGGTCAAAAATTTGTGTTTTTGATGAATAAGCACGTTTTAGAGTCCCTAGAATACGATTTTACTATCTTTACGATAATGTATGAATGTATATATGTATGTATGTGTGTGTGTGTGTGTGTGTGTGTGTGTGAGTGTGTGTGTGTATGTGGGTGTATGTGTGTGTGTGTGTCTGTGTGTAACAAAATTTTCTAATGCGATAACTCTACAATTCGAAAAATTATAATTCTTTCGAATTCCTCTTCGTTACATCTATGTGAAGAGCTGATTAGATTTTGGTTATAATTGGTCAACCGGAAGTACCCTCATACAAAGATTTTAACAGATTTCTTGAAAAAACGATGTTAAAGAATATTTCATTCTCTGTACGATTTGAATGCATTTTATACTTCATATTAAATGGTTGTAGAGTTAAAAAAATATAAAGAAATTAAAAATCATATATTAGCCAGCTATGCTATAACAGCTACTATATTTAGAAAATTCTGATTGAAAAGTGTCAGTGTCATGTGCAGTTGACAGTATGTTTGTATTATAATTTTACTGGAAATATAGGATCTTTTGCTAGAAACTTTCTGTATGGAATTTGTATAAAATACATACAACTGCCTTAAGGTAATGTACAAGAAATAGAATCTTTTGCAAGGAACTTTCTGTATGACATTTATACAACATACATAGAATTGACGGAAGGTAATGTGCTGGCCACATCAGATTTTTTACTTAAAAAACAGCTTATGTTTCAAGACTTTAAGAGCAACTTTTTATAAATATAAAAAGAGTTTTTTAACGTAAAATAACAATATTTATCCGCGGGCCGGATAAAAATAGATGGCGGGCCGGATTTGGCCCGCGGGCCGTAGTTTGCCGACCCCTGCTCTAGATAATGACGAAAAACTGAATTTGGTCGATCTATTCATTTTTACCTTCCGTCACCTTTAGGTAAGGAAGGTATTGTCTTTGGTCAAAAAATTCGATGATGAGTTTTTAATCAATAAGCACGTTTTAGGGTCCCTAGAATACGAATTTACTATTTTTACGATGATGTCTGTATGTGTGTGTGTGTGTGTGTGTGTGTGGATGTGTGTGTGTGTGGATGTGTGTGTGTGTGTAACAAAATTTTCGTCTGCGATAACTCTAATACTACAGTTTCAAAAATTATAATTTTTTCGTATACTTCTACGTTACATCCATATGAAGAGCTGATTAGATTTTGGTTACAATTGGTCAACCGGAAGTACCATCATTTGAAGATTTTAACAGTTTTTCTTGAAAAAACTATGTTAAATATCATTTTTTCACATTTAATGTTATTATAAATATTAAAGAATATTTTATTCTCTATACGATTTGACTGCATTTTATACTTAATATTAAATGGATATAGAGTTAAAAAATTATAAAGAAATTAAATTTCATAAAGTAGCTATAGCTTTGAAAACAGCTACTATTTTAAGAAAATTCTGATTGAAAGATGTCAGTGTCAAGTGAAATTGACATAGTGTGTGTCTTATCATTTTACTGGAAATATAGGATCTTTTGCTTTCTGTATGCGGAATTTGTATACTATACATACAACTGCTTTAAGGTAATGTACAAGAAATAGTAATAATAAATCTTTTATTTCTGCAGATACATTACACTGTATATAGTGTGACAAGGCGAGGGTAAGCACAATAACAGATAAATAACTTTTTATAAACTCTTCTAAATTATAGTTTCAAGATTCATATTTTAACTCTGTTTATCTGTTTAAGTTATAAATGTCAAAATTCAGTTTAGAAATTCTTATCGTATTATGATAGTCACGACATTTATTTGTTGATAATTAAGTCTAGAAATTATTGTGTATGCGTACGTGACTATGGATGCCCTTGCCTATGCACCCCATACCCCTAAGATAATCCTGTCCTGGAGATAGCGTTTTTGTTTTAAGGAGTCGGCATTAGTTGGCCATGAGAGAAACATGGAAGAGTTTTAGTTTTGGGCGACGCTCGCTCTCTGGGTTACAGAATGTAACCAGTTTCGTTAGTTATGTTTAATTAAGTTATATTTAATCATGTAAAATAAAGTATTAGTTAGTTAGTAACATCATAAAGTATTTGTTCATGTCCGTAGTGTTCATCAGTGTAAAGTGTAAAAAGTTAAAGTGTTAGTGTGTGTTCTTCCTTCTCAAGAAGCCTTCGGCACGAAGTGTTGGATGCCAACCATCAGAGGCGTCCACCAGTCTGTAAGTGTATCATCGTTGGGAATCATCATCATTAGTATCATCATTTGCAGTCAGCTTCAGAGACCCCCCTCGTGTTACAGTGAAGCAGTCGGTAGGATTGCAGTCAGCTTTTCAGAGACCCCCCCCTCGTGTTACAGTGGCGCAGTCAACGGGTAGGATAATGAGAGTAATGATTTACTTTTATTCATCCGAAAAGATCTTACGTTATTAGTTTTAGAATTATTAGTTTGTGACCGAGGAGAGGGTACTTGGTGTACAGTATGTACACATTTGCGACCACGACGCCAGCGATGATACAGCAACCCAGGCCGTATCAGCCGTCACCAGACATGCTTGAGGTACTGCTTGCAATGAATACGTTCTCTGGTGATGGCAGCGTGGAAGAATATATCCGCAATATGGTAGCAGCCAGCAGAAGATACGGCTGGGATGAAGTTTTTCTCGGCAGTGCAATAGTGTTCAGGCTCAGTGGTAAGGCAAGGGAATTGTATTTTGCAATTCCATTGTATAAGCGGCCTACCACTGGCACAGATATGGTGCGTTGGTTAGAAATAACGTATGCAGGACGCACCATATTACCACCATCATTTTTTCCGGCTTGTACGCCAAGTTTTTATGGTCCAGCATGGACACACCAGGTCTACGCACCGCAGACGCCGTTAGATTCGTTGTCTCCAGGGCATTCGTCGGTGGCATACGGCCACGTTTCTTTTGCCATGCAGGGAGTGCACGAGTTGCCAGTAGGGAAGATCAGTTTAGAAGAAATTGAGTCCTTGCTGGCAATAGAGGATCGTTTTGCGGTGGTAGACATACCACGACCAGAGAGTTTGACAATAGCCGTCACAGCGAGTGACAAGGGCGTACAAGAAGGAAAAATGATTGAAGAGAATTGCCTGCCGGAGGAAACAGCGAAATGTGAGACAGAGGAAGAACACAGCGAAGTAGCTGATGAACTGGACATGAACACAGTATATGACGACAACCTGCACGAAATGGATCTGCAAATGATCAACGAAGAGGACACCGTGAATGGCGACTTGGGCATGAACGTCGGAGAGGACAACTTGGCATGCCCACCTGTGCAAGTTTTACGCCGCACCCATGGAGGGCACGCCACTGGTGATGTCTTGCATTCCAGGACCGACGTTATCGCTTGCAGAAGTGTTCCCAAATTTTTTGTAGTGCCATCCCTTAGACCACTTAGGTGTGAAAAACCGCCCCCAGTGCAGTGACCTTTGTGTTGTTTTCTTTTTTATGACAATTATATGACGATTTTTGTTAGTGTTTAGTTTTTTTGGCTAGTTAAGTTGCATGTTAGATTAGTAATTTTTGTTAGATAAGAAAATAAAATAATACCCTTTTCCTTTAGCATCGAATTTGTAATTTGTTAAAACGTTTTACGTTTTTATTGTGTTTGCATTATGGTTATAATGTTTCATGTTGGTAAGCTTTATGCTTTATGTCATAGGTTTTATACCTTTTGTCTGTTTTTAACATGTTATGTTAATTGTAATTTGTTAAAACGTTTTACGTTTTTATTGTATTTGCATTATGGTTATAATGTTTCATGTTGGTAAGCTTTATGCTTTATGTTATAGGTTTTATACCTTTTGTCTGTTTTAACATGTTATGTTAATTGTATTTGTACATTTGTACCTGTTTTGCGATTTTTGTATTCTATGTTTTATGTTTTGTGTCATATTTGTAATATGTTTGATGCTTTATGTTGTTAAGCTTTTTGCTTTTATAATGTCGTAAGTTTGATACCTTTTGTGTGTTACGTATTATGTTGTGCTTGTACATTTGTACCTGTTTTGCAATTTTTGTATTCTATGTTTTGTGTCTCATATTTGTAATATGTTTGATGTTTTATTTGTTTTATGTATGTGTTTTATGTTCTGTGGTTGCAGAATTTGGAAACTATCTTCAGTTCAGGATTTAAGAATAAATATATCGATTTTGCGATATATTTATGTCTTAAGGGGAGGATAATGTGACAAGGCGAGGGTAAGCGCAATAACAGATAAATAACTTTTTATAAACTCTTCTAAATTATAGTTTCAATATTCATATTTTAACTCTGTTTATCTGTTTAAGTTATAAATGTCAAAATTCAGTTTAGAAATTCTTATCGTATTATGATAGTCACGACATTTATTTGTTGATAATTAAGTCTAGAAATTATTGTGTATGCGTACGTGACTATGGATGCCCTTGCCTATGCACCCCATACCCCTAAGATAATCCTGTCCTGGAGATAGCGTTTTTGTTTTGGAACGGTCGGCATTAGTTAACCATGGGATAAACATGGGAGAGTCGGTATTAGTTAGCCATGGGATAAACATGGGAGAGTCGGTATTAGTTAGCCATGGGATAAACATGGGAGAGTCAGTATTAGTTAGCCATGAGAGAAACATGGAAGAATCGGTTCAGATACTCGTGAGAGTGAACATGTAGTGTTTTAGTTTTGGGGCGCCCGCCCGCTGTATTAGTTAATAATGTAATCATTTAGTTTAATTGTAAATAAAAGTTAGTTTTTAAATCCACAAGTATATGTTCATGTCCGTAGTGTTCATTAGTGTAAAGTTAAAGTGTAAAGTGTCTGTGTGTTCTTCCTTCTCACAAGCCGTGGACGCCAGCCATCCGAGGCGTCCACCAGTCATCAAAGTAGTATCATCAGCCAGTCGCAGACCCCCCCTCGTGTTACAATAGAAAACGTCACAAAGTAATAATTTAAGACATAAATTTTCTGTATGAAATTTGCATAAAATACATGCAGCTGCCGGAAAGTAATGTACAAGAATTAGAATATTTAGCAAGGAACTTTCCGTATGAAATTTGTACAAAATACATAGAACTGACGGAAGGTAATGTGCTGGTCACATCAGATTTTTTAAATTACTACTATCAGTATTCATAAAATATATTTCAAATAAAAAAGTTAGTTATTTTCATTATCTATCTAGTGACGTACGAAAATAATTTTTTTATTGGTAAATTTTCAAGATAAGTAACACCCTGCAGATTGTAATAAAAGTATAACCTATTTAGCGAATTATTTTATTTTAAAAAAATGCCTTTTCTAAAATTTGGGTTGCCCACTCTATAATTTGAGTTGCCCACTCTAAAATTTGAACCTGGCTACGGGCCTGGAAGAATGAATGTTTCGTTCACGTACGTTCGACAAAAATTAGAGAATACGGGAAGTCGTTCACGAACAGTTTTCGTTTCTCAACGTTATCATTATGTTACAGAAGAGGGAAGAGGTAGGTACATTAATCATACAGGGTTGATTAAAGTATGGCTCAAATAAGAAATTCGGTTGTTTTTTAATAATACGTTCCACTGTTTTTTTTTACTTCCTTGTACGAAGTAAAGGAAGTATTGTAATCGCGAAAAATTTCGGTTTTGAGATTTCAACGGAAATATCCATTTTGACCATCCCTGAATCCATTCTGACTAATTTCGTCGTGACGTCTGTACGTACGTACGTATCTCGCAAAACTTAAAAACGGTAAGCCGTAGAAAGTTGAAATTTTGTATTTAGGACTTCTATAACATCTAGTTGGGCACCTCCCTTTTTGGTCATTACATAATTTCCAGAAATGGTACTTTATTTGAAGCCCATAATAGATTTTAATGAAAAACTATATTAAAATATAATCCAAAACGTTTCAAATTTGGCATATAAGACTTTTATATCAATTGGAATAACATAGCAGATTTTGGTTAAAACAGGCTAACCGGAAGTGATATATTACCTGGTTGTTAACAGTTTTTCTTGAATAAAATGGTTTCATTTTGATTTTAGAAATAAATGCTTCAAATAAGAGTTTTAGAGAATTTAATTCTGCGTCTAGCACATCAAGTATTATTAAATTAGCCTTTTGTATAAGCGAGATATGTAAATTTAAAACATATACTTTTTGGTTAACAAAAAAATAAAAAATAGACGTTAATGTCAAATTACGTCAAACACGTGCAATTTTATAATTGGGTCTATACTTCATCTTCATATTGGTCTTGCGTACAAGGAAATCGTGTGGTGTCCACATCAGATTTTTTAAATTTGAGGCATAGTAGTTATAGATAGTTAGGATTAGTAAATACATTATCAAGAATTAAGAAAATGGCCAAGAAAAAAAAACTCTTTCATCTCTATCATCGATTCCAAATCACCACCTGCACATTCTTCCTCCTACGAGTAATATAATACGAAAGTAAATACTTTTTTAGAAATTATACCCGTCAGATTAAAATAAAACTTATGCTGTTTGAAACATCATTTAATACGCTTTAACATGAGCCTGAATTTAATATAATTCCTTTCGTGATCTGAAACGAAAAGTTTTAGAATGAAATGCATGAATCAAATTAACATAACTTTAAGATTAACTTGGAAACTGATATAACACTGAAAAATGAATTGTGTGCAAATTAATGTGAAGGCATTAACTGCAATCTGTCAAAACTGTGTTTGTTATACTCGTGATAGCAACCACCACATCAACCATGTAAATATGCACTGTTTTTGATATCGGGTTGTGCATTACTGTTCTTGATAAAAAATATAATGTAGGCTCATATTAAAGAGTAATAAATGATTTTCACACAGCATAAGTTTTATTTTAATGTGAGGTCTACTTTCTAAAAAAATATTTAAATTTAAAACAGCGAAGTGATCGATTTCTATGCACGTAAATGTATTACAAAATTTTGAGTGACACGTGGATCTCCATCCTAATGCGCCTTCAGCGTAACAGCGTATAAATAAAGAAATACGTAACACTGTAGAAACGCTTTCATGGTTCATCAGTAAAGAGCTGATTATATGCAGTAAAAAAGTATCAAAATATGCATGCAATATGCATGAAAAAATCATCAAGATATGCACCTTATATGCAAAACAAACTGTAAATATGTATATCTTAATAAATATATGGTCAGTTGCTTTTGAATATTGTAGTCATATTTCTGTTAATTTTTATCTTATTTCCATTTTCATATGTAGTCTTTTATTCAGAACATTAGGTATAGGCACAAGAAAAAGTATATATATATATATATATATATATATATATATATATATATATATATATATATATATATATATATATATATTACATGGTTAATTATAATATAAAATAAAAAAATAAAAAACCGCTTCAGTTTGTAAATAAAACTAATAATAACAAAAATAATAACGGTATAGACAAAACTATTGTAGATCACAGCATTAAACTATTTTGTGGGAATTTATAACTTCAAACGTCGCATACATAATACTCGTAGACTGTGAAAGTACGACGTCAAAATCGAGCGGCAATGGGCCCGTCCAAGTCTTCGACTTTTTGGAAATTACATGTCGCATATGAATTTTGAATATAAATAAATGAAAACGAAATAAAAATTGCTATATATTTTGTATTTTTATACCTATAATAATGTTATTAAAGTTTTTAGCGTAAAATGATCGCCATGTTGTGACGTCAGCGTCATTACAGTTGTCCAGTTTCCCTGTGAAATGTCACTATACAGTGGACCATGCATATTTTGCTCATAAATTCGCGATTGGCTTTACACATACTCTAACATGCACATATTTAATATATCCGAGTAATTTTTTATTAATATCAAAAGAGAATTTACTTATTAAATAAATTTATATTATAATTTATGCTTTAATTATTGTAATCTCAATACTTGTCATTGTTGTAATCATGTAGTAAATAGGAATGTAAATGTTGGATTAGTTTTTATTACGAACTCTGCTTTGATTATTGTAATCAATACTTTCATTGTTGTATTTAATTATAAATAGAAAATAATTTAAATACTATTTTAATTATAATAATGGCACTTGGTGAGTATAATAACCTTCAATATTATATTTAAAAAAGTCTTAAAGTCACATTAATTAAAGCGAATGATTAACTTGATTATTTATTACTTACCTGATTTTTTTTACTTTGGAATTTTTTCATAAATTATCATTTAACACTACTCCTATACCTACTCATGAGAGTAAATCAAACAAATATATTTTTTGAAATGGTTTAATAACTACCTATCTCGTTTATTTATTACCATTAGCTCTAAAGATTTTTGATCACTGTTTGTGATGTATACGTATTTTTATTCTTACAACATTTATTGTATATTATATTACCATTATTAATGGTAACGTATGTCGGTTCTCTCTACTTATAACAGAGTGACGGTAACGTCACAACTTTCGCGCCAAAACTATAATAATTATTTTAGGCGTTATTAAGCATAATTTCAAGAAAAGAAAAAATATGGAATTTCTATTTTTAAATTCTTCGTAACATATAAAAAATTCAAAAAAAAGTTGGACGGGCCCATTACAAATCTTGAAAGTAGGCGTATATACCGTCAAATTTAAATAGTTGCTATCTGGCCTATTTTGAAATGTTCAAAGTTTAATGATGTGCTTTTGTTACATATTCATATTTTATATATTTAAAGTAAATTATAGTTAATAAAATAAGCTTTATGAGAAACACTTTTAATTATAAAAAAGTTTTGTATTTACACTTGACGACAGATGATAGTTATTTAAATTTGACTACGTATGGTTCACAATAAACTCGTTCAAAATGCACTTAAGAAATCGGAAGCCCATTTTTAAGAATTGTAATTTCCGCCTGATTTTGACGTCACATTATTGCCGTATATAAAAAAATAAAACAAACGTATTTTATATAAATATAAAATAAATTATTATTTTTAAAAAGTATCAAAATATGCACTTATACACAAATAAGTTTTTATGCAAAAATTTAAAAAATATGCAGTAAAATATTCATATATGCACAATATGCATTTTTTTATTTAATATTTGGCATTAACTTTTAATGAAACGTGTGGATATATAAATTTTTTTTGTTGATATGTCTAATAAAAACTGTATATGCAATTGCATAAAATCCGCTTTATATTCATGACACAACCAGTAATGTTTTAAAAAGCGAGTAAATGTTTAAACTATTTTTGATGTAAATAGTTTATTAGGAACGACCATTTATTTACTATTTTAAATTTGACCAAACCAACCGGTCTTTTTTATATCATCGTTTATTTTATAGTAGAAGCGCAATGTAGTAAATCAGCTATTTATTTTTAATTCCTTTAAATATTTATTGCGTCGTTAATTAATGTTTGAACTGCGAAGGTAATAAAAGCATTACAGTTTACAGTAATGTCCAGTTCTCTCATCAAGTTGTAAAGCGTTAAAAAAATCCTGATTCGATCAATTAAAACAATTGTCTATAAAATTTTATGTTCGCAACGTTCCACAACATTCGATTTGCCCCTGCAATGTGGTATCCTCCGAGAGCTATCCACATGTCGGCGGCTATCCCCCTAAGTACGTGCCATTGCCAGCAGGGCCGAACATTCATGCAAATTAAATTACCCAGCAGTTAACCCAAGCGTCAAGATTATATGAGCGCCAGATTATCGACGTTGGCTTTAATTTTTAAATTGTGTTTTTAATAAAATTGTTTCCCTGAAGCGAAGGATCATAGCAAGAAACTTAAAGAATGAACTGTTTTTGTTTTGACTTTCTGACATGAAAAATGGATTCCATTTTTTTGGTTACTTGTCGTCTGGAACATAAACAAGCAGTTTAAAAACTTAAACATTTTCTCACTTCGCTGCACAGATTAAATCTGACAGAAATAGAATTTACGAGGACTTGTTAAAATTCAGAATTGAAACCTATTGCAGTAAATCTAGATTTTCCGATGTATATATCAGAGCTTTCAACGATTTACACATGACGTAAACGTTTAACGACGTTATACGTTTCATATTATTTATAAATATGTTTATCACTCACGACGGTTTCTTTTTAGTTTGTAATATCAATAATACACTCGTGGTCAAAAAAAAACCGGACACCAAAAAAAGTTTTTTTTTACTCGTAACAAAAAATATATGGTTTTATTTGTAATTTTTTTTAAATATGCATAACTGATCTTTAAACTAAGATTAGAAAATAAAAAAGTTCAACAAACACTTTATTTATTAAGAAAAGTTTAACAAAAAATGAACAAAAGTATAATATGACTAGCGAATGAAAGTTGACGTTTAAATTATTTTATAGATGTGGTTTCTTTTGAAACCCTAGAGAAGAATAGAATTGTACGAAATATTCAGGTATGAAATTTTTGCATTAACCCTACTGAACTAGGAAAGCACAGAAATACATGACTATGTCTGGCTGCAAATAGATGGCCGACTAGGGTAATTGAAAATCAAAACAGGGGTGCGTTTAAAATATTTTAAACATTTTTCGTTTATGTTGTTTATAACAAAATATTTTAATCTTTAAACTATTTAGTTTGGCAATTCTATGAAACAGAATTATTTTTATTTCCTCTAACAGTAATTCCGACTCGAGGGTTGCTTACACCTGAGACCAACGAACTAGAATTTGCTAGTCATACTACAGGTATTTCCATCTGAAGAGACACCTGGCCTGCGCGTAGAGGCGGTGCTTATATGATATACTACGCAACCTACCAAAGCGGTGCGAGCAACGAAGTACCTATATCGCAATCCACCCGTTAAATACACTGTATATACGCTATTTCATTCATAAATGAACAGTTTTTAGTTTATTATTTTCTAAATGTAAACGTTATTAAAATTGCGACAGGTTCGAACATTTTCTCCGAAATTTCGAAAAACAAATATACTGCGAAAACAAAGAAACAAGAAACAATAACAAAAACGAATATACCGCGAAAACAAACAAGAAACAATAACAATAATGAATATACCACGAAAACAACCAGCAAATAAGAAACAGTAACAAAACGAGTAGGTCAAATGTCAAAATGCAGAACTAAGCGCGATGTGAATCCAAGCGATGTCAACATCAGAATGAGGAAAATTTAACTGATGTTACGCAGAACAGAGAGTAGCGTTGTATTCCTTGTCACTCATATTTGCCTCTCTTTCTAAGACGCAAATACGTACTTCGCGCAGGTGTCTCTTCAGACGGAAATACCTCTATAACAAATTTCTTTTTCCTTATTAAGTGTTATGGCTAAGGTATGATTTATTTTTAATAGCTTATGGTGTGTATTGCCTCTCGGGGCTTTAAAGACTTATACCATATGGTTTGTTAAACTTTCAATACAAATAGTAACTCTTCGTGTTAATGATTTTTCCATTCTTCAGAAAGCGGTACTGTTAAATATTGAATCGGAATGGAATCGAAACGTAGGAAATTTAATTAAATTACTATTTAATAAACACTGTTGACCACGACTGTAACTTCAATTATTTCTCATCATCCCTACAATCATACTAACAGACAAGTAATACCAATAAATTTTTTGATACAATAATATTTTTTTCGAAACTAAAGGAATAGTTTCTTAATACAAAGAGAAGATATTTGTAAATGATATTAATTTATTTTTAATTTGAATCATGTACCAGTCAATATTTTAAAAGTGATTTTGTGTGCCGAAAAGTGTTTATAACCCCTTCCGAAACCTTACAATCTGCGCAGTCGTGTGAGATAATCTCAGAACTTCAAAATAGGATCTACAGGGTGTAGGGGAGAGTGGGGCAAAAGTGAACGGTTTTTTGATAATATGTAATAAATTTCATATATGAAATATTTCAGCAGTTTTATTGAACTCTAAATATAGTTCATACATTTGCTTACATATAAAAAAATTAAAATAATTATTTTCTATTATAGTAAATAAACTGTATGTTTTTTATTTAGAAAAATAAGTGTTCACTCTTGCCACGCATGGCAAGGCAAAAGTGATCGACTGCAAAAATGTTGCCGAAGCACGACAAAAATCATATATATATATATATATATATTTATCGGTATTTAGTTTAACGTTAGTGTATCCTTCGTGTACCCACTGATGACATTTTCCGCAAATAATTCAGTCTTCAACAGATGTACTGTATTTTTCTTTACAACAAATACAAATACAGTCGTCTTCATTAACAGTTGTCGTGTTATTACTATTGTTTTGCTGGACTATTTCTGTAATCCAGAAGTAGATGCCTGCGATAGATCCCTTTTAATCTTTTTTGCTTCCTTTAATCGTTTTCCTTCTAAAATTTGCTCCAATTCTTCTTTATATGGGGAAATTGTTATAATTTCAGGGTAAGAGTAAACATAGTGTTTAATATTATCACAAAAATTGTTTTTATCCCGTGTTCTACGCCACTGTCGGCAAACTTTGTCGAGGATGGTACACACTTTAATGCAATATTCACTATTTTATTTGTTCTGTTTTATTTCACGTGCAATATAATAATACTTTGACTTTAATCTTGTATCAAAATGATGCAATATACAAACTTACCTGTAATTTTGTTTTCATAAACTTGACAATGTTTTTCTATTTCACGTATAAATGACAGTATAGTACCATGTTTTACCGCTAGGGTTGGTAAGCCGAACTGTATAAATTAGCGGGATATTTGAATTGTTTACTCTTGCCCCACTCTCCCCTAATCATACTTCGGGAAAAAATTAAAATATATATAGTAATGAACAAAATGAGCAAAAAAGGTTTAATCAACATGGGTCCAATCTTCAACTGTTTGCGAGAAAGAGGCCAATTACTATTAGAATCGAAGAAAATTGACAAAATTTAGTCTGTCAGTAAATAGACTATAAAATACATAACAGTAATGAAGTTATTTGAAAATCAAATATTGGATAAGGTTGCCAGAACATTTAACTTAGTACATCTAATAATTGCGTAGGCTTCCACAGTCTGAGTCATGAGAAATATTCGTTTTCCGGGAATGGACTGTGTCATATTTTGAGTCAGAGCTCAACGTTTCGCCCGCAGTCGTATGGGGCATCTTCAGGAGCAAGGGGGATAATACTGTCTTAAACAAGGTTACCCGACGTGTAAACCACGCTAGAGGCCAAATAAACCAAGTGTTGCTTAAACTCGGCCTTTAGCGTGGTTGACACGTCGGGTTACCTTGTTTAAGACAGTACTATCCCCCTTGCTCCTGAAGATGCCCCATACGACTGCGGGCGAAACGTTGAGCTCTGACTCAAAATATGACACAGTCCATTCCCCGAATACGAATATTTCTTAGTACATCTAAGTTGACCTCTGAAAGGTAAACAAAAAGTCTTATTTAATCGAAGTCATAACTCTTATAGTTTTCAAGATAGCAGAGGTAAACTACGTAAAAACTCATTTTTCACTGCCTTATATCTCGGAAACTATTGAAGATCGGACCCATGTTGATTAAGCCTTTTTTACTCATTTTGGTTAGTACTATATGCCCTTTAATTTTTCCCGAAGCATGATTACACCCTGTATATCCAGATATAAGATAATAAAATTTTTCGTTCCAATTAGTGGACAATTAAATAAATTACGAGTCACACAAAAATGAAATTCAATTTATTATATTTTATATAGGTCAATTAGGAACATAGCGACTATACTTTCTAGTATAATTGGGTACAAAAACAGGACAATAAATTAATAGTTTACTTGTTCCTTTATTTTAAAAAAGCTAAGTTTATTTCCTTCATGCTAAGATAAAACAAACATGATAGCTTAAAAGGAAAATAAAATGATAGTTTTCGAAAATTTATGATAACATGAAATTCTCAACCGCGGTGCTGTCGCTTGTTAATGATAAATGAGCTCTCGTTTTATTTTTCTTCTATAACCCAGAATTTAATATTTTCTACAACGGACATTTTATCGTGAATAAGTATATCTTCATTACACTATTTGACTAATTAATAGTTATGGGATGTCTAAAAATACTCACAGTAGTAACTCATTTTCTATTTTTATGAATAGAACAGAGCTGAAGTAAAATTTGAATAATGTAAATCAAAAGTATATTATATTAATCATGTGGCACTATTATTCATACTATGGACATTAAGTGGAGAAGTATTCATTTCAGTAATAAATTATTCTTTTGTAGTTAAAATGACTAAATTGAGGTACATTATTTTAAGGTCCAGTATGTAAAATTTAGCCAATGAGAATTCAGTATTGATTGACATTATTAACATGGAGACAGTGTTGTAATAAACTGTTTTTATACAGTTTCTTTGGTAACATTCGGCCTCAATTCTTCAAATCATTCGTTCGCATTCGTATGCGTTCGCATGAACGTATAGTGTCTAAATGTATATGTTTCAAAAACTATATTCTGCAATGGTATACGCAAGTCAATCCTTGAAACTCTACGTATGATGTAGCAATATACTTGTAAAACTAATATACTGCTGGTGGGAGTGAGACTAACATTGGACGAATGCAGACATATACCGTGTGTCTGTCTTAAAGGTGTACATAGAAGATTAACATGGGAAATCAGTTTTTTGCAATTTTAAACAAAAACGCGTCACATAAAAGTTTTAGGGCATAAAATTCTGCATCTAAATCAATAAACAGAATTATCTTTACATGCTTTGTAACGACAGAAATTAAATATGAAAATTTCGAAAATTACGTTGAAAATATCGACAGCCATGGAATTGAACAAAAAATAAATAAATGCTTGACGCTTTATCCAATTGCCGAAAACGTCAAATAAGTTAACTTACGCTGTGACAGATAAAACGTCAAGCATTTATTTATTTTTTGTTCAATTCCATGGCTGTCGATATTTTCAACGTAATTTTCGACATTTTCATAATTAATTTCTGTCGTTACAAAGCATGTAAAGGTAATTCTGTTTATTGATTTAGATGCAGAATTGTATGCCCTAAAACATTTATTTGACGTGTTTTTGCTTAAAATAATTAGGCGAGCAGGAAATTGTAAAAAACTGATTTTCCATGTTAATCTCCTATGTACACCTTTAAGGGCCGGTATTTTCACTTGCGAATAAAGGTTTAGATAAATTTATCCTTCGGATAAATATTTTTGTCGTCTTTTCACTTGCAAATAAATTTATTCGAAAGAATAACATCTGTTATTCGCGAGATAAATTATTTGGTACTTGGGTAGCGAATAACCGTTTATTCGTAAGTTCATTACATTTCCACATAGTGCAGATTTATTAATAAAATGGATATATTAAATATTATGATGATATTTTCAACTATGAATTAATAAATAACGTGAGAAATCGATCACACACCATCAGACAGCAACATAACCACATAAATGAAATAATTTTTGACAGGTTCCGATTATGAAAACAATTTAGGATCACATATTGGGGATCGCATTTGATCTCAACCAGTAAATAGGTAAATCATTATAAAGATCCTGTCATTTGACGCTGGCAACATATTTTCGAATTTTGGATACTTTTGATTAATACATTGACAAACATTTACTTTGAACTGAAATAAATATACAAAAAGTACAAGAACAATTTTACAATATACATATCCCGCTTACCGCATATGAGTGCTGAATTAGATGGTACACTTGTTAAATTACAGTCTCCCGGGGTTAAAAATGCATAATATAGATCACATTGACATTAAATATGTCAAACAAAATTTTGACAACTACGGATTCAAAAGTAGTTGACACATTTCATCCTTGTCTGCTTAACGTGGCTACGCCAAACTCCATCCTTCTCTACTGACACAAATTCACTCTGCAAGGCTACCAATTCACGAACGTTAAAGTTATTCGACAGATAGCTATTTGTTTGTGTAAAATGTGTGAAAAGACGCAATGAAATTATTCGTTGGATAAATATACAGAATAAATTTATTTAACGAATACTTATTCGAAACTTTATTCGGAAGTGAAAATACCGGGCCTAAGACAGACACACGGTATATCTGCATATATAGCTGCACTTGTCTGTAAGAATAGCTCCGCGCAAGCGCCAGATTGCTTTGATTTTATTGGTGTAGAACGAGAAAGGGGAACTAGCGGGAGGGAAATTCTTACACTAACTGACAAGGATAGACAATAATGGAAAATTGGGAAATGATCACATAGACAATAATGTTTGTAGAAGACTCCTCTTAAGTGAGAGATAGGGCATCAGCAGTATATTTATTTATAGGTATATTGATGTAGCATGATAAGCCTTAGTGACGGAACAGAGATAGTTATACCATGTTTGTGTGGCATAGACAGACAAAATATAATTGAAGCGGTTAAAACATAAATATCATATTGACATCTGTCATTTGTCATTCAAAGTGTTATTTTACTACATTTTATTTTGATATGAATCATAAAACATTCGTTATGCAGTCCACAGTCACAATTCTTTAATTCGACATTTTTGTTATACCTGTGATTAAATCTGTGATTTTCACTTCTAAACTGTAAACAGGCACATTAAATTATAGGCGTTTAATGTTCATCTTGAGAAATATCCATACTGTTTTAAACGTGGGATCATTTTAATTTGAATTTTTAATTGTTAGATATCTAATATAAAGTGAAATTTTACATTTACTATTAGGCTACTTATATAATATATGTATTTTTGGTACCTATACGGTATATAGGTACGTTGTTAAAACATTTAAATTTCACATAGTGAAACCCCCTATTATGAATTTTTGCGTCAAATTTGAAAAACGAACGCTCTATTTCACCCTTCCGTCGTACCGTAGGTAAGGGAGGTAATGTTATCGGTCCAAAAATTCGATGGTGAGTTTTCAGTAAATAAGCACGAATTAGGGTCCCCACCACACGTTTTCAAATCATTCGTTCGCATTCGTATGCGTTCATGAACTTAACTTTTTTTATGATGATGATGATGTTGATGATGATGATGATGATGATGATGATGATGTGTGTGTGTGTGTGCGTGCGTGCGTGTGTGTGTGTGTGTGTGTGTGTGTGTGTGTGTGTGTGTGTGTACTGAAAGTAATACTTTACTTGAAGCCCATAACTGTTTTTAATGGAAAACTATATTAGAATAGATCCAAAACTTTTCAATTTTAGTATTTAATAATTTTATATCAAAGGGAATTAACATATTAAAAATTATATTTTACTTAAAGCTTTAAACAGATTTTCGTGAAAAATATATTGATATAATCCAAAACTATCCAATTTTAGTATTTAAAACTTTTATGTCAAAGGGAATACAATATTAGCTTTTAGCTAAAATTAATAAACTGGAAGTCACATTTTATTTAAAGCTCTGAACAGATTTTCGTGAAAAATATATTATGATATATTTCAAAACTCTTCAAATTTGGAATTTGAGACTTTTATATGAAAGGGAACAACATAGTAGCTTTTGGCTAAAATTCATAAACCGGAAGTTATATTTTACTTGAAGCTCTGAACAGATTTTCGTGAAAAATATGATATAATCCAACACTTTTCAAATTTGGTATTTAATACTTTTCTATTAATGAGAACGACATATTAGATTTTTTTCTAAAATTAATAAACCGGATATAGTACTTTACTTGAAGCTATAAACAGATTTTCTAGAAAAAAATTATTAAAATATGATCCAAATCTTCTCAAATTTGTTATTTAAAATTCGTATATAATTTCTAACAAAATCAACCGGAAGTAATACTTTGCAATACAATGAGAAATTTTGTAAATTAGTTAATGTTAAATCCAAACTGTTATGAAGTTTATTGTACTTTAATTAGTTAATAACGTTTTCTAGTGTAAAATTCTTAAAACAATGTTTTTATTACTTGAGTAATTTTCTAATATCTCATCTTCCATATTCAACTACGTGTACAGTTACAGCATTAACTTTCCCGTTGGAAAACCTTTAATTAATAAAGTTAATTGATAAATTGCTTCTGTAAATTTGAACTTACCATTACTACCAAATAAACTTATATATTGCGTCTATGCATTTCTACTTGTGAAATTAATGATCTGGAAAAACAAATTATTCAGTGTTATTACAGATGTCTGTGTTAATATTTAACAGTCTCGTACCTGATAAGTCTGATCGTATGTCAACGTAAACCCCCGGGAACCTGTGGTCAAGCAAAGACCGGATAGTATGACAAGGTGGATCGATGTATGAATATTTCTACATGAACGCCCGAGAGATATCGGTTGGAAACCGCATGAAGACAAAAATATCTCATTTATAAAGAAATTAGAATGCTAACTGGTTGTTATTCGCCTACCTTACGTAGGCATAAAATCGAAGCAACATGAAAAGAAATTGTAATGAACACAAATGAGAATACGCAGCTTAACACAAAAATAATTTATTAATACATATTTTCTTTTACATTATTTTTACCTCCCGTTATACCGTAGGTAAGGGGGGTAATGTACTTGTGCCAAAAATTCCATGATGAGTTTTTACTAAATAAACACGAATTAGGGTCTCTACAACACGTTTTTACTAGTTTTACGACGATGTATATATATATATATATATATATATATATATATATATATATATATATATATATATATATATATATATATATATATATACCGGGTGTCTTAGGCCGACCGACACATGGGCGATTAACATGTAAAATTAGTTAATTGTGAATAGTATCTCCCCAGTGCAAGATATTAAGATGAAATTTTGCATGCTTATCCGGGGATACTATTTCTATGGATTTCAATTCAAATCAATCAATTTACAAGTGTAATATTAGAATAAATTAAGAAAAATTGTAGAAGTACCATGAATGTTATTCATATCTTGAAAATAATAGTATCTAAGCAACAGCTCTGATAGAGTAGGGGTAACGTGCGCGCTTTACAATTTAGAGAGTCGGGTTCGAAACCAACCGACAGCAATATTTATTTTTTAATTTTTTCTTTTCAAAATAATTTTTATTATTAATATGTTTTTAATCTTTTATTAATATTTAATTTAATAAAGTGGATACATTGTACGTAACAAGATTTATTTATTTAAAAAATATTTTATTATTTGCTTTATTGGTTTATTATAAATTAAATTTCTTCAAATTATAGTTAGCCCTGACGAAAACAAAAAAACGAGAACATTTGATTTGAATAATCAAACGTCAAATGCAGATTTGTATTGTACTATCTTTATTTGTTGCTAGTGTTATTTAAATAATATGGATTTAACTACAAAAGATAAAATTCGTATTGTGAAATTATTTCACATTGGTAATAGCCTACAGCAAACTGCTGATGTATTTTCTGCCGAAAATCCAGAAAAAGTAGTTAATAAATCCCGTGTAAGGCGTATTATTAACAGATTTGAAGAAACTGGGTGTGTTGCTAATCACACAAAGCAGGAAATACAACCAATTGAAAATGAATTTGAAGAAATAATAATTGCGCTGGTTGAAGTGGAGCCTACTATTAGTTTAAGAAGTTTACAAATGGAATGTGGAATAAGTAGAACAAAAATTGCTAGAATACTTAAGAAAAATGGATTTAGAAGTTACAAAGTAGGTAACCATCAAGAATTGCGAGACGGCGACGAAGAAAGAAGAGCAACTTATTGTGAAACAATTATGGATAAAGCCAATGAAAACAGAAACTTTTTGTACTCCCTCTGTTATACCGATGAATGCACATTTACTCTTCATAACGAACCGAATGTGCAAAACTTTCGCCACTGGTCAAAAGATAAACCAACTCTTCAAAATTTATCAAGAACCCAATATCCCCAGAAGGTTAATGTTTGGGCGGGAATTTTGGGATCACACATTATTGGACCATATTTTATTGAAGGGACATTGAACGGTCCAAAATATTTAGATTTATTGGAAACAGTAGTTGGGCCTAGACTTACAGAATTAAATATTTTTATTTTTTTTTATTTTTATTTATTTATTTTATTTCGGCCATTCAACAGGACAAAACCCAATAACAGAATGGCACAACATACAAAAAGCAAAAACAATTCAGTACACGTAAAGTTTATAAGTTTTTTTTTCTCACAATTATCTACATACCCATATTGCAACAAATATAAGAATAAATTTAATTAGTAGAAGTGATAATATTGGCAATTTGATTTCGAAATGTTGATATATTAAGACTAAACATATCAATTGAGTTATTAGCAATGTATTTGTTAAACAAAAATGGCAGCCGATTCATGGCAGAATTAAAAGCAGCGTTAGTTCTATTGAAACCAATATAAAAAAGTTCAGATGCTCGTGTAGTATATACTGGCACACGGAGACCAAGACAACTTGTCAACTCAGCACAATCTATTTTATTATTAATTAACTTATATAAGAATGTTAAATCAATTGCAATGCGCCGTTTTTCCAGAGATAATAAATTACATTTATAATTGGGAAACTTGTAATTCATAAATTTAACAAATTTCTCCTGAATACGCTCAATTCGTTTGATATATATTGTATACTGGGGAGACCAACAAACTGTTGCGAATTCTAACTGACTTCGTACCAAGGTGAAATACAAGATTTTTAAAGTCTTTGGGTTCTTGAAGTTTTCAGATGTTCTAATTAGAAACCCTAACATTCTATAAGCTTTTTTCGTTATAGAGTCGACATGAAGATCAAGAATAAATTTTTTATCTATGATTAGTCCCAAATCTTTAACTTCTGACACAGGTGTAATTGCATCATTAGAGAAAGTGTAAATGAAGTTGACATTATTCTTATTCCTCGAAAAAGTAATTTGACAACATTTTTTTATATTTAAGGATAGTTTGTTATCTTTAGTATATTGCTGAAAACGATTAAGATCTTCTTGTATTGCTATGCAATCTATGGTATCGTTAACAGAATGAAACATTTTTAGATCATCAGCATATAATAAAAATTTGCAAAATTTGAAACAACGAGAAATATCATTAATAAAAATATTAAACAAAAGTGGTCCCAAATGAGATCCCTGAGGAACTCCTGATGGAATTATAATTTCATTTGACAGAAATCCATTTATTGTAACTCGCTGACTTCTTCCTGTTAAATAGGACTTAAACCAGTCGAGGAGACTTCCGCATACACCGAGATCAGAAAGTTTTTTTAAGAGCAAAGTGTGATTGATTTTATCAAATGCTTTACTGAAGTCGGTGTATATGGAATCAACCTGACTACGTTCATCCATAGACTTCAGTATATATTCGCTGTACGTAAGAAGATTCGTTTCCACAGATCTACCTGGATAAAAACCATGTTGCTGAGGAATAATATAGCTTTTTACTAAAGAAAATAAGATTTTATATACAAGCTTTTCAAATACTTTTTCGAAGATATCTAGTTTTGAAATCGGTCTATAATTTATTATTTGATTTTTAGTACCATCTTTAAAGACTGGGACAACATAGGCTTTCTTCCATTCATTAGGAAAATAACCTGCATCTAATGATTTATTAAAAATTAACATGAGAGGATAACAGAGAGAATAGGAACAGTTTTTAATAAATACACTCGGGATATCGTCTGGCCCAGCACTTTTATTTACATCGAGCTGTAATAAAATATCTAGAACCTCATACTCGTTAAAAAATATATTGGCTCCAATAAAATCTTTCTGTACTCGGGTCGATTGATTGTTATTATTATTTTTACTATTTTCCTCAATGAATACGGATTTAAAATAGTCAGAAAACAAATTACAAATATCACTTCCATTGCTTGCTGTTGAATTTTCATAGCACATCGTGTTAGGTATACTGTTTGAACATTTTTTAGAAGAAACATATGACCAGAATCTTTTTGTATTATGCGGTATAGAATTTTCTATATTCTTAATGTAAATGTCATAGCATTTTCTAATTTCAAATTTGACAGCTGTTCTTAATACTGAAAATTTGTTGTAGTGCATTTGCAAATTATACTGTTTATATTTGGCATGTGCTTTACTTTTTTCTTTAATAAGCTTGATAAGTCGTCCAGTATACCAAACAGGATACGAACCATGAAAATTATATTTTACTGGAACATATTTATTTATAACAGTATACAATATATTATAAAATTCATTTACCATGCTGTCAATATCTAAACCATTAAAAAGTTGGTCCCAATTAATTTCAAGCAGTTTTTGATTAATTGTATAGTAATCAGCTGATTTATGTAAGAAAATTTTACGATGGCAACTTGTCATCGGAGATAAACTATCAAATCTAAGGTAGATCTCAATTGGAGGATGATGTACATCTACTTTACTTAATGGTGATTGAGATGATAAAACTTCAACATTGTCGAAGTTGGAAATAACCAAATCTAAAATTCTGTTGTTTGTATTAAGGACATGATAAAACTGATAAATATTACAATATGAAATACAATCAACAAAATTCGATGAAGACAAATTATAAGTGTTTAAAGGCTTAAGAGCATTATAAATATTATTAGGGGCCCATTGCAAATGGGGTAAATTAAAATCACCAATAATCAAAAAATTATCATCAGGTACTGAGTCTACAATATCTGATAGTTTACTTAGAAAATTAGACATTGACACATGATCATCTGGTGGTAAATAAACACAACAAATATGCAAATATTGTTTATTGTTATTATTGTTAATTAATGAAATCCAGAGGTCTTCGGCATCACTAATCCATTCAGGTCTTTCAATATAATTTAAACAAGATCCAACCGCAATTAACGCACCACCACCATCACTTTTTAAACATGAAGTGCTAGATCTGTCTCTCCTTACTACATTGTAAGTGGATGGAAATAATTCATTATTGTAAACAGATGAATTTAAGAAGGAGAGGATATGGTTTCAACAGGATGGGTGTCCAGCGCATAACGTGCAAATTGTCAAAGAATAATTGGACAATTCATTTCCAGATTCTTGGATTGGTTTAAATGGACCAATTAATTGGCCGGCAAGGTCTCCTGATCTAAGCCCCTTAGATTTTTTTCTTTGGGGTCATTTAAAATCAAAAATTTACGGCCATTATGAATTGACCACTTTAGAAGACCTGAAAGCGGCAATAAGGAATGAATGTAGGCTTATTTCTAATCGACAGCTAAGCAACGTGAGACAGCAATGTTACGATCGTCTCGGATTTTGCTTAGCGCAAAACGGCGGCCATTTTGAATATTTATTATAATTTTTAAATTTTAATGTTGTAATTAGTAGGTACGATTTAATATTTTTTAAATAAATAAATCTTGTTACGTACAATGTATCCACTTTATTAAATTAAATATTAATAAAAGATTAAAAACATATTAATAATAAAAATTATTTTGAAAAGAAAAAATTAAAAAATAAATATTGCTGTCGGTTGGTTTCGAACCCGAATTGTAAAGCGCGCACGTTACCCCTACTCTATCAGAGCTGTTGCTTAGATACTATTATTTTCAAGATATGAATAACATTCATGGTACTTCTACAATTTTTCTTAATTTATTCTAATATTACACTTGTAAATTGACTGATTTGAATTGAAATCCATAGAAATAGTATCCCCGGATAAGCATGCAAAATTTCATCTTAATATCTTGCACTGGGGAGATACTATTCACAATTAACTAATTTTACATGTTAATCGCCCATGTGTCGGTCGGCCTAAGACACCCGGTATATATATATATATATATATATATATATATATAACGGTTTTAATGAAAAACTATATTAAAATATAATCCAAAACTTTTTAATTTTAGTATTTAAAACTTCTATATCAAGAGGAACAACATATTAGATTTTGGCTAAAATTAATAAACCAGAAGTGACACTTTACTTGAAGCTCTGAACAGATTTTCGTGAAAAATATATTATGATATGCTCCAAAACTTTTCAAAAATTAAATCAAAAAATTCTAATTAAGTTTCAAATTAGTGGATTAACGTAAAACTTCCTTGTTATAACCATATAAATAGTCAAATTTGGAAATTATGGAAATAGGCCTTATGCGTCGCTCGGCATTAACTAGGACGGAGAGGATACATCTTCTCCGAAGATTCTCTTCTTCATGCCAGAGGAAAAACCGTCCGCAAAAACTGGCAGAGAAGTGGCCTATCTAAATAGTATTCATCCAAAAAATTGCACAATTTATAGCAGCTCGTTTTGCCTTAGCCAGATCTTCTCTCGTGCATTCCTCTTCTAAGATAGTGCACGTGAGCAGGTGGGCTATTGTTTATTCTTGACCACAATGATATAAAGTGACTTAAGTCGAAACAATAAAAATTATTGAAAGAAAGATTATCACACACGCTTTTTTGTCATTGCAAATTAAAAAGATAAATAAATGACAATTTGTTAATTCGTTCATGATACATATGATCTTGATCGGACTTTTAAAAAAAATTTATACTTTCGGTTCATTTATGAACTGTTAACTATTTGATCAATAATTACTTTAGTTTTCTTTATTTTGAAAAACAGTATTTCAAATGTATCTCTACGGTGTTTTAAATTCTTAACAAGCAGTGTAATAGTACATTAAAACACAAGTATTATAAGGCAATCTGTTAACGTACGATTCCAAGTTTGGAAAACGAGCCGCCAGGCGAGTTTTACAAAGGACGAGTGCATCAACAGGCCTTATGATACATGTTTTTTATACTATTTTTACCTTCCGTCACCTTTAGGTAAGGAAGGTATTGTCTTTGGTCAAAAATTCGGTGGTGAGTTTTTGATGAATAAGCACGTTTTAGGGTCCCTAGAATACGATTTTACTATTTTTACGATGATGTCTGTGTGTGTGTGTGTGTGTGTGTGTGTGTGTGTGTGTGTGTGTGTGTGTGTGTGTGTGTGTTGTGTGTGTGTGTGTGTGTGTGTGTGTGTGTGTGTGTGCGTGTGTGCGTGTGTGCGTGTGTGCGTGTGTGCGTGCGTGCGTGTGTGCGTGTGTGCGTGTGTGTGTGTGTGTGTGTGTGTGTGTGTGTGTGTGTGGATGTGTGTGTGGATGTGTGTGTGTAACAAAATTTTCGTCTACGATAACTCTAATACTCCAAATCCAGAAATTATAATTCTTTCGTATTCCTCTTCGCTGCATCCATATGAAGAGCTGATTAGATTTTGGTTATAATTGTTCAACCAGAAGTACCCTTATTTGAAGATTTTAACAGTTTTTCTTGAAAAAACGATGTTAAATATCATTTTTTCACATTTAATGTTATTATAAATATTAAAGATCATTATATTCTCTATATGATTTGACTGCATTTTATACTTAATATTAAATGGATATAGAGTTACAAAATTATAAAGAAATTAAATTTCTTAAAGTAGACATAGCTATGAAAACAGCTACTATATTATGATTGAAAGATGTCAGTGTCAATTGACATATTCGTAGTATATTTGTGTTATATTATAATTTTACTGGAAATTTAGGATTTTTTGCACGAAACTTTCTGTATGGAATTTGTATAAAGTACATACAACTGTCGACAGGTAATGTACGTATAAGAAATTTAGAATCTTTTACAAGGAACTTTCTATATACTATTTTATAGAAAATACATAGGCATTTACGACGAAAATTCTACCGGTAGATACCGCATCTACCGACTGTGTTCGAAAACACGACTGGTAAAAAGTTACCGTGTTCGAAAATTGTACAATATCTACCAGATCCATCTACCGGATTCATGAAGAATCTAATCTCAAAAAAAGGTAGTGCTGCAAAGCGAAGTGCACGCGTTAGAAGTGGAAATGTGTTCAAAGTATGACTGCTCAGTTTGTTAACTACGTCAAATTTCTAACCTGATTTAAATTTTCAAATTTTTTCATAGGTTATGGATCTACCCTGTTTACCACTTACGTTCATAAAATATCGATTCCGGTAGCTATAACCTGATAATAAGCTGTTTACCGGTAACAGTTCACCGGTAGAATTTTCGTAAATACCACATATAACTGACGGAAGGTAATGTGCTGGCCACATAAGATTTTTTCTATTGAGATAATTTTACAATTAGATTTTTAAAAAAAGGAGTTGTCAAAAATATGAGTTGGTGTTTTTTTATCAGTTATGTTGGTAGCGCTTCCCGCTAAAAATTGAAATTACACATTTTGACAGTTTGTGTATCTTGTAATTTTGTCTGATTGTTTACATTAAAACATTGTATCAAGCATTATACAATTATGAAACAGGAAAACCAATACATACAATGAACTCCAAGGTTTATAAATGAACCATCCTGATTTGACATATCGGTGGTTCGTGTTGGTTATCATAAATAAAACTTGAATATGGGATTGAAGGACGTTACGTGGACCATCAAGCCTTTTTATTGAGAAAACGACATATAAATAAAATTCTTTAAATAATGAAATACCTTAATGAACAATTTATTGATTTAGACTTTTACTTTCCACCATTTTGTCAACACTCACTGCTCAGTTGCACAGATAACGGCATCAGCTGTTCTTACAATTTTTACTACAAAACATATATGGCATATATTCGATAGTTCGCCACAACGTGGAACTGGAAATCGTGGATTAAAACGTCAACTTTTCATATTTGTTTGCTAGTAGCCGCCACAAACTGAGTAAACAGTGTCAACATTTTCAAGTAACGTACATCATACATTTCATAATCAGCCTGGAATAACAATACATTCAATTCAAAATTGCATTACCATAAATTTAAATTGTAATAAATAAAACTTACCGTTTTAATTATTTTGACAAAGTAAACCTGAGTGCATTGTTTCTTGTTTCATAATTTTTTAGTTGAAATTTTAACTTCACAGATTTTTATTTTTTCTTAACTAACACAGCTATAGCTATAAATTTCTTTTCTTTCTAGTCCTATCACCTAGAGAAAGGATAAAAATCCACAATTAGAAGTAATATTTCAACACGAACAATTTACCATTTTGAGGTTATCTGTCAGTTATGAAAGCATGACTACCACCTCTAGAACATGAAAGGCGCCAAAAACAGTACGTTTATAGATCTTCTAAACGTCGTGTTTTCAGTGATAAACAGTGCTTTTATAGTCTCATAAGAACACCAAAATAGAAAAACGTTATTATTGACTTCATCTCATAGGATAACATGAATCTTCTAAATTAAATTATAAGTACGACGGTTCAATCTAGTCGCATTGGATGCACAAGACAAGCAAGGGCTAAATTAATTTTAGTTTAGTTTACGAGTATATCTTATTCTGAGTGTGTTTCTGCGAAAGAGTAAAGAAAATAAAAAGCAATTGTTAGAAGAACAGTGGTCATCCATCACTTGTAAAGACAGTCGTAAGTCCGCCCGTTATCTTATCCCGTACAATTTGCCTCTGTTGGAGCTAGGAGTTATACTCGTTGGCTAATCCGTGATTCTCGCGTTTCAAATCCGAATCAGATTGCGCGGGCGTGCTAGCGCGGGATTTGCGTATATCCGAGCCCGGGGCGACAGTAGCACAGTGGTAGAGGCGAGCAGAGCCGCCTTCGACTTGGGGTGTATTGTTCTATCCTGTGATGTGAGCCTTTGATATTTAGGGCTGAGGAGGAATTTGGGAATAGAATTGGGTAAGACAAGGATATTGGGCATACTACGGGCGGATAACTACGTAGACGAAATGGGGAACGGAAACATGTCAGTATGAATAAGATACTGATGATATAGTATGTTATTAACTTAACCGTTTGTCTTTCTCATGAGTCGAAATCGCATCTGGTTGGTCAAAAAATAATTTACCATTCATTAGTAATCGTCCTTCGCTCCTTCGTACTAACAACTAACTCAAACAGAAAAAATATAAGTATAACGTTTATAAATTTTCAAACACGTTAAAAACAAAGCCTTCCGGTTACTATCAATAACTAGACAAGGACTTTACTTTTAAAACATCATTTCCTTCCACATTTTAATTATCATCATTCAATAAGATCTCTCACTATTGGAAACTTTTTTATTTGAAGAGATGTAAATTTGGTTAAGGACCATTTCTACAATTGATGAATAAACTATGGTATAGCTATCGGAGGTATAACTTTATCCTAGCAACTATACCTTCGATACACAAGACTGTCTTTTACAATGCATTTTATCTATCAGATAGTTATACCAGGAATTACGTTAAATCACTTTAGGTTGGTATTGATACAATAAAATTATCTTATTTATTAGACTATTTTTCTTCAATATTGTTATTATTTCTGCCTTCTAATTTGCATTTTTCACAATGTTAAATGATATAAACGATGTTTTTGATTCTGAGAGTGATGATGAAATACTTTATTGACATCTGTCAAACGTATGAATAACAACGCATCGTTTGTGTTTACGTGGTAACCATAAGAACCAGGGATAAAGTTATCCGACGTTTATACGACCGATTTCCATGGGATACGAAATACTGGTGTTTATTCTATCTGAGGTTTATCCGAGGTTTGTAAAATACAATGATTGTAAAAGTGGCCCTAAATGATAAAGTTGTGACATTTTAAATTAGAAAATTGATACCAACAAAAAATATGTCTCCAGTTCTCAAAATATGGGACCTAAATATCTTATTTTAAATAAGAACACTTTTTTTACGTGCCTATAGTCTCTCGAGAATTATATCTGAACTCAACGATATAAAATTTTTGGACAACCATTGTGATAAGTATGACACCAACGTATACTGTATTTCAGATAAGAATAGACTTGGTGGCGCTGCAAAACCAGTCTGTTTTACACATATAAAACTTTTGAATTATTATTATTATTTATGACATACTTGACAGCCCGAACGACAAAATTTGATAATTTTTAATTTTTTAGTAAAGAAACAGTTACTAAAAAATTGTTAAATAGATTATAAACTCAAAATGGAATAAATAATATACCTGCTTACATATTGCTATTGTAAACTAGGTTTGCGTTTAGACCAATCAGAAAGCTGGAATCGTAAGCCCTATCTTACTCCTAAGTCTATTTTTATCTGAAATACAGTATAGTATCCTAACACTGAAAGTTGAACTTACGGCATTAGTGTTACTATATATTTCATATCGTAATAGTTGCTAGGTTACTATGTCATTATTTTCTAGCTAGACAAGGCCGTTCAAAATTAATTATTATTATTTTATTTAAAAAAAAATTAATTAATTTTGATATATAATTATTTCATGAAATAGATATATAATTTTTTTAAATAAACACAGATACTTATTCAGTTTTGTAAACGTAGTAAAATTTATTTATGCTCGTCTAAAAAATAATGTTCGTAACTTGTATGAAATTCAAATATCTTAGCTGGTGTGTATATGGGCGTAACTAGAAAATTTTTCTAGGGGTGGAGGCAGGCTCTTTGAGTTCGCAATGCAAAATAAATAGGAAATTCCATTTTGTCGTATGTCCGCATTAAAAAATGTGTTTTGAAAGTCACTTCTAGAATATTCAAAAAAAAATTAAATAAGTATACATATAAATGGCGGCTGACCTGTTTAGTTTTAAATAGCAACACAAACAGATAGAACTTTCTGGAACTTTCAGAAAAATTCTAGAACGTTAAAGAACTTTATGGAAAAGGAAATTCTAAAACGTTCTGGAATTTTATGGAAAATTCCAGAATTCCCTCGAAATTCTGAACTTTCTGAAACATTCTAGAACTCTCTTAAACTTTATGAAAAACCTTCTTAAACTTTTATGTAAATTTTAGGTTATTTTGGAACATGTAAGAAACTTTTTGAACTCTCCGGAATATTTAAGTATACCTATAATGTGGATTGTTTTGAAATTTTCTACGTAAAACTTCCAAGCATCGCTGGTTATTTAGCTAGTGATTAAATACAGTATATTTAAGAATAATGTGGTTAGTATGTAAAGTAGAAAACGCTTATTTTATTGTTTAAAAAAGAGCATAATTTGTCGAATAATTATTGCTTAATCAGAATTTTTCAAACAGAGAAATTACTAGATTATTTATTATTCACTTAAATTCATGTCGATTAATCAATTTACACCACACCATTCACAAAATTATATCAATAATTATAATATAAAATAATTTTCCAGGGGGGGGGGGGCATGGTCATTCTGGAGAGGGCCGGGCCCCCCTAGTTACGCCTATGCGTGCATATTGACTTGTACTCCGTTACGTGTCGTGCGTCGAATTATGCTCGCATGATATTTGCAAGTTTTCATAACTTGTTACGAAAATAACTATTTCATACTTTCATAACGTTTTTTTAAGAGAAAAATGCATATAAAGTCCGATATTAGAAAGCTTTGAAGGACATAAGTGAACACTCGTATTTGGGACATTTAATACGAATTATTACCCTGAAGAAAGAGCAAGTGTGCACCGAAACGTTGATGTTTTAAGACTAAATGTTGTTTGATTGAGAATTTCATTAATTGTTAAAACCTTATCCATATCAAAGTCCAGAAATTTAAATTGGATTAATTTTTCTTATTTAACCAAATTTACAATTAAAAAGGTTAAGTATTAAAATTTTAACGCATTGATGGATTAAAGCACACAAATAAATAAATAGATAATTCAAATTATTTACAAAAATTTATAGACGAGGTTATTACTTCGATAAAATTGAAAGAAATAAGCAAATTCGTTTGTGAACTACAAAATAAATTTATATCTTGTATTAGTTTGTAAATTATTCTTGCAGTAACTTGTACTCGTAATATATAACGTAATAAATCTCCGTGCTGCAATCATTAGTTTGCGATAGAATTTTGTGAGTGTAGGTAATACATGAGGAGCATTTAATATATATTTTTATTTTTTTATAAAAAATAATAAACATTTTTTGTAAATTGTGGTAAGTAATACGAATACAAATCTGAAGACCGCTATGTATGTGTTTATATATTTTTTAAGGAAATTCTAAGGTAAGAATATGTATAATTTTGTCTTTTTTCATCTAAATACGTATATAAATTTAACTTATGTCCAAATAAAGGTGGATTTATGCAGCTTACTTTTTATTTTACTTTTTCTTTTACTTTATAAAAGTTAAATGTGTGTTAATATATGTACTGCTTTATGTGCACACTTTTAATTTTACTTTAACACCTTAAGTTGATCAACTTTCAACTTAAGACCGTTAAAGTAAAAAAAAAATCACAACTGCGCATGAGCTCCACTTCACAAACGTCAGCGTGCTGTGTATTTGTTTTTGTATGTAGGTTTTAGGTTATGCAAACGAAAAATCAGTAAAGGACAAAATTGTTTATTATTAGATTTAATTCAAAAATATCCCCACTTATATATTAAAACAGATATTGTATTCAAGGATAAAGTGGCCAAAAAGAATATTTGGAAAAGTATAGCGTCTGTATTAAATGAAACTGGTTAGTATATTTACTTACTATGTAATAATATTTTTGTATGTACAAATTATTACATTCTTGTCAATTTTAACAGGATACATTTATCAATTTACATTTGGCAGAAAAATTACATCCACGTACGCGTATTGAATACTTTAAAGCAGCTGCATAAAGTACCAAACTTAAAGTAAAAGTAAAAGCAAAAAGAAAAATAAAAAGTAAAATAAAAAGTAGACTGCATAAATCCACCTTTACAAACCGCATATAAAATTTTCATAAAAACAAATATTTTAATGAGGAAAAAATAACTATTTGTCAACTTATACTCGTATGCATGTTAAATTATGGAGGACATATAAATGTACATTGTTATTGTTGCTAATTGTCAATTACGAGGCCAAAATCATATTAGTTCGAACGGCACAACAATTTACCCTAATGACATTTCATTTTATTACAAAAAATTCAATAATTATTTTATTGTAACAAAAAATATAATATTATTACCGTAAAATATACAATTTCCTCTTGAATTAACAATAAAAAGAAAATAGTTTCGATAACAATTAGTATTTAAACTAAATTAAATTAACTATAAAAATGCGAAATCAGAAAAGTTCGGTCACTTATAAATTTTGCACAAAGTAGGCTGTGTATCATTCATCTGTGGACAAAACAATTGATACTTTGTTGAAATCAACAATGTGCTTGATATTTATTGTAAGTGATAAGTTTTTGCCCGAAAATGGCTCGTGGGAAACCATATAGTCAAGATTTAAGAAAATTCATAATTAATGTCCATATATGAACGGTATTTCAGTACGACATATTTGGATTTCACATTCGATTCTGCGATCGACAGCACAAGGTATTATTAATTTGTTTAAAGAAAATGGAAATGTTATGGAAATAAAAAAGTGGTCGTCCACCCAGTAGCGGATTTAGTGATTGAGAGGCCCCAAGCGCAATTTAATTTTGAGGCCCCCTAAATCCCCTCCCGTCTTTCGGAATATTTTCAATACCATTATAGTGAGCATTTTACGCGTACGTTTTTACTGTAAGTACGCACTCTAGATTATTAATAAATAATAATTATACGAATACATAATATAGGATTTATTTGAAAACATGATTTATTAATAAAAAATACAACAAAAACATATTGGAATTTTAAACTAGTCTAGAATATCCACCACTCAATAATTTTATTTTGATGATTATATACATATAGTTGCAAATCGATAAAAATACTAAATTCCACAAAAATTTGAACGGAAAGCAAAATTTATATTGATTTTGGCATTTTTTAAAAAAAAGCATGGTTAAATTCCTGTAAAATGAATGTATTAATATTACAATATTTTTGAAAAATTGCAAGCGATAATGTCACATTTTTCACAAATATAGCCTAAAAAACTAATAACCATTTTATCGCGAAATGCATGTAACCACCCGAAAAGATATAATATATCTATTTACATTATATTATATACCCGAATATTGTCAAATTAAGTTTTGTGCGTTAGGTTACCGTAAAACTAAAGTATTTTTTCAAAATTTACAAACAAAGAAGTCATAATTTCACAAATACAGCGTTTAGAATAGACTCTTAAAGTGATGGCGTCAAAATCGAGCGGGAATTACAAAAGTTGAAAGTAGGCTTCCGGTTTCTTAACTGAATTTTAAATGAATTGTGAACAAACCGTACTAGCGCCAAATTTAATATAAGTAGTAAGGATATTCTATCTTTATCTCTCTTTATCTCTTTCGTAATAAATATTATAAGTTTTTTGTATAATTTATTTGTTTCAAGTACATTAAACTAGTGCATTGAAAAAGTGGATGTCCATTGAGAGCGTTCACGCCAAACTTTTGCAGGTGGCAGCACAATTGTTCACACAATTTATTTTATATTTAATTTATCGTTACTTTCGTGAGCTATAGCTTCAATCTGATCTAAGCATTTTATACTTTCGTTTTTGATAATAAATGCCCTATTTTATTTTCATGGCATAATGGCACTTTGGTTATGTAATATACCGACAGAGCAGTTATATGTCAGATTGATTTGTGAAGGTGGTAAATGTGTAACTACAGTGCCATTAGTTCCTGACTAAACGTTTCTATTAAGAATATAGACAAGTGGCATTTCTCAACATCGTATAGTTAGAAATTAGGACATCGAGCGTTTTTCTACTTTGTCGCGCATGAGCGGCAAAGTGACATTTTGCGTTGACAAAAGAGAGCGCAAATGGCTACTTTGTATATAGACTGTAGAAAAAATCATTAATACATTCAGATAACGCTAGTATATCATTCTAAATTAGGTTTACTTTATTCTAAAATAATAAACATGAGGAATAAAGCACATAATTTGTATTTTTGTCATATTGACATATGACAAATTAATTGTTCTGTTAACCACAGCATTCCGAAACAAGCATTAATGAGAGAATTTTCAAAAATGATATTTATTAGTAATGTCTTCATTTTCTGAAACCGATAAAGTATTGAACAAACCACGGATGTCATGAATCATAACAAGCCTTAGATGTCTTAAAATCCTCGCTCTACGAGCTTTTAAACAGACACCTGCGGCAGTTATGATATAAATACATAACATTCCTAGGTATGTTAATAGATATAATTAAATTATTTATATTTGAAGAATTTACTCTTTATTACACTGGCTTTCAGAAAACCGTTTCAAATGTGTGATAGTTTTACAATTTTTTCTTTAACAATAATAATATAAAAAAGTTTCCATACTTCTACTCGATACTGTATTTGTATTATCGATCTAGTTAAAATAAATAGCAGCAAAAAAGTCATTAAATTCGACATAAAATTTCATCTGTAAAAAGAAAATAAAGTTCTACTAGTCTTTCAACCAACATACAAAATGATAAATGATATTTTTTGTTATTAATTTAAATATATTTGTGGATACAGCACATTTTGTTAACTTTAAAATACGTAAGATCGCGTGCCAGAGCCAGATTGCGTTAAAATTAATTAATGAGCCCGTTTTACATTTTTTAAACAGTATTTTAAATGATCATTTATGCAATATTTTTCGTAGTAATAAAAAATAATAATTTATTATTTTCATAATTAATTATATAGAAAGATTGGAGCTAGAAATAGTTATGAAAAACAACCCCCCACTCCTTTGACGCCGAGTACATACACTACGTCATTCATAGCCAATAGGAAAACAGTTTGTTCATCACCTTCGCTATTTATACAAAGAAAAGTAGGCGATATGCTTTGGCATCACACTTTTTTCAGATCACGTGACTTTTTCAATATATTACACAAATTTCAAAAATTAATTGTAAATATATATAATAATTATATAAAAATTATCCCGGCAGTAAAAATAATTTTTACAACGAATATATATTTATTTATTTATTTATAAGTAATTATTTATAATCAATATCAAAAATAAGTAGAATTATGTTTATATTTTATAACCTTATCATTTTCAAGCTTATCAAACATCAAACGTCAAGATTTTAAATTGGTAACAGTTAAATGAAATTAGCAAATGGGACAGAACGCATTTTCCATTCTAGTTTTCTATTCGATTTTTGCGTCTGTGTTAGTAGTGTTCACGATCCGAGATATCGAATTGTGAACTATATCCGAAAACTCGGATCGATTTCTAGGATCGTTGACCCAGGCCTTTACGCCATACAGCCCGTATAAACAATGTGTAATAAACGTTTAATAACAAAATAAATAACTTATAAACATTGGTGATGTAACTGAAGTACCTAAAAATGAAAATTATAATACTGTAAAAGCTACATTTCCAGCTCTTAACATAGTCACTGTTTTAGTCTTTGTTTTTGTTTTTTGTCTTATGTTTTTGTTAGAATATATTGGCCATTTCCAGCTGTTAACATAAGCACAGTCTTAAGTTTTTGTACTTATAATGTTTGTTCACTCAAAAAAGGAACACATATATAAAACTCTTTACAATGCTTCAAAAATTATATAGTTATTAATGATATTAATGATGAGTAGTAATCATTACTCAAATTAAGTAATAATGTAATTATTTTGTATAATTCCAAAATAACATTTGAAATAAAGCACGAAATTAATATGGTGAACGAGCCACAATATTTCTAATATTCCACTTTAAAATTTCAATATTGTCTGTATATCCATAAGATATGATATAATTTTATTTGCACTTATAATATAAAAAATATGATTTTTTTTCTTTCTGTTGTCCATATTTATATTATCTCAACACAAAAATAATAACATAACCACCAAAATAATGACAGATACAACGCGTAGAACTACTGCGCAACATAAAAAGAGATAGCGCTTACATCACTTATCTCTTTCCAACAGAACAGCGACAAAGACTATGACGAAAGTATGAAGCATGCAAACTTTGTGTTTATGCGCTATGACAAAGACAAAGACTAAAGACTAAAACAGTAGCTGGAAACGCTCAAGCCATTATACGTATGACAAACTTTCAAGGTTATGACAAATAACAAAAACAGTGACTATGTTAAGAGCTGGAAACGTAGCTTCACATGGGACGCCCGCCGTCGCCGCCACTGTATGCGAGTGTCTATTTATAGCGGTGACATAATCGCGCTAGTAGCCGGCCAATGTAAACAGACTGGTCGCGACGTGTTTAATTACTTCCGGTCGCCTGAACCTTTTGTGTTCATTGTTATTATGTGTTCGAATATTCTAGACTGTTCTAGAAAATAATGGCAGCTGTATATAAGGGACGTAGCTATGCTCGAGAGACAGTTAGTTAGTTACATGGAGAGACATAGAGATGTTCATATAGAGTGTTAGTGAGTTTGAGAAGCACAGCAGTATCGTGGTGAGCGTATGCAGTTGGTGTCGAGTAGGTATTCGGTAAGTTACTGGTATATTGGGATAGCTGTGGATGTGAATACTCGGTAGTGTTGACGAGTATTAGGAAGCTATAGTGTACGAGGACAGTAACGGCGAGTCTGGAAGTTGCTGGTATATTGCGATAGCTGTGAAAGTGAATACTCGGCAGTGTGAAGCTAGGTATACAAGGACAGTAATAGCGAGTTGGAGTGGATACTCGGCATTGGTGTGGAAGAATTGTGGCATACAGATAGTTGGTGATACTAAGGCTGTGGAAGAGGGAGAGTTACATAAATAAACAGACAGTGAGGTGAAAGGTGTGACTTCTGTCCGAGCAGTTAAATATACAGACGCTGTTGAGTCAGTTGAGTATATAGACGCTGTGGAGGTCGGTAGGCGGACAGTTGAACATGATATAATTATATAGTGATATAAATATAGTGATATATATATATATATATATATATATATATATATATATATATATATATATATATATATATATATCGCGTAAACAGTCTACAAGAGTCTGCATCAGACCGGCAGTCTAAGATTGTAACGCGCGGTGAAATAAATAATTTGTAATATCGTGCAAATAAATAGTATGTTAATTGGTTAAATAAATAGTGTTAGTGTTATATAGTTAATTATAGTTTTAGTCTTAATTAGTTTTTAAGAATTGTTTAATATTAGTAATAGTAACTTTCATTGTAGTTTAATAAACACTTAATTTTAATTAATAATAATTCTCTAATATTTACACTTCACCCAGATAAATAAAAACGTTACAATACGTATAGTGCCAAACAGGTACGTTTCCTATTGGTAGCATACTTGCACCGCTCGCCCGCTTCTTCAAATATTTAATGGCGCGCACGCTGGAGGGTTAATATGCCAAATGACCTAACGACATGCAAATTTAATGACATAATTTATATCCTGTTTATTGAAATGGAGCTCGGATTTAACAGAAAACTACGTTGATAAAATTTTAAATAAGCTTTAATTGCATTTTGCATATTTTATTAACACAATTCAAATCCTCATTTGGCCAACGTTCCAAACTGATTCCAACCATAACTTCATTAACTTCATTCTTGTAGTTGTAACTCCAGAACTAACGTTTTTATTTTAAGCAGGCTATTGATAAAAGTTACTGCACTTGCTGAAACTTTTAATAGAAATTAAATTCAACTTTAGGAAAATCAGAAAGTTAGTCGTTAGTGGTAATTGAATCCAACAGACTCTAACTTTTATAGTTGGCTATGACTCACCAAAATTTAATAGATGAAGATGATGGGAATGTATAATCTGATTTTTCACCTGTCATTGCATCTAGTATTTTTTAACTCGATTCGAGTCTAGTGTTAGCAACTTCTGAAATTCAGTAAAGTTTGATGTTTAAAGTTTATTCCGAGTTTATAGTTTGGCATTTGTTGGTAACCCAAAGCGCAAAGTGCAACTTTATAAAGTTTCCACGAGTTTAGAAGGTTGTATAAAGACCACATTTCTGCAAATATATTTTCATGCTGGTATACAATTGATACCAAAAATTCTTTTAGAAAACATTGATATTCTCTCTCGTTTCGAACGGATTTATCAATATATAAAAAACTTGATTTCGTCAATTTTAAACTCACTGATGGTGATGAGCACTGAAGCATTAATCGAATAAATTTACTTTTTTATTTTTATTTATTTTTATCTGTATAATGCTAAACACAAAAAATCCTTCAACCAATATATATACACTACAGGGTGTAACACCAACATCGACCACCGCCATTATTTTCTTTCTTATTATAATTACAAAAAAATGCTATAGAACAAAGTTATAGGAATCCAAGGGGGACATTCTACGAAAGGAGAAAATATTTTTTTAAACCAGTTGTTATCAAGTTACAACAAAAAGTTATATTATAATGGAATTACGAGTATATATGTTTTTATGCCTATTCGATAGCGTATTTTTTTTCTGAATTCAACTATGTATTATTTTTATATCCTTTCATAATAAAAATATTGAAAAAGATTCAATTGAAATTTCAATAAATTTGATTTTTAGTCATTTTTTAGTAGGCTATATTTAAAAAAAATCTGATATGGCCAGCACATTACCTTCCGTCAGTTCAGTTGAGGTGATCCGTGCGTCAGTTCTATGTATTTTGTACAAATTTCATACAGAAAGTTCCTTACTAAAGATTATATTTCTTGTACTTTACCTTCCGGCAGTTGCATGTATTTTATGCAAATTCCATACGGAAAATTTATAGCAAAAGATCCTATATTTCCAGTAAAATTATGACAAACACACTATGTCAATTTCACTTGACACTGACATCTTTCAATCAAAATTTTCTTAATATAGTAGCTGTTTTCATAGCTATGGCTACTTTATGAAATTTAATTTCTTTATAATTTTTTAACTCTATATCCATTTAATATTAAATATAAAATGCAGTCAAATCGTATAGAGAATAAAATAGTCTTTAATATTTATAATAACATTAAATGTGAAAAAATGATATTTAACACAGTTTTTTCAAGAAAAACTGTTAAAATCTTCAAATGAGGGTACTTCCGGTTGTCCAATTCTAACCAAAATCTAATCAGCTCTTCACATGGATGTAACGAAGAGAAATACGAAAGAATTATAATTTTTAGAATTGTAGTATGGAAGTTATCGTAGACGAAAATTTTGTTACACACACACACACACACACACACACACACACACACACACACACACACACACACACACACACACACACAGACACACATACATACACACACACACACATACAGACATCATCGTAAAAATAGTAAAATCGTATTCTAGGGACTCTAAAACGTGCTCATTCATTAAAAACTCACCACCGAATTTTTTGACCAAAGACAATACCTTCCTTACCTAAAGGTGACGGAAGGTAAAAATAGAGTTTAAATTAAAACGAAACAAATATTTGTTAATAACTTTATAAATAGTGTTTTATTTGATTTCCATCCTAAATAATTCAAATTGACTTATAGCAAGTGTTATTTTCCATACATAGCCTAGCCTACTGAAAAATAACTAAAAAAATCAAATTTATTTAAATTTAAATTGGATTTTTCTCAATATTTTTATTATGTAAGGATATAAAACTAATACATGGTTGAATTAGAAAAACACTATGGAATAGGCATAAAAAATTAGTAAAATCCCATTTGAAAAAATATAACTTTGTGATGTAACTTGAGAATATATATTATTATTATTATTATTATTATTATTATTATTATTATAATTATTATTATATGGGGTCTCGTGGCCGCGTGCCTGAGTGTCTGGTCGTGAATCTGGGGAACCGGGTTCGATCTCGATCGACGCCAAATATTTCGAATTTTAAATGGCACAAAATTGACCCCTGTGGTGCACTCAGCAATGAGTGCCCGTAAGGTGACGCCTGGTAAACGCCCGCACGGTACAAATATGTCATCATCATTACCGATATCTGCATACAAAGCAGATTGGCACACCCAGCAATGGGTAATATGGCATGATGATATATTTATTTATTTATTATTATTATTATTATTACTATTAGCGATTTCAACTATATAACATAAATTTATTGTTTACATTTCTGGTGCACTTGCTGCAAGCTGCCATGATGAATCCCAGATAAACAGGTAAGAACACAGAAAGAACTAATTAGCAAAATCACAAAAACACGTGTTATTTTTAAAAAAGGAATTGTATTATTTTTATCAAATACTGACTTCACTATAAAACACACTTGAAAATTTTTACTATCAAGAAATACACTGCACTTTTATAATCAGCGCTATAGAAATTGTAGAAAATAACAACGAATATTCTCTTCAAAAATTGAAGAAAACAATCGAGCTACGAAGAACGATACGTATACCTTCACTTTATGATATCAATTTACTGTATGTTATCTCCTCTATAAAATTTCGGAAGTAGATCAAAATTATTACTTCCGGTTTTGGAATATATGAAAAGTACGTGAAATTTGTTATCCAACTGTATAAAAACAATCGTACGTTGTATTATTAAAAAATAGAATGGCGAATGATTAAAATATTCCAAAACCGGAAGTAATAATATTGATCTACTTACGAAATTTTATAGAGGAGTTAACATACTATAATTTATGTTATATGGTTGAAATCGCTAATAGTAACAATAAGCGAGATATATGCTGTTTTATTTATAGATGGTCACCCTAATATATATATATATATATATATATATATATATATATATATATATATATATATATATATATATATATATATATATATATATATATAATCAATTTTAACAAAACTATTTTATAATTTTAACAACAATATGTACATGTCGTCGCCAGATTGTAAATTTCATCTTTTTATAAAACGCTGCCAGATGACCAATTTTTTTTTGACTTAACAAACTGGCTCGGCCTTTTATAAAACGATCAACAGCTTACAGAGACATTGTAATATAAATATTTGGACATTTTCGCTTGCAATTTCTATAAATATACCTCAACTTAATCTAACGCATAAAAAACTTACGCTTCGAAAATTCTGGCTCAGTTTCACGCGCTAGATTCGGTTATTGTTGTTATGTTTGGAAAAATATAGAAACTAAGTAAGCTGTTCGCTGTTATAAATCGATCAGCAGATTGTGAAATACCTAACGCTTATACATATTTGTTTTTTTCTATTTCGGTGTCTATGAGTCGCTCTGAAAACACGTCGTTGAAAAGACGTATATACGCTCTGTTTTTGGCGCTTTTCGTTTTTTAGAGGTGGTATAACTGCTTCCAAAACTGACAGATGAATGATATATAACCTTAAATAGCTGTCAGTCAATAATCGTCTGTGGCGTTAATTTTTTTAGCGCATTTATGTGGTCTCGTGGCCGCGTGCCTGAGTATCTGGTCACAAATCTGGGTAACCGGGTTCGATTTCACCGACGCCAAATATTTAGAATTTTAAATGGCACAAAATTGAGCCCTGTGTTGAACTCCCCACGCCAGCATTGAGTGCCCGTGAGGTAACGCCTGGTAAACGCTCACACGGTACAAATATGTCATCATCAATACCGAAATCTGTGTACGAAGCAGATTGACACATTGGCACTCGCATTGGCACACCCAGCAATGGGTAATATGCAGTGACATATTTATATTTATTTTTATTTATTTATTAAAAATAGTATAAAAACATGTTCCATAAAACCCGTTATCGCACTCGTCCTTTTTAAAACTCGCCGCAAAGCGGCTTGTTCTCCAAGTGTAATATTAAAATAATTATGTTGTGCCTCCTACACTATTTTGTTTATGGTTGTGAAGTGAAACTGTTGCTAACATCAATTTAGATTATTTATTAAGGCCGGAATGTATCAATCCCTAACCATCTACGGTTTTGCAAGTGTAAGAGGTGAGGTAAGAAGTAGGCGTAGCCGTAACGTTTCCCCCACCGTTTGAGTTTCTATGAATTAGGGAGAATATTATGGTTTGAACTTTGAACAGAGTTCGCCAGGTATATGATCGCAGAGGTAACAAGCGAAAATAAAATAATTTGATATTATAAATACAACCACATGCTATTATTACATATCTACTGAATATTGGTTTTGCATTTAGTTACGAGTAGGCATTATTCTTTTGAATGTAATATCAGTAATTTTAGAAATACGTTAAGTAGTTAGTTGTGTTTAAAAATTAATATTTGTTTCAAATGATCCAGTGTAAGGTACTAAAACATCTTTATAATATACATGAATGATTTTTGCATATACTTATTTTTTTCTCTTTCGACTGGTATAAGAGTTTTTGTCTTTTAAATTTATTTAACCCTTAAAATCTTCGATTTTTTATTATTTTTAATGAAATTTCTTATTTTTTGTCAGTAATTCCATTAGTTTTTCAAAATAGTATTTTATTCTACTTAAAAAACATTTAATAACTACCCTGTTTCATAATTTAATTTTAACTTTATATTTCAAATTTACAGAAGTGGGTATACCAGGTATCTATGATCTAAAAAATTATTTAAAACACAAAAAACCCTTACACCAATCGAAAGAGAGAAAAAATAAGCATTTTTGTAGCAAAAATCGAATATTGGTTCCAATTAAAAAATGTAAGTTTGTGTTATATCTCGAACATTTACCGATAGAAAAATTATTTTCGTATGATGTCACTGGATAGACAATAAAAATATCTAACTGTCCTTTAAAACATTTTTCTCGATTACTGATGGTTTAGAAGTTATTTCAAAATGAAAATATCGACCAAATTCAGTTTTCCGCCATTTTCAAGTAACTTATGAGAATTTTTGTTAAAACAAATGCACATCTAAAATGGCCCTCCAAAGGCGTACCACATGTCCGATTTAACCGAAGTCGTATCTCTTATAGTTTCCGAGATCCCAATGGTGGCCTTCGAAATCCGGATAAATAAATATATCATCACGGTTTATTACCCATTTCTGGGTGTGCTTATCTGCTTTGAACACAGGTATCGGTAATGATGAAATATTTGCACCGCGCGGGCGCTTACTAGGCGTCACCCCACGGGCACTTATTGCTGGCGTATATACTCGTACATATTTCTCAAATTTCTACAAATATTTGTGCGCCGCCTTCATTTAAATTTCTTCAAAATTTGCTTTCGCTTGTCAATAAATTCTCATAAATTCTAGATACTGTTCGATCAGATTCAGTAGTATTCACCGGAAAATATTTAAAAAAAATCTTAAATTTGACTATCAATATTGTAGCCACTGTTATTAGCAACAAAAATAGAATCATCTAACATTGTACTTTTTATGCTAAAAAATATTAATCGCAATATAATATATTTTTATCTGTTTGTTACCCTCTTAACGGACGTTCGACGCATGGAGGATCTTCATCCAGTTTGTTACGCTTATGAATGAAAATTTAAATAATTAATATTTTTGATCAGATCACCTTTCGCCATAATTACCTACTTTAATTTATCATTTTATTTTATAATACAGAAAACAATAAATAAATATGTAATATAAATAATACAGAGAGGTTCTGGAATTGAAGAGAGCGGTCGACATCACAGAACACAAAACATTACGGCCCGTATTCTCACCTCTTGAAGTAGAGCTACTTCCGAAAAATCGCTACTTCAACTGTCAAATTTAATATTAAAAATTAGAGAAATAAAAGTAAATTGAATTATAAATACCACTTATTTCAAATATTATAGGTTTCATTTACAAATATATGAAACTTATTCTTATTCTTATCTATTCATAAAATAAAATAAAATTTAAAAAATCGAAAAAGCGTTACTTCGGAAGTAGCGCTACTTCGAGAGGCAAGAATACGGGCCAATATGTCTGGCTTTCGAGTTGAGTTGCCCCTTTCCCCGTCATCAAACACTTTATAGGCGGTACGACAAATAACACAGCTCTCTTGTCGCTGGTAGCGACATCTAAGATCGTATATATGAACTATAATTGCATCATTTTATTTTCATCGTATTTCAATAACAATTGGCTATCTGTTAAAAAAAATTGCATTTATATATTGTTTACAACTATATCTATAAGGCAACGCATGAATTTTAATATATTTTTTATTTAAACTATACAAAATTAAACATTTAAAAGTAGTACTTTTCGTTGTTTTCCGATATTTTTTTAGACAATGCTATGAAAAATTTTAGCAATATCTATGCGTCGCCGTGTAGCAATAATATTGTATATTGTTGTGAAAATATCCGAATGCTCTTATATTATTATTACAATTAGGGCAATGCAAATTCTATAGCACCATTTTTGTTACATTTAGGTAGCTACATTACGGCCTTAATATTCTCGATTCAAAATAAATAAAATTTGTCGATTTTGTTTCTTACTTCATTCTCTCGTTTATTCTGTTTACATACGTAAACGTAATCAATTTCTTTTTTTGAAGCGAAATGTTGGCCTTAAAAGGTTTCTTGTCCCCCAAGGCAATGGGCTTACTCTCGCTCTCGACCTAGTAGATAATGGATAAATGCGGTTCTGCGGTTGAACCTCTCATTGGCTAAGGGTAGAATATTTTAACTGTAAATATTATCCGATGTTGTAATAGGCATGTTTAAAATAGAATACTTTGTGCCTTCCCAGGTATTTATAGAAAAACGAATAAGGAGTACCAACCTACCTAATTAAATTTCACTACAAAAAGGGCATATTAGTCCAGTTAATAAATGGGTTGTAGAATACATGTAGGGTGTCACAATTTTTAACTTCATGGCTTTGTTTGAAGTCGTTAGGAGGTAAACATACTAAAAGTCCCCGGACATAGGAGGTGAGCGGGGTACAGGGGGGGGGGCACTGAGAAGGTATCTATTTTTGGTTTTTTGCTTATACCTTAAAGACGTTACGTCTTAGAAAAAAAGTTGTTATATACAAAATGAAAGCTTACAAAATTTCCTATATTATTGCTTCTTAAAGTTTTTTTTCTATCTCCAATCGTTTATGAGATATCCACTGTGAAAATCCGCAAGTTTTCGAAAAAATATATTTTTCAGACGTTTTTCATTAAACTTTTCTCTCTAGCACCTCATCTCTTCGGTTTACAGATAAATTTGAATAAATTTCGAGATTCCGCTGGAAACTGTACGTTTAGTCTACGGGCATGCGGTATGCTCTTTGAAAAGTTGTTTACAAGGTTGTTAGAGGTGTTTTTATCTTGATCACATAATCTATAGCTTGTCAGTTCTTTTTTTCAAAGTGGCCGCCGAACATGCCCGTTTTAATTAACATTAACATTAATGTGGAAAAAATAACATTTAAAGGTAATTTTCGAAGAAAAACTATTTTGAGCTTCTAGTAATGTGCCACTTCCGGTTATCCGATTTACACCAAAATCTAATGGTATCTTTCCATTACAAGAAAAGTTCAAAATACAAGGTTTCAAAATTTTTCTAAATTATAGTATTTGAGTTAGAGTGGAGGATCCACATATAGGTACATACACACGGGTATTATCGTGAAAAGGTTAAAATTGGAGTCTAGGGATCTTAAAACGTGGTCATTTACCAAAATCTCGATATGCGATTTTTAGTACGATCCCTATACCTTCCTTGCCAACGGTAGCGGGAGGTAAAAACATACTAAAGTATTAACCTCCAAACTATTATTCAAATGTAAAAATCTGGAGTCACAAAAAAGATTAAGTTAATCATCCTTATTTTTGGATTAGCGAATTTTGCTCTAATTTTGACAGTTTATTTCTTAAAATATAGTTTAATCTAATACAAGTAATTACTTTTTTCTAAACCACTCAACAGGATTAAATCCCAATTACAAAGTGGGTTCACATTCACACACATCCATGCCTTAGTGTGATTTGAACCCAGAGCCCTGAGAGCAGTCATGACATGAGGCGTTGCTCTAACCATTGAGCCACCGGAGCTATAATAAAATGAAGATTAAATTTTAAATATCGGGATAGAATAGAATTCACCCGTGGGATTCACTAATCGAAAAATGAGGATTAGCTTAAACATTTTTGTGAATCGTTAATTTTTATTAATATACATACCTACATATTTCCTTATGCTGAAAACTGTATTGAAATCCTTTTCTATTGTTCTATTTACTTTTATCTTTTTAAAATTTTACTAATATTATCTTGAAATGATTAGTTCTTTGATAGTGACATTTATCTGTCAGTTACATACATTTGAATAACTGCGTTTTGTTTGTTTAAAGCGTAAGCTCTGGGATTTAAATTATAGATAATTTTATAAATTTATCCATAAAATGCAAATCTATAGAATATTTAATAATCTTTAATTTTTATAAAATTAATCTCGAAAAAAATAACATAATAGTTATTTATGTAACAAGTGTGTAAAGTAGTACTTTTTTGGTCGAGTGCGACGTTTTACGCATGAGGCGCAGCCGAATGCGGAAATGGTAGCACGAGACAAAAAATACTATTTTACACACGCGTTGCATACAACATTTATCCTACAACCGAAATGGTATTGATGTTTCTCATAATACTGAGTGTACAGGCATCCAGCAGCTTCAAATATTGTTAGTACTCTTTCTCATAACACTGTACAAAATGTAACTTAAAACACTTGGAAGAATATCAGACAGACGATGATTATTTTTTTATAATGTACAAATTGTACATTTAATATTAATATTAAAGATTAGGTTAGGTTAGAATACATGTCAAAAAAATGTTAAAGTTCTTAAAAATTAGATTAGTATTCAATCTGTTAAAAAAATATTAGATTTGTTTCATTTACAGTGTATATTCATATTTATGTCAAAAATGTAAAAGTTCTTAAAAATTAGATTAGTGCTCAATCTGTTAAAAAAATATTAGATTTGTTTCATTTACAGTGTACATTCATATTTATTAATAAATTTTATATAATTATCTACTTGACAGGTAAATTAACCGTATTTTAATGTTGCCTAGCAACGCACTCGTGCTTGAAAAGTGACACTGTACACACTGTAATGAGTGCGTGAAAAGTACTTTTCACGCACGGTTGTAGGAAAAGTTATTTTTCGAAGAAAAACTATTTTGAGCTTGTAGTAAAGTGCCATTTCCGGTTATCTGATTTTCAACAAAATCTAATAGGCTCTTTCCATTACAGAAAAAGTTCGAAATACAAGGTTTCAAAATTTTCTGAATGATAGTATTTGAGTTAGAGTGGAGGATCTACATATTCATACACACACACACACCACACACACACACACACACACACACACACACACACAGACACACACCACACACACACACATACACACACACATACACACATACACACACACACACACACACATACACACACACATACACACATACACACATACACACATACACACATACACACATACACACATACACACATACACACATACACACATACACACATACACACATACACACATACACACATACACACATACACACATACACACATACACACATACACACATACACACATACACACATACACACATACACACATACACACATACATACACACATACACACATACACACATACACACATACACACATACACACATACACACATACACACATACACACATACACACATACACACATACACACATACACACATACACACATACACACATACACACATACACACATACACACATACACACATACACACATACACACATACACACATACACACATACACACATACACACATACACACATACACACATACACACATACACACATACACACATACACACATACACACATACACACATACACACATACACACATACACACATACACACATTCACACATACACACATTCACACATACACACATACACACATACACACATACACACATACACACATACACACATACACACATACACACATACACACATACACACATACACACATACACACATACACACATACACACATACACACATACACACATACACACATACACACATACACACATACACACATACACACATACACACATTCACACATACACACATACACACATACACACATACACACATACACACATACACACATACACACATACACACATTCACACATACACACATACACACATACACACATACACACATACACACATACACACATACACACATACACACATACACACATACACACATACACACATACACACATACACACATACACACATACACACATACACACATACACACATACACACATACACACATACACACATACACACATACACACATACACACATACACACATACACACATACACACATACACACATACACACATACACACATACACACATTCACACATTCACACATACACACATACACACATACACACATACACACATACACACATACACACATACACACATTCACACATACACACATACACACATACACACATACACACATACACACATACACACATACACACATACACACATACACACATACACACATACACACATACACACATACACACATACACACATACACACATACACACATACACACATACACACATACACACATACACACATACACACATACACACATACACACATACACACATACACACATACACACATACACACATACACACATACACACATACACACATACACACATACACACATACACACATACACACATACACACATACACACATACACACATACACACATACACACATACACACATTCACACATACACACATACACACATACACACATACACACATACACACATACACACATACACACATACACACATACACACATACACACATACACACATACACACATACACACATACACACATACACACATACACACATACACACATACACACATACACACATACACACATACACACATACACACATACACACATACACACATACACACATACACACATACACACATACACACATACACACATACACACATACACACATACACACATACACACATACACACATACACACATACACACATACACACATACACACATACACACATACACACATACACACATACACACATACACACATACACACATACACACATACACACATACACACATACACACATACACACATACACACATACACACATACACACATACACACATACACACATACACACATACACACATACACACATACACACATACACACATACACACATACACACATACACACATACACACATACACACATACACACATACACACATACACACATACACACATACACACATACACACATACACACATACACACATACACACATACACACATACACACATACACACATACACACATACACACATACACACATACACACATTCACACATACACACATTCACACATACACACATACACACATACACACATACACACATACACACATACACACATACACACATACACACATACACACATACACACATACACACATACACACATACACACATACACACATACACACATACACACATACACACATACACACATACACACATACACACATACACACATACACACATACACACATACACACATTCACACATACACACATACACACATACACACATACACACATACACACATACACACATACACACATACACACATACACACATTCACACATACACACATACACACATACACACATACACACATACACACATACACACATACACACATACACACATACACACATACACACATACACACATACACACATACACACATACACACATACACACATACACACATACACACATACACACATACACACATACACACATACACACATACACACATACACACATACACACATACACACATTCACACATACACACATACACACATACACACATACACACATACACACATACACACATACACACATACACACATTCACACATACACACATACACACATACACACATACACACATACACACATACACACATACACACATACACACATACACACAGACATCGTCGTGAAAATGTTAAAATTGGATTCTAAGGACCTTACAACGTGGTCAATTACCAAAATATCGATATGCGATTTTTAGCACGTTACCCCGGTACCTACCTCCCTTACCAAGGGAAGCAGGAGATAAAAAGAGTAATTTATGTCGAATACTATCATGTTTGGTATCAAATTAAAACTCTATTTACTGCCAATTACTTTACCGTATTAGTTATGTAAATTAATATGCATAAGGGATGATCGGCGAAAATCCGACACCAAGAATTTTTTGTTCCTTGCTAGAGATAAAAGTTTAACGAAAAACGTGTGGTAAAATGTACTTATTCGAAAATTTGCGGTTTTTGATAGCGGATATGTAATAAAACTTTAAAAAGCAAAAATGTAGAAAATTATCAGCTTTCATTTTGTACATACCGACTTTTTTGCTAAGACGTACACTGCACCCCGCTCACCTCCTATGTCCGGGGACTTTTAGTATGTTTACCTCCTAACTACTCCAAAGCCCAGGGGCAATTCTTGAAAAATGAGATGTCAGTGAGATTTGACAGAAGTTAGAAAAAACGTCACGTGACTTATATGTCACGTAGTGAGATTTTTTCTTTAATTCTTGAAATAATTTTGTCGTCTCACTACTTCACATTTCATCTCACTACGTGAAAATTATCTCCCCACCTTTTTGGTGGTGAGAATCAATGTCACTCGCTTATGTTATACTTATAGAAATTTGACTTAATATTAAATTATATTAATTAATATTATAAATAAAATTATTACAAATATCATGGTTGACGAAAGAGAAGTAGCATTAGGAATTCCAACAAAAAAATCTGATGTGGCCAACACATAACCTCTCGCCAGATATTTTACCTGGTTGTACGCATAAAACGAAAAATATTTTTAAATACGAATACATATATTCATGTCTCACTACAAAATAATTCTCACATATATTTGCAAAATCTATGGGATATTTTAAAATAAATTATGTACAATACTTACATTTTCTTTATATTCAATATCCCGAAATTTTCTTTTTCTACTTTCCTTTTCTTTTTCTTTATATTCGTCATTTTTTCGCAAATTCCTTTTATATTCTTTTTTACGTATATTCTTTTGCGTTGTTGACTTTTTTTTATTTTCATAATCTTCATAATAATATACAAATATTTTTGACAGAGGCATACAAATATTTTTGACAGTGACATTTATGTGTCAATTACAAACATTTGAATTTCTTGCCTTGTAGTAGTTTGATCTTCTTGCCTTGTAGTAGTTTGATCTGAGATTTTTTACATCAAATTATTTTATATGCCTTTCTTTATCTCTAAATCTATAGAAGATATAATAATGAATTTATATTTATCGAATAAAGAATTTAACGTTCTTTAATATAAGTATTTACATAAATTTTCGATAAATAATATTTAGACGATTTTTTTCTTGTAAGTACTACTTCCGTTGCCCAATTGCTACCAAAACTGACTGGACTCTTCCCATTATTGTTAGATTGAGGAATCCGTAGTTAAAAATGTCTTAAGTCTCATAGTATTTGAGATATAGTGAATCCAACATCCACACACACACACACACACACACACACACACACACACATCCACACACACACACACACATACGGACATCATCGTAAAAATGTTATAATCGGATACTAGGGACCTTAAAACGTGCTTATTCATTAAAATCTGGATATGCGATTTTTAGCATGAATACAATACCTCTCTTAGCGAGAGGTAAAAATTAACTACTTTAAGTTTTTTGATTTGTGGTTATTCAGCTTGGTGTGGGAAATGACATACATTTAACTATTGTAACTACAGCCCGATTTAAATATTTTAGATATACTTATACAATACAAATACGTTTATACGTAGTAAGACACATTTTATTTGTAGTTGTTCGATTACCGTTATAATAATAAATAGTTAATATAGAAAATTTAGCTATACGTTAGTCACTCATAAGCATAGGGGCGGATAAAATTTGGCCCGCGGGCTGCCTAACACAGACCACTACACTACGGATACGGACTAAGGAGACCTATGGACTCAAAATTCAATAAATTTAGAAAAAGCAGTTGCGTATGGCAACATTATCAATACCAGCTAAAATGAAAATAAGAATATCACGGTAAGTATGTAAAGGTAATCAAAGAAGAGTGCAATGTAGTACTGTCAATGTCAAAAATCACACTTTTATGTCAAATTTTTCACTTGCTAAATCGTGGCCATTTATAGATAGGTGAAATATATTTCACTTTGTTTCGGAAATTAAATTAAAGTGAGAAAATATGAAATGAGATGAAATTTTATGTCACCTTGTGAGAAAATTCTCATATTTCAAGAATCGGTATCCAGATGTCAAAAATTGTGACACCCTCCATGCATTCTACATCACCCTTTTGAGCGTTCGTTGACTGGACTATATGTGTAGTTTTCAGCACTACAAGTATGCTAGTTAATTAAATTATTAAATAGTTTTATATGCAATGTTGATATGTACGCACGTTTTTTATTTATTGTAATTTTGACGAAAGTTTCGACCTTAAAACTTTTCATTTTCATGTTTTTTTAAATTTATCCTTGAAACGTTACCCTGATGATGGTCAAATTGTGACCGAAACGTTGGTTATATGTTTTAAATTTCAATAAAATTTCAACAAGAAGTGACTGCAGCTCCGTTATTTTCCCTTTATTAATACTTTCTACAGCCGAATCATTCCTAACCAATTATAAATATTATGTTTTCACAGTTGATATCCGCCAGATGTCTCATAATTTAAAATGTGAAATGTTACTGTAACTGTCATTTGAATTTGAATTGAAATATTAAATTAAATCATCCATATTTGGATATTTCGGCCTTTTAAGAGTATTGGTTTGACATTTTCTTTATTGTAATCAAATTTTCTTTATTGTAATTAAGCAACATAAAGACCAAATTATTAAACAAGTGAGATATTCATTAAATCATCTTTATACATTATGCGCATATGCACAGAGGAAAAAAAAACATTCGGTATGATTGATTGTATCAATTTTTGTGTGATTAATCATTCTCATTAGTGTAGGAGTAAAATTTTATTTCTTGTACGCACATTTCATTACAACATTTTGGATTCAGTCAGTCGCCGGCTTAGTTATGTGGTAAAGCACATTGTGGTGGAACTGCATATAAGGTGAGAATAAAAGGCTATTTACCACATACTGCACTATGTCAAAAAGGAGATTTGTCACGTCTTTTGTATTTATACATCGTGGTTTAGACTCTAATTGAACATTAGTATTAACAGAATGCAGCTTGACTAACAAAATGTTACAAACAAAAACAAACAGAGATATAAATATTCTCGGTTAACATAACAATCCATTTAAATAATATCATATAGCGATACGTTATGAAATTATTCCCACGTGTTTCAAAACCCGTCCAAAACAATAATTTTATTGCCACATCCATTTTAAATTTTACACTTTTAATTTATGTGCAACACAACTTTTTGGTGGCAATAAATAACACTTTTGTCACACGTTGAAAACTTGTGAATTGTAATTTATTAGATACCGAGGGTTAATAGCAAGTAATTTATCAAAAAAAAATTGATTAATGGGACCCGAAGGCACGTATATTGTGTACACTGTTTTAAAACACGCGGCATGGTATTTTATGTGGATGTTTTGAGGGTTAAGACTGCGTTTAAGGGTTGTTTGTTTTAAAGATCAGGTGTTTTACTTAATCGCAACGTGTTACTTTTCTCACTCGCCGTCTCGCCTCGTAAAATGAAATGAACGTTTTACTTGGACTTGGATACGAGTAGTTTCGTTGATATACGCGCTCCTTTGTTTCACGAAGATTAACATTAAGAGGAATAATAAAATATAATTACCTCTTATCTTACTATTAGTTTTTTTTTTAAATACCATTCGTAGTAACAATAGTAGATAAATGTTACTACAACTTTTTATAATAAAAACCACTACATGAGCCTTGTTCCTCATTTTTATTTGTAAGTGCAATTTAGAGCTTTTATTTCACCTAAATACACTCTCAGTCAATATGTTTTAAAAGCTACTACTTTCATTAGAAAACAAACTTGATCAATTAAATGCTTGAACATTGAATAGTTGGAACAAGTGAATAAAGACATTTTTTCTACTCCCACTTGAAAAAGTTATCATTTCTTCACCATTTGCAAAATGGATATGTAGGCAATACTTGTTAACTAAACGGATATAATTTCATATCCATTCTAGGATGGATATGAAATCCACGAATCACAAATCTCGAAGTCGTGTAACCCAGGCAAATATCTATTCATTTATTACAAGATTAAGAAGACGAACGATACAAATGTCATATTTGACATTTCAATGTTGTCATTTAGATGGAAATATTTTCGGTATAAAAAAAGATTTGAATAATTTAATAACAATTAACTGAATTATATTATAAATTAATTGTAAGTATTGAAAAAGAACGTATAAAAAATGGAAATCAGAACGGTATGAAATATCGCATTGCCAAGTCAAGGTTATCCTTTAGATTTGGCAATAAAAAATCGTAAGTAGTATGTAAAAGTATTGTATACTTATAAAATAAAATATTATTTTAATAACAAATGTCATTAAGAAAGCCTAGGAAAACTAGTACATAAAATGATATTAATTAATAATATTCAATAAAATTTAAACTTTCTATAGTTCACATTTTCCTTCTTTTCGTTAGACGTAGAAAAAGTATGCTGTACAACTCGAGTGGAATGTCCATATCGCCTTCGGATGATTGAACACTCCGCCTACGGCGTCGTGCTCAAACTTCAGCCTCCTGCGATATGGACATCATATCCACTCTTGTACAAACTACTATTGTCCATAAGCAAGCGGAAAGATTAACTAGTGAATAAAATATATCTTTACTATCAAGCGACATATAAGCTTCGTAATTTATTGTGTTCGCGAAATGATCCAGTATTTTGTTGTCATATTTGGTAGTTTAAAAATATTACTTATATACCCTATAATACTTACTTGTATGACTAGTCTAGAAACTGTACTTTTGCGAGTGTGAGTATATTATGACAGGCCCAGGTCGAGCCGGAAGCGAGGCCCTTAAATACGAACACTCACAAAGACGTGTAATACAATAGTATATTATGTGGCAAGTGTGTGAAGCTGAAATTTTTACATGAGGGTGGAGATTGCGACAGGAGCAGAAGGCGAGTGTTTCAAACCACCCGAATGTAAAATAGGCTTCACACACGTGTTACATACTATACTTTTTCAACGACCTCGCAATAAAATATATTTTTTGCTTCACATTGTCATTCTTTTAACGTAAAGCCTCTGTATTATCGACTTGTGTAACCATAATTACCAACGTTACGGGGGTATAACAGCTTTGTATCATTAAAATACAATTCAGTTTGTAAAATTTAAAATAATGAACACATAAAATTTGTGTTATATTGCTTAGAAATTTTTTATTTATAACTTTTGAATACTTACTGGACATAGATTTATATTTGCCACAAAGCTGTAAATTTAGAATTACAATTTTTTTTTATAAATTAATAACACATTTCTCATAAAGTTGTTATTTCTCCGGTCCATTTAAAGATATTCATTCTGTGTGTTAAAACTGAACTATTTACTTTACGAACTAACACTTCACGCACAGTGTACAAAAAATCAAACTACACTCATAAAAATTGATACGTGAAGTACTCACTTCACGCATGGGAGTATAAGAAAGATTTTTTTTATGCCGAGTTCTCCCTAATTAAGTTAATTGAATGAGTTTGATTTATTGTCCAAATATGAAATACTTGGGATTTTTTATGTTGGTAACATCAGAATATTTGAATTCAAATGACGTACTATTTACAAGCATAACCTGAAAAATCACCATTTTTTTATTTATTTATATACATTTAGCTTAAAATGTGTTCATTTAAGTTACAATTAAAAATTTAGTATTAAAACTTGTAAAAACTTTGCTAATTCTTGTGTTGAAAATAGTCCTAAATTGACATATCACCGAAACAGTAATGTCAACTTATTTTGCCGGCCTAGACTTGTCGCTATTTATTTTATTTGTTGTACGAAAGCACAAAGGTATTATATTTAATCATTAATATTGATTCTAAGAAATCATTTAAAAGGATACAGCCTAATGAAATTAATAAACATTTTAAATGTATTTGTAAATATTTTAACTTCTAGTGGCAACACGGCATGTACAAAGAATGGAGAAAGGCGAAACGCGTAGTGAAGGAAAAAAACTAATTGATTTGTTAATTGATGGTAGGAGCGTCAGGAAATGTAAAAATATTGTAGTTTTATAAATGCAAAATGAATACGTCGAGATTGTAAAATATATAAAATAACACAATTGTAATGTTTTTTGCTGCTCTAATTACATCCTACAATAACAAATATATATTAATTTTTTGCGTTTATGTTTGAAAAGCATGCATACTCGGATTTTTATTCAAAGAGGATTCCATAGTTATGTTATCTATTACTGATACATGATATCCTTTCGGCGATTTATACAAATTTAGTACATTTTGGTTCGCCTAAATGCATACGCCTATTTAGAATAAAAGTACCCGTAGAGTAAATAGTTTGATTGGCAGTTGTAACACTTTTTTAAATATATTTATTTAGACAAATGGTATGTACGTGCCTGACAACGTGTACAAGGTCTGTTATAAAAGTATCCGACATTATTTTTTGCGAAAACCTGATGGATTTGAATCAAGCGTGCTTCCATGGAGTACATATCACGCCCCATACTTCTTATAAGTCATACTTCTCATAAGTCATACTACGACGACAGCCGAACACGCTTCGTTTTCTATCGGAAAAACATTTGAAATCCGCATTACTCAACTAAAATTTTATGCAAGGTGACAGATTTTGAACCTTAAATGATACGGATATGTTGTGATATGTTTCCATTTGTTTTATTGAGATTTTAACAATATTTTAAGAATAATAAAATAAAGGATAGATTATACTAATAAGTGACATATTACAAAAATGAGAAGATGACATGCCATTTTCACAAATATTGGAATATCATCTGGTTAAGTAATCAGCTGATGGATGTTGTCGTGGTAGCATTTAATTTTCAACAGTGAAAATAAGGTCGGATACTTTTTTAACAGACTTTTATAAACGTAGTACATTCGAAGCGTCAAGCTAGTGCAGATGAATCAAAACACGAAACACGTTCATTTTTCGCATCGTTCATTGATTCAGAATAAAAGCAATTAGTATGTAGAGACGTATGTGAATGTTGAAAATTTATTATTTATTTATTATTTTATTAGCATTCCTTATTTTATTACCATTACTTGAATTTTTGGTGTTATTGTTTTTCATGA
>OY720448.1:95496115-95636115 GCA_963082715.1 Harpalus rubripes | reverse complement strand
CCTTTGACAGGTACGTTAACAATATGTTTCTAAAACGTCAAAAAAATTTCGCTTATCAAAACTCACTTACTTGTAAAAATACGACATCTTATTGGCTTAAAGGTGCGAAATTTTTTTTGTGAGGTTGATTTGTCAAAATGAAACTTCGTAACTAGGTAGAATCCTGAATTTGAATTGGCTTATAAATTTATGAGTGAAATAGTAAAAAAGGAAGTGTTACTGTGATATTGGATCCCAATTTATATGATCAGAAAATAGAAGAGCTTTTGAATCAAGGAAATTATAAGAAACTTCGAAAAGATCCTACTACGTCTATAGAAAATAATGTGTACCTTGCTCTTAAGGAATATAAAGAATATATTCCGTTTAGAACAAAAACAGATTTCATTCCACATTTTAATAAGCCCCTACACCTATACGGGGTTCCAAAAATCCATAAATCCCAATAAATCCCAATAAATGAATGTCCCCCTTCATCTACTATAACTTTTATTTGAATGATTTTCTTCTATTTTTAATAATAAAGAAAATAATCGGGGTGTCCCGTATCCGAGAAACACCCCGTATACTACGTAATATTTATGATCAACGGTACACGTAATTGTAATATATGTAATTGATATGGAGCGCTCATTATTTCATTTTAAATTTAAACAAAAAAAGGTTATTAGCTGTTGTATATTGTACTTTGAAATAATTGTGATAAAACCATCAGAATATGTACCTACAACATGTAATATATGTTGATGTCTATGATAACAACATAATAAAAAAATAATATTAATGCTTTTGTGCACAGTGGCATTTATGTAATAATGATAAACATAATAGCGCGTTTTTATATACTTATTTAATATGATGTAATAATCATAGTAATTTAGATAATTTACCAATTTGCCTTTTAGTCTGAAATCGGTAATACCTACCTTAACGTTTTTTGTACGATTGACGCACAAAATAAATAAAAAGTATATAAGATTTTGTTGCCTTTTCGAAAGTAAGCTACGATCGTTGTTTTTATTACCTCCCACTACCCTTGGTAAGGGTACGTGTGCGTGTGCTTGTGCTTGTGTGTGTGTGCGTGTGCGTGTGCGTGTGCATGTGCGTGTGCGTGTGCGTGTGCGTGTGCGTGTGCTTGTGCTTGTGCTTGTGTGTGTGTGTGTGTGTGTGTGTGTGTGTGTGTGTGCATGCGTGCGTGCGTGCGTGCGTGCGTGCGCTCTAACTCAAATACTATCATTCAGAAAATTTTGAAACCTTATATTTCTACCTTATTTTAATATGGAAAGAAGGCATTAGATTTTGGTGTAAATCAGATAACCGGAAATGGCACTTTACTTGAAGCTCAAAATAGTTTTTCTTCGAAAAATACCTTTAAATATTATTTTTTCGAGATTTATGTTATTATAAAAATTAAAGATTATTAATTTTTCTACAGATGTGCATTAATACTTTTTCTATATATTTTATGGATAAATTTATAAAATTATCTGTAATTTAAATCCTGGAGCCTATGCTTTAACTTTAAACAAACACAATATCTTGGTTAAACACGTTACACAACTGATATCTCAAATGTATGCAATTGACAGATAAATGTCACTGTCAAAGAATTAATTTCAAATTAATAAATGTCACGTTTTAAAAGAAAATAGTAAATAGAAGCATAGTTAAATTGAATGGGACTTAATACAGTTTTCAGCATAAGTACATATGTAAGTATGTATATACAAATTTTGAAAAATTAAATGGCGGGAGGTATTGTGTTGACCGCATCAGATTTTTTACTTACCGTCTTGCCTACTGAAAAGTAAATGATATGAATCAATTTGTAAATAAAATCTATAACTCTCTAATATACAGAAGAAACCTCGAGATAATTGCACTTAGAGCAAATTTATGACAAGGTTACAACGAAGTCGAAATGTCATTGACAATTATATTTGTTTCAATAATAGACTATTTCGTTTTAAGCTGTAACTTATTTCTATATATATATATATATATATATATATATATATCATTGACAATTATATTTGTTTCAATAATAGACTATTTCGTTTTGAGCTGTAACTTATTTCTATATATATATATATATATATATATATATATATATATATATATATATATATATATATATATATATATATATATATATATATATATATATATTCGTGTTGAGAATTCGTCACTGTTTTAATTATAATTATAACTTTTGTAGGATTTCAGTGAAAGGGCATGAAAGTAGAGCTCGTTTCTTGATTATTTCATCTAGCTTTCGGATTTATTTAATCCTTCATCAGGATGCTGTAAAATTATACATCAATGTAACAAATAGTAGTTAACATTTAGGTATGCAAACTTACAATAATGTGAAGTTTAGTTATAACATAGCTTCATTGAAAAATATAAAAATATATAGGTACAATTTTGGTCTGCTGGAAGCACAAGTTTTACTACGGAGTTCTTCTCTCAACAGGTAGGGGGTTTCAGATGTTACTGTGGTGGGGGAATGGCGCTGAATTCAAGACGAAGAAGTTGGGAATAGCAAGTAGATGTCACGATCAAGAACTTGTTTGGGTATTATTATTACTCAACAACAAAATAATAATAATACCCAAACAAGTTCTTGATCGTGACATCTACTTGCTATTCCCAACTTCTTCGTCTTGAATTCAGCGCCATTCCCCCACCACAGTAACATCTGAAACCCCCTACCTGTTGAGAGAAGAACTCCGTAGTAAAACTTGTGCTTCCAGCAGACCAAAATTGTACCTATATATTTTATATTTTTCAATGAAGCTATGTTATAACTAAACTTCACATTATTGTAAGTTTGCATACCTAAATGTTAACTACTATTTGTTACATTGATGTATAATTTTACAGCATCCTGATGAAGGATTAAATAAATCCGAAAGCTAGATGAAATAATCAAGAAACGAGCTCTACTTTCATGCCCTTTCACTGAAATCCTACAAAAGTTATAATTATATATATATATATATATATATATATATATATATATATATATATATATATATATATATATATATATCTATATATATATGACATAGGATAATGACATATATCTATACTCTATCCGTTTTAACTATAGAGTGGTGTGAAAATAGGAACAGTTTGAACTTGTTGTTTGATTGGATAATATGGGGGTATTATCCAATCAGAAAACAAGTTCAATCTGCTCCTATTTTCACACCACTCTATAGTTAAAACGGATAGAGTTTAGTTTCATTTTTATTTTTTTGCGAGTCATTGTCAGTTGAAGAGTTCATTATTTGTCTACGGCCTAGCGCCAAAATTCAAAAAACTAATAAAAGATAAATTAGATAAAGATGTAGCTTTCAAACAACATAAAACAGTAAGAAACCTCTTTAGCAAAATCAAGGACAAAAACAATAAACTAATGCAATTAAATTTAATTTATAAAATTCCGTGTAAGAGTTGTGATTTAACCTACACCGGTCAAACTAAACGCTATTTAAAAATAAGACTGGACGAACACAAAAGAAATTGCAATAAAATTAAAGAAAAACCAAACAATGATACGAAATGTGCTCTAGTAGCTCATATTCGAAACAATGTGGAACATGCATTTGATTTTGAGAACACAAAGGTCTTACAAACGGAACGAAACCTACACAAACGACTCACACTAGAGATGCTACATATTAAATCCGACTATAAAAATATAAATCACCAAACCGATATAGAAAACTTGAGCACAATTTATCACAACCTGATACAATATAAAATTAAAAAGAAAAACTAATGTGTGCATACCACATTACACAGATGTAAATATTGTTGCTTAGTCACCAGGCTTCCAAAAACCTTGCGTGGAGATATTTTTACAGTTCGATGACCCTATTGGATAGTTAATTCTTCCTTACTTAAGTCATGATTATCCTTGTATATTCACATTTAAATCAACTAGTCAGTCATAAGTGTAATTTTTGTTTAAAAAAAGTTTTTATTTTACATTTTGGACTACAAATTTTACAATTTTCATATTTATTTTTTTTTTACAATTGACTGCTTATCTTTTTATATGTTATTTATTTATGTTTGTATACCTTATGACGATCAACTCTGTGATAATTTTATCGAAAACTGTTCTTCATGGGTGGTTGCCACAAATGATATGTAATTGACCATTTCTGTAAGTATCTGTACATTATTTATAAGCAAAAATTTTTTTATGTTTCAATATCTGTACCTCATTTGTAAAAATGTTTGTAATCTTCATTATAGTGCCCTGAAGAAGACTAACGTTTTAGTCGAAACGTCGGTTAGAAATAAATAACTTTCACCAGTAGACTACTTGTCCAATCATTTTTCCCTTGGGACCCATCATTAGAAATAATCTTTAAACAAATATTATAGGTGGCTATGTGAAAATAAACAAAACGAAATCGGGTAAAAATCCTTCTCAGTGTTCTTAAACTCGGTTGCCGACGTCTAGGAAACCGCTCCCGGTAAATTCTTTTTGCTCTTCTTATGATTCCAGTCGATTCACCAATTATTAGAATTATATCAATTAATTCGTTCTTCGTAAACATTTCAAAATGTTCGTTTTGCTTACAAAATAAGTTAAATTAATTAACAAACAAATGTATACTTTTTTTGACATTAATTTAATTGTTTTAGATTTTGCTCTAAAATAATTAATGGAGCAAATAACTGCACATTAAGATTTTACCATTGAAACCCCTATGCTGCAACGTCCAAGTCACCACCCTACACGCAGGGGCGCACACAGGCTTTATTTATGGGGGCATTCCAATTCACTTTAACTTTTTTTAAAAAAATTGCGGGGGGGGGCGAGGTATCCAATATCGGTTTTTTCATTTTTTATTACAAAATATAGAAGTTGGTATATCACATATATTTAAATTGGAAGAAATACAAATTATAGTACAAAACAAGAAGCAGGAAATTAAAAATTGTATAGACTAAATACTAGAATATCTAATTTTTTGTTAGCGTATTGTAGTTTGTCTGAGATTATTTTATTTTTTGTGCAACCGGACGCGAAATAAGCATTTCGCAGCCGCAATACAGGCCGCGAAATTCAATTTCGCAACCGTTGTTATGGTAACGGTAAACAACCACTTTGACACTTGAGAATTGCATGGTTTTGTTTGTCAAATGTTTATCCCATAGCCACCTTGAAAGCTAACTTTCTATTTACATTGAAACTGTTTAAAATTAATAAAATTTGTAATTACATATTTTTTACGGTTGCACAAAAAATATTGTGTACACCTTGTCCACGAAATCCTTTAGCGCCCTCGAGATTGTCTTGACAATTCTTCTCTCGGTACGCTAAAGAGTGATTTCGCGGCCTTGATATACAAATAACTATTTCTTTATTTTTATTTCATTTATTGTAGTAGTGATAACCATAATCGTATGCTAAACATTAGAGTGGCAAGTGTTCTAATCCTATAAATATTTTATTTTTCTATGGTTAATTAACAACGACGGCGAATATCAGATTGCCTATTTGTTTTGCAAATGAATTATTTTTTTAAATTCTAGAGGCGGTACAGACCGACTAGATCGCCTGTCTGTGTGCGCCCCTGCCTACACGGATATTTAATAGGAAATTTATATGAAATTAATTAAACTTTGATATGATAATTTATAAAATATTGTTAACAATTAACATTTTATAAAATGAAATCTGTTGGAATATATTTTATTGTTTGAATTAATTGGAATCTACTTCTGAGCTCCTATATTCAAATGAACAAAAGATATGCTGATTTATTAATTATGATCTTATCTCAAATTAAAATAGATCATTTATCATAGTAAACATATTGTGACACCCTGCTGACATACATACATTGTGCTATTGTACCTAAAAACACACATTCGTCACGTTTTCACACACGAAAATGAAATGCCTTTGAGGCCCATTCAATACATAATACATACATAAAAAATAATTATTGTTGAAAAATGAACTTTAATTTTTAATTAAATTAAGCCAAAACATATGTATTAACAGTAATAAAATAAAGCCCAAGAGATTGCTCTTCAAATAAACGTTTCGCACTTCTAAACGCATGTAAATTTAAACACATAAACAAATTTAATTTACATTTAGTCCGCTAGGGTGTGTTGAATTGTTTTAATAAAGGACGTAGATACGCGTGGACGTCATCGTATTGATATTTGAAATTGAACCTTATTTTTAAAAATTATATCTACAAAACTATGAAGACAAATGACATGAACACATTATTTACAAATATTGTAACCAGTAGCCTTTCAGGAAAATAATAATACAGAAAATGTGGGTCGACCCCATTTATGTACTCGTATATATTCGTGGTGAATTATGTGTTCGAATCGTGATAAAAATAACATTTATATTCTAGTTTTTTACCTCTCGCTAACTTTGATAAGGTAGGTATAGAGATCGTGCTAAAAATCGCATATCGAGATTTTGGTAAATAAGCACGTTTTAAGGCCCCTAGCATCCAATTTTAACATTTTCACGATGATGTATGTGTGTATGTATGGATCCTCCGCTCTAACTCAAATACTATCATTCAGTACATTTTGAAACCTCGTATTTAATTTTTTTTTTTGTGATGCAAAGAGCCCATTAGATTTTGGTGAAAATCGAATAACCGGAAATGACACTTTACTAGAAGCTCAAAATAGTTTTTCTTCGAAAAATACCTTTAAATGTTATTTTTTCGAGATTAATGTTATAAAAAATAAAGATTATTAAATTTTCTATAGAATTGCATTAATACATTTACTATATATTTTATGGATAAATTTATAAAAATATCTATAATTTAAATCCCAAAGCCTACGCTTTAAACGAACAAAACGCAGATATTCAAATGTATGTAACTGACAGATAAATGTTACTATCAATGAACTAATCATTTCAAAATAATATTAGTAATCTTTTAAAAAGAAAAAAGTACATAGAACAATAAAAAAGGAATTCAATACAGTATTTCGATTAATAAAAATTAACGTTTCACAAAAATGTTTAAGCTATGCTCTGTTCCATTTAAACCATTCAGTAGATGGCACTGGCAACAGTGCAAATCTAAAGTAGCCGAAATTACATTGGGTAAACTTGTCTCTTGTCTCTAATTTCAGCCAATCATAGATGTCAAAACTATTCCCTATTCTCCGCAATAATGAATAGCTTAAATGGAAGAAGGTATAATCCTCATTTTTGGATTAGTGAATTCTATTCTATCCCGGAATTTAGCTCCGGTGGCTCAATGGTTACAGCAACGCCTCATGTCGAGTGCTTTCGGGGTTCTGTGTTCGAATCTCACTAAGGCATGTAGGTGTGTGACTGTGAACCCACTCTGTAATTGGGATTTAATCCTGTGAGGGGTTTAAAAAAGGTACTTATTTGGATTAGATTACACTGTATTTTAAGAAATAAACTTTCAAATTAGAGTACAATTCACTAATCCAAAAATACTGATTAACTTAATCTTTTTTGTGACTCGAGCTGTAAATGGCGGGAGGTATTACGTTGGCCACACCAGATTTTTGATTTATCAAATCAGAAATTTAACATAAAATTATAGAAAAATTATTACTATGTGCGAAAAATGAATATTTAGTGCACACGTTTTGACGAGGATTTAGTTGAGTCAAAAAATCACTGCTTATACAATTTACGTGTAGTTTTTTTTTTTTTTTTTTTTTAGTTATATTGAACAAAATAAATATGTAGTTGTAACATTGATATAAGTATGCGTAGCTGGAGCGCGTTAAGTTGAAACTGACCTTGCATACGCAATAGATACCTAAAATTCGTACATTGACGAGTCGAAATATAATAAATAGGGGGTTAGGTATATTGTTTAATTTAAATATGGTGTTGGTAGAGAAAATCCATTTCCTAGCAAGTGAATTAGTTTTAAGCAAAACAAAGTGCAGCCTTAAATCTTGAGGAACTAACTCTGGAGTAAAAAATCAATGGTAAGACTAACCACGTCGCTATATCTTTATTAAAAGCGTTTCTTATGTCCAGCTGCTGCGTATGTTGTATACGTGGGTCTATGGTTCGTGCCGCGAAGACAAATCATATATCTGTGTTACAGCGACATGTCTCTACTACTAAAAATTTTCAACCCCTTACGTTTCGTTCGCTATTAAAAAAGAAATCTCCTATATAATATGATTTATTTATAATGTATTCTTTCGAAATCAACATCTTTTTAAAAGTGTGTCAAGTGAAACAGTATTGTCCGTTCAATTTATTTTTTCTTTCTTTAAAATCCAATATTTTTTGCATTCAAACAACAAATATATTTATTTATTTATTTATTTATTGTGTAAGAGAAACAACAGTACATACATACCAATGACAGTTTCTCGCAGATAAATTTTCAGTACCTTAGGCCTGGCGCGCACTGGCGATTTTTGTTGAGCAACTATCCAGTTGCAAAAATGAATCTCATTGATTCAAATGAGCGCGAGCGCACTGGCAACTATATAATCACGGCAACTAAAAAATTACGATCGGTTCTATTTTCCAGGTGATGAAACTATCGCCTGAAAAAATAAACCGCATGTAATTCAATGTTACCTAGCGCACTAGCAACTTTTTAATCGCTGGTGTTTGACTGGGGTAGCATTGGCCGCGTTCAGCACGGCACATCCCTGGCAGCGATGAGTACCGAAGTTTGCCGAATACAGTTGCTCGACCAATCGCATTCGTCCATTCATTGCGTCCGGGCCATTTGCCGCCTTGCATTGTTGCATATAAACACTTCTGCCGATTGGGAAGACAGGTTCTAGATAGAAATTATTACAGCTAATCTTTCTTCTGGTAGAACAGCTCTCTGAAGTTGAGTACCTTCATGAGTTATGTATAATCCAACTACTTTTAATAAATTATCAAAACTTTCTTTGTTCATACGGAAGTAGTTATTAAATTTGTTGTCGTGTTCTCTTAAATTGTTATATAGTTTATAAAATTGGTCGTTTAATAAACGTGCCGAAATAAGTGGATGCACCCAAAATCGTTTTTTATTATCTTTTCTTCTTTTACGTAATAGAATTGTACCAATACATGCGGTCTCTACAAAGTCCATATTGAAAATGAATAAACTTAGTAACCAGTGCGCGACAGCATTCATATGCAGGCAACTTTTAAGTTGCGTGATTTTTTAATCACTCAACTTTTAAATCGCCAGTGCGCGCCTGGCCTTAGTATTCGGCGAATTTCGGTACTTATCGCTGCCAGCGATGTGCCGTGCTGAACGCGGCCAATGCTGCCCCAGACAAATACCAGCGATTAAAAAGTTGCTAGTGCGCTAGGTAACATTGAATTACATGCGGTCATTTTTTCAGGCGATAGTTTCATCACCCGGAAAATAGAACCGGTCGTAATTTTTTAGTTGCCGTGATTAAATAGTTGCCAATGAGATTCATTTTTGCAACTGAATAGTTGCTCAACAAAAATCGCCAGTGCGCGCCAGGATTTAGTACTTATAACAATAATTAGTATAGTAAAGGGAAGGGTTGAAGGACCAATCGTTGAATTGTTTAAAGCGTGTAGTTTAAAAGTTCTTTATTACGGACGTTTCGAGCTTAAGGCAAGCCCATCTTCAGCTATCGTTGAAATATACATTAATTTTTAACAATATTCGTAACAAAATTTCATTACAATTGTATTAATAACGATGAAAAATATGAACTAAGTCATTTACAAATTTTAAATTTTAAACCAGCATTTCAACCATTAATGGTTAAAATTAATTAATTAATAGAATGGTTGAAATGCATTGCTCTCAAAATATCGATTTGCATTTTTTTAAGGGTCGCTTAAAATTTAAGTCTTGTTGGTGCAAATGGGATTTAGTCAATTCACACGGCTTCGAACATCGAGATAAACTTAGTCATTGTTAGGCAGTAATTAGGTTTGTCATAAATATTTTTCCTATTAATACTGTAAATCTGGCTTTGTAATTTGCCTCTAATTTTAAAATAGGGTGAAAACTTTTAAAAATTACTTCATTCTTTTATACAAAAATTTTATTATCTTATTATTTCCGACATATACTTTTAAATGTCACTAAACTTTTGAAAGCTGTGTAAAAGTTTTAGTGAAGTCTTTACAATGGAATCTTCTTCATCGGTGAATTCAAGTATACCTAACTATTATGAGAAGTTCACCGCTGAATTAATTTTTCAACTATAACCTAAATTCGTTCACACAACATTTTTTTCTGCATAATCTCACTGTACGAAACGTGGAGCGAAAAAGAATTTCAGTAGAGTCGTTCTCTGCTTGTCGTCAGGAAAGTGCTTTAAAACGAACGAGCAGAATGCTTATTTGATTTATGGGCTGGTTCGCATTGGACTCTATGCTTGGATTCGCAGTATCACATATTTCTTTTCTTGTGAAGGATTCGTCGGCATCAAATTTATAGTCTGCTACAATGGCGGCTTGTTTTGCTCAAACAAATATTTTGTGTTTTAAACTTCAAAGAAATCTCTTAATATAAAGTATAACGTATTTACTAACACAAAAGTAACCCCTTAGATATTTTCTTAAAATATTAAATATTTGAAGGCTTTCAACATAATGTGCAGTGCAATCGGTATACAAGTTGATAGTTACTAGATTTATACTTTGTTGGAAATAACCACCTCTAAAGTGACAGTTAGTCTTAACCAATGGTTATGTTGCAAAATTGTTCTTACCACGTTTGGTTAGCTCTAACTGGAAGTTAAACTTAATGTTCGCATCGCTTTTCTTAACAAATGGTAATAAACAATCACTTAAACTAGAGGTGGTACTCTGGTAGGATTAGCGAAAGCCACGGTGTAGTATCTATACGTGAGTGCACGACGTATTCCAATGCATTACGATGAATGGCTAACTAACTGGGCTAGTTTACAGTGTACCGCTAGATGTCAGGTTTTGTTGCGACTCGGATTTACACAAAATATTTAAAATATTAAATTATTCATATATAATGCATAGTATTCTATATTTTCAATCATTACCTTTTATCTTTTGTCAGTTCTATGTATGTATTTTGTACAAATTCCATACAGACACGGTTCTATATTTCCAGTAAAGTTATAAAACAACATATGTCAAATGCACTTGACATTGACACCTTTCAATCAGAAATTTATCTTAGCACCTGTTTCTGTGTTTATAGTGTAGCTGGCTGCTGCTAAATTGCACATTTTGGCACCTTAAAAAGACTATATTTCTCTTTATTTGATCCATACCCTGTTGTGCATCTTGTAGCAAAATATTTTCTGTCAAATGGTAACAGGTCGCGTTAGCACTATTTTGTTTCCCAGTTACTTAGCCATGTCAACGCATCTCGTGCTCTCACCTATAGATACTACACCGTGGCCAAAGCAAAATATTAGTTTTTCGTTTTTGTAAATAGTAACCAAGTATGACATAATACAAGATTTTGATTTTAACGTTCTAGGGTACATTTTTTTTGTCCTTTCGAATAACAATGCTTAATTATTTTTATCACTGTTGGATTTCGGGTTGTAAAGTCAAACTTGTAATTTTTATATACCACTACCCTTGGTAAGGGAGGTATAGGAATTGTGCTAAAAATCGCATATCGAGATTTTGGTAAATGACCACGTTTTAAGGTCCCTAGAATCCAAATTTAACATTTTCACGATGATGTCTGTGTGCATGTGTGGGTCCTCCACTCTAACTCAAATAATATCATTCAGAAAATTTTGAAACCTTGTATTTCGAATTTTTTCTGTAATGGAAAGAACCCGTTAGATTTTAGTGAAAATTGGATAACCGGAATTGGCACTTTACTAAAAGCTCAAAATAGTTTTTCTTCGAAAAATACCTTTAAATGTTATTTTCTTGAGATTAATGTTATAAAAATTAAAGATTATTAAATTTCTTTAGATTTGCATTAATACTTTTTCGATATATTTTATGGGTACATTTATAAATTTATCTATAATTAAATCCCAGATCCTACGCTTTAAACAAACAAAACGCAGTTATTCAAATGTATGTAACTGACAGATAGATGTCACTATCAAAGAACTAATCAATTCAAATTAATATTAGTAACGTTTTAAAAAGAAAAAATGTAAATAGAACAACAGAAAAGGAATTCAATACAGTTCCCAGCATAAGTAAATATGTAGGTATGTATTTAGATTAATAAAAATTAACGATCCACAATATGTTTAAGCTATCCTCATTTTTACCTCTCGCTAAGAGAGGTATTGAATTCATGCTAAAAATCGCATATCCAGATTTTGGTGAATAAGAACGTTTTAAGGTCCCTAGAATTCGATTATAACATATTTACGATGATGTCCGTTTGTGTGTGTGTGTGTGTGTGTGTGTGTGTGTGTGCGCGCGTGCGTGCGTGTGCGTCTGCGTGTGTTTGTGTGTGTGTGTGTGTGTGTGTGTGTGTTTGTGTGTTTGTGTGTTTGTGTGTTTGTGTGTTTGTGTGTTTGTGTGTTTGTGTGTTTGTGTGTTTGTGTGTGTGTGTGTGTGTGTGTGTGTGTGTGTGTGTGTGTGTGTGTGTGTGTGTGTGCGTTGGATCCACGATTTCTCAAATAATATAAGACTTAAGACATTTTTAACTACGGATTCATGAATCTAACAATAATGAGAAGAGTTGATTAAGTTTTGGTAATAATTGGACAACAGGGTGTAGTAGTTACAAGAAAAAATCATCTAAATATTATTTATAGAAAATTTATGTAAATACTTATATTAAAAATATTCGTTTTCCCGGAATGGACTGTGTCATATTTTGAGTCAGAGCTCAACGTTTCGCCCGCAGACGTATGGGGCATCTTCAGGAGCAAGAGGGATAGTACTGTCCTTGTTTGATATTTTTTTATGCGTACAACCAGGTAAAATATCTGGCAAGAGGTTATGTGCTGGCCACATCAGATTTTTGGATTAGTGAATTCTATTCTATGCCGGTATTTAAAATTTATTATTCATTTTATTATAGCTCCGGTGGCTCAATGGTTAGAGCAACGCCTCATGTCATGAGTGCCCTCGGGGCATGGATGTGTGTGAATGTGAACCTGCTCTGTAATTGGGATTTAATCCTGTTGAGGGGTTTAAAAAAGGTTGTTATTTGATTAGATTAGATTATATTTTAAGAAATAAACTTACAAAAATAGATTAAAATTCGCTAATCCAAAAATAAGGGTTAACTTAATCTTTTTTGTGACTCAGGCTGTAAATGGCGGGAGGTATTGTTTTGGCCACACCAGATTTTTATATGGGCGTCATAATACAAAGTTTTGAAAGAGGAAACATATTCTAACACATGTTTGAAATTCGAGTAGCAGCGAGTGGGCAAACGAACGAATGAAAGCTTGAACAGCCGTCTGTAACTAGTGTTTTATACTGTTTTCTCTCTTTCGGCTTTCATTTTTTTATAAAAATATTAGACAATATTTCCATTAAATGAAATGTTTCGTAGAAAAGTTAAAACGGTGACACCGATTCGTGTTCTTTTATTAAATTGTCCGTTACCTAGTTACATTGTGTATTTCATGTAAACATTCCAATCTCAAATATCAAACATATGAACGGTCTGTTCTGTTATACCTTCATCACCTAATTGATTTATGTTTGCACAACTAATTGGAGCGACCGTGCGTTAAAAATTCATCATACATCCTTTTTAAATCATACGATTTTTTTTGCCTTAAAGTAGGAGGCAACCAATATGAAAACATTTAGTGACAACAGATGTAGACAATGAGCTCGATTCTGCAAAAAGTATCTAACATTGTTATTTGTTAGCAACGTTACGTTACTATGAAGTAAAGCCTTATTTCCACCGATTGTCTTAATGCTTAAGAGCTATAATTAAAAACTAAGCGCAATGCGGAAAAATGTTCATCGTATGGCAACGTTTACTACCATTTCCAGCTATGCATAAGGCTTAATGCTTAAGAACTAAGAGCAATGCGTAAGAACCAAAGTTTGCAAACTCCAAGGTTTAAGGCTTAATGGCTAAGCGTAATTGTGAGATGGACATAGCTGCCATCTGTCTTTCTTTATTATCCAATCTGAATTGTCAACTGTCAGTCTATTTTATGATTATTGTTTTTTAACTTTTCGATATTGATATAGATACAGAAAAATATGTATAATGGCATATTAATTAACTTTTCGATATTGATATAGATACAGAAAAATATGTATAATGGCATATTAAAACAAAGAAGAATTACTGCTGCAATAGCAGTCTACTAGAGTTAAGAATAAAAAGGGAAAAACTGTGACATTTCTGTAGGATTAGTCACTAAACAAAGTAGCTGGAAATAGTATCCTAGTAAATTGTTAAAATGCCTTAAACCTTATGCACAAATTATTATGCATTAAGCATTAAAACTTTTGGTGGAAATGAAGCTTTACTCTGTTAGCAAATATCCTAGTAACTGAATACGTATTTCGTATTTTGTAATTATATTTTTAGGAACGTCACTACTGAAGTATAGTGACCATCCATCCAGAATTAGTCTAGATTTTCCAACATTTGCATAGGTTGTCCAGTATTGATAAGTGTCCATCATTTTGTCCAGCATTTACCCATATATATATATATATATATATATATATATATATATATATATATATATATATATATATATATATATATGCTCGTTATTTTGTCCACCATTAACTTTCATTTTTTAAAGGAACAAAATAATGTTTTAGGAAATTAGTTGGCATATCTGTCTATTTTTAAGAGTTTCATTTGGTTTCAAAGTTCTTTATTGCTAATTTCCTAATTTTAAATAAATAAATAAATAAAATAAATATCTCATCACGGCATATTGTCTTATTAGCCATTTATATATTTAAAACGAAATTTAAAAAATGTTTGAATGCTACTTATATTTGAAAAATATTAATGATAATGAAAACTTACTCTCGCCGTTACTGTCCTCGTATACCTAGCTTCCCAGTACTCTTCAACACTACCGAGTATTCACTTCCACAGTTATCCCCGTATAGCAGTAACTTCCCGAGTACCTTCTCGACACAAACTGCATCACTAACACTCTACGTGAATGTCTCTATATATGTCTTTTCATGTAATAACTAACTCCTGAGCATAGCTGCGTCCCTTTTATACAGCTGCCATTAACTTCCAGAGAGCTCTAGAATATTCGACCGCATAATAACAATGAACAGAAAAGATTCAGGCGACCAGAAGTAATTAAACACGTCGCGGCTTGTTTGTTTACGTAGCCCGGCTGCTAGTGCGATTGCGTCAGCTCCATACTTAGACACTTGTTCAGCGTAGCAGCGGGGCTCACACGTTACAATTTTTTTTATTAATAACTTGGAAACGGATGTTAATCTAAAATTATTCCATTCTTCATTTTTTTTTTTGTCTTACGTCAAATCCAAAATCGTGAGCGTCACTTTTCATATATTCTACAGAGTAATCGGAAATTTCAAAATGAATTTAAATTTTTCATAAATCATAAAAACTACTTCTATATTCTACATATGACAGGATCTTAACATTTGACTAATATCATTGCAATACTTTGATTCATTTGATATTTGTTTCGTATACCTTCGTGAAAAATCTTTAATTATATTTCAATATGGATTTTAATGATGAGCTTGACAAATTTCTTCTTGAAGCATATTTTAGTTCGGATGAAGGGAAAGAAGACGGTTGCTGGAATTATTCTTATTTCAGCTGCAAAATTTGAAAAGTACGCCCATAGAAAAAGTAATGTTGTCATTTTCGACACTCTGTATAATTGGCGTAACTGATGTATGAAACATATGGACCAAGTTCTCTTTAGAGACAACAAACAGTCTTTGAAGTAAATTAACTAAAATCTATGAACTTAAACTATTCAATACCAAACATTCCTGCCTAAACTTTGACCTAAATCGGCCGTCTTCTTGACCTTGTACTCGTAAATGTAGAAAATTACATACTTCATGAAATTTGCATATGATGTATAAAATATTTAATATATTTTATAGTATTTTCATTATAAAAATAAATTCAGGGTTATTAAATTTAAAAATATAACTAAAATATGCTATTAAACGCTGTTTATTAAAACAATTTGTAAAAAGTTTAATTTATCTAACCTTACTAACAAAAGTGTACCTAGTGCAGAATTCTTGCTAACATATTTTATAAGTTATTCTTCAAAAACGAATAATTCTTAGCTTAATTAAAATAATTTTTATTGCAATATATTACATAAATTCTTACTAAGGAAATTATGTAATGTAAAACATGAAACGTAGTTAAGTGTACTAGATAAAAAAAAATGTGGTGTGGCCAACACAATACCTCCCGCCATTTACAGCCCGAGTGACAAAAAAGATTAATTTTGACAGTTTATTTCTTAAAATATAGTCTAATCTAATCCAAGTGACTACCTTTTTTTAAACCCCTCAATAGGATTAAATCCCAGTTAAAGAGTGGGTTCACATTCACACACATCCATGCCTTAGATTAAGCTTATCTTTATTTTTGGATTAGCAAATTTTACTCTAATTTTGACAGTTTATTTCTTGCAATATAGTCAAATCTAATTTAAGTAACTACCTTTTTTTAAAACCCCTCAGCAAGCTTAAATCACAATTACAGAATGGCTTCACATTCACACACATCCACGCCTTAGTTGGATTCGAACCCAGAGCCCCGAGGGCACTCATGACTTATGCGGCGTTGCTCTAACCATTGAGCCACCGGATCTATAATAAAATGAAGATTAAATTTTAAATACCGGGTTAGAATATCATTCACTAATCTAAAAATGAGGATTAGCTCTTAAACATTTTTGTGAATGGTTCATTTTTATTAATCTAGATACATACCTACATATTTACTTATGCTGGAAACTGTATTGAATTCCTTTTCTCTTGTTCTATTTACTTTCTTCTTTTTAAAACGTTACTAATATTATTTTGAAATGATTATTTCTTTGATAGTGACATTTATCTGTCAGTAACATACATTTGAATAACTGCGTTTTGTTTATTTAAAGCGCAGGCTCTGGGATTTAAATTATAGATAATTTTATAAATTTATCCATAAAATATATAGAAAAAGTATTAATGCAAATCTATAGAAAATTAAATAATCTTTAATTTTTATAACATTAATCTCGAAAAAATAACATTTAAAGGAATTTTTCGAAGAAAAACTATTTTGAGCTTCTAGTAAAGTGCCATTTTCGGTTATCTGAATTTCATCAAAATCTAATGGGCTCTTTCCATTACAGAAAAAGTTCGAAATACAAGGTTTCAAAATTTTCTGAATGATAGTATTTGAGATCCACACACGCATACACACAGACATCATCGTGAAAATGTTAAAATTGGATTCTAGAGACCTTAAAACGTGGTCATTTACCAAAATCTCGATATGCGATTTTTAGCACGATCCCTACCCTTACCAAGGGTAGCGGGAGGTAAAAAGTAATGAATATGATTTTTCCTTGTGTGTGTACTTCTATTTGCTACAAAAATGTATTTGCCATTCAGGATTGTTAAAAAAACCCAATTTCCCTAATGACATATGACATACATACATACATATATGATGCAAATACTTCTTTGCAATCACATGGTATGTGAAAGGAATTCATTTTCCATTACTATTGCGTTCATCGACATGGAATGAATATTTTTCTTATTTTATTTTACTGAACTGCAACAAAGTGAACTTAAATTCAAATGATTTTAATATTTTCAGTTTTGTATAACACTATAATAAGCTGAAAATTGTATGTCGGGAAAGCGGAAGGGGACAGATGAAAGTTGTGTTGGTAAAAGGAAATGTTTAGCGTAGAATGATTACTGTATAAATGTTTTCAGATACATACCAACCTTTTCAGTAGAAAATGATGATTTGTGTTTGTATTTATGCATGAATGGCAACATAGGCGCCGACTTTTGGATTTTCGTATGGGGGCTAAAAAGGGGTAACAGAAAATTTACCAAATAAAAACTTTATTTCTTAAAATTGATACATAAATAAACAGATTTTACAAAAGATGCGAATTTATCGTATGACTTAAAATATCTATCTAATTATTAAAAAATCTTGACTTATTTTAATTTATGGCGAAACTCAACGTAAGACAGAATATAAATTTTAATTGTATCTATGTTGAAAATATATACAGAGTGATCAAAAATGCTAGAAGTGTGCCGTTCCATACAATTTTGACATTTGCCGCTTAGATAGTATGCCAGCATTACTATATCTATATGGGCGTACTTTTCCAATTTGGAAGCAGTCATAACAATAATCTCAAGAGCCGTCTTTTTTATGTTCACCCGAATGAAAATATGCTTCAAGAAGAAATATGTCACGCTCTTCATTAAAAGCATAATTAAATGAAATTAAATATTTTTCAGGAAGGTATCCGCAATAAATATCAAATTAATCAACGATCAAATGTCATGTACCTGTCATCACCTGTCATATGTGGAATATAGTTTTGATGAATGGAATATAATTTTGACATTATTTTGGAATAAAAGTGATTACGTGACCGTCAACTATTTTTGATCACTGTATAAATTTTATTTCACGGGAGTCTGAAAAATCTACCGTAATTTTCACTAAAATTTATTATTAATTTCCGATAATACTACATTTTAAATCTGGCAACACTCGTGGAAGTACTATTTGCTAGCCCGCATGCGTTACTTACAAAGTACTTTAGTTAATACAATATGACAAGTTGTAAATTTTATAAAATAAATAATAAACAAAGTAACAATATATACCCATTCTTAGTAATTGATGTATTAAAAATATTTCAAAATGAGTGTACTTTTTGTTCAGATTCAGATTTTTCCGTGTGGGGGCAGAGCCCCTTCAGTTTTTTCTGTGTGGGGGCTCAAGCCTCGAAGCCCCCACGTAGTTGGCGCCTATGAATGGCAATTGCGGCTCGTCAAAGGAGGCTGAGGGGTAACTACTTTAAAAACATCATATTTATATTTCTAATATCTCTCTTTATTATTTGTAGGAATATTTTTAAATTTTTTTTATCTTTAGCAATATGCTATATGTTTATTTTAAATACTTATGCCTCTCGCAGAATCCGATGACGGCGCTGAAAGCGCACATATTCGGATTTATATTAGTGGAGGCCCCGGGCCACAGTTTTACTAAATACACAACACTAGCACAAGACACGCCGACTGGAATATGTCATCAAGAAATAATTTAACCATACGCGGGCTCAGCACACTCAACTAAATGTACTACATGTCAGTACATTATGACTCAATGCGCTGTTATGAACCTTCCAAAGTATTAATGCGCGCGGGTAAATATTAGGTTAGGTTATACTTTTTATTGCTGTTGCAATTAATAATAATAATATTATTTATTTATTTCCTCTGAATTTCTACAAAAAATTATGGAAATCGTCATATGAAACACGATACGATTAAAATTACAATTTTTTGCAATGGTTTACATAGTCATTTGTAGAGTAAAAGCAGTTTTCGATTAAATAAATTTTTAATTTATCTTTAAATTTTTTATTGTTACCGATAACTTTATTTCAGAAGGTAAACAATTGTAATATTGTACTCCTTTACATTCAAGAGAGTTTCTGGCAATCATTAATCGTTTATTTGGCACTATGAAATGATTTTTTTTTTCGAGTATTTCTATAGTACGTCCCAATGAGTCTTAAATTGTCCCTTCTTATTAAACACATAGACACAGAGGTGGTCAATATATAAACACGGCAACATGTTCGCAAGTGGGCTTTAGCAATACATCTGATTATCCTCTTCTGGGCAACAAATATGTCTTTGAAGGATGGTGATGAACCCCAGAAGCAAATTTAGCATGATAGAACATCAGTAGCTGTCCTTCATTTAAAATATAAATTAAATGTCTCACATGGAAGCACGCTCTGTTTAGCACAGAGATAACGTGAGAGCAGTAGGGCTTCCATATAAAATTTTCATCCATATGTAACCCTAGAAATTTATTTCGGGGTACTCTTTTGACAGGATTATCATTTACAATTATCGATAAATCAGTGTTACACGAGCTTTGATAAGTATGGAATCTCAGAAAGTGCGTTTTAGTTGGGTATACAGTTACTAGAAAACCATGAAGATAACTGATTCATGGTTTCGTTGCAAATATCAACTAGATCCCCATCACATTTACTGGATACAGTTACTGATGCATCGTCTGCATAAAGAGTTATATGAAAATCATTGTGTACAAAGTTATTAAGATCATTTAACTACATAAAAAGGTAATTTCGGCACCAAAATTATCCTCTTTTGGCCAGCATAACGATGTGTGTCTGTTCAAGAATTAGTTCCATATTCTCTCGTCTTAGTTCCATATTCTCTCGTCTCGGCGAATTGACTAAATAGTTTTAGTGTATTTAATGTATATTTCAATTACAATAATTATAAAAAAACAAAATAAAGACAACATTATGTCTGACGCATATCAATTGGCCCATAACTGAAACTCAGAATTAGAATTAAATGTTTATATCTTGATCAACACAAAGATGCGTTTTTTTTTATTCAAATATATTAATGATTTTGCATTAAAAATAAATTAAAACTTATTGTTGACATATGTCAATGCAGTACGATTGTTAAAAAAGTAGGTTCGCGGAAAGTCTTTATCCTTTAATATACGAAATTCTATTATTATTGCGCATAAACAAGGCTTTCTGGGCAAAAAATACCGGAAATATTGAGACAAACGTTAAAACTGGGCGTTTTTCGATGGTTATTATAGAAGATCGCCGAGTGTCTATCCCAGATTTGCCTGTCAAATGGGCAAATGTGATTGGCAGATCGATCTTTCAAGACACTTGTCTGAAAAGTATGAAAAAACTGAGATATGGGTTCTACAAGGTAAAATAAATCTTCATAATACAATCCAAACTTAAATTTTTTTCATCTAAGCGATGGAAAAATCTCTACTCGCACAAAAACAAAAGCAAACTCGATCTTTAGTCCTGGGATTCAATCTCTGTGTTCTTTTGCCGATACATTCACTGACTAGACTGCCACGCGCTGGGGGTGCCTTGCGCGCGAACTTTAAAAGTCACAGTGCACAAAAATACGCAAAGTGTGCAATAAAAAATCCAAGAATGTGCTTGGCTTATATTTAAGAATTTTTCTGAGAATTATCAAATGAAGAACTTATTTCTGCGCCCTGTAAACAGCTGCGCCCGGTGCAAGAGCCCCGCTCGCCCCACTCTAGTTACGGCCCTGTGTGAAATAGATGTTACATAAAAATCATTTACCGCATGTACTATCACAAAGACTAAAGATAAGTGTACTAACTACTTTCTTAATTATCCTTCTATTAAGAAAATTGGATACAACAATAAAAATTATTGTAACAAAAAAAATTAATGATCACATAAAAACGTTTATATAATATTTCATCTTAAATATAAAATTTACCATACAACCATACCACCACAAACTACCTCTGAAATGAAAGAAAAAAATCTGATGTGGCCAACACATAACCTCTCGCCAGATATTTTACCTGGTTGTACGCATAAAACGAAAAATATTTTTAAATACAAATACATATATTCATGTCTCACTACAAAATAATTCTCACATATATTTGCAAAATCCATGGGATATTTTAAAATAAATTATGTACAATACATACATTTTCTTTATATTCAATATCCTGAAATTTTCTTTTTCTGCTTTCCTTTTCTTTTTCTTTATATTCGTCATTTTTTCGCAAATACCTTTTATATTCTTTTTTACATATATTCTTTTGCGTTGTTAACTTTTTTTTATTTTCATAATCTTCATAATAATGTACAAATATTTTTGACAGAGGCATACAAATATTTTTGACAGTGACATTTATGTGACAATTACAAACATTTGAATTTCTTGCCTTGTAGTAGTTTGACCTGAGATTTTTTACATTAAACTATTTTATATGCCTTTCTTTATCTCTAAATCTATAGAAGATATAATAATGAATTTATATTTATCGAATAAAGAATTTAACGTTCTTTAATATAAGTATTTACATAAATTTTCGATAAATAATATTTAGATGATTTTTTTCTTGTAACTACTACTTCCGGTTGTCCAATTGTTACCAAAACTGACTGGACTCTTCCCATTATTGCTACATTGAGGAATCCGTAGTTAAAAATGTCTTAAGTCTTATAGTATTTGAGATATAGTGAATCCAACATCCACACACACATCCACACACACATACGGACATCATCGTAAAAATGTTATAATCGGATTCTAGGGACCTTAAAACGTGCTTATTCATTAAAATCTGGATATGCGATTTTTAGCATGAATACAATACCTCTCTTAGCGAGTGGTAAAAATAATATATTAAAATACAAAATGGATCGTTTATTTTATGTGTAAGTTAAACTATTTTTAGTAGGTTGATGCAACAAAGAAATTACAAAGAGAGCACAACAAATTCCTCTTCCTTCTCTTCCCTAGTTTCGTTCTTGATTAAACCATAATAAAGCACATCTAAGTGCTTTCGGCCACGTAAGTAGAGCTTCGTCCGAGCTTCAAGATCGACCAGGTCAAGAGCTTTTGAAGTAACATCACATGGCGCAAACTGTTACTGTTAACACGATATGTCGGAAATGTTTCGCAAAATCTCTTCCAAGGAATTCTCTAAAATTTCTATATCTTTCTCCCAACTTCATTGCAATGCATTCTGGATATCACGCGCGCTCCACATTTCGAACGATAAAAGACAGGAATGTTTTATAGACACTCAAAGGCTGTTGTATAATGCTCATTGATTTAGAAAATCCGTTGGAACATACAGTTCTATTGCCGAACCAGGTGGAGTAGCGGTAGCGATGTCGTTCCACGCTCCAAGGGTCCTGGGTTCGAATCCCGGATAAGGCATGGTTGTTGTGTGTGTCTTCCATTATCTCATCTTCATCACTGGCGCATAAAAAGTGTAATAATATAAATAAATGAAAGAAAAATTGACTCATCTTCATATAATTTCGCCGCTTACAATATAACAAAAAGCGTGTAAAAAAATCTAGTTCTATTCTAGTTGTGGTTTTATGATTTTCTTTTTAACGTACTTATACAGGCTGTCTCACAACTCGCGCCCCAGAGCGAATGAGGAAACACGAGACTGCACTCGAATGTGTAATTTCGAAGAAAAAAATCTAGCTTAAAAGATATTCGAGAAAAGACGTCTTAAAATTGACCAATCAGTGACCTACACCTTTAAAGTGTGTTTGCCGTAATTTTACGTTACTAGGGTTTTATACAAATCAAATCTTCTTTAAAATGTGTGGGCGACTGTAGTTTTCGAAAAATGTCAGTGTCAAATGATGATCTCGGATGACACCTTCGCTAACCTAAATTTGTTGACAGTGAAAAGTCAACTCTAAAGTGTCAAAATTACAGTAAGTCAAACAAATTTTGTAACTCACTTGTAGTATTTTTAAAACCTAGCAACCAGTTTTATTTTGTAATAATATCATCAGATCACAAGATATCCTTCCGGGATTGGTGGATTAAAATGTCTTGTAACTCCGTTATGCAAGCAGCCGCAAATTATTTTCTTCTATTTGTTGGCAACCTATTGTCGTCGGCAAGTTTCAGTTTCGTCTGGGGCGCGAGTTGTGAGACTCCCTGTATAGATTTGAACAACATGTCGTCTGTTGTGCATAAGTTGTCAACTTGAAGAGAGTAATATCTAAAAGTTATTATAGTTAGAATGGATTTAGGAATGGTCAAAATGGATATTTCCGTTGAAATCTGAAAACCGAAATTTGTCGCGATCACAATACTTCTTTTACTATGTACAAGGAAGTTAAAAAACATTAATAATTTCTGTATGCACGTAAATTAAATATTAAATTTAAGAAAATGTAAAAGATTGTTAATTTCATGTATTTTTGATAAAATAAATTTCATAAATAACATCCTTTAAAGAATCAATACAAAAAACGATTTGTTTCTTAAAAAACTATATAATAATGTTTACATTATTATATAATATTTTAAGAAACAAATCGTTTTTTTGTATTGATTCTTTAAAGGATGTTATTTATGAAATTTTGATCATTAACTAATTTTTAATAAAATTATTGAAAATGTAATGAGCGCTATTATAAATATATTAAATTTATATTTGGTACCTACCTATGAACATTTAAAATATCTATTTTAATATCAAATTACATAATAATTTTATAATAGACAATAGGATTTTCATCAATATTTATGTATATGATATCGGAATCATTGAAAGTAATTGACAATTAGTTGAAAATGTGTAATTTAAAACTCATATTTCTCAAATTGAAACAAATCATATTTATTTATATATCCTATAAAATAGTATATTGTATTTTGGAACTTTATCATGTTTTATTATGCCATAAATATTAATAAGAGGGATACTTTTTCGTTATAATTTGTATGTGCAAAATTTATATTCTAATTTTATGTGTAACACTTTTTATCTTTAAAGATGATGACCCAGATACACAAGTACAGAATATTTTATCATAATTTTATCCTTTTAGACTTCGTTACCATTCAGTATATTGATGTAGATTAAAACCAGAAACAAATTTAATTATTTTTTTACATTTTCAAATTATAACGTACCTATACTAAATACTATTATATAAGTAAATGAGATAGTTAATACGAATTTTCGCATTATAAAAATAACTCTTTTATCATACGTCATACGAGTACGATAATTGTTCAACAGAAACGCGGTTAAAGTCTGTAAAATAATTTTTATTCAATAAATTTAAAAGATATCTACAATAATTTAAAGGTATGAGTCTAATTGGTATGCTAATCTATAGAATCCCAGCTAGTAAATATGCTGCGGTTATTTGCGGAACATTCTCCAATCTTTAGTGGATTCTTTTTATTCTCAAAATTTATTGCACCATTCATCCACTGCCGTATGAAAATAATTATTTTTATTATTTGCTATATGTTAAGAAACAGAAAAATAAACATTGATGAGTAATAAAGAAGTGGCCGTTTTTAGAGGTAAAATCAAAAAAGGTTTAATTATTCCGGAAGTGGATGATCATGAGTAATTTTTTTGCATGCAAACTCTTAGATATATATATTTTTTTTTTTAAACCAACTCATTTTAGTAATCATTTGATTAAAATATGGCTATACAATAAGATTACCACGAATATAAAAAATTAATACACTTTAATATTTCTACATAGAAAAGGAGCGCTTTGGTAGAATGAAGTGAATATTTTGTTCTTTTATACTATGTTCAGTTCAACCAAAAAAACCAGTAGGTAACTTGATTCCGTGTACACCATGGTTCCAGAATATTTTCATCTATTTCGGGACAGATTGTCATTAAATTATGTATACGACATTTAAAATTGACGTAACCTAATACTATGTTCCGTAAGTCAATCAAAAAAACAATATCTTGATTCCGGGTACACCATGGTTTCTGAATATTTTCATCTATTTCGGGACAGATTGACATTGAATCATATGACATTTAAAATTGACACAACCTAACAAAAATAAAAATTAACCAAAAGAACGATAACGTTGAATAATGCCAATAAAAAATAACACAATCATCAATAAATCATAATGTTTACATACTTACATATTTATAATAATTATTAGTAATACCATTAATGCGATTTAGAAATATGACATTGACGGATATCGTTTGATTTTGTTATGATGACGTTTGAAAGTAGCGGTAGTGGGGGTAAAAATACCAGAGAAACCAGGATTATTTCGTGGTTGCCGTGGTCCAACATTTTACCAACTATTTTCCAACCGGTTGCGTTACGGAACGTACTATAACAAAAATAAAAATTAACCAAATAAATGACAATGTTGAATATGTTAATGAAATTGAACATTTTATTACATTTATTGTCAATAACAATAAATAATAAAAAACAACCAACAACATAACAAATATAAATAATGTTTTCATACTTACACCTATAATAATTATTAGTAATACCACTAATATGCGGTTTACAAATTAGACATTGACATATATCTTTTGATTTTGCTATGATGATGTTTGAAAGTAGCGGTAGTGGGGATAAAAATACCAGAAAAACCAGAAATCAGGATTATTTCGTTGTTGCCGTGGTCCGATTTTTTACCAACCTATTTCCGGAACCGCGTTCCGAACAGAAACCGGTAAATAATTTCAGGACTTAAGGTAGATTCATGCAACATTCATTTTAATTTCATTTCATTTACATTACATTTTAATTTCATTTTCACTAAAAAAAGTAGGGTGTTTATACAATTTACTAAGTAATTTTATATATGTGTATACTAAAATAGATCTCCGGACATTATTTTTGGCTTTTTTTTTGTTTTTGTACTCATTATATAGTTTATTATAACTAAATTCATTAACAATATCAGTTCCCCGTTTACTTAAAATGATAAAATAGCTGGCACTTTGTTCTTCGCGCATGCGCAGTTGTCTTATTCACTACATTTCTAGTGAAAATGTAATGAAAAGTTAAAAGTTGTTTAACTTTGAAATGTACGAATGTATTGAAAATGTAGTTATAATGGATAATGCGCTTGCATGAACACGTCCACTAATTTTCCTTATTTTAACTTGTTAGAATTAAAATACAATGAAAATGAAATTAAAAAGAATGTTGCATGAATCCACCTTTACGGGACACTAAACCGTAAACCTGATCGAGTCGATTGCATTACGGAACATACTATTAATTGATCATAAATGTCAACACAGACAAAATATTTCTGTATTTCTCTCATGGAATTCTAATAGCTATATTTTAATCAAATTCATATAAAATTTTATAAGTATGCATATTTCTCAAAAAATCGTTATGCAAGTGGATGCAAATATTATATCACTGAATTCAGAATAAAATTATCTATCGAATAAGAAAAAATATATATAGTTCTGTTTAAAATAACAAAGTTGGTCTCCACAGTTTGTGAACCACTCATAGAAAAAAAGAATTATGCTCATTAAAATAGTATTGTAAAATAACAATTGATATATATATATATATATATATATATACAGGGTGTAAATGAAATAAGTGCATTAAATTTAACCAGTAATGTAACTCGATGAGAGGAACAATATTTCTTAATAACTTTTTTTTCTAAGTCTTTTAGATTTTGAGTTAAAATTCTTTAAAGATTTGCTGCATATTTCGTTACCCGCTCATGGAGAACAAATGACTGTTGCCGTGTTCAAGTGGGATACAATCAGTTCAAAAAATGTCGGTTATCGGTTACACTTACAGTCACAGTAATTAATAAACGAATCAAGGGAAATAACATTATTATTAATTAATACGTAAGAGTACAATTTTTAAAATAAATAAATTTAAATTTTGGATAACAAAATTATAAAGTTGTGTTTTGAACCAGGGTTTTAATTACCTTTGAATAGTGTGAATAGAGGAAGACAAGGAGAGACGAGGAGCAAAAGCATAGTTGTTAGGTTATGAGATGATTATTTATCGTCGAGAAATCATAATAGTTTAAATACGTTATTCAAAAAATGTAAGTACAAACTTTTGTCCATTTAAAAGAGGTACATGAGTATCAATAATTAGTCGTCCATTTATTGTTCCCGCCCAAAACATTTTTTAATGAAAATTTTTACAGCATTTTCGTCTGTCAAGATGTGTATTGTGCATAATAAATACACCTTCCCAAGTAAATTCAGTCTCATAAATGAACATTATGAGCCATTCCCAAAATTGAAGTCTGTTATGTGCTGAAAACATTGAACTTTTTGCACATGGTATGGATATAACTGTTGCTTTTTTAAAAATTGTCATGTGACACTCCGTATTGTGATGTGATAAAGATGTACAAGATTAACAAATGTGCGAATATTAAGAACAGAATGATTTGGTGATGATTTGGAAACGCTCCATGTAAATGCGTTGGCAACTCCATGACACTGTCTTTATGAGAACCGTGATGTCAAGTAACATGTAGTACAGATACGAGTAAAAAATAAATAAATAAACCATAGGTAAGTAATTACAATGTCTGTGTACTCGCATTTTGACAGAATTTTACCTTATAAACAAGTTTATTACTAATGTCAAAATTTAATTGCAACAATTGACAGGACTGTCAATTGCTAAAACAAAATTTTTCATAGCTATTGCTGCTGCATTCAATTATTACAAAAATATTTGGAACGACTCGTCAATTTACGGGGTGGTAAAAATGCTAAAAAAATATGCGATTTCGAGAAAAAGTTATTAAGAAATATTGTTGCTCTCGATGAGTTATACTACTGGTCAAATTTAATGCACTTATTTCATTTACACCCTGTATATATATATATATATATATATATATATATATATATATATATATATATATATATATATATATATATATATATATATATATATATATATATATATATATATACGATATTTATATAAATATCGTGATATGGCTACAGCACAAGACTATTCGTGAAATATGAAAATGAGATAACATTTTACTAATGTTTCTTAAATTAAATTAAATGAACAAAGTTTATTGACGAAATATGCATTCATAACCATTTGTAAAGTGATATAGTTTTAAATTTAAGAACGAGTACCTATACTGTAATGTTAAGAATCACTTATCCCTCTCAAACCAAGGCGGAACCGGGAATATCGTGTGCAAGGAATTCCGAGTATAGGGATATCTCTGATGCGCGAAGTTATTCACTCTCAACAACGCTTTGTAATGGAAATTCTAACCCCTACAAAATGAATAAGAATTCAAAGATGTCTTCATATAAAATGATGTCAAATGTGTATGAATACTCGCATCCTTATTTACTTTTTTTCAAGTTTAATAATATTTGTTATTTATGAATTAAGCGCAATAAATGAGTTGCAACTCAGAAAATAATTTAATTATTTTATCATGAAAATTATAATATTTATAAATTTCAAAAAATACCGAAGCACCCCAATGTATGAAAGAATTCTTAGAAAAATAATATTCACTTATTTTTGGACCATAAGATGCACCCCAATTTTATTATTTTGCTACATTAAAAAGTGCGTTTTATACTTCGAAAAATATGATAATTCTTCCTCTGTTGAAAACAATGAAAGTGTTTGTAACCTGTTTTTAGTAGGTACTGAGCCTCTGAGGTTATTTTTGAGTTTTCAAATTGTGTGACTAACACAAGCTTAACTGCGCCTGCGAAACTGCAGACTAGAGCCTATATGAATACGTACGGCTCGAGCAGCGATAAGCCACTAGCCGAGGCCACACGAGAATACAGGCCTGAATGCTCAATTTGTGACGTCACAGCTAGCCTCTTGCTGTCAAGCTACGCTTCGAACAACCGCAGTGTAAGCATAAGAAAATTTTAAACAAATAGGATTGTAAAATGTGGTTTATAAAGATATAAAACTCGTACATAACTATTAAAATAATATATAACAACTATTTTATGTACATAAGTAAACAAATTAAATAAAAAATGAATTATAAATGGCCTAAATATACGAATAAACTCATGTTTTACTTTAAATAGTTTATTGTTGTTTAAATAATACAAGAAATCATAATAATAACATTAATAAATGCAAATAATATAACAGAACAATATAAAAACGATGAAACTAAAAATGAATGACATACATAAGTACGTATATTATATACCCCTACTTACAATAACCATTACTTTGGAATAAAATACATTTAGGTCGCTATTTTTTTTTTGTTAAACCGATTTTTATTACAAATTTGCTTTTTATAGTTTTTTCAATAATTATTTAGTAAAATGTTGCTAAACATCCCTAATTTTTTTTCACAACTAAATATGATGTTTTGCATGATATATAGTACATTCACCATATATTAGGAAAATTTGTTTAGCTTCAAATCTCTAATGTCAGGTATATCAATTTATCCGTGTTACTGTAATTGCTCCTGCACATTGGTACACAGCATTTTAAAACCATTTCTGCAATTGCTTTCAACGAAAAACAATCGAAATTTGATGTTCCGTGCTGTGCTGTGCCATGCGTCCACTCGCGCTGACTGCTGTAGTTCTACTTTTTTAGAAGGCTAGACTAGCGCGATGGCCACATAGTTTGACATGACGCATTAAGCAGGGATTCAGGCCTGTATTCTCGTATGGCTTTGCACCAGCCCTATACATAGGCCCGTAACTAAGAACTAGAAGCAGGGGAAAGCGGAATGGCAGGCGGTTGTACTAACTGTATAGAAGCGAGGTTTTTCATCGCTTGCCTTTGCCCTTTGCCAGTGTTACCAATGTGTTGTATGTAGGAACAATTCCAATTTGAGGCTTTTGTAACTAAATAAATAATATAAATATAATAATAAGAAACAAATCTATACTTTATCTGGTTTAAGATTGCAGTGGTGTGAAAATTATCCAATCACAAAACAAGATCAGACTGCTCCTATCTTTGCACCACTGCAATCTTAAACCATATAGAGTGTACATAAAATATTGGCACTAGACCTGTTGCATATAAATTAAAATAAAAAGAGTATAAATAAATGAACTGATTTATTGAAAATCTAAGTGTCACCTATCATAACGATACAAGACTATAGCGCAGGTAGGCGCGTTTTTTTAAAATTTGAGTAGCAGTTACCGCCAAAACCGATTCCAGCAATGTCATGGCTCGTTACATAAGGTTTTAATGTTCGTTAGACCACATTGTAGAGTTTTAAAATTTGATCATAGAACATATTTGTGATTATTTCCATTGTATTTTAACGACAATTATTTGTTATACATCTTTTTATACAAATTAAAAAATTGTAGCATTGCCTGAATAAGGCCGCACAGCTAAAACGTCGGAGTGGAATTATTTTATTAATAAATTGACTGAAATCAATGAATTTGTTTGTATTATAAATAGTTTATGTTCTACGTTTCTGAAATTAATATTTATGATAAAGTAAAAAGATATATTAAAATATATTTTTTCTACAATCTATATACAAAGTAGCCATTTGCGCTCTCTTTTGTCAACGCAAAATATCTGCTGCTCATGCGCGACCAAATAGAAAAAACGCTCGCTGACCAAATTTCTAACTATACAATGGAAACGTTCAGTCAGTAACTAATGACACTATATTTACACATTTACCACCTTCACAAGTCAATCTGTCGGTATATTACTTAACCAAACAAAATGTCGCACTGCTTTGAAAATAATATAGGGCATTCATTTAAAAAACGGAAGTATAAAATGCTTAGATTAGATTGAAGCAATAGCTCAAGAAGAATGGAAAATAACGATAAATTAAAATTAAATATAAAATAAATTGTGTGAACCGTTTTGCTGCCACCTACAAAAGTCTGGCGTGAACACTCCCGATGGGCATCAACTTTTTCACTGTACTAGTTTAATGTACTTGAAACAAATAAATTTTTGTTATTTTGTTGTGTGTGTTTCGAGCGCAAATGGACATCGTCGATTTCGAGAGAACAACCTCTCAATCGACAATGTCCCATTTTGCGCTCTTAATACACAAATAGCTATTTCATCTCGGTTTTACGGTATTACAAGGTAGGCGTCGCATACTTTTGCTTACCCAGGCGAGCCGCCATTACTATGCAACTGGCCATAAGAAGGACAACCATACACACAACAGTATATGTTATTTATTTTTAAGAGTGTAGAATTATTAACGCAAGTAAAATAAAGCGAAAATGAAATAATTGGTAAATAATAGGTCATGATAAAAATAAACAAAAACGTATAATCAAACTAAAAAAAAACTGATGTGGCCAGCACATAACCTCTCGCCAGATATTTTACTTAGTGGTACGCATAAAATAAAAAATATTTTTAAATACACATACATATATTCATGTTTACTACAAAATAATTCTCGCATATATTTGCAAAATCTATGGGATATTTTAATATAAATTATGTACAATACATACATTTTCTTTATATTCAATATCCTGAAATTTTCTTTTTCTGCTTTCCTTTTCTTTTTCTATATTTCTATATGTCATTTTGTCGCAAATTCCTTTTATATTCTTTTTTACGTATATTCTTTTGCGTTGTTGACTTTTTTTATTTTCATTATCTTCATAATGATGTACACATATTTTTGACAGTGGCATACAAATATTTTTGACAGTGACATTTATGTGTCAATTACAAACATTTAAATTTCTTGCCTTGAAGTAGTTTGATCTGAGAATTTTTACATCAAATTATTTTATATGCATTTCTTTATCACTAAATCCATAGAAGATATAACGTTCATTAATATAAGTACTTACATAAATTTTCGGTAAACAATATTTAGATGATTTATTTCTTGTAACTACTACTTCCGGTTGTCCAATTGTTACCAAAACTTAATCAACTCTTCCCATTATTGTTAGATTGAGGAGTACGTAGTTCAAAATGTCTTAAATCTTATTTGAGAAATCGTGGATCCAACATATCGTGGATCCCACATACATTCGCACACGCACACACACGCACACGCACGCGCCCACGCACACACACACACATCATCGTAAAAATGTTATAATCCGATTCTAGAGACCTTAAACGTGCTTATTCACTAAAATCTGGATTTGCAATTTTTAGCATGAATTCAATACCTCTCTTAGCGAGAGGAAAAAAATAATTTAGACTTTCAATAACTATAAAAAAAAGTATTAAATATTGAACAAAACTTAAAACAAAATTTCACAGTAAAACAATATTTGCAACATAAATAACTATTAACGTCAATGTGCTCTCAAGCAATTTGAATTTAAGTGGTTTGCAAGTTTACCCTTACTGCTACTGGTTACTCGCTCGCTAATCGCTAGTCAAACACAGATACTGCTCTATGCACTCTAACGTAAAATCATAATGTTTATTCGTGTTGTGCCATATGTTATACCCATTGTTAGTGAGGCCATGTCGTCCTAATGTTTCCCATTTCGCTTTGCATTACTGTAATGTAAATATATTGTTGCAATTTATAATTATCTATAAATAGATCTTTATATTTATGCATCTTTCCAGATCCATGTTGGTCTTCACTATCCCTGGAACCAAATGTGAAGACGGCCGTGAAATACATCAACGGCACCTATATCGTCTCATGCAGCACAGACGAATTCAACGATGTAGTTACAGGGTCGTTTACATGGCTGAAGAACAAGCAGTTGCTCAACTACAAGAAGCACATCAGCCTCAAGTCTACACTGAACTCATCAATGCTCATCTTCAACAAAATAACGCCTCACGACAACGGAAACTACACCTGCAAGTACCAGAATGACTCCATTATGTTCACGCTGGTTGTTGTGTGTGAGTATTACTGTTTGATGTTTAGGTAAATTTATTAATGGACTCGTTAAAATTAGTAATGAGAACGTTTTCTATAATCTACTTTTTTAACTTTGATGAATCATCATAAAACAATGGCTAGTAACATGAACAGCTGATTACGTGACAGCACTTTTTACTTCCCGCTACCCTTGGTAAGGGAGGTATAGGCATCGTGCTAAAAATCGCATATCGAGATTTTGGTAAATGAGCACGTTTTAAGGTCCCTAGATTCCAATTTTAACATTTTCACGATGATGTCTGTGTGTATGTGTGTGTGTGGATCCTCCACTCTAACTCAAATACTATCATTCAGAAAATTTAAAAATCTTGTATTTCGAACTTTTTCTGTAATAGAAAGCGCCTATTAGATTTTGGCACTTTACTAGAAGCTCAAAATAGTTTTTCTTCGAAAAATACCTTTAAATGTTTTTTTTTCGAGATTAATTTTATTATAAAAATTAAAGATTATTACCAGGCGTCACCTCACGGGCACTCATTGCTGGCGTGGAGAGTGCACCACAGGGGTCAATTTTGTGCCATTTAAAATTGGAAATATTTGGCGTCGGTCGGGATCGAACCCGGTTCCCCAGATTCGCCTGGTAAACGCCCGCACGGTACAAATATGTCATCATCATTACCGAAATCTGCATACAAAGCAGACTGGCACACCCAGCAATGGGTAATATGCCGTGATGATATATTTATTTTATTTATTTAAAGATTATTAAATTTTCTATAGATTTGTATTAATACTTTTTCTATATATTTCATGGATAAATTTATAAAATTATCTATAATTTAAATCCCAGAGCCTACGTTTCAAACAAACAAATCGCAGTTATTCAAATGTATGTAACTGAAAAATAAATGTCACTATCAAAGAACTAATCATTTCAAAATAATATTAGTAACGTTTTAAAAACGAAAAAGTAAATAGAACAATAGAAAAGGAATTCAATACAGTTTCCAGCATAAGTAAATATGTAGGTATGTATTTAGATTAATAAAAATAACGATTCGCAAAAATATTTAAGCTAATCCTCATTTTTGGATTAGTGAATTTTAATTCTATCCCGGTATTTAAAATTTAATCTTCATTTTATTATAGGTCCGGTGGCCCAATGGTTAGAGCAACGCCTCATGTCATGAGTACCCTCGGGGCTCTGGGTTCGAATTCTACTAAGGCATGGATGTGTTGGAATGTGAACTCACTCTGTAATTGGGATTTAATCCTGTTAAGGGGTTTAAAAAAAGATAGTTATTTGGATTAGATTAGACTATATTTTAAGAAATAAACAGTCAAAATTAGAGTAAAATTCGCTAATCCAAAAAGCTTTTTATCTTTGTTGATCGTTCTTGGATTATTTTGGAGAAAAAACTTCACATGATTACACTAACTGAATAAGTTTACTTTTTGCTGCCAATTTCCCAATACAAGTTTCACGCTGGTGATTTGTATTAAAAGTAAGATTTTATTGACCATTACCAGAAAAAGAAGGAACTTTCACTGCCGCCGACAGAGAAAGTTTGATTTGATTTTACATAGCAACCCTGGTAGATCCCTTGTAATTTAAAATATTTACCTAAGACAAATTTTATTGTTGGCTCATAGAAAAGTAAAAATCTTTCATTTTTATAATAACACTAACTGCGAAGAAAATATATTTATATATATATATATATATATATATATATATATATATATATATATATATATATATATATATATATATATATATATACCGTGTGTCTGTCTTAAAGGTGTACATAGGAGATTAACATGGGAAATCAGTCTTTTGCAATTTCCTGCTCGCCTAATTATTTTAAGCAAAAACGTGTCAAGTAAAAGTTTTAGGGCATAAAATTCTGCATCTAAATCAATAAACAATATTACCTTTACATGCTTTGTAACGACAGAAATTAGTTATGAAAATCTCGAAAATTACGTTGAAAATATCGACAGCCATGGAATTGAACAAAAAATAAATAAATGCTTGACGTTTTATCTGTCACAACGTAAGTTAACTCATTTGACGTTTCTGACAATTTGATAAAACGTCAAGCATTTATTTATTTTTTGTTCAATTCCATGGCTGTTGATATTGTCAACGTAATTTTCGACATTTGCATATTTAATTTCTGTCGTTACAAAGCATGCAAAGGTAATTCTGTTTATTGATTTAGATGCAGAATTTTATGCCCTAAAACTTTTATTTGACGCGTTTTTGCTGAAAATAATTAGGCGAGCAGGAAATTGCAAAAAACTGATTTCCCATGTTAATCTCCTATGTACACCTTCAAGATAGACACACGGTATATATATAAGGCCTTTTTACCTTCCGTCACCTTTAGGTAAGGAAGGTATTGTCTTTGGTCAAAAAATTCGGTGGTGAGTTTTTGATGAATAAGCACGTTTTAGGGTCCCTAGAATACGATTTTACTATTTTTACGATGATGTCTGTATGTGTGTGTGTGTGTGTGTATGTATGTATGTGTGTGTGTGTGTGTGTGTAACAAAATTTTCGTCTACGATAACTTCCATACTACAATTCTAAAAATTATAATTCTTTCGTATTTCTCTTTGTTACATCCATGCGAAGAGCTGATTAGATTTTGGTTAGAATTGGACAACCGGTAGTACCCTCATTTGAAGATTTTAACAGTTTTTCTTGAAAAAACTATGTTAAATATCATTTTTCACATTTAATGTTATTATAAATATTAAAGAATATTTTATTTTCTATACGATTTGATTGCATTTTATACCTAATATTAAATGGATATAGAGTTAAAAAATTATAAAGAAATTAAATTTCATAAAGTAGCCATAGCTGTGGACACAGCTACTATATTAAGAAAATTTTGATTGAAAGATGTCAGTGTCAAGTGAAATTGACATATTGTGTTTGTCTTATAATTTTACTGGAAATAGGTACAGGATCTTTTGCTTTCTGTATGGAATTTGTATAAAATACATACAACTGCTTTAAGGTAATGTACAAGAAATAATAATAATAACAAATCATTTATTTCCGCAGATACATTACACTGTATATAGAAAACGTTACAAAATAATAATTTTCTGTATGAAATTTGCATAAAATACATGCAACTGCCAGAAGGTAATGTACAAGAAATAGAATATTTAATTTAGCAAGGAACTTTCCGTATGAAATTTGTACAAAATACATAGAACTGACGGAAGGTAATGTGCTGGCCACATCAGATTTTTTATTTATAGCATCCAGTAAAATGCCATATCCAGTTTTCGGATTGAAGCCAAAATCTAATCTAGTATTCTCATTTTAGTACTGAATAAGTGTAAGTTTTTATACTTTTTTGTAGCAGACATTAGAGGCTATTCAAGTATATACGAGTAGAATCCACGCATAGATATAGGCGGTGTGCACAAAAGTAGTCAGCGCCGACAGCGGACAAAAATGACAAAAGTGGTTACTCATTGAAACACAGCAAGGTTATGTTTTATGTCAGAATAAATTTGCAATTTATATTTTATAAAATAGTTGCAATGAATGCGAATAATAGGACGTCAAATATTATGTAATGCAGTGGGGGATGTAATAATTCTTACAAATTTACCGATTGAAGTCTCAAATTTTATAAATTTCCTAGAAGATTATATAAGGAACAGATGTATAAGAAAATAACTTTTCATCAAATATCTTCTACTAATATCAAAAATTCTTTTAGGTACACATATTTTCTCATTGTAAAAGATATTTATCGAATGAATAAAATTCCAACAATGGTCGTCTGATTGCAATGATGAATTATATAAAAATGTGTTTCTTAAGTTACTATTTGAACAAGATATAATACAAGAAGCAAAAATTGTATAATACTTGCAGTTGTATGAAATAGAAGTCTATTTTTGACATAATTCGTCTATTTATTATAGATTTTGTACATGTAATGTTAATGTTAAAGATAGAAATTCACATGGTTCGTATTTTTCGTGAATTTTCTTTTCCGAGCTTGTGCAACTGATGCCACTTATATTTTCAATGAAGAATCTTCTTCATTTATTGCGAACATAAAAGAAAGATGCTAACATCATACACTGATATCGTGATATGTAGAAATTTTCTTCTTTCCAATCATTCAAGTTTTCCAACTTTTTAATCTCAGTTTCCATGCATTGTGCATCTTGTAACATTTAACTAATATTATAAATTATAATATAAATTTAAATATGATAATATGGTTTACAGAAATCACGCATATTGTAAGAAAAATTATATTTTCTGCCACAGTACCTTCGCTAGTATTTTTAATTTTTTGATTGTCACATCACATATTTACATTTTAAATATTTTCTTTATTCATTTCAATATACTATGACGTATAATATTCATACACAACAGCAAAAACTCAAAATAAAATTGTAAATTGTATCACTTTCTCGAAATGTCAAAATTTATTAGGTACCCAAAAATGCCAATGTAGCCGTTAGAGGCGCTGACGCTCAAAATGTGCACATCGCCTATACACATACAAACACAAATATCATCGTGAAAATGTTAAAATTTTAATATTTAGACTACGGTCACTATATACCTCCCGTACCAAGGGGCAGCGGGTGCTAAATAATATACCATGAGGAAGACTTGTTTGTTCCGTTATTATTTTGACAGTTATTATTAGTCTATTAACTTCCCCCTTAGACACACCGAACCGTAGTGTTTGGTTTGACCACTACCGTATTGAAAAGTGACCAGATCTCTTTGACGTCAATGCTGGATATTAGACGAAAAAAAAAAACATGTCCCATAAACCATAATTATATTTGTAGAATAAATCGGTTAAGTTAGACAAATGTTTTCCCATTTTATCGGTGTATCGTTATTTGAGAAAAATGAATAGCTCATTGGAATATGTAAATATTGCAGTTTTTATTTTTGCGAATAACTGTGAAATAATATTGCATTTTGGTTCGCACCACTTTAAGACACGTTTTTTATTTTCGTTCGAAAGGCGATGCTCAAGTTTTTTTCACTGTTGAATTTCGAGTTGGAAAGAACCATTGAATTTTTTTTAGCTTTCCAATGATATGAACAGATTTTCACTTTTTACCTCCCGTCATACCGTAGGTAAGGGAGGTAATGTTATCGGTCCAAAAATTCGATGGTGAGTTTTCAGTGAATAAGCACTAATTAGGGTTCCCACAACACGTTTTTACTTTTTTTACGATGATGTGTGTGTGTGTGTGTGTGTGCGTGTGTGTGTGTGTGTGCGTGTGTGCGTATGTGTGTGTGTGTGTGTGATGATTTTTTCCTCCACGATAACTCTTACAACAAACTTCCGAAAATTTCTACTTTCCGTATTTAAGCTTTCTACATTCATATAGACTTGCTTAGATTTTGGATAAAATTGGACAACCGGAAGTGATACTTTACTTGAAGCCTATAACAGTTTGTATTGAACAATCATATTAAAATATAATCCAAAACGTTTCAATTTTAGTATTTCAGACTTTCATATCAAGGGGAATAAAAAATTAGATTATGGCTAAAATTAATAAACCAGAAGTGTAACTTTACTTGAAGCTCTGAACAAATTTTCGTGAAAAATATATTATGGTATATTCGAAAACTTTTTAAATTTAGTATTTAAGACTTTTATGTAAAAGGGAACAACATATTAGATTTTGGCTTAAATTGATAAACCGAAAGTGATACTTTACTTGAAGCTCTGAACAGATTTTCATGAAATATATTATGATATATCCTAAAAATTTTCAAATTTGGTATTTAAAACTTTTATATTAATAAAAGAACATATTAGATTTTTTCTAAAATTGATAAATCGGAAGTGATACTTTACTTGAAGCTCTGAACAGATTTTCGTGAAAAATATATTATGATATATTTTAAAACTTGTCAAATTTAGGATTTAAGACTTTTATACGAAGAGGAGCAACATATTAGATTTTTTTCTAAAATTGATAAACCGGAAGTAGTACTTTACAAAAATCTATACAGATTTTCTTGAAAAAATATATTAAAACATGATCCAAAACTTATTAAATTTGGTATTTAAAACTCGTGTATAATTTGAAACAACATATTAGATTTTGACTATAATTATATGATAAACCGGAAGTGGTACGTAATTTGGAGCTCTTTAACAGATTTTCCAGGAAAAACATAAATAAATAAATATATCATCACGGCTTATTATCCATTACTGGGTGTGCCAATCTGCTTTGTACACAGATATCGGTAATGATGAAATATTTGCACATATTTGGCGTCGGTCGGTATCGAACCCGGTTCCCCAGATTCGCGACCTGACACTCAGGCACGCAGCCACGAGACCCCATAAAAAAACAATAAAATATAATCCAAAATTTCGTATTACAAACTTTTCTTTTTATTGGAACAACAAATTATATTTTATTTACAAATGATTAATCGGAAGTGATACTTTACTTAAAGCTCAATGCTATTTTAAACATAGAATTGACGGGAGGTTATGTGCTGGCCACATCAGATTTGTTTTAGTTAATTTAAGAATTGTAAGTAAATAAAAACTGTAAATTCATACATCTGTTACATTTTGCATTAGGTATAATTTTAAATGTACCTTTAAATATTGTGATGTCTGTAATGTATTGTAATATATTAATAAATGTAAAAACCTATTTTTAATACCATATGGTGCCTCTAATAATAAAATTGTTTGGTATTTTAGTACCACTGTAGGTACATGAAAATATTACCATGTGCAATATTTTTTTAGTACACATAACACAAATAATATATTATATAATATATCTGACAAATATTTACATCTGATTTTATTTTGTTTAATCAAGTTATAATAAACCATATTATATGTTTCACAAATATTTACATTGTAGGGATGTGTAGGTATTACATGTTTATAATTGAAAATAAAATTAGAATTTACCCTGGGGTGGTATTGATAACATTCGTGTATTTAAATTTTTGACCGAAGTTTAGTTGCCTTCAACTTTTGTATTCCATTTAAATTTAAACTAGGTCAATGGGCAACATTGAATATGAATTGATATGTTCAATATTCCGTTCTGACATATAAAACATCCACTACAAGTTTTCTTCAATATGGCTATGCTTTGTTTTGATATGAAAGTTAATTATTAGAAATGGATCAATTCCAAAATTCATTACAAAGAGAATAGAATTAACTTTAGGTTTAATTAACTGGATTCAATTAGACCGATAATGGCATTCAAAGATCGTGCCCGGATTCAGTTTATCTCTCGCGGCATTTTTGCAAAGATATCCGTCGAATAAATTCAATTTTCATCTTAATTTACCATTTACGTTGGCTGGAGCTTGATTTTTAAAGTTTTGTTTTGTTCAGGGGAATAATTGGAACTTGCTTTATTAAAATTAGATTAAAATTTATTACAACTACGTTCAATGAATTTTACCCTAACATTATTCATTGTTGCAATTAAAAGTTTCATTCTTGATTACACAATGTAAAATTACAAGGGTCCTACATCTTGTAATTTTGTTTCTACTATCACTTGTAAAAATTAAATGTAGTTATTCATATGAAATAGTTATTTGTATCACTAGGCCAGAAACTGAACATTTGCGAGACCGAGTTTAAAGCGAGGCCTGCAAATACGAGATCTTGCAAAACAGTTTCTGGGCGTGTGATACACAAGATTTTTGTACCGACTTCTCCATAAATTCTTCGTATATTTCTCTACAATTTATTCTATGTTACATAACCTAAAAAATGAAGATATATTTTTTAGTGATGGGCATAATCGAATGATTTTGAGAATCGAATTATTAGTATTCGAATGAATTTCATAATCGAATGATCACTCGAGTATTCGAGATATGAGAACTTCATTCGTTCATTCAATGAATAGTTTTGTGCTCGAGCGAAAAATACCCCCCCTAACACAAATCATTCGATCTCGGTTCTCGGTTCGGTTGTATTCGGATTACTTCGCATCTCACATTCCCGTATCTCGTCAGTCTTCTGCTCTGCTGCATGTCTGTGTCTGTAGTAATTGCAATAATACTGGCAGACTGGCAGTGAGAAACTGACAACTGATTCAGGTTGATTTTCATTTTTCTATTTGATAAGGTGAATAATAATAATAATTATACGAGCCCCGTCTCAATGAAGTTGGCCCACTCGCTATAATTTCATTTTATTTAGTTAAATTAAATTATGATACAGATAATTTTTATTAATATTACAGACATTTTGTCATTCTAGTGACACAGCAAGATAATATGTTTTCTAAAATATTTTATTTTTTAATGTAAAATGATATATAGTTACTTTTACCAACAATTAAAAAAGAAATGAAAAAAATTAAACGAATTTAAGTCGTATCGTATGTGGTTTTATTATAAAATGTCTAAAAAAATTACATTAGTAATTTGCAATGAAAGTGATGTTACCCAATATTGATAAATAATGAAAGTTTTTTATTCGATTGTTTTTAATGTTTTTATTAATTTAAATACTGCAGTTTAACAAAGAAATTAAATTATTTTTGTTTCTAATCTACGTGAGTTTTCTTTCCCATAGTCCGAATTACGAGATACGAATGAAAACGCATTCGAGTTCACGAATAGTTTACCTAAGAAATTCAGTCTACTACATGAAATACCATTCAAGCGATAAAATCATTCGAATGATTTAAACGCACTCGAGTTCTCGACTTTAACCGAGATATTCAGTCTACACATGAAATACCATTCGAGCGATAAAATCATTCGAATGATTTAAGCGCACTCGAGTTCTCGAAATATCATTCGAGCGATATAATCATTCGAATGATTTAAAAATCACTCGAGATATCTCGAGACATTTTCATAATCGAATATTTCGATTATTTTCCTTCGAATGATCCCATCACTAATATTTTTATCGGTTTTGCATTGCAAGTTTAATTATAATTACTTATATTTGAGCTTAAAATGCGTAATTATTTTATATCTATTGAAAATATAACATACAAACATTAGTTATATATATTTTATATACTTTCGCATATTTTTAATGACAGATGGCGGAAACTCAATTGTATTACCTGAAGTTAGTTATTGTAGTTACAAAACAAACTAGTCCTAAAGTTGGAACTTTTAATTAATCTATACGAGATGTCAGTAATAACAGCATATTATTATTTTTGTGACAAAATTTAGTTATTTAAGTTAAAACAATTAAAGATTTAGCCCTAAAATTTGTAAACATTTTGCTAATTCTTGTGTTGAAAATAATCTTAAATTGACATATCACCAGAACAATAATGCCAACTCCTTTTGCCGGCCGAGGTCAGCAACAGCGCATTTCTGGACGATTTTAAGTTCTGTAATACTAGTGAAAATGGACGGAGGTACGAAAAAATAATTGTTAGCAAAATCGTCAATAACATTGTCAAAGTCTATTTCATCACTGAGTTGCTGTTAACAAGATTTCTTAAATACAAGATACTCATTGTAGATCTTAAATAATTCTCAATCAATTTCAATTTAGATAAACTCCTTTTGCAACTAGCAACAGTTACAGCAATTGTGAGAAAAATTCACAATTATTTGTAGTAATAGCTATAGAATTGAAACAAAATTACAAACAAATGTATATTGTTTGAACTGTCAGAAATTCTGTTTTCATATATTATGTTACATATTCTGATTTTATTTTTATATTCTACACTTAAGTACCTATTGTTATTTTCACATTTTGTAGCCTATTCGCGATTCAAGTTAGTTTTGCCGCCATGTTTTGTGACGATAAAGAAAGTTTATTATTTTTTTTTTTCAAACGTCATAAAAATGGCGTCTTTTGTGACTTGATTCACAAAGTAGAAGTTTCATTTCTACGCCGCCGGCGTAGAAATAAGCTATTTCTACTCCGGCGGCGTAGAAATAAAATAAATAAATATCCATAGAAACTATATAGAATCAGCCAATAAGAAGTAACTTGTACAATAGAAATCCGTATTATCGCCCTAAATGTCACTATAACTCACTAGATAACCTAAGAATAAAGTTACTGACATAAGATTTAAATTGATAACCTATAAAATGAAATATAGACAGTTTACATACTTTAACGAAATAACAAATAATATAATTAAAGTACAGTAGACGTACAGATTACAATAACAGGGACGGTAATAAAGGTAAGAATACTTTGAATTAAAGTGATACAAAAAGATTATATTGTTTAATGTTTATCATTGAATATTGTGACCACATAGTTGAGCTTTTCATTTTACATTGATTCGCCATTTCCGAAAAGTATGCCGAGAATAATTTTTAATATTTTTCTCATCACACCAATGAAGAAATCTCTTATACACCGCTTCATAGAACTTGCTAGACTTAGTTGGGAACAATTTATCAATAGCAGTCTAATTCCACAACTTCAGGAGGTGTACATTTTAATTTTTCAAATTGTAACATTTTCAATTTCACACAAAGAGGATATAAAATTATACAATTCTTTTCAAACGTCAAAACGTAAAAGTGTGAAAATTTTCACTTGAATGTTTATAACAAAAACTGAACACACGTATCCATAGCAACAGAGCAATTGAAATCCGCAAACGTACCTACTTCACGGAAAATGTTTTTAATAACGTCAAGTTTTAAATTATTTTATTTAAATATGTGCGTTTGAAAAAAAAATATAATGTGTCATTCGGAGTAAAAGTGTCTTTGTGTGCCTCGCATGCAATTGTCCGACTCGCTTCGCTCGTCGTGCAAACTTCCATGCTCGCCACACAAAGTATCACTTTTACTCCTAATAACACAATATACTATTGTTATATACAATAAAAGTGAAAATAAAGTTTTGTGTCATTTAATAGCAATGGCTTAGTCCCGAAATTATAGTGGGGGAGAAGAAATTAGTGATTCCGGACACATAATTACACGTGGAAAAAATTCCGTTGAAGGAGTTAAAAATGAAATAAATTTTAACAATTTTTAAAGCATAATTACTGAAATTGACGTTTACATGTTATAGTAACATCGGCCATACTACATGCTGGCCCCATCGTGACGTCATTTTCAAGAACTTCATGAACTGGCCGTTAGTTGGCGAGCATTTTTCTTAAATCGCGGATAAAATAAAATTTCAGAAAGTTCTTTGTTATTTTGTTTTAATTCCATGGCCATTGCCACACATGAGCTATATTAATAAAATTTTAAATTCAGTTTAACAGGTCATAAAAAAACGTACAAAAGAATATCTGATTAGTGATTTAGGTGTATAATTTTTTTATCTGCAACCTTAATTTTTGTTTGAAATTAATAGGTAGATAGGTAGGTAACTAGTACCATAATACAGCAAAAAAAATTATTGTATTCCCTATTTAATAGATTTCAAGTGCATACCTGGTATTCTGGCGGCGGACCGCCCCCCCCCCCCCGCTAGCTAAGCGACTGAATTAGTAATAATTTACAAAATATAGAGATTGAAATAACATTATTCGTCTACTAATCTACTAATTTAGATTTTTTAATAAGTACAATAACGCGGGACGGAATTTTATCACATTCTGAATATTATAATTTGCTTTATTATGCTATTAAATATGTTAGGAATGTTTTTGATTATGGTTTTAAGAAGTTTATTCTACACATAAAATTGAATAATGAAGCAGTTGGCACTTTCTGAAAAAGGCGTATAACTGCCGAAATTGTGCAATAAAGAATTACTCGTATTATTAAATATGTGCACATGCCTAAAATTTTACAGTTAACTATTGTATTACAAAATATAAATGTAATTGAGAAATTTTAATAAATTATGTATATGATCTAGAACAAGATTCCGTGAACTATATTACGGGCAGTATATTTATTAGTTTTCTAATTATATATTAGTATAATCTAACCAAATGCACAACTATTATATTTAAATATTATATATTTCTTCGTTTTGAAAAGGAATACTATAATTTCATAACTTTACTTCTGTCAAATTCGAACTCAGATTGTTAGTACCATGACCGGTCATTTAGCATATTTAATCACGATAGTATTCCATTTATTATATTTATATGTTGTCGTGTCATAATAACAACGTTATAGTCCTCAATTTGAGTACTCTAATGTCTTTCAGTATAGGCCAAGGATCATAATGATTCGATTAGAGTACTTAGTACCATAATGAGCTATGGTAACTAGGTAACTTATTTACAAACAAATCGAAAACAGCATACCTGATTTTTCAGATTAATTTTTTTTCGTACCTCCGTCCATTTTGACTAGTATTACAGAACTCAAAATCGTCCAGAAATGCGCTGTTGCTGACCTAGGCTGGCAAAGGAATTGGCATTACTGCTCTAGTGATATGTCAATTTAAGATTATTTTCAACACAAGAAATAGAAAAATGTTTACAAATTTTAGGGATAAATCTTTAATTGTTGTAACTAAATTTTGTCATAAAATAATAATATGCTGTCATTACTAACATACCGTATAGATTAATTATAAGTTCCAACTTTAGGACTAGTTTGTTTTGTAACTTCACGTGATACAATTGAATTTCCGCCATCTGTCAGTAAAAATATGCGAAAGTATATATATATATATATATATATATATATATATATATATATATATATATATATATATATATATATATATATATATATTATGTTATATTTTCAATAGATATAAAATAATTACTCATTTTAAGCTCAAATGTAAGTAATTATAATTAAACTTGCAATGCAAAACCGATAAAAATATATGTTCATTTTTTTGGTTATGTAACATAGAATAAAATGTAGAGAAATATACGAAGAATTTATGGAGAAGTCGGTAAAAAATACTCGTGTATCAAACGCCCAGAAACTGTTTTGTGAGATCTCGTATTTGCTGTCAAAATAAACTCGGTCTCGCAAATGTTTAGTTTCTGGCCTAGTGGTACAAATAACTATTGTTCAATACCAAATACTTCATTTTAATTTTTCATTGATTTACGCCAGCAAATAAAATTTTGTATGTAGTACGGATCGTAACTAATCATATGGCACACGTCGAGTTATCAAACTCGGCTTCGCCTCGCTTGATAATCTTCACGACTAGTACCATAATAATTGACGTTACAATCCTTATAACATAAATAACTATTATGTGATTTTTATATAATTATTCTTTTCAGCCCCCATAAGCTTTGCCGACACACCATCAGATCAGACCATACAAGAAAATCGTGTCGGTACGATAGAATGTCCTGCAAAGGGCGATCCCCTCCCAAACATCATGTGGAAGTTTCAGGAGGTCGACTTGAATCGTAAGTTGAAAACCATTATCACCTCATCTCTATAATGGAAACATGACAGTTTTCCTCTTATTGATTTCTTACAGTCAATAAAAACGTGCTCATCGTTGGATCTGAAGCCAATTTCCTAAATAGATATTGATTTGTCTAATTATCGTTTCTACCAGCGAAATATAATAAAATTAGCTGGGCTTTTTATTAAATTAATGTGGAAATGGGTTACGATTATAACAATTTGTTTGGTTAGTTTCTATTTTCTTTTATTTGTAAAGGTAAAATTCTAGATTTACGGAAATAGGAAAAATAAATTTTGTGAATAGAAATATTAATAATGAGGTCATGCACGATTTTTTATTTTTAACTTTAATCGATATAGTAAAAAATCACAATAGGCTACTTGCGTGGTACTGAAAATCTGATATCTATCACTAAATACACTAAATACCTAAAGTTGAAAACGTATGTAAACATATAAATTTTATTTTAAAAAAAATATGTTTTTCAATATATTAAGAAAGAAGATTTTCTTTGATGTCATTATTTTCAACTGGAGAAAGGGATGCATATTTAAAAATGTAACCTGTAGATGGCGAGCAAGTGCAAGTTTTAATTTGATTTTGACATTAGTTAATTTTTCTGTCATTGTCTTTCTTCTTTAATATTTACAATTTACATGGTTTCTGTTACTTTTATTTCGTATTTCGATTTGTTAAGCAGGATTTTGAAGGATTTTAACTTAGCTTATACTCGTACAAGATTAAAATTATAAACGAAAATATTAACCTCCAAACTATTATTCAAACGTCAAACAGATGATCTGTCAGGTTTAAATTACCCGCACATGCCGTTGCTATTGGACGTACCGATGTTATTGATTTACGGCCATTCATTGGTTCGGCGTAATTCTACGTCATACATGGCGATAATTTAAATATTAAAATTTCATTAATTTCTTTAGGGCAATTAATGAAAATTTTGCCAAAAGAAAAAATATGGGTAGCAAGTTTTTATCGTCTCTTCAAAAATATTCTATAAAAATTGCATGCGAGGCACACAAAGATACTTTTACTCCGAATGACTTTTTTTTTCAAACACTCTACTTTACTTTATTTGCTGATTCTATACAGTGTCCTGAAACGTACCGGCAATATTTCAAAGATGAATTCTAGAACTTATTTAGAGCCGAAAAGTCCATATAAACTTATGTCCGAAACGTAAACGTTAACGAGTTATTGTTTATTTTGTAATTAATATAGTTAAAATTTTAGTTCAACGAATTTTACGAAATAAAGCTGTTTTAATACATTTTTAGTTTTATATTTACAAGAAATGTTCAAAATTATCTCCATTTTGTTCGATACATAAAGCTGCACGTCGCAGAAGAGATCGCTGCGTTTCCTCGTTTCTGCTATGGTTTCTTGCTTATTCCAAATAATATCGGTAGCCTACTGTATTCTTTGGCGTAATGCTTCTACCTGGCGCATTTCAGTTGCATAAACAATCTGTTTCATGTGACCCCAAAGCCCCAAAGATAAAAATCTAATGGAGTCAGGACCGGCAAACAATGTTCAAATGTTACCAAAATAAAGACGTGATTATGGCAACTAGATCAGTATTTCAGAAATATGTTAATCTCAAATTTTAGCCACATAAATTACGAAATAACAATAACTTGTTAAAGGTTACGTTTAGCACATATATTTATATGAACTTTTCGGCTCTAAATAAGTTCTAGAATTGATCCATGCAATATTACCGGTACGTTTTGGGACAGTCTGTATAGTTTGGATATTTATTTATTTATTTTATTTACACATTGTAAATCAAGTCACAAAAGATGCCATTTTTATGACGTTTAAAAAAAATATTCTGCAATATATTTAAATGTCTCGCCTGCGTTTCTATAGCAAAACAAACTTTGTAGGAAGAATGTTTTGTGTCCGCTCGCCCAGAAAGTAACCTTTTTCGTACCGGTTTTGCGCGCGCAAAGCAGTTCATTTCTTTACAGTTCAACAGACTGTGCGGCAAAGTAAAAGAACCGAGCACAAAATCTAACTTTGCCCACTAGTGCGCAAAGCGTCTAATATCAAATCTTTACAAAAAACACAGTTGATGTGATGCGTGGATAAGTTCAGGCCAAATGAAATATTTATAAAAATGAATAGAATGATGTTATATTAATATATTATAACCTTTCTATCATATATTTAAATTCTCAATTTATAGACTATTTTTTTTTTTTTAGAAATTCTTTGTCGATATAATATGTCTGTATGAAATGGGTCTGAACTTGCAGGGTTAACATCTGACGTCACAACATGGCTAGTTTTGCAAATTTTAAAAAGTCAAACTTTAAAACGTTTTTATACAACAAAAAATGTTATTAAAAAAAGTTTAATCGTACAGAGCGATAATTAGACTATGCTTGTTCGATTTAAATAAAAGAAATAATTCATTTTTTTGCACGACCTCATTAAAATAAAAGTTTATTAAACAAAGAAAATACGTATTTTTTCACTTTCGATAAAAGTTATTGATATTTAAATTTGTTTAATTCTTCAAACCCTAGATTTTTCAAATTTTTTATCAAATTTCTTTTTATTTTCGTACGCTACTGGATGGACAATAAAAATAACTATTTTTTTTATTTAAAACATTTTTCTCAATTCAGTTTTCCGCTACTATCTAGTAACCTATGAGAATTTCCGAGATCCCAATGATGTATTCAATTCAAGTGACATTTCATTTTCACTTAAATTGCATAAAAAAATATGTACGATACGACCATAGAAACAAGTATTATTTCTCTTATTTATTTTAACAAATCAGCACTCTACTGTACTATAACCTGAAATTAAAATAAAATTTTCATTTTCGCGTAAAGTCCGTTACATAGGCATTTAACACGGGAAAACCGTTATTCCTAGCGTGTTGCTCCTCAAATTATTTAAAAAAAAAATATTCAAATAAAAGTTGTAGAACATAAAATTCTGCATATAAATCAGTTAACCAAATTTGTTTCGTATGTTTAGTAAATTAAATATGAAAATTTCGTAAATATTAGTTTAATAGTGCTAGCTATGGAATTAAAAAAGGCAAACGAATGTGACGTTTTACATGTCAAATATTGTAATTTTTTGGCAAGAAAATTGTAAAGAATTAAATTATTATTCTACTTAGAATTTTATAATTTTATTAAACAATGAAAAGTAATAGTACATTAAAACACAAGTATCATAAGGCAATCGTCCTTTATAAAACTCGCTTAGCGGCTCGTTTTCCAAACTTGGACTCGTACGTTAACAGCCCTTATGATACATGTTTTTTATACTATTTTTTTCTATTGAGGTAATTTTACAATTAATTTTTTTAAAAAGGACTTGTCAAAAATATGTTTTGGTGTTTTTTTTTATTTCAGTTATGTTGGTAGCGCTTCCCGCTAACATTTGAAATTTCACATTTTGACAGTTTGTGTGTTGTGTGATTCTGACTGATTGTTTACATTAAAACATTGTATCAAGCATTATATAATTATGGAAGAGGAAAACCAATACTTACAATGTACTCCACCGGTTTAGTAATAAACCGCCTGATTTGACATATCTTGTAATAAAGTTAACTAACACAGCTATATAGCTATAAATTTCTCTTCTTTCTAGTCCTATCACCTGGAGATAAGATAAAAGTCAATAATTAGAAGTGATATTTCCACATAAACTTACCATTTTGAGGTTATATGTAATTCATCTGTCATGACTACCACCTTTAGAATATGAAAGGTGCCAAAAACAGTACGTTTATAGATCTTCTAAACGTCGTGTTTTCATTGACAAACAGTACTTTTATAGACTCATAAGAACACCGAAATAGAAAAATTAAATTTTATGACAAATTGTTTTAATTCCATGGCTATCACTATTTTAGAATTGATTTTCAACATGTAAAATTAATTTGGTTTATTGATTCAAATGCAAAATTTAATAATCTACAATTTTTATTTGAAATATTTTTAGCTAAATTAATTTGGGAACAACGCGCAAGGAAAAACTGTTATCCTTTGTTAAATGCCTATTTAACGGATTTTTAGGGCCATCCGGTATGTTCTAGTTTGCAGTATTAAATAATATTGATCTGTAAAGTTTACTTTTCCATTTACAACTTGTATGACTCACAATCAAACATAATAATTTATGGTTCGCAAACATAATTGACCTTTTGCTTTTGTATATTAGTAGAATTGATGTGAAATTACTCTCAAAGAGATTGGTGTATACTGTCACAAAATATGTACATGCGATCATAATGTGAACTAGGTCAATACGGCTTTTGATAATTTCAGATTTCGTCTCACTGATTTCCAAAATTAAATAGCTGAATGCGAGAAGATAATCCCTTACTTGATGTATAAAATAAATTTATAAATAATATTTGTTCAACGAATAACATTTCTCATAAATGCATTAACAACACTGTAAATATTAAAAAAAACATTGGCCCGTATTACAAGCGTACTTTTATAATAAAAGTGCTTTTATAGAGCGTGCTTTTACATTATGTTCTTATGAGGAGTGTGCTCCGTAAAATAGTTATTTATGCAACAAATGTGTAAAGTAGTACTTTTTTGGTCGAGTGCGATGTTTTGTATGTAGCACGAGATAAAAATACTATTTTACACACGTGTTGCATACTAGTTATTTGTGTACTAAGGGCGCAAAATGCTACATTGTCGCACGAGCATGAAGTTTGATGCTCGAAGCGCAGCTGAGAGCTTCAATGATGCGAGAGCGGCAATATCATTTTGCACTCGTGGTATACACACAATTTTGTATCCAGCTTGCTCAAAAAGTGACCTTTTGAGTACCTGTTTTGCGAGTGCATTTCTTAACACTGCGAACAGGCCGTGCGCCAAAGTAAAAAGCCGTGCGCAAAATCGCATTTTGCACACTAGTGCGGTTCTTTTACTTTGCCGCACGGTCTGTCGAACTGTTAAAAAATTAACCACTTTGTGCACGCAAAACAGGCACGAAAAAGGTCGCTTTCTGGGCGAGCGGACACAATGGCTATTTGTGTATTAAGAGCGCAAAATGGGACATTGTCGATTGAGAAGTTGTTGCCGCGCGACGACAATGTCCGTTTGCGCTCGAAACACTAACAAGATTTTTTCTACAGTCGCCACAATGGGGTCCTCCACCATAACAAAAAATAATAAAATGTACACTTTGTGCTTACAGTACTACTTAATAGTTTTACAGTGAAGATAGGAACGTATTCAAAAATAACTTCAAGATATTGTTTTGGCTTTCGTTTTTACAAAAAATTTATGCCAATTCTGTAATGAATATTATAAGTTTTTGTATAATTTATTTGTTTCAAGTACATTAAACTAGTGCAGTGGAAAAGTGGATGTCCATTGGGAATGTTCAAGCCAAACTTTTGCAGGTGGCAGCACAACTGTTCACACAATTTATTTTATATTTAATTTTAATTTATAGTTATTTTCCATTCTTCTTGAGCTATTGCTTCAATCTAATCTAAGCATTTTTTACTTTCGTTTTTGTAAATAAATGCCTTATTTTATTTTCACAGCAGTGCGGCATTTTGTTTGATTATGTAATATACCGACATAGCAGTTATATGTCAGATTGACTTGTGAAGGTGGTAAATGTGTAACTACAGTGCCATTAGTTCCTGACTAAACGTTTCTATTAAGAATGTAGACAACTGACATTACTCAACATTGTATAGTTAGAAATTTGAACAGCCAGCGTTTTTTCTACTTTTAGGTTAGGTTCGAACTCATGTCAAAAAAATGTTAACGTTCTGAAAAAATAGATTAGTACTTAATCTGATAAAGAAATTATTACACTTGTTTCATTTACAGTGTACATTAATATTTCTTAATAAATTTTATCTTTCATTATTATTTACTAATTAATTATCTTCATGAGAAGTAAATTAACTGAATTTAATGTTGCCTAGCAACGCCTGTTTACTTTTCAAGCAAAAGTAATTTCCACGCACTAGTGGTTTAAAAGTGCCTCTTTACATACTGTAAAGAGTGCGTGAAAAGTACTTTTCACGCACAGTTGTAGGAAAACTCTTTTATTATAAAAGTGCACTTGTAATACGGATCATTGATTTTTATTATTGCATTGTAATATAATGAATAAAACCTTTAAAGAAAGCACACCTACGTTATAAAATTCAGTTCTTTTCACAAACAAAAATAGAACATAATAACCATTCTCTCTCTTAACAAAAATTTATTCCACGTTATTTGAATTTTTTACAATGAGTGTTTTCTTTCAATTACATAATAAATCGGATTTAATGTATTCAAAACAGATTATGTAAGCTTTTATTGATTCCTACTCGATTGTTCAGCTTCTACCTATAGCTATAGGTATTTGAAAAGTTTTATGAAGGCATTTAATTTTATTTCTTTGTCAAATATTGAGAGAAAACTTATATTATTGATGGACAATTTTTCAGACGCAAATTTATAATTTATTTTCAAATAGAAAATAATAACAAATTTACTTTACACTTTGTTGCGATGTTTTTAATTAACTTGAATTACTTTTTTTTGCCTGAAAACTGTAGTGTTAATTAAATTGTGCTCATAGGCCCAAACATAAAATAAGGTTTATGTATATAATACGATATGATAAGAATTAATTTTTACATAAATTTTGTTTTTTTTTTCTCTGGAAACAGGAAATATCATAGAAGTAAACTTTACCGGTTTCAGGTTCCATTGTTGACATGTACAAAAGTTGGCTGGTAACTAAGTAATAACTGTATTTGTACGGTAATATTATTACCATACTGACTTGTCAACAACAGTCTACAAAATGAATATAAAACAAAATTAAAATAATGTTCTTCATTAATAGTATGTATTAGATAACAGTCGCCACATTGGGGTACACTTTATACTTACAGTATTACTCAATAGTTTTGCAGTGAATAATGAAGATAGGAACATATTCAAATATGACTTCCAGATATTCTTTTGGCTTTCGTTTTTACAAAAAATTAATGCCAATTTTGTAATGAATATTGTAAGCAGGGATCGGAAACCGCAGAAAAACGGGTTCGGTTTGGGTTCAGGTACAGAAATGAAAATAAAATTGGGTTCAGGTTCGGTTCGGGTTCAGAAAAAATATTTATAGGTGGTTCGGTACCGGTTCAGTTCCGGTTCGGGTTCAAAATATTAAAAAATATGTATCTGAAATAAAAAATTGTACATACGAGTGTGGTAAATAAAAGGCGATATGCTCAATAATAACAAAATAATATTACTCTATTATAATAAAAATGAAAAACAATAAGAAAGAATTATTTACATTAAAAATATCCGTACCAATAAATTTACTTTGTAAAGAAATTTTCAATTAATCTGATAATCGAAATATCTAATATTTCTTCAGAAATATTTACTCGCTGAAGTTGCAAAAAGAATTTCACTGCAGAAAATGTCCGGTCCACACTAACTTGTGTAGCTGTAACTGCTATCTCAACTTGCGCAAACGTCACAGAGGCTAACAATTTTTGTTCCTCCCAAAATTTTAATATATTAGCAGTTTTTGGAAGTCTTTGGATATCTTCATAATTTTTAGAAACTATGTACTTGTAAATTAGGTTTATTTTAATTTTAATATTTCTGATTTGGCTTTTTCATTATCTTTCACTAGCTTTCTAATAAATCTTCGTCATATTCAAATAATGAAATAAAATATTAAAAATGTAGGTATTGTTTAAAGGTAATTATTTCAGTACAAAACTAATCCCAGTTGCAACTATGTGTCACAGAAGTAATAAAACATGTTAAGTGAACCAGGTTTTTTGAACCCGAAAATAGTGGGTTCAGTTCCGGTTTGGGTTCATGTCGACCAAATTAACACTCATTCGGGTTCTGGTTCAGGTTCGCAGAAAAGGTGGGTTCGGAACCGTTTTCGGTTCGGTTTCCGGTCCCTGACTATAAGTTTTTGTATAATTTATTTGTTTCAAGTACATTAAACTAGTGCAGTGGAAAGGTAGATGTCCATTTGGAGCGTTTACGGCAAATTTTTGCAGGTGGCAGCACAATTGTTCACACAGTTTATTTTATATTTAATTTAAATTTATCGTTATTTTCCATTCTTCCTGAGCTATTGCTTCATTCTAATTCAAGCATTTTATAAAGTCGTTTTTGTAAATGAATGCCCTATTTTATTTTCACAGCAGTGCGGAATTTTGTTTGGTTATGTAATATACCGACAGAGCATTTGTATGTCAGATTGACTTGTGAATGTGATAAATATGTAACTACAGTGCCATTAGTTCCTGACTAAAAGTTTCCATTAATAATGTAGACAAGTGACATTTCTCAACATTGTATAGTTAACAGCGAGCGTTATTTCTACTTTGTTGCGCATGAGCGGCAAAGTGATATTTTGCGTTGATAAAAGGGAGCGCAAATGGCTATTTTGTATATAGACTGTAAAAAAAATAATAAACATGAGGAATAAAACACATAATTTGAATATTTATCATATTGACATGTCAAAAAAAATGTTCTGTTAACCATAGCATTCTGAAAGTAGAATTAACGAGAGAATAAAAAAAAATATTCATATTGCCTTATTTTTCTGAAATCGATAAACTAGAACAAACCACGGATGTTATGCATCAAACAAATCTTAGATGTCTTAAAATCCTCGCTCTACGAGCTCGTATTTCAAGTCGACATCTGCGGCAGTTATAATATACATAACATTCCTAGGTATGTTATAGCTATTAACATACCTAGGAATGTTATGCACATAATAACTGCCGCAGATGACAACTCAGGTTTGTTATGATTTATAACATCCGTGGTTTGTTCAATAGTTTATCAGTTTCAGAAAATTAAGACAATCGGGGCTATTCTGTAACTCAATCATTATCTTTTATCGATCATTATCGAGACAATGATCTATTGCAAATCAAATTGGGATTCTGTAAGTCACTTGATCATTAAAATTGGTTAATGATAGTCGATAACACACTGAAATTTATCGATCAGTAATAGGCTGCCGTTATCACATTAATGATCGATAACAAATGTCAAAATCAGATAAAAGTATAGGTTAGAATTATATATCGCCTGTACTTTCAAAGAATTATACATAATTGAAATAATATACAAGTAAGCATTTTATATCATATAATATAATTCGTAGCATTTACATTTTTATATTGTTTATCGATTTAGGTTATGTATTCACAAGGCACTAAGAAATGCAAGTGACCCTTTATCCTTACGCGATGAAAATTTTAAACAAATATTTTACGTAATCCAAGAACTCGCCCAATATAACACTCAAGCCAATGGTAGAAATGACATTCGGGGGCCGCGCTACTGCTAGAATCCGCGAGGCCCAGAGCAATTATTATGACATGCGAGGCCCCTTCGAAACTATACATTTATAATTTCCACCACAATTTATTGTATTTTTTTCTTCGTAAATTGCTATTATTAAAATATTGATGAAATTTCCTTTATTGGCTTCATTCTTGTAATCAATAAAATATTCTTTGTTGTAATCAATCATTTTACAGTTATAGTTTTTAATATAACAATGCCAGAGAAACATGCGTTTGGAAGGATATTTCTTTTACTTTTTTCTACTAAATTTTAATAGTACATCAGAGGAATATCGGTGGAAAAGAAAAAAAAACATAAAATCACTCAGCTTTCAAAATTCCACCGTAGTTTTTAAATTAATAAAATATATATGATAGTAAAACATAATTATTGCTCGCTAAATTCAACATAATGATTCTTTTGTAGGATTCATTTGTGCAATGAGTATTCTTGAGCAATAAACAAAATATCATTTGTTGTAATCAATAAAAAATAATAGTATTCAGGGTCTCAATAGAACAATGTGCCTGTACAATTATGTATAACTAAAAAATATTTTATATTACTCTTCTTAAATTAGGTATTGTTTATCTTTTTTGGAAAATTTTAGGTAGGTACGTACATTTTATATTGCTCAAATTTTTTTTCCCCAATTCTGTCAGTGAATAATTAAAGAATTGAAATACTTTTTGGTAAATGACTGCTAAGTTCATATGAGCGCGAAATGCGTAAAATTGACAAATAAATGACAAAGAAAATGATTGTAGTTATAGAATACGAAAATTGAGACAATCGATACCTTGATCATTAAAAATAAACGATTGTCATTAATTTAACGATCGATACCAGATAATGATTAAGTTACAGAATAGCACCGATTATTGATAATAGTATATTGTGTTATTAGGAGTAAAAGTGATACTTTGTGTGGCGAGCATGGAAGTTTGCACGACGAGCGAAGCGAGTCGGACAATTGCATGCGAGGCACACAAAGACACTTTTACTCCGAATGACACATTATATTTTTTTTTCAAACGCACATATTTCAATAAAATAATTTAAAACTTGACGTTATTAAAAACATTTTCCGTGAAGTAGGTACGTTTGCGGATTTCAATTGCTCTGTTGCTATGGATACTTTCGTGTGTTCAGTTTTTGTTATAAACATTCAAGTGAAAATTTTCACACTTTTACGTTTTGACGTTTGAAAAGAATTGTATAATTTTATATCCTCTTTGTGTGAAATTGAAAATGTTTCAATTTGAAAAATTAAAATGTACCTACACCTCCTGAAGTTGTGGAATTAGAGAAGGCTGCTATTGATAAATTGTTCCCAACTAAGTCTAGCAAGTTCTATGAAGCGGCGTATAAGAGATTTCTTCATTGGTGTGATGAGAAAAACATTAAAAATTATTCTCGGCATACTTTTCGGAAATGGCGAATCAATGTAAAATGAAAAGCTCAACTATGTGGTCACAATATTCAATGATAAAATCAATGATAAACATTAAACATGGGATAAATATTGGCAATTATTTAAAACTTCATGCTTATTTGATGTTTCAGATGAGAAATATTTGGCAATATTCCTATACTTTTCTTCTTTATTTAAGGAATGTAATTCATTCATTTTGTTAATCTTGTGCCTAAATTTTACATTTCTATCTATATTTCAATTCATGTTCCTACAATATAATCTTTTTGTATCACTTTAATTCGAAGTATTCTTACCTTTATTACCGTCCCTGTTATTGTAATCTGTACGTCTACTGTACTTTAATTATATTATTTGTTATTTCGTTAAAAGTATGTAAACTGTCTATATTTCATTTTATAGGTTATCAATTTAAATCTTATGTCAGTAACTTTATTCTTAGGTTATCTAGTGAGTTATAGTGACATTTAGGGCGATAATACAGATTTCTATTGTACAAGTTACTTCTTATTGGCTGATTCTATATAGTTTCTATGGATATTTATTTATTTTATTTCTACGCCGCCGGAGTAGAAATAGCTTATTTCTACGCCGGCGGCGTAGAAATGAAACTTCTACTTTGTGAATCAAGTCACAAAAGATGCCATTTTTATGACGTTTGAAAAAAAATATCATTTTTTGAAATTCTCTCATTAATGCTACTTTCAGATTGCTATGGTTACCAGAACAATTATTTTGAGATATGTCAGCATGACAAATATTCAAATTATGTGATTTATTCCTCATGTTTATTACTTTAGAATAAAGTAGACCGTATTTAGAACGATAGGCTAACGTTATCTATATGTATTAATGAAAAACATTATATTTTCATTTTATTTTATTTTCATTTTGTAGACCGTTGTTGACAAGTCAGTATGATAATAATATTACCATACAGATACAGTTATTACTTAGTTACCAACCTACTTTTGTATATGTAAACAATGGAATAATATCCTGAAACCGGTAAATAGCTATTACATATGAATTATCTTGTTAAATGAGAATAGAAAATTTATTTATGTTGCACTTGTCATTCAGAAGCAGAAACATTTTGAATTTACTCCTCGTTTAAAAATAGACTATTTGTACTACCTACGTCAGTAGTATTTAATAATAAATACAAGTATAATCAATAATTTGGTTAAAGTAGAATATCTTTTATGCTACAATGTTTATCTATTAATAATAAAAATTTTGTGCTTAGCAACCAATCAGAGATACGAATTTCTGGCCGATGGACTGAGAATCCGCAACGTCTCTCTAGAAGATAAAGGGACGTATACTTGCCGAGCATTCCAAATGTCACCGTACACAAGCATGTATGAAGAGAAAGATATCTTCGTTAGTGTTCAACGTAAGTAAACACGCTTTGATTTGAATTTTTCAGCCGCAGATAAAATACAAACATTTATTTTCAATTACTTTTTATGACTAAAACGTGGGAGGAAATAATTTTGAAATCGTGATTCGCTAATTATAAATATTTTGAAGGTAATCTCATATTTATTATATTATTTTTAATACGAATATTTGTAATATTAATCTGAATACTGACAATAAATTTAAAATTTTATGAATTTTTGCAATTTTAATTAATTTGCTTGGAATATAAAATATAATTAAATACATGTTTTACATATTCCTGATTGGTTTGGAGTGTTGGCTTTTGTAATAATAATAGGGGAGTATCGCTAAGTGGAATTTAAATTTTTTGATAATATATTTTTCACGAAAATCTATTCAGAGCTTCATGTAAAGTATCACTTCTGGTTTATTGATTTTAGCCAAAATCTAATATGTTTTCCCCTTGACATAGAAGTCTTAAATACTAAAATTGAAAAGTTTTGGATTATATTTTAACATAGTTTTTCATTAAAAACTGTTATGGGCTTCATGTAAAGTATCACTTCCGGTTATCCGATTTTACCCAAAATTTAATCAACTCTTTATATGAATGCAGAAACCTTAAATACGGAAAATATAAATATTTGGAAGTTTGTTATGAGTTATCGTGGACGAAAAAATCGTCATAGACACACACGCACATACACACGCACACACCCGCACACACACGCACACACACGCACACAAACGCACACACACGCACACACACGCACACACACGCACACACACACGCACACAGACGCACACACACGCACACACCCGCGCACCACACATCATTGTAAAAATAGTAAAAACGTGTTGTGGGCAGAGACTCGAACCGAAAAATTTTGGTGTTCGGTTACGGTTAACGGTTTTTACATTAATAAAAAATCGGTTTCGGTTATCAGTTACGGTTTTTTTGAAAATATTATATCGGTTTTCGTTTCGGTTAAAAAAACAAATAAATTTCGTTTTCGTTACGGTTTCGGTTTAAATGAAAAATTAGCTTTGTTTTTATTTTTTGCAACATGAAATACATTTAGTACCTATTTCGTAATTTAATAACATTTTAATTCCACGTTTTACTAACAACTAGTACTAATAGATATATTATTATATATATAATTAGTTCTTAAGTTTATTTTTGCAATAAAAATTAAATATGTTTGGTAAACTATTAATATTTTAATTTTAAGTTATAATAATAATAATAATTCTATTCCAATAGTAATACGTAAACTAAATGGGTGATTGAATGAAAAATGTAATCAAATGAGTAATTTTTTTATTATAATTGCAAAAAATAACTAAAAAATGGAATAAAATGCTTTAATTTTTTTTAAATAAGAAATTACTTTTTTATGAACTCGAAGGTATGCAAAATGCAAAGTTTTTCTACGAAAAAACGTGGGTTAATAAAAAATACCTAATTTTAAATTTACGGTTTTAGTACCGATATTATTTCGGTCCGGTTATGTTTTCGGTTACAGAACGAACTTATTTATCGTATCGGTTTTCGGTTTCCATATTTGAAGAAATAAAATATAGGTTTCGGTTTTCGGTTACGGTTTCATAAAAAGTCAAATATCGGTGCGGGGTGGCGGTTACGGTTTCGTTACGGTTCGGGTCCCTGGTTGTGGGGACTCTAATTTGTGCTTATTCACTGAAAACTCACCATTGAAGTTTTAGATCGATAACATTACCTCCCTTTCCAAATTATGATGGCTATAGATACTAATAAACCGAACAACTTCGCACTCTACAGTTTTTACTGTAACATGAACAGAATAGCAGTAAATTGGAAGAAACTAAAATCCCTTGTATATTAATATTCCTCTACTTAATAAGCTGCTGATTTGAATCCACCTAACCTCTATACCCTATATTGTTTTGATTCCACAGATAGACCGCTCCATAGGAAGCATCCTGTGCATGCTAAGGTGAACCAAGCCTACGGATTCATTGGTGGTATGGTGAATTTAACATGCGAAGCTGTGGCTGAACCTGCAGCGAATTTCTCGTGGTTCCGGCAGAAACACAAATCCATTCCTGGAAAAATAATCCAGCTACAGCATATTTCAATTCTACAGGTAGGATGAATTTGTAGTAGGTAAGTAAAATTAGGTGCTTTATATTGCACATAAATTGATTTGCTAGATGATTTCTTCGAAACATCTTTGAGTATCCACAAGATAAAAACGAAAAGTAGATTAGGTATCAAAATAAATTGTATCATTTCTGCAACCGATATTTTTATTGTGTATCTGAGTTGCTTGGCCAAATTTTCAAGGATGATAATAAAAAATCGGTAAGACAATTTTCACAGCAAATTTCAATCATAAAATAAATGTATCTTTACAAGAACTGTTTATTTATTTAATGCATTTTGGATATGCATATTTATCTTTCAATTGTTCTTAAAATTTAGTAAAGGTTTCTTAAGCCGGGTCCACATGAAAACAAACATTTGTTTTTGCTAACATGTTTGTTCACATTTGTTAGCAGATGAAGAAGTAATATATACGTTCGTCCTTACATTTTGTGAGCCGATAATAATATTCGCAAACAAAAATTTATGTTCCATGAATAGGCTGTATACTTCAAAGAAATAATAGTACATTAAAACACAAGTATCATAAGGCGTTAACAGGCCTTATGATATATGTTTTTTTACTATTTTTTCTATTGAGGTAATTTTACAATTATTTTTTTTAATGACATGTCAAAAATGTCTTGGTGTTTTTTTGTCAGTTACGTTGGTAGCGCTTCCCGCTAACATTTTAAATTATACATTTTGACAGTTTGTGTGTTGTGTGATTCTGACTGACTGTTTACATTAAAACATTGTATCAAGCATTATATAATTATGGAAGAGGAAAACTAATACTTACTAAAATATACTCCACCGCTTTATTAATGAACCACCAAATTTATCAAATAACGAATCGTGATGGCTGGTTCGTGTTATTTATTATCATAAATAAAACTCTTTAAATAATGAAATACATTAATGAATTTTTAATTTATCTACACTTTTACATTCCACCATTTTGTCAACACATCGACTGCTCAGTTGCAGACCTAACAGCAACAGTTGTTCTTTCATTCTTCAATTCAAAACATATGATGTATTTGTATATGGCACTTATGTCTAAATCATATTTAAAAATTTAATATTCGACAGTTCGCCTCGACGTGGAACTGGAAATCATGGATCGTAAAATTTTCATATTTGCTTGCAAGTAGCCACAAATTGAGTTGACAGTGTCAACATTTCAAGTAACGTGCACCATACATTTCAAAACCTGCCTGATATAACAATACAATCAGTTGAAAATTGCAATATTACCATAAAATTAAATTGTAATAAATAAAACTTACCGTCCAAATTGTTTTGACGAAGCAAATCTGAGCGCATTGTTTCTTGTTTAATAATTTTTTAGTTAAAAGAGTTTAACTTCGCTGATTCTTCTTTCTGAACTAACACAGCTATAGATATAAATTTTTCTTCTTTTTAGTTGTATCACCTGGAGATAGATGAAAATCAATAATTATAGTATTATTCACGAAAGATGACTATTCAAGGTCATTTATGAATCGTCTGATATAATATTACTTGCAGATAATTTCACTGAATTCGTACTCACAGGCGTTCAACGCGTAATATTTATGAATACATTTTAACTGAAAAAATTAACTGTCCCTATTTGAAAATTTTGTTTCCTTTTAAATAATGCTTTTCTCGAAGTTTTATCTTCTTTGCCTACGTTTTTGCATAAAACAAAAATATAGACTTGACGTAAACCATAAAATAATAATTTGATTTGAATGTGAATGCCACTGGATAAACATTTGTGCAGAGGGCAGTATAGTAGATAATTACATGTCTGTAACTCTATGACATACGTCACTGCTATTTTTAGTGTGTTAGAAAGTAATGGCACTATTTATGTAGGTATATATGTCACACCACATAAATTAAATAGACATAAGTCAAATAATATTTCTCTTTCTAATACAAAATGTTGCTAAGCTACTGCTATACACATGCTGTGTATTCTCTCTTCGAACAAGTAACCTTGAATAGTCATCTTTCGTGAATAATAGTTTAGAAGTAATATTTCAACATAAACAACTTACCATTTTGAGGTTATATGTAATTCATCTGTCATGATTACCACCTCTAGAATACGAAAGGCGCCAAAAACAGTATGTTTATAGATCTTCTAAACGTCGTGTTTTCAGTGATAAACAGTGCTTTTATAGACTCATAAGAACACCGAAATGGAAAAATGTTATTACGATATTAAAATTATAGATGTACATAGGTCTTGTACGCATAAAATGTATATTATAAAAGTAAATGTTTACATTTATAGAATTCCTTTTTCTGGATATTAGTATCCTGGCGAGAAAGTTTCAATCAAATTAAATTCTCCTAAAAACTCACTGCCGTCTTCGATTCGCAAATCTGTCAAAAGGAAAACAAACTAGTCTCTTTTTCTTAAAACTCTGGCGAACATATTTTGATATCGTAGTGTGGATATCATATATTAACTAACATTCATATTCTTACCAACAATTATTCACGAACTTTGTAGCTGAACATTTGTTCGTTAACAAAAAATGTTGCATGTTCGTTTCAATGCGGACCCGACGTCAGATCTTGTTTAATATAATGTTTTTTAAAAGCACATTGGAATATAATCTACAGGGTGTTTCCTTTAAAACAACCAGCGCTTTTTTGGGCGAACTAACAACTTTAGAGAAAAATGTTTTATATCAAAAATGATCAAGAGTAAGGGGATAATGTATCAATAGTAACAAACCGAATATTTAACCAGTGGTTCTCAAACGGTAGAACAAAATTATATTTTTTTAAATGGCAGCCTATATAATTTTTTAGCCCTTTAAATAGAATATTATTTTCTGATTTCAACGATATAAATATAGCATAGGGTTGTATAACAATTATTTCGAGAAAAATGGTATTAAAAACTAGAAATAATGTAATAAAAAATGGGTTTACTACTAGCGTGACTAGGCAACAGACATATCAATACCTGTGTATTGCATAGCCTATTGTAATATAACATTATTTTTAATGCCATTTTACTCGAAATAATTGTTATACAACCCTATACCATATATATATATTGCTGAAATAAGAAAAAAATTCTCTATCTAATAAGCTAAAAAATTGTATAGGGTACCATTTGAAAAAATATAATTTTGTTCTGCCGTTTGAGAACCACTGGTCGATTTTTCGGTTTGTTATTATTAATAAATTAGCCCCTTGTTCTTGATCATATCTTGTATATAACATTTTTTTCTAAAGTCATTAGTTTGCCCAAAAAAGCGCTGGTTGTTTTAAAGGAAACACCCTGTATATAAATCCTCTATTTTCATATAAGCGCCCGCACGGTGCAAATATTTCATCATTACCGATATCTGCATACAAAGCAGACTGGCACACCCAGCAAAGGGTAATAAGCCGTGATGATATTTTTATTTATTTATTTATTCATATATGAATCCAAACTCATATTAGTTTGACCGGTTTACATTTTTAACAAATTATAAAATCTGCAAAAATGATTCGAAAATTCTACAAAATTCTTTCGGCTAATTTATATGTATATAGATTTAAAACTTTAGAAAAACTGTGGGCCTAATGAATCTTTTAGTCCAGATTTAGCTTTTACTGAGAACCTTTTTTTGGCACAATGAAAAGCAACTACGTAAAAATTCAGTGCGTACATTTAAAATTTACCTTGCAAGACATACCTATGGAACAATACTCACTGGAAAATGAACAGGACTTAGGGATCCAATGCCTTAAAGCTTATAAAGGCGATGGATGGAACCCAATATTAAATGGCGGAATACTTAAATAACAAATTCAGTTTTTGTAAGTTTAAAATTCTATATTTTAAACTAGTCAAAAGAAATTTGTAAAAAATTCTCACCATTTGTATATATTATGTTGCTAATTGTTTTTTGAACACTTCCAGTATCATTTTAAAAATAAAATAAAACAATAATACCACAATAATACTGTATTGAAGGTAAACAATATTTGGTTTTTAAACAGGCAAACATTGAAATTTGATAGTTGCATGATTTAATCGAGTTTTTATAAAAATAGAACTTTCACAAATTCAACATGTTATAAATCCATTGGCCACTGGGTAAATATAATTTTAAATGTAAAACATTTTCACTTATCTATCTATTTATTTAACTAATGGATACAATATTTTCTGATAATTTCATTATATTATCAACAACATGGGAAAACATTTTTTGTAAATAAATATAAAGTGTTCGGTAGAAAATTAAGCCATGCTATTGAACATGCAAGTTATTTAATATTAATTACTTTTTTATTATTGCATAAATTGGAAAAAAATTGCAAATAAATAATTGTTTCAATTTTTTGTTACGTAATATGAAAAGAATTTCAAATATCTTCCTTGATATAATGGCAAGTGTAGCTATCTTTGATATAAAAAAATTTCGATGATTTGGATTAAAAAAAATCTCTCCTATTTCCTATGACAATCATTTAAAAATAATAAGTTTTGTAATAATTAAAGACAAATTAATAGGCTACTTGCGTGGTACTGAAAATCTGATATCTATCACTAAATACCTAAAGTAACGTTGAAAAAATCATGTTTTTTAATAAATTAAGAAAGAAGATTTTCTTTTTCGTCATTATTTTGAACTGGAGAAAGGAATGCATATTTAAAAATGTAACCTGAAGATGGCGAGCGATTGCGAGTTTTAATAAGGTACCTTTATAACCAGGGTATGGCCATGGCGTGGCTCACGTTTCGTATTTTCGTATGCCATTACCGGCCCGTCTGTTATATGTGTTGTTCTTGCGCAAATTATTATGTATTTTCGTAGCTGTTTGTTATATTTTAATGAAAAATACATTTAATTATCATTTTAATATGTATTTAAAGTAAGTAATATATTTTATTTTATTTACTTGTGTAGTTTATTAAGATACCCACCACGATTACTCACATATTGAAAACAACTGTAAATTACCAATATTAAGCACAATCATTTAAATTTCTAAAAGGTAAGTTTAGAATATACAATTATTATGTAAATAAGAACTACAGATATTAAATTAGATGTGATAATAACAACCCATGTCATATATACTACATAACCTCTAAATGTATGTCTTAATAATAATTGTGTATCTCTTAAATTAATTAATTTTTATTACCTTTATAAATTCACAGTGTGATAATTTAATATTCTTTTATAATATATCTCATTTATTACAAATAAATAGGGAAATGAATTACCGATAATGGCAGTTATCTTGGCCCATGGCCATACCCTGGTTATAAAGGTACCCTAAGTTTTAATTCGATTTTGACATTAGTTCATTTTTCTGTCACTTCCTCTCTTCTTTATTATTTACAATTTGCGTGGTTTCTGTTACTTTTATTACATATTTCGATTTGTTAAGCAGGATTTTGAAGGATTTTAACTCAGCTTATACTCGTACAAGATTAAAATGACAAACGAAAATATTAACCTCCAAACTATTATTCAAACGTCAAACAGTTGATCTGTCATGTTTAAATTACTCACACATGCCGTTGCTATTGGACGTACCGATGTTATTACTTTACGGCCATTCATTGTTTCTGCGTAATTCTACGTCATACATGGCGGTAATTTAAATATTAAAATTTCATTAATTTTTTTCTGGCCAATTAATGAAAATTTTGTGAAAAGAAAATATATGGGTAGCAAGTTTTTACCGACTCTTCAAAAATATTAAATAAAAAAATCGCACGCAAGTAGCCCATTGACACATTTTAGCCATTGAAATGTGTGAATTAAAAATAACTTTAGAAGGTGGGGTTGCATAAAATATTTTTTCTATTTCGGTGTTCTTATGTTTCTATAAAAGCACTGTTTATCACTGAAAACACGACGTTTAGAAAATCTATAAACGTACAGTTTTTGGCGCCTTTCATGTTCTAGAAGGTGGTAGTCATGCTTTCGTAACTGACAGATAACCTTAAATTGGTAAATTGTGTGTTGAAATATTACTTCTAATTGTGGATTTTTATCCTTTCTCTAGGTGATAGGACTAAAAAGAAAAGAAATTTATAGCTATAGCTGTTAGTTAAGAAAGAATAAGAATCTGTGAAGTTAAAATTTCAACTAAAAAATTATGAAACAAGAAACAATGCGCTCAGGTTTTCTTTGTCAAAATAATTAAAACGGTAAGTTTTATTTATTACAATTTAAATTTATGGTAATGCAATTTTGAATTTAATGTATTGTTATTCCAGGCAGGTTATGAAATGTATGATGCACGTTACTTAAAAATGTTATCACTGTCTACTCAATTTGTGGCGGCTACTAGCAAACAAATATGAAAAGTTGACGTTTTAATCCATGATTTGCAGTTCCACGTGGCGAACTATCAAATATATGCCATATATGTTTTGTATTAAAAATGTAAAAAAAGCTGTTGCCGTTATCCGTGCAACTGAGCAGTGAGAGTTGTAAAAATGGAAAATAAAAGTCTAGAGCAATAAATTGTTTATTAAAGTATTTCATTATTTAAAGAGTTTTATTTATATGTTGTTTTCTCAATAAAAAGGTTTGATGGTCCACGTAACGTCCTTCAATCCCATATTCAAGTTTTATTTATGATAATAACCAACACGAACCACCGATATGTCAAATCAGGATGGTTCATTAATAACCTTGGAGTTCATTGTATGTATTGGTTTTCCTCTTTCATAATTGTATAATGCTTGATACAATGTTTTAATGTAAACAATCAGACAAAATCACAAGATACACAAACTGTCAAAATGTGAAATTTCAATTTTTAGCGGGAAGCGCTACCAACATAACTGATAAAAAAACACCAACTCATATTTTTGACAAGTCCTTTATTTAAAAATCTAATTGTAAAATTACCTGAATAGAAAAAATAGTATAAAAAACATGTATCATAAGGCCTGTTAACGCACTCGTCCTTTGTAAAACTCGCCTGGCGGCTCGTTTTCCAAACTTGGACTCGTACGTTAACAGATTGCCTTATGATACTTGTGTTTTAATGTACTATTAAACGCAACACCAGGAAAGATTATCTCACTGGGACTGGGGTATTCGATGCAAGTAAAAGTAAGCTATTTTTTTTTTTAAATTGTTATTTTTACAGATAGTTATCGCCAACACATCTATGTTCGGCGACTACAAGTGCCGTGCACAGAACGACTTCGGCATTTTAGACCAAATCATCACGCTGTCAGAGGGCATCCAGCCACCTGCTCCACGCAACCTCAGTGTGAAGGGCAAGGGCTCCGACTTCCTTGAGCTACAGCTGGAGCCACCCTTCGTCAATCGCAGTGTGTACGAACCGCATATGATGCCTACGGGATATCGGTTCCAATACAAGATCAAGGGCGCGGGAACCAAGTGGGATAACAGCATGGTGGCTGATTTTGACGACTACAGTGAAGGTAACATTCATATTTTTTTAAATATTATTATAATAAAATCAACAGTTTCTGTTAATATTTATGCGCGTATGCATATGAAGGGCTGGATGCCGGATTAACCACAGAATATTTTTGTTCCAAAACCTAATTTATTAATTTAAAATTGAAAATATCAGTTTTTAATTTGTATACATATGCAGGCCCGGATTAACAAATACACAAAAAAGACGAATATCTAACGCCCGCAATTCAGAGGGACCCGATTCGACCACGAAATTTATTGAGTTCACATACATCATCTCAGCGCCGGTTCAAATGTTATACGGTTTTGGACGAATCTCCTTTTCTTGGATCACAAAATTATCTTAGTCTTGGACTGGATGGAGTCTAAACGTGACCAATCATATTAATTGTAATTATTTCCATTCGCAGCAATAACATCAACATGTCAGATAAGCTTATGTTTTGTCTACTGTTTAATTGTTGCTATGGTTGCCATTGTTGATGATTCTTTGACAAATGTAAACAGAGTAATATTAATTCAAGTTTTTTTAAATAAAGCACCGCGTATTACATATTATTAACAAACGTAAATTTAAGATTAGAATACTATTGCATACAATTAATTTTTAATTGAATGTAGATTGTACTAATTTTTGGTATTACTGGCAACAAAAGTTCCAAGACTATTTACTATAACAGGCCACTTTTACTATATGTAAAAAGTACATGTCTCTTCGACTACCGAAAATTCAAGAAAATACCTTTTTACCTCTCGCTAAGAGAGGTATTGAGTTCATGCTAAAAATCGCATATCCAGATTTTAGTGAATAAGCACGTTTTAAGGTCCCTAGAATCCGATTATAACATTTTTACGATGATGTCCGTATGTGTGTGTGTGTGTGTGTGTGTGTGTGTGTGTGTGTGTGTGTGTGTGTGTGTGTGTGTGTGTGTTTGTGTGTGTGTTTGTGTGTGTGTGTGTGTGTGTGTGTGTGTGTGTGGATGTGTGTGTGGATGTGTGTGTGGATGTGTGTGTGGATGTGTGGATGTTGGATTCACGATATCTCAAATACTATAAGACTTAAGACATTTTTAACTACGGATTCCTCAATCTAACAATAATGGGAAGAGTTGATTAAGTTTTGGTAACAATTGGACAACCGGAAGTAGTAGTTACAAGAAAAAAATTATATAAATATTATTTATCGAAAATTTATGTAAATACTTATATTAAAGAACGTTAAATTCTTTGTTCGGTAAATATAAATTCATTGTTATATCTTCTATAGATTTAGAGATAAAGAAATGCATATAAAATAATTTGATGTAAAAATTCTCAGATCAAACTACTTCAAGGCAAGAAATTCAAGTGTTTGTAATTCACACATAAATGTCACTGTCAAAATATTTGTATGCCACTGTCAAAAATATTAGTACATCATTATGAATATTATGAAAATAAATAAAAAGTCAACAACGCAAAAGAATATACCTAAAAAAGAATATAAAAGGAATTTGCGAAAAAATGACGAATAGAAGAAAAAGAAAAGGAAAGTAGAAAAAAAATTAGGATATTGAATATAAAGAAAATGTATGTATTGTAGATAATTTATATTAAAATAATTATTTTGTAGTGAGACATGAATATATGTATTTGTATTTAAAAATATTTTTCGTTTTATGCGTATAACCAAGTAAAATATCTGGCGAGAGGTTATGTGCTGGCCACATCAGATTTTTTAAATTACTAAAATGGAAAATGTACAAAATATGTAGTCGGTATATGCCAAAAGAAAATGTAAATTATTTGAAACTACCCAATCCTGAGCTATATACCGGGTAATATTTGCGAAGATCATACAGTAGGTAACTTACCTACCCTAAAACGTCACGGTAGCACAAGGTTAAGGTATATTGATAATTCAATGCGCAGTAAATGGAGATTGTAAATACTGTTATAAAATCAGTTGAAAGTTCAAATTTAAATATATTCACCTTCACATCCCCAATAAAAGAAAATATCGCTGAAAGTTCATCAAATGGAAATTCATTGAATGAAAATTATAAATTTGTTTGCTTCTGATACTTCGACAGTAAATGAAACCGACAAGCTAACACATGCAATTTCTTTTAAAATTGTTCCCGTTTTACTGTAAATTTTAATAAAAATGAAATAAACTAAACGACGATTAAAATAAATGATCGAAATTAGATTAAGTTACTCATTTTAAAATTTATTGTGGTCGTCTAAAAATTATAATGAAAATTGTTTCAGACATATGTATTTTCTGTCCAGGTGAACTATCAGAAGTAATATTACAAGACCTCCTGATTTTATCAATAAATTTTAATTTTGTATGAATTTTTTTGCTTAGCAATAAACACGAAAGCAAATTGCATGGTAAATTCCGACTCCGAAGGAGGAGGGGTTTTACCTAATGTCAGTTTACTTGAGTGTTTTTTTACCATGTACCCGTCCCGTCGTTTTAGTTTAAATATCACATTTGTCCCGTTATAAAAGATTTATATCACTTTAAAAAATAAAACAAAACTTGGTTTAAAATTTTTGTTTTAAAATTCATTATAATAGTAATTTGCGTATCACGACCTGAAAGTGATACTTTACTGGGTGAGCAAGCATATTTCTCAGCGAGCCATAAAGACTCTTTCAGGTCATGTTGGGTACAATTTTTTTCGCAGTTCTGAAAAAGGATAATTAAAAATCTTTAGATATGCATTATTTTATTTTTTATTGCGAGCAAATAAGAAATAAATAAACATCTGATCGCCATGGAAACATGTAGGGATCGGAACAGCATATTAAAACATAAGTTGCGGAAGTTCCAAATTCGTTCACGAGTGCACAGCGGCGAGTGGGCGAAGGAAAGAGTGCTTGAATATTTTTCTGTAACGTGTGTTTTATACTATTTACTCTGATGAGGATTTTATTTGCAATATTTTTTTATAAAAATATTTGACAATTTCCATTAAGGGTAACTTTTGGCAGAATTATTAGGTTGGTGACAGTGATTTGTGCTTTTTATTCTGTCCATTGCCTAGGTATTTAGTGTATTTGTTGCACTCATGCCAATCTCAAATAACAAAATATCACCAAAAATCGTTTAAGAATGAAGCTTCTTCCAACATCAATTTGCGTGTTAGAATGTGATATTCTAATTACAAAACAGAGAAAATTTATTTCCCAGCCTTTTATAGAGAATTTTCCGAGCTAGCTCAGTAAAGAAGGATTTTCCAGTCTAAAAAGTGATCAGAAACAGTTCATTTTCTGGACTATCGGAAAAGAATAATCTATTGAACTTCTTAAATATCAAAAATAACAAATAACACCCCCTCCCCCGCCCCCCCACGTCCCGTTTTCATTCTAAATAATTATGGTCACCCTAGAATGCTTAAAAATAAAAATTTATTTGAGAAAATCGGAGAGGTCGTGTGGTATTTGGTGAGATAAATTCCAAAGACAACGCAAAATGGAACAATTTAATTATTTTTTAAAAAACTCGAAATATTAATTAACTGTCAAACTGACAGTTATAAACAATAACAACTCTTTATTTATTTGGTAGCGGAAATTTATCGGGGTAGCGGAGTTTTATCAGTATAATACTGTTCCCATTGGTTGAATTTTCAAGTGTTTTGCATCATGATTGGTTAAAAACTAGTCGTTGGAATTTGTCAATAATTGCTCACTGCTAACCTAACATAACATGACAGATAAACCGTTAGACATTTGATTTGTAAATAATTTTTTTCTTAATTCCATGGTTATTGATATTTTTGAGGTCATTTTTGACATTTTCGTATCTACATTGATTCCTGAGGTTACAAGGCGTGCAAAATTAATTTGGCTATTGAATCAGATGCAGAATTTAATGCTCTAAAATTATTGATTGCATAGCATTTTTGTCTAAAATAATGTGGAGAGCACTGTAAAACTGTTTACATGTTAAATCCCTATGTACACATATGTATGCCTTACCATCTGGTATATAACAAGAAAATGTTGCCATCTACATATATACGTCTGATAGACAAGTAAAATCAACGGATTGGAATAAGACAATTAATTTGTAGTAGTATATGTAAACATGCTTACTATTAAAAATTAATAATTCTTCTAGAAATACATCAACATTGTATAAATGTCGAAGTTAACCTCTTTGTTGTTAAACTACACCTTCTTCCATTTAAGCCATTCAATACTATAGAGAATAGGGCATAGTTTTGAACTCTCTGATTGGCTGAAATTGGAGACAAGAGACAAGTTTACCCATTGTAATTTCGGCTACTTAAAACTGGCGCTGATGTCATCGCCATCTGCTGAATGGCGGCTTAAATGAAACACAGTATACGAAACGCGATTTTTCTCGGAAGTTATTAGAGATACAAAAAATACTATAAAATAAAGTTGTAGGAGACCAAGGGAGGCATCCTATTACAGAATAAAATATTTTTTGAAACCAGTGGTTCTAAAGTTACAACACATAGTTATATTTGCTTAAATGGGATGGCATATATTTTTTAGGCCCGTTCGATACAGTATTTTTTCTGAATTCAACCATGCATTCATTTTATATCCTTACATAATAAAAATATTTAGAAAAATTCAATTCAATAAAAAGTAAATTTTATTTTTATAGATATTTTTCAGTAGGCCATGAAAAATAAGACCGGATATTTGTCAATTTGAATTATTTAGTGCATAATAATTCCTATTGTTGCGGATAGAACACTATTTATAAGATAATTAACAAATATTTCTTTTACTTTAATTTAAGCTCAATTGTTTTTCATACATGGCCTACTTATATAGCCATACTTTGGAAAGTACATTACATATTAAATTTAACTTTTTTATCTTTTCAAGCAATAAATTTAGGTGCAAAGTGTAATACACGGTATAATAATTTATCTTTTATTTTGTTATATTGATATATCGTAGAGTTTTATCTTCATTCTAAGATGAATATTATGACATTTCAGTTTTGCGTCTTAGTGCATTTTTCCCAATATTCCACAGCATTAAAAATGAATTATCATTTTTTATTAATGTTTGTGTTATGAGGTACCTTGTTAATTTTTTAAATCAGTGTTTAAAATTTCTGGATAACTAATTAGTTACATAAATTTTGTTTTGTTCTAAACTACTCAAGCATGTTTCAGCCGATCGAAGTATTTGTCGTTAGTTGATTGTTTGAGTTCGTCGCGTGTTAAGCGTGATTATAGTGATGCTTGATAATGTTTATTATAAAAATGTATTTGCAGTCTAATTCTGAATTATTTATCAGTCAATATTACTTGCGTTTCAAGATGATTGAAATAACGACACGTGTACGATTGTCCCGATTACTGTGAAGTTAATTAAATTGTTAGGTAAGTTGCCTTCTAATTTATCATCATCAATGGCACGACAATCCTTGCAGAGTCAAGGCCTCAAGAACCACAGAAATAGAATAATTTATGAATATCATAGCACTAATGAACCATTGCGGTAATGGGGTCCTTCACTAAAGTAGAAAATTGATCATTTATACAGCGTGGGGCCTAGAAACTTCCTTTTTACCTTCCGTCACCTTTAGGTAAGGAAGGTATTTTATTTGGTCAAAAAGTTCAGTGGTGAGTTTTTAATGAATAAGCACGTTTTAAGGTCCCTACAATACGATTTTACTATTTTTACGATGATGATGATGATGTGTGTGTGTGTGTGTGTGTGTGTGTGTGTGTGTGTGTGTGTGTGTGTGTGCGTGCGGTCGTGCGTGCGTGCGGGTGTGTGTTTGAAGATTTTAACAGTTATTCTTGAAAAATGATGTTAACTATAATTTTTTCACATTCACAAGTTATTATAAATATTAAAGAACATTGTATTCTCTATACGATTTGACTGTATTTTATACTTCATATTAAGTGGATATATAGAGTTATAAAATTATAAAGAAATTAAATTTCATAAATTAGCTAGCTATGCTAGAAACAGCTACTATAGGGCGCGAGCAGACTCGTGTCTCGAGCAACCTTGACGTGTTTAAAATCAACTGATGTGTGTGGTGTGTGTGCGCGTGTCATTTTGACAAGAACAATGTCAATTTGACGAAACCAATGTTTTGACTTATTTTGATTTTGAAATGTTAAATTCTTAATATTTTACAAATTTCGGACAGTAAAACACAAACTTAAAAATGGCAATATTTTACTAGTTCAAAAATAAAATAAGTCAAAATATTGGTCCTGTCAAAGTAACATTGTTCTTGTCAAAATGACAGGCACAGACACATCAGTTGATTCTAAACACTTCTGATTGAAAGATGTCAGTGGCAATTGACATATTCGTAGTATATTTGTGTTATAATTTTACTCGAAATATAGGATCTTTTTGTTCGAAACTTTCTGTATGGAATTTGTATAAAATACATACAACTGTCGAGTAATGTACATACAAGAAATTTAGAATCTTTTGCAAGGAACTTTCTGTATGGATTTTATAGAAAATACATAGGCATTTACAAAAATTCTACCGGTAGATACCGCATCTACCGACTGTGTTCGAAAACACGAGTGTTAAAAAGTTACCGTGTTCGAAAATTGTACAATATCTACCTGATCCATCTACTGGATTCATGAAGAATCTAATCTCAAAAAAGGTAGTGATGCAAAGCGAAGCGTGCGCGTTAAAAGTGGAAATATGTTCAAAGTAGGACTCTGCTCAGTTTGTTAACTACATCAAATTTCTAACCTGTTTCAAATTTTCAAATTTTTATAGGTTATGGATCTACCCTGTTTCACTTGCGTTCTTAAAATATCGATTCCGGTAGCTATAACCTGATAAACAGCTAAACTTAACCTAACCTATTTACCTACAGTTCACCGATAGAATTTTCGTAAATGCCTCATATAACTAACGGAAGGTAATGTGCTGGCCACATCAGATTTTTTGACATTTAATGTTATTATAAATATTAAAGAATATTTTATTCTCTATACGATTTGAATGCATTTTATACTTCATATTAAATGGATATAGAGTTAAAATATTATAAAGAAATTAAATATCTTATATTAGTCAGGTATGCTTTAATCCTGCAAACAGCTGCTATATTAACAAAATTCTGATTGAAAAGTGTCAGTGTCAAGTGCAATAATTAACAGTATGTTTGTGTTATAATTTTACTGGAAATATAAGATCTTTTGCTAGAAACTTTATGTATGTGATTTGTATAAAATACGCACAACTGCCTTAAGGTAATGTACAAGAAATATAATCTTTTGCAAGGAACTTTCTATATGACATTTATACAAAAGACGACGGCCACATCAGATTTTTTTGTTTCTGAGCTTATACAAAACTCCGCATTCTTTTCAATCTGATAAACCAACTGCTCTACGAAAATAGTTTATTTACAAAAGTTATAGTGTAAATAACTATTATTTACCTTGTAATAAAGTTAGGAATCCTAATAAAAATCAAAACTTGTACAATATTTTCTTTCCAGACGACCACTACCCATACATTTTGATGGGCCTGGCTCATAATACAAACTACGAGGTTCGCGTAGCGACACGTAACGCTGCGGGGTTAAGCGAGTACACAACCCCGCGCACGTTCACAACATTGAGCCTGCGGGCGTCGTCCGTCACATCTTCCGCCGCCACGGCGCGCCTCTCTGCGCTCGTCGCGACGCTGCTCTACTCCCTCCTAGCGTTGTAGAGGTAAAGGGTGAGTGCTGGTTTTTCTATGTTTTAATTGGTGGTGGTACGTATATCAAGTAAGAGATTGGATTTGGATATTATACTCGTCATACACTATTCGGTTTGATTGCTATGTCAATTCGAAAGAATACTGCGATATAAAATACGTTGTTGTCATTGTTTTAGACATTTCACTTGATACGTGTTTTCTTAAATGTTCGCAAAATGCGTTGGAGTCCGTTCGCTGTAAGAATGTGCCAGGCACGTCATGAATACGCAATTAGTAACTTTACATAGCAATGGAACGCTAAGTTCGTTCTATTTACAACGCCACTGTTTGTTGATGGGCGTGTCTAAAATATTTTTGCGCACACAAACGATGACGTCCTGAGCACATTCTTAAAGCGAACGGACTCTACTACTCAATGACCCGGCCAAAGATTCCGGTCAAAATGATAAACGTCAAAATAATAATAGTTCACTAAAGTAGTGCATAATGAAAATAAATACTTGAAATTATTATTTTTGTTTAGTAAGACAAAAAAAGGCAAATTCACTACCACGATTGTAGTAAATCTACATTTTTGCACTGTTTAGTAAATAATTTCTTCTTGTTTAGAATGAATATAGTCCAGTCGACGGTTTTATAACCTGGGTCTCTTAGGTCGACCGACACATAGGAGGTTCACATGTGAAATCAGTTAATTGTGAATTGTATCACCCCAGTGCAAGATAATAAATTCGTGTACTTATTGGGGGATATTAATTCTATAGAATACAGTCCAAATTAGTAAATTTAAATGTATAATATCAGAACAAAATAAGAAAATTTGTACAATATCCAAGATTGTTATTCATATTCCATAAAATGGGTGCCAAATAAGAAGTAACAGCTTAAATAGCATAGTGGTAGCGTATGCGCTTGGTAATAAATAAAGCTCTGAGAGACTGGGTTCGGAACCAGCCAGCAGCAAAATTTAGTTTTTAATTTTTACTTTTCAATATAATTTTTATTGTTAATATGTTTTTAATTTTTGTTGAAATTTAATAAAATGAGTACGTTATTTTTTATTATAAATATTTATTGTTATTATTTAACTATACCGGGTGGCGCTCGTTATATAGGCATTTAACATTTCTTAGCGCGTTGCTCCCCAAATTAATTTCAAAAAAAATTCTTCAAATAAAAGTCGTAGAATAAAATTCTGCATGTAAATCAGTAAACATAATTCATTTCGTGTGTTGAGTAGCTCCAGAAGTTAAATATGAAAATTATTAAAATTTCAGTTTAATAGTGCCAGTCATGGAATTAAAACAAAAAAGACAAACAAATGTGATGATTTAAATGTCAAATATTGCGATTTTTTGACAAGAAAAATGAGTATTTGAACAGTATAGAAAAATTAAATTTGCGTAATGGGGTCTCGTGGCCGTTGCGAATCTGGGGAACCGGGTTCGATCCTGACCGACGCCAAATATTTCGAATTTTAAATGGCACAAAATTGACCCCTGTGGTGCACTCCCACGCCAGCATTGAGTGCCCGTGAGGTAAGGCCTGGTAAACGCCCACACGGTACAAATATGCCATCATCATTACCGAAATCTGTGTACAAAGCAGATTGGCACATCCAGCAATGGGTAATATGCCGTGATGATATATTTATTTATTTATTTTATTTCTGCTTAAGAATTTTTTACGTTGTAATAATTTTATTAAATAGTAAAAAGTAAATTAAATTTTATGACAGATAAACATACGTTTGTTTGTTAAACTTTTTGTTAATTCCATGGCTATCACTACTTTTGAGTAGATTTTCTTTATTTTCGTACCTAATTTCTGCTGTTAAGCATGCAAAATGAATTTTGTTTATTGATTCAAATGTAAAATTTGATATTCTAGGTACAATTATATTTGAAGATTATTTTTCTAAAATAATTTGGGCAGCAACGCGCTAGGAAAAACGGTTTTCCCATGTTAAATGCCTATGTAACGGATTTCGAACGCCACCGGGCATATTGTAATCAATGTGATTTAGATTTTGCAAAATACGTATAATTTATTTTTTAAATAATGTTTATATTTTATTAAAAGTCAATACAAGATTAAAAACATAAATAATAAAAATTATTTAAAAAGTAAAAATTAAATTTTGCTGCTGGTTGGTTCCGAACCTAGTCTCACCGAATTTTGTTTATTACCAAGTGCAAACTTTCCCACTAGGTATGCTATTTGTACTGTTACTTAGTAATCATTTTATCCGGTATACGAACAATAATCCTGTAAATTTTCTTATTTTTTTTTAAGACTACACATTTAAATACACTAATTTGAAGTGTCATCGGTAGAATTAATATCCTCCAATAAGTATACAAAATTTCAGGTTATTATTTTACACTGGGGAGATACTATTGTTAATCTCCCATGTGTCGGTCGGCCTAAAGCACCCGGTATAGATAGCTGCTAATAAAAATCCAAGTTTTAACTATTTTTACTCTAATACCTACTATTATTTGAATCATCTTTACAAGTTGGCCGGAAGTGAACCAATGTCGAAAATTTTGATATTTCATTAGGGCATCTAAATATAAAACATTCAAAAATAAAAAAATACCCGACCTTTTACAAAGTAAATCTATCCCAGTACTGGACTAATATTTATTATTATTTTAAATGTTATGTCATCGTCGTCATCTTTTCGCTATTCAAAAATAAATTTATCTATCGGCGACAGTGGAACTTTATTGCCTAGTAACTATCAATAAAATATTAAAATATATAAAGTAAGTGGGTCGTTGACACGTTGCGCCTCTAGTGGACAAAATACAGAAACATATTTCATTTGATACTGTTTGAGACATACTTGAAACAAACAATTTGTATTGTATATCGGGGAAAAATATTTTAGATTCATAATTACTTATTCGTATGGATTAGGTTAAATGTAAAGACTGTTATAAATATGTATGTTAATGGTATTGTAAACTCTAATAATTTTTAAATACACATTTTATTATTAATGTCTAAATGTGAAACTGACTTTAATATTCTTGTTTAAATTGAAAAGTAATGTAATTGTATTATGTAAAAAGAACATTTTTATACAATGTAGTGGTATTGTTGCTGTATATACCGGGTGTAACACGAAATCCAGGCCATATGTGTTTCATACGGGCAACTAGTTTTTCCTTGCGAAAAGTGACCTATTAATTTTAGGCAATAACGCTTCAAATAAATGTTGTAGAGAATTAAATTCTACATCTAATAAAATAACCACATTTTCTTTAACCGAGCAAATAGAATTTAAATTTAAAAAATGTGGATAACACACGACTTCCTTGTACGCCTATGAACTATTCGAACCCGCAGACTGGTATGCGACACTAACGGAATTTTATGGAACTAAATTAATGGCGGCCAGTAGGACATGTCAAATTAGTAAACGTCAAAATTCATCGTTTCGTTTAATATACAAATATGTTCTCACGCTTAGATTTTATAATTTCATTTGTAAATACGTGAAACATAAGCGAATTAAAGATTAAAGAAAATTAACAGAATATACACTAAAACGTGTTGTGTTAAAAGCTGTACGAGTACAACAAAAATTCAAGACATACTTATTCTATAATTTTTGACAAAGAAGATAAAAGTTGATCGACTTTAACGATTGGAAAATAAATTTAAATATATAGCAAAACTTTAATCTGATAAATAAATATGTTTTGTATTTGCATTTTATAATGTGAGATTATAATAAAATTTTGCAGGTATGGAATTTTAATACAACTATTGACAGTATTGATAAATACAATTTGAAGATTCATTGATTTCACTAATATTTGTCCTCTTACACTGGAGTTCCAAGTAAGAATTGCCATAAATCAAGTTACGCCACAAGTAGTAATTAACCGAATTCACGAATTGTGAATTGTTCATTGTTTGTTTATGGGGTTCCGTGGCCGGGTGCCTGAGTGTCTGGTCGCGAATCTGAGGAACCGGGTTCGATCACGACCGTCGTTAAATATTTCAAATTTTAAATGGCACAAAATTGACCGTTCTACACATACGAGTATATCATCATCATTACCGAAATCTGTGTACAAAACAGATTGGCACGGATTGGCACACCCAGCAAAGGGTAATATGCCGTGATGATATATTTATTTTTACGAATTGTTACCTCTTAACTTAATGGATTCTGCGGGTCTCAATACATATTTTTTTAATAACATATTAATTTTAACTTCAAAACGGTAAGATATGTATTGATTTGAAGGTGGGTGCACAACTACACTTTATACCTACATGTCGTAAATAATGAATTTCAAAACTAGTTTAAAAAATAACGACGACAAAAAAAGCGTCATAGGAAGACGCACGTATTTGACATTAACATTTTTTTTTGTTCTAATTCATAGCAACCTTTATGACAAAAACCAAAAAGTATATAATTTTTAAATTTACATATCTCGCTTATACAAAGGGCTAATTTATTATCTAATAATTAATGTGTTAGACGCAGAATTTAATTCTCTAAAACTTTTATTTGAAGCATTTATTTCTAAAATCAAAGTAGAACTATTTATTAAAGAAAAACTCTTAACAACTTCAGGTAATATATCACTTCCGGTTAGTCTATTTTAACCAAAATCTATTATGTTATTGCCATTGACATAAAAGTCGTAAATACCAAATTTGAAAAGTTTGGGTTATATTTTAAAATAGTTTTTCATTAATAGTTATTTGTATATCAAGGCCGTGAAATCACTCTTTAGCGTACTGAGAGAAACATTGTCGCCGAGACAATCTCGAGGGCGCTAAAGGATTTCGCGGACAAGGTGTACACAATATTTTTTGTGCAACCGTAAAAAACATGTAATTACAAATTTTATTAATTTTGAACACTTTCATTGTAAATAGAAAGTTAGCTTTCAAGGTGGCTAAGATATTGACATTTGATAAACAAAACCATGCAATTCTCAAGTGTCAAAGTGATTGTTTACCTAATTTCGCGGCCGCTACCATAACGAAATTTAATTTCGCGGCTTGTATTGCAGCTGCAAAATGCTTATTTCGCGTCCGGTTGCTCAAAAATTTATTACAGGCTTCAAGTAAAGTACCACTTCTGGAAATTATGTAATGACCAAAAAGGGAAGTGTACAACTAAATGTTTGTAGTAGTCCTAAATACAAAATTTTAACTTTCTACGGCTCACTGTTTTTGAGTTATGCGAGATACGTACGTAGAGCTTATCCGTGCGAGCACGTAAATTTCGTGTAACGGTTGAGCATTGTACAATATTTTACGTTATACTGAATCATAAATAACTTGAATAAATTATTGAAGCACACCACAATACATTAAACTATTTGATCGAAATATTGTTTGAAAACATATGGCGAAATAACGTATAAATAGAACTGTATATATGTTGCTATGGTTTCAACAGCCTGTAAATTTTTTAACGGACGGAGCCCGTAAAAACCTTCCTAACTAGTAGTGACAGAGCTCTGTTATAAGAGGTTTACGATTCAGTATAACGTAAAATATTATTAAATTTGTTTGAGATTTCATTTTAATATCACGGCTAATGCTATAAATAAATCACTGTTATAAAATTACTAATTTAATTTTCGTGGTTATGAAACGTGGAAAAGAAAATGTGAATATTGATTTAGATGTAGAATTTAAATCTCTACAACATTTCTTTGAAACGTTATTATTTTGCACAAGAAAACACTATGTTCCCTTGCTAAAAGCCTCTGGCTCGGTTTTCATGTTACACCCAATATGTAGAATATAATATTTTATGAACAGAGTAAAGGAGTGTTTTAATGTTACCAACAAATACTCCAAGACAATAACTATTTAAAAACAAATTTATTTAAATTGAAGTAAAATAGTGGGTAATAGAACCTAACTCATTTTAGCTTATTCATTTACTGATCATTTCATATTATGCAACCGAAAACAAAGGGCTGGTCCCGTAAATTATTTTTGAAATAGATATAATACCTACTGTTAATAGCATATTATATTTAAAGTATATTACCATTAAAATTATATTTAAAATATGGATAAAACAAAGTATTTTCACGCAAAACAATATTCATTCGTTCATCAATACATTATATGTATACGATAACCATAATCATCAATGCACTGGTCATAATTTTGAGTTCAATTACTATTAACGACATGACAACTAGCATGAAAACTACAATCAAATGCACTTGCTGCACGTGATCAAAGTTGTTTATGAATTTTGATTAGTGATAAAAATGTTTTGTCGATAATCCATACCGTTCCGCAATTCCCATTAAGCACTTTGAAAATGCATCCAAATGGATATAGAATATAGCCCGTTGCTAACCAAATAACACTACTACATTTGGGTAGTGTTAAGCGAAGCATGTTATGCGTTATATAGGTAATCAAGGAGCTATAAATAAATATAGAGTGGAGAATGAGCGCTGCTAGCTATACACAATTGGACGCTATCTTTGACTGCTGTTTGCAGCCTAGCAGTAATATTTTTGAATTACTTTCAATAAATTAATTTATCCAACACTGACTGATAATATACTTGTTACTATGGTTATTTAAAATAACTAATGTACAACATAGTCACTCCGTGAAATAATATTTTACAAGTAACGGAGTAATTATTACTGATTTTTGTGTTTTCTTTTTTTAAATATAAATAAAATACAATTTTACAAAATTATTTTATTATTATGAAACTTATTTATTTAAATTAATATTAACATTTATGCGAAAACAGGTTACTTATCTTTACAAAATGACAGCTGGAATTAAATTCAAAGATGTATATTAGTCACTAAAGAAAATTAGCCACATTTTCCTTTCGTGACTAATATGATACATTCCACACTCATATAATAAATAACTGTTAATTACTATTTTCCATTTATAAAAATAAACAATATAATATTATGGTAAAAAGTATTATTATGACATACACCTACAATATTTCCAAAGAAATGATTACAAATTTTTGTATAGATACATAATATAAATTCCAATATAAAATAGGATGCTGCGAAATCGTTGATAAATACGAGTATATTTTGGGGAACCGGGTTCGATCCCGACGCCAAATATTTCGAATTTTAATCGACCTTTGTGGTGCACTCTCCGCGCCAACAAAGAGTGACCGTGATATGACGCCTGGTAAACGCTCGGACGGTGCAAATATTTCATTATTACCGATATGTGTACAAAGCAGATTGGCACACTCAGCAATGGGTAATAAGCCGTGATGATATATTTATTTATTTGTTTATATTTTGAGATAATTTATTGATATAGGTATCCTAATTTTGTCGAAATATTTTACGCTAATAACAATTAATATGAAAAATGTTATTGCATCGAAATTATTTTTGAATAAGTTGCTAAGTATATAAAAAGAAAAATTGTTTATTAAAGAAAAATAATTAACAATTATATTTTATTAAGATTTACAATATTTAAAATAAACAAATAATAATTATGGTAAAGTATATGAAACACAAATTAGAAATAAGACTTTTAATTAACCTTTAAATATAATTATTTCAATCAATAATTGCTAAATATTATTGCCTTGAATAACTGTAGAAATAGTCCTCATATGGTTAAATATGTTTTAATAATAAATACTGTCGCAGACAAAGCTCTTATTATTTCAATTTGAATTTTTAGTAATCGGAATTTTTGTATTTAATTATGATTATTCTGTCTCATAAATTCTTATGACACAATTATTAGACGGATGAATAAGTTCATTTTTAATGTCTAATTTTTCTTTGAATATTTGTATAGACTTTTAATGCATAATAAACAATTTGATTTTACTTTATTTTTAATATAATGGACCACATTGTGAACAATTTTTTGCATAGCGTATGAGCTAAGCTCCTTTAATTACACGTATAGCCGCCGCGCCGTCCTAAGCATTCAACTGTGTAGGGTATAGTATACGTTGCAGCTTGCAATGCGCCACTCTATATTTACTTATAGCACAGTATAAAAAGTATTATACAGTAGCGAAACTCATGATTCTCTGTCGCAACGCGCATGCGTCAATCAGCGCAACGAGAACATGGCGTCCCTTTAAATAGAAACATGAGCGTAGAGTTTAACTTTTAGAACAATTAAAATATTCAATACAATTATTTATTTGTACATAAAATATATCGAACGGTCATATATTTTAAATTAGTAACATTTTAGCTAAATTTCAGTATATTTTGTACATAAAATAAGGCTCAAGAAATATACATCCGTGTCTGCCTGTTGATATCGCCACCTATAGCATTGTTTGCAATGAATCTGAGGCGGGAATATAATAGTTCTGAACGACAATAAAGTCGCAGACAAAAATTTGTATATAACTTGTAAAAAGACGTCATGTTGTATACTGTTATTATACTAAAACTATGAAAAATATTTTTTATTTGTATTGTATGTTATACTTTGCGGTACCATTTGAATTGGCGCCACTACGCGCAACAGAAACATGGCGGCTTCATTCAAGGTCACTCAGTTTGATCAGAAGTTCAAAGGTGTCGACACAGAGTTTCGCTACTGTATATGTTGTGTATACTGTGCTTATAGTTCGTTGGTTGTATATAACCCTATAGTTCCTAAATATTAGACCTCACAAATGTCATGTCTCCCTACTGTCACAATATAAGTTATCCCTACCCCCATCGACGTATAGTTCAGACAGCCTTAAGTGCTAAAGTCATAATAATACGCTACTTATATCGTCTATTAAACTATAAATAGCCGTACTATTAATTCTGAAAAGATAATTTTTGAACATAATTAGCTTGAAGATATCTCTAAATATACCTTAACATAACCTAAACTAATCCTCAAAACTCGGACCAAGTTTTGCAGGTATGAGTTTTGTGCGTAAGGTTAGGTAATCTTAACATATGTTTATAAAAATTACAAGCAAAATATGACCAAATATTCATTGCACAATTCACAAAGTAATTTTTAAAATGATTAGGTTTTATTAAAAGAGGGGTTTTAGATTTTGCTAACGGCATATAGGCCAGTCGGCAAAGGGTTTATTGTGGAAATAATTGGTGGAAAGCTGGAATAAATTTTATTCTCTTTATTGGGACCTCCAAAAAGACATACTAATTTTGCACCCTCTAGCGACCCCGGATTTTGCCGCAGTATTTGATCAAATGTGCAAAAATCGAGTTTTTAGCATTTTTTTTTTTTTTTTGGTAAACAGCGACTCGTATCAAAATTTTACAAGAATACAAAATTAAAGCTCGTAATTGTTTATACATAAAATGGTCCTTACATTTTTTACCTAGGATGATCTCTCAAAGAGATATTTTAAGAAATAGTTAATCAGAATAATTATTAATGTTAGAAATTCAAATTACTTAGAAAATAACCAAATTACAGTTTACATTCGTCGTGGCGTCAAAAAAGTAAATAATTTTAAATTATTTAGCTACTACTTATTAATCAGTAATATGTATTTTACGATTTTTATATAAATTTCTGGGACACGAATATAATAATATAAATTTCTTATATGTATTTCGATTGTTTTATTGGGTCCATGTAATGTAGGTACTTATTTCTGTTGCATCCTGTAAATAGGTACCTACTTGTGTTTAGCGCCCTATTATGACTCCTTCATGCACTGAGAAAACTTCATCTCGTTCCTATACGTCCCAGTTTAGCACTTCTGGGATTAGACAGTCTGAACTCTACGTCACTAGTGGTGGCAATAACGAATAACTTTGGCATTTTTGACACTAGGAGGACATATGATATTGTGGAGCGTAGCATTTAGTCACTAATAGGATTATAACTAGTGGTACTCGTTTTAAGACCGGTATAGAACCTATATGAACTCCCTGTTAAAATTGTCGAGTAGAGTAAAGTTAGAGGAACACTTTCGCCATATAGAAAAAAATTTAAATTGGTGTAAATTTGTTGATAATATGTGAAACCAGTATTTTCTTGCACGCATGATGAAAAATAGCAATGACAGAAAAGCGTCAGAGGAAGACCAACATGAATTATAAAACCAATCATAAAATTGCACATATTTGACGTAATTTGACATTAATATTATTATTTTTTATTTATGTGTTAGACGCAGAATTAAATTCTCTAAAACTATTATTGACGCATTTATTTCTAATATAAAAAAAACCATTTTATTCAAGAAATACTGTTAACAACTTCAGGTTATATATCACTTCCGGTTAGCCTATTTTAACCAAAGTATATTATGTTATTCCCATTGACATAAAATTCTTATACCAAATTTAAAAAATTTTGAATTACCTATATTTTAAAATAGTTTTTCATTAAAATCTATTATAGGCTTCAAGTAAAGTACCACTTCTGAAAATTATGTAATAACCAAAAAAGGACGTGCACAAGTAGATGTTATACCAGTTCTAAATACAAAATTTCAACTTTCTATGATTTACCGTTTTTGAGTTATGCGAGATACGTACGTACGTACAGACGTCACGGCGAAATTAGTCAAAATGGATTCAGGGATGGTGAAAATGGATATTTCCGTTGAAATCTGAAAACTGAAATGTTTCGCAATTACAATACTTCCTTTACTATGTACAAGGAAGTAAAAACGATGTTTTACTAATTTTACATTAAGTTAGCAGTAGTGGCAGCATGCACTTTAGAATTCTATCAAATGAGTCATTGTTTACGCTTTTCGCTACGAAGCAAAAATTTGGTAGTATGCGTGTCTCAAAATATTTACCTGCAAGCTTACGTCTCGATGCGGAAGTATTTAACTAACGTCATTATTTTGTCACAATTCAATTCCAAGCAAACTTATTTATTGTATACAACTGTCATAATATTTTCCAATTTAATAGTATAAAATAGATAATAGTATAGAACATATATGTGAAATTTTGAAAAACTGAAGTACAATGACTTGTTTACATAATAATTTGATGTGGGTACAACAGAACTATTTTTTGTCCAACATTAAATACCAGCCTCTCTTTCATCCCAGTTAAAACCACGGTTAATGTAGTTCTTGCCGTCCCTGAAAAGTTATGGATGTTATTAGGCATTTTAATGGTGACAACAAAATATTGGTTTTCACACCATATTAGCACCAAATTTACACTAATTTTAATATTTTTTTTTTGATATGGCGGAACTGTTTTATATACATCACTTCACTAATTGTTAGTGCACACCAAATGAATTTGTTATTCTTCTCAGACAAGTTTTGCTAAAATCGGCATTATATTTCATCATATAAATTTACATAAATGAAGAACAAAAATTAGTAATGTACGGTAATTTGATGAAATAGAAGCAACCTAATAGTGTATGGCGAGTTTCTTAGGGCTTGGAGTATGTACATAATTTATTTATGAAAATGACTGCATAAAAGTTTTCAACTTCATATGTTATTCATTTTTATTATAAATACAAATTGAACAAAATCCAAGTATTACAAATTGAGGTTATCCACCCTAGAATCTAGAATAATGTTTACATGAATAATATTTACATTTTTGGAAAAATATATTTTCCAAATATCAATCATTCGTATAGCAATTAATTGGCTGCAATTATTTTTAAATAACCTTCAATTTATTGAATTATTCATCTGCCGTACAAAGTGTTCACAAATTTCTGCTGAAAATGTAAATGTATTTTAATAAGAATTTAAATTATGCACGGATATTGTAACAATTTGTATTTTAATAAGCAGAAGATAAAAATGTGGAATTATTTTTGTTATCCATCTTATATAAACTAAATAAAATTCTATACAAATTCATTTCCTAGTATGTAATCAAATTATGTTATTAATTTGTTGGTAAACCACAAAATTCATGAAATTTATTTAGCCGTGTTAAACTGAATTTGTTGATTACAATTTTTACTAATTGAAAACGAAAAACTGAAATTAATTTACAAAACTGGAAAACTGAGTTTGTGTAAATATCATGATATTTTCAATAGACAGAATTATCGGTCGTTTTAATAAAACATTTTATTTAATTGGAATTAAACTCTTTTGCAGTAACGTTAAAAAAATAAAATTGTAAAAATAAACAAACAAAAAAATTACGAAACATAGTTTTTATTATGTGGAATTTTTTACTACGTTGAATTTTACATGAAATTCACTATGATTTTTTTTCTAAATAACAAAAAATTTCATATCATTGAAAATTTATAAAGTAAATGCAAATCATATACAGAGAATGCAGCGGACTAAGATATTTACATCATTAAACAGTTTTTTTTTGTTTTTGTTTTCAAAGACAAAATAAACATAGTGGCCTGCATTATGAACCTACTTTTATACAGCGATTTTATTAAAAGTGTCGTTTAACCTTAAAAAATATAACGTAAAAGCGCCGTCATAATAGCGTTATTATTATTATAATAGTGCATTTGTAATACAGACTATAGCAGATTTTCAGTTTTACAATAGTTTAAAAATAAAATAAATTTTACAAAACAAAACAACTACATATATATTTATTATTAATATATTGTGCACTGGTTTCTTCATATGTTACCTGAAAACAAAGATCATAATTTAACTTTTGAAATAAACAGCCCAAGGGCCAGTTTCATAAACACCCAGTTAAATTTACTGCCAAAGTAAATCAGTTGTATGAACAAATTCAAATTAATTCAATGTTATTATGACATTAAACTCATTGAAGTCAAAAAATCGCGTTGCATTTGTTCAATGCGGGAGTTTAGTAATGTTGAAATGTAATGATTTTTCCACATTACTGCAATACTATACATTAAATATTACTATTAATGCAATAAAAGTTATAAAATATAGCGTATTTTTTGTACAAACGATATTAAATCTATCGTTGGTTAAATCGCCAGCAATACGATGACGTATGCGGCATCTTTTGTTCGCCGTAGTTGTCCGCTACGAACGCTAGTTTAGCATGAAAAGTTGAACGTAGATCTTCTATATTTGAAATTGAAACGTCAAATTAAATGTCAAATTGCAAAAAGCAAATTATTTGATTTTAAATATGTAAACGTAAAACCTAGAAAATACGATAAACACAGAAATTAAATTGTCAAGTGTCAAATGTAAACATTAACAGGTGGCCGCGTTTTTCTTCTGTCTCTTTCTATGAAGCACGTTTTAGGCACGTATGTCGAGACCTTATTCGCACATAGCTGATGCTATGTACGCCTTAATGACGGGAAGAAACTATTGCAAAAGTTTACCGTTTAACTTTTTTTTTCTTCGGTATTTTTTAAAACTTTACAAAATATAAAAATAAAAACGCTTTATATTATAAAATATTTTAACATAAAAAAATCAAAAATTCAAAAACTCCCCCATTTTTTAAATTTACTTTGGAAGTAAAATTTAATCATAGATTAAATTCTAAGTTTTTCATAAATGACTGATGTAAATGTCTAATTTCGGTGAATATCTTATATTCTCGTTGATTTTTGTTAAAAATACAAATCCCCAATTTTATTAATTGATCTCAAAATAACATATCTATTAATAATCACTTGGAGACAGCTGAAAGACGATCTTTAGCAATGACGTCACACTTTGTTTACCCTTTACCAACTTATAAAATTAAATTCTTTAATTAGTAACTATGGTAACAAAATCTAGCGTCATTGGAATCACTCGCGCCTGGTTTCACCATTGATTAACAAATGTTTTATTCATCAAGTAAACTATTCGTCGAATAAAATACCATATTTTTGTTTCAATTTATTCACCAATTGTGAAACCAGACATTCGCCCTAATTCTGTAAGCAAGTTGTTAAGTATTACCAACGTTGTTAAAGATTGTAACCAATAAAAACAAATGTAAAGCCTGTCATTTTCATGTTTTAATAAGTGTTTGCAATTATTATTGGTTATTTGATATAGCAATGTTGTTAAGAGTTAGCAACTTTCTTACAGAATTATGGGGATTGGAAGAGTTCGTAGAGATAGTCTTCAAGATCTCTCAAAACGAATTAGAGTAGGAATCCATGTTGTTATTATTATATTTAAATTTTATTTATAATAATGTTCTCTTGCTTGAAATAAAATGTTATTATTATCAAATATCTCACCTAATTCTATTTAACATTGCAATTTCGTTCTATGTTGTTAGTGATTGCATTTAATATTAGTGAAATGTAAATTGATCTGGTTCATATTTATGTACTCGTTATATCTTTATATATGTTTCTATTGCTTTCAAAATATTGAACTTTGAAGTGAGGTGAGATATTCAGTAATAAAGGTGTGGTGTAAACGATCAAAAGAATTAAAACATACAAAAACCAAAAAGGTATCCAAGCTAATTTATCGCCGTAGGCTGTTTGTATATACAAGTAGAGTGTAAATGGACTTGTGTGTGAACCATTGGGCTTGAAGGTGCTTTGGGGGGACCATTACTGCACTGTTTACATTCCACCCGGTGTTTTACATGTTCCCAGGCTTATATTTTCCACGTCGCTCTTTTGTTCTGGTCATTGGGTGAAAACATCAATAAATGTACCCTAATATGCAAGCTTGCAAATCATGTTGTATATGTATACGATATCTTCCTCTATACAGTGACGTAGCTAAATATGTGAAATATCTGTAATCAACTAAACTGTTATCATTTTATAAAAAAAAAAACACAGAGATTTATATTTGTCTCTAAAATATATATCGTTTGAGGAAAAGTACTAAAATTGGTTTACTTCATTTATCCAAAACATAGAGAATCGCATAATACCATAAACGTAAATACAGGCCATAAGCTAACCAAACAATGAATTAGGACTAAGTATTATTAGATCGTATGTATGTTTAGTTTGATACGCACCTTAAAAACAATAACACAACACCATACAGGGTGTCTCACAACTCGCGCCCCAGACGAAACCGACACTTGTCTTGCCGACGACAATAGGTTGCCAACAAATAAAAGAAAATAATTTGCGGCTGCTTGTATAACGGAGTTACAAGACTTTTTAATCCACCAATCCCGGAAGGATATCTTGAGGTGTGATGATATTATTACAAAATAAAACTGGTTACTAGGTTTTAAAAATATTACTAGTGAGTTACAATTTTTTTTTTGACTTTGTGTAATTTTGACTCTTTAGAGTTGACTTTTCACTGTCAACAAATTTAGGTTGAACTTATTTTTTTAAAAAATGTAATTTTTGCAACTTACACAATTTATTTTAATTATTGAGAATTCAGAAAGTGTATATTTTTTTAAATATAAACGTAAAATTCACGTTTCGTGCGCTAAGTTGGGATATTACCGCACGTAAAAGTGTAATTAAAAAAAAAAACACAACTTCAAATAGAATATTTCGCGTATACAATACGTAGAAACAAAAATTTAACATGAAGTGAAAAAAAAATTCAAACAGTCAAAAATAGTTTTCTTTTCAGTGGTATAACTTTTGTCTAATCTAATCAGCTGTAATTCTTTTAAGGTTTTCAAAATCTCTATATTGGCTTATGGTATATTATATATGTCGAAAACTATTAACTTTTTTATCAAATTTAATTTTTTGCATTTCAATTTTACGCAAAATTTTCTTTCATTAACATTTTCGGATTGTAACTCTGATGTGATAGCACTATTTCCACAAATATAGCTACGTCATTGTTCCCATGACTTCAATTTGTAAATATTCGTGATGCAGCAGCTGTATGGGGATGCAATGCTAGGCTTCAAATCAAACCATTTCATACATACGTACATAATATTAACCTAATATGTAACTGATAGCATATTGCGTATCATCGTAATTTCAGTAATTACTAATATATAAATAATAATAATAATCATGCTTTATTCCTATATTTTCAAAATACACACCAGAAGTCAGTTTACCTAATTACCATTACATATTATACTTACATAGTGTTAATCCTGTTCTAACTGTGGATGTAGAGGTGTATTTTACGTAATATACTATCAGAAAGTATGTAAAAGCTCAGCAAATACATATATACTGATAAAACTGCCGTAGACAAAAACCGTTTTTGGTTTGAAGTCTAGTTGAAAATATTTCCTTCAAAATTAGGAATTGAAATGAAATATTCGCCAATTAAAACTGGAATGATAACTATAATGGGCATGTTTACAATTGCTGTATAGACCCTTGTGTGTTATTCAAATCGATTTGAAATTGTACATTAATTGCTAAGCTTTTGTAAATTTAAATGATTTCAATTCGATTTGAAAGTCTCCTTTAGATATATGATATATGTTTAATATATTTTATATTTATGAACGTTTATGATAATTGAATGTTTCAGAATTTATCTAATGTTTAAAATAAGATGTACTGATATTAGAATTTTGTAATGTTGTATATGTAACAAAAAGAATATTGTTGAATTTCAAAGTAAAATTTAGCTTTTTGCGGTTTTCAGTTTAATTCTATAAATAAAAATTTATTTAAGGAAAGAACCAACTTATTTAACTGTATAACTGTACTGTATTTATTTTTCTTTAGTTTAAATAAAGAAATAAATCTTATGGTACTTGTTGTGACACATAAATAATGAGTCGTATTTAGAGATATTTAAAAAAGGGCTCGTCTCATTTTTATGTTAAGCCTCCAACTTTCCATTTATTTACATCAGAGACGTGGTACTTACTCGTTATTTACTTGTGCGTGTAAATGGACAATTCGTGAATAACAGGCATTTTTTAAGATTACTTTATAATCAGCAAAATTAAATACATTATTGTCTCTTCCGTGTTCCATCCATTAATTGTTAATTAACAAATAATTAATATTAAATTTTTAATTAAATATTTTTTAACTTCACTTGATATTCCTTGAAATTGCGTTTTTTTATTAATTTAGGGGGCAAGATATATGAAACAAATAATTATGTCTATACGAATAAAATTTATGTTCGTAAGTAATTAATGTACAGGTATCTCATTTTCGATGTTTTTTTAACGTATCTCGGGTAATATTAATAATAGAGCAAAACCGTTTGCACAATACAGGGTCAACTTTTCGAGAAAAGTTTAATAGTCACCACAGGAATTTTCGATCTTCTTTTGTTTCTGAGATAAAAGCAAAAACTCGTTTTTCGCTCATTTTGAAAATATATCATATCTTATTATTATGATAGTTAGAGAAAAAATGTTTTTACAAAAATTTTACCGTTTTTTAAATAGAATAAAATGGCGTAATTAGATTTTTTGAAAACTTAATAATTCTCGAGATATAACACAAACATATGATTTTTTAAATGGGAACCTATGTTGAAAATAGTCTCGTCTTTTTGTTTATTTTATAAGCTTTTCAATGATATATAACAAGTCTAGATTCTTTTGTTTTAAACATTAATAGAAGACGATTTATTAATTTATTGAGGTGACAATATTGGAAATTATTAAGAAACAAATGAAAAAATTTATTATAAATCATCATTTGTTTATTTTGATTCAATATCTATTAATTATGTTCTCAAAATTATTCTTAACCAATTATTTTCGGGATAGTTAAATTACTAGTTATCGACGTTACAGTTGGCTTTGATACAATCCGAAAAAGATGGTGTAATATGCTTTTGAAGTAAATAAATTGAAAAACTGAGTAAAACTGAAACAAATACTATTAGAAATATGCAAATGATGATTTGTAATAGATTTTTTCATTTGTTTCTTAGTAATTTTAAATTTTTAAAGCCCAATAAATTAATAATTATTTCTTATTCAAGTTTAAAACAAAAGAATGTAGACTTGTTATATATCATTGAAAAGCTTATTAAATAAGCAAAAAGACGAGACTATTTTCAACATAGGTTCCCATTTAAAAAAATCATAAGTTTGGGTTATATCTCGAGAATCATTAGGTTTTCAAAAAATCTAATTACGCCATTTCATTCAATTTAAAATACTGTAAAATTTTTGTAAAAACATTTTTTCTCTAACTTTTATAATAAATAAGATATGAGATATTTTCGAAATGAGCGAAAAACGAGTTTTTGCCTGTAGCTCAGAAACAAAAGAAGATCGAAATTTCCTGTGGTGACTATTAAACATTTCTGGGAAAGTTAACCCTGGAATGCGCAAACGGTTTTGCTCTATCATTAATATTACCCGAGATACCTTAAAAAAACATCGAAAATGAGACAGCCTGTACATCGAATTGTTAGACCTTAAGGTTTTTTATTATATATATATATATATATATATATATATATATATATATATATATATATATATATATATATATATATATATATATATATATATATATATATACAGGTTGTTAATTAAAAAGCGGGCCATAGGCGTTTAACATGGGAAATCAGTTTTTCCTTGCGCAAAACTTCCCATTTAATTTTAAACAAAAATGTTTCAAATAAATATTATAGACAATTAAATTCTACACCAGCATTACTAAACAAATTTTATTTTTCATATTTAGTCACCTGTTAAATCCAATTTGAAATTTTATAAATATTACTCATTTGTAGTGATAGACATGAAATTTACAAAAAATTATTAAGAAATGCATATCGTTTGAATTGTCAGAATTTCGATTTTGCAAGTTACAAAATAAAAATAAATAAAATCTAAGCAGTAACTTTGATGGAGATTATAAGAACAAAATATTTTTAAGGACTTAGGATAGAATATAATTATCAGTAATTTTTATGTGAAAGGAGAATTTCTGATATTTCGAAAGTTATGCATTTCTTTGTAATTTTGTTTAAATTCCATAGCTATCACTACAAATGAGCAATATTTATAGTATTTCAATTTGGATTTTAGAGGTTACTAAACATGCAAAATAATCTGTTTAGTGATGCTTGTCTATAATTTAATTATCTACAACTTTTATTTAAAACACTTTTGTCTAAAATTAATTGGGAACTTTTGCGCAAAGAAAAACTGATTTCCTATGTTAAACGCCTATGGCCCGCTTTTTAATTAACACCCTGTACATATATATATATTTATATATATATATATATATATATATATATATATATATATATATATATATTAATTTATTTATTAGGCATATCAACAAAATCTTTTCATATGTCCACGTTTCATTAAAAATTAATGCCCAATATTAAATAAAAAAATGCATATTGTGCATATATTAATATTTTACTGCATTTTAAATTTTTGCATAAAACATATTTGGTGCATTAAGTGCATATTTTAATGCTTTTTAAAAATAAAAATTAATTTTAGAGAAATTTTTTTTTTTGCTTTGTCTATTTAAATAAAATAATGTGACGTCAAAATCAGGCGGAAATTCTTGAAAATGAGCTTTCAATTTCTTAAGTGCATTTTGAACGAGTTTATTGTGAACCATACGTAGTCATATTTAAATAACTGTCATTTGTCGTCAAGTGTAAATACAAAACTTTTTTATAATTAAAAAGTATTTCTTATAAAGCTTATTTTATTAACTATGATTTACTTTAAATATATAAAATATGAATATGTAAGAAAAGCACATTATTAAACTTTTAACTTTTCAAATTAGGCCAGATAGCAACTATTTAAATATGGCGGTATATACGGTTCACTATATACTCTTTCAAAATGCAGTTAAAAAAACTGGACGCTTACTTTCAAGATTTGTAATTCCCACTCGATTTTGACGTACTATCACAGTCTACGAGTAATCATGTATGTGACGTTTGCAGGTATAAATTTCCACAAAATAGTGTAAAGCTGTGATCTACAATAATTTTGTCTATACCGTTATTATTTTTGTTATTATTAGTTTTACTTACAAACTGAAGCGTTTTTTTTATTTTATTTAAGGTATTATTTTATATTATAATTAACCATGTGATATATATTTTTTTATACTTTTCTTGTGCCTACCTAATGTTCTGAATAAAAGACAACATATAAAAATGGAAATAAGATAAAAATTATCAGAAATATGAGTACAATATTCAACAGCAACTGACCAATTTTTGGCATATTTTTATTAAAATAAGCATATTTACAGTTTGTTTTGCATATATGGTGCATATTTTGATGAATATATGTATATATATATATATATATATATATATATATATATATATATATATGTATATATATATATATATATATATATATATATATATATATATATATATATATATATATATATATATATATATATATATATATATATATATATATATATACAGGGTGATATGTGTGTGTACAGAGTAAGTCTTTAAAATGACCGTCTTGGATATCTCCCTTTTCGTTTACTTTTTTACTTTACTTCATTGCATAAACCAATACATTGATTTGATATACTTTAACTTTTCTTACATTACTTTTTTACTTTACTTGCTGTATGAACCCACCATAAAATTTATTACATTTTGTTAATTAAAAAAATATAAATTTTACAATAAAAAACCGTCCAAGACAACATTGTATTTGAAGCCTTCGCTTCAACATTTTAAAACGTAATGAAAAAAATAATCATTTATATCTAAAATGAAACGTATTGTATTATAAATATAAAAATATATTTTAAGAAAAACTAAATTAATTTTAAGAAAGTTAATATAATATTAAATGAAAAAATTCAGTGACACGCCAAATAACTCCGCTTTTTCATTCGCCTCATTCAGGATCTTTCGTCATTTTTCAACTTGATGCTTTATATAACCAGCAAAAGAGATGACATTTTTTATCAGAATTATTTTAGATGTCTCGGGAAATAAATTTATTATTCTTTTTTGTTGCCGTGACAAATGAAATTCGAAGTACATAATATAATACCAAAATGTATTTGAATTTAATATAAAGTGTTTACTTAATCTTCTGTATTGTACTTGTTAAAAGTAAGGTTAGGTAAAGTTCTTGAGATTGTGCGTTCGATTAGAGAAGTAAGACAAGTAAATTTATTATCTGGTTAATTGCCAGCAACTCGATCTAATTTATCTGGCTTAGTGGAGTGTTAGGGCTTCGTTCAGGCTAAGAAGGAATGTATTTTAACGGATAATTGTCTCAAACAGCTTACAGCTTATCCCACAAATTACTCTTCAAGTTAAAATTCAAAGATAACCAGTAACCTACTTATTTGCGAATCAAATACAAAGTGAGGCAGAGAAACCTCCCCAATTTACCGCCGCTATAGCTCATGCGCTGGTGGGAGTATCGGGGGCCTAGTAGTGCCGTTATGTACAGCCTCTCTTGCCATTTTATTCGTCATTAAGGCGTGGAGTAGTAAGCACCGTGCATTCGGTATTGAGACATATTTAAAAAATCTGATGTGGCCAGCACATTACCTTTCGTCAGTTATATGAGGCATTTACGAAATTTCTACCGGTGAACTGTTACCGGTAAACAGCTGTTTATCAGGTTATAGCTACCGGAATCGATATTTTAAGAACGCAAGTGGTTAACAGAGTAGATCCATAACCTATAAAAAAATTAAAAATTTGAAACAGGTAGAAATTTGATATAGTTAACAAACTTTTAACGCGGGCGCTTCGCTTTGCGTCATTACCTTTTTTTGAGATTAGATTCTTCATGATACCGGTAGACGGATCTGGTAGATACTGTACAATTTTCAAACACGGTAACTTTTTACAACTCAGTCAGTAGATACGGTATCTACCGGTAGAATTTTCGTAAATGCCTAAGTATTTTCTATAAAATCCATACAGAAAGTTCCTTGCAAAAGATTCTAAATTTATGTACATTACCTTTCGACAGTTGTATGTATTTTATACAAATTGCATACAGAATGTTTCAAGCAAAAAGATCCTATATTTCGAGTAAAATTATAACACAAATATACTACGAATATATCAATTGACACTGACATCTTTCAATCAGAATTTTCTTAATATAGTAGCTGTTTCTAGCTAATTTATCAAATTTAATCTCTTCTTCGAAGTTGTATCCGTCATAGTTTCTAAAATCCCAATGATGGGCCTTCGGTACCTACCTGAAATATACACATACTTTTATTAGTTTCATTTGTTCAATATATTTTTTTTATTTTCTTTTTCTTTTCAGTTAATATTTATAATTTTAACTTAAAATATGGGTATGGGTATATCACGAGTAAAAGACGAGAATAACTTCCACATATACCTGCATACGCGTTGATGTATGATTCAAAAGACAGAAAGATGACATTCGTATTCTACTTAGGAGGAACTTTACAATGGAAACCAGAATGTCAACAAAGGTAAGTGCATTTATATATTTCTATTTAAGTTATATCATTAATCTTTATAAATCAGTCAGCAACTATATTAAATTGCTGACAGAAATTTTAATTTTACTTATAAAAAAATAGGTGACACTGCATTTAAAGAAATTAAATTTAATATTAGATCCATTATTTTGAAACTAAGACAGTAATTACAGTTGCAAAGTTATAAATTCTATCAAAAGGCAGAAGATGTTTTCATTTTACTCAATATTTTACATGGTTGTTTTATTTCAACGTCTTTATTAAAAACGTTTTTAGACTCCTTAATTAGTGTGACAAATTTAATATTTTTTTAATCCATTATAACATTTTTTTTTGTGTAACTTTTAATTAAGAAATTTTTGAAAAGAAACGAGTACTTTGCATACATATGAATCATTTAAAACAAATTTTATTTTTGTATAATTACGAAAACAATATAAAGAGAAAAATGGTAAATCGCTCGACTTTTCTTCATCAGTTCATTTGGTTTTCGTTTGGTATAAAGAAAATAAGTATCTAAATATGTATCAGATATCTTTTCAAAGGGTAACATTTACCTACTGATTTAAAAGAACATACATATTATGTGAGGAACTAGCATGCAATAACTGGTAAAATCAAAATAAATAAATATATCATCACGGCATATTACCCATTGCTGGATGTGCCAATCTGCTTTGTACGAAGATATCGGTAATGATGATGACATATTTCTACCGTGCGGGCGTTTACCAGGCGTCACCTCACGGGAACTCATTGCTGGCGTGGAGAGTGCACCACAGGGGTCAATTTAGTGCCATTTAAAATTCGAAATATTTGGCGTCGGTCGGGATCGAACCCGGTTCCCCAGGTTCGCGACCAGACAATCAACTATTGATCAAAATCAACTTTTTTATTTTCAGTATTTAGGGGGTGAGTTAAATTCTTTCGTGAACTCAGAATCAAGCTAGCTGTTATATACTATAGAAAATGGGTGCCAAAACAACTGCTAAATTCCAAAGGGATTTTAAGGCAGAACATTTTTGCGATTTACTCCAATATTTGTGTGAAATGGAGTTAACTCGTTTTGCATACTTGCTCCTCATGTATATCTTAATAATTATTTATACACCAAGGGAGTTAGGATAATTTTGTTTTCTTTATTTTTTTGTAAAAAAAGTTTAAGCCATGAGCCCGTAGGGTGAGTGAGTTAAATTCTTTATGTAAATAAACATTCTTAACTCACCTGGTTTATACAATATTTTATTCAATTTTGGCGAAATAATAATAAAAACTATTATACTATTTAGTTTTGATAAAAATTAATTAAGTAGAGAGCTGTGCATGACAATAGTTATTGATAAACGTCAAGTCGTTTATTTTAGAAGTTATAAACAAGTTTTATTTTCTGTCATTTGTGTCCTGAAAAATAATGAAGATGACTGATCTGTCTAATAATGAATGTCGTGAAAGTATTATTTTCGTGCCTGATGTTATTTTAAATGCATAATTTGTTGCAGAGTGAGTTGAAATTCTGTGAGAATGACTTGTTTTTTTTTTTTTTTAATTAACGAGCAAATAAACATATTCTTATTATTGTTGCTATTGAGCTAATAATAACAGTTTAAAACGTCAAAATTGAATAAAAAATAAAAAAAAATTGAAATAGCGACGTGTATTTGATATTAAATGACATACCTATATTTAATAGATTGAATAGGGTTATCAAGAAAGGTAGGTAAAGGTTTTTTTTTATAAATCAAAAGTTTACGTGAGGTATACTATGCTTATGTTGTTTATTCGCCCTCAAGAGCGGACGCAATTTAGATTTTATTGCCCGGGGGCCTATAAATTTGCCAAGCGACAGCTATTCAAACATATCAACATTGTGGTTTATGGATAAATGTTAGACAACACAACAAATTCGGTAAATCACACTTTTTGAACACCGCCACTCGCAAAACTTTCGTAATATTTCTAGTTCTGTTCAGCCTCATATTCATTCGATATTTCTTTGGAATAATCGATAATCGATATGTCATTTTTATTTGACACTAAATTAAAATTGTTAATAATAAACAATATGGCAACATCAACAAATTTTGTAGAAACCACAGCATACTTAAAATTCACAACACCAGGACAACGATAACGAATATACACTATCATTCACGAAAGATGACTATTCAAGGTCATTCTTTCGAAGAACGAATAAACATCACTTTACAACAGTAGCTTAGCAACATTTTGTATTAGAAAGAGAAAGATTATTTGACCTATGTCTACTTAATTTATGTGGTGTGACAGATATACGTAAATAGTGGCATTACTTTCTAACACACTATAAATAATAATGACATATGTCGTAGAATTACAGATAGGTACCTAATTATCTACTGCACTGCCCTCTGTGCTAATATTTACCCAGTGGCGTTGACGTTTAAATCAAATTATTATTCCTTGGTTTATAAGTTAAATCTACGTTTTTGTATTTTGTAAAAACATAAGTGAAGAACATAAATCTATCAGAAAGGCATTATTTAGAAAGAAAAATAATTTTCCAATGAATTACTCTTATTTTTTCAGTTAAAATGTTTCCATAAATATTTCATGTTCCACGCCTATGCAAACTAAATGCAATGAAGTTATCTGCAAGCAATATTATATCACACGGCTCACAGATGACCTTGAATAGTCATCTTTCGTGAATAATAGTTTACCTATAATTTTGAAAATGACGCTAAGCTTGTAACATGTAATTTTTGATTTAAAAATCTGGTGTGGCCAACACAATACCTCCCGCCATATACTGACCGAGTCACAAAAAATATTAAGCTAATCCTTATTTTTGGATTAGCTAATTTTACTCTAATTTTGGCAGTTAATTTCTTAAAGTATATAAAAAAAATTTAAAAAAATATATCATTACGGCTTATTACCCATTGCTGGGTGTGCCAATCTGCTTTGTACACGGAATTCGGTAATGATGAAATATTTGCACCGTGCGGGCGCTTACCAGGCGTCACCTCACGGGCACTCATTGCTAGCGTGGAGAGTGCACCACAGGAGTCAATTTTGTGCCATTTAAAATTGGAAATATTTGGCGTCGGTCGGGATCGAACCCAGTTCCCCAGATTCGCGACCTGACACGCGGCCACGAGACCCCATCTAGCCTAATCTAATCCAAGTAATTACTATTTTTGATGATAAAATGAAGATTAAATTTTAAATACCGGGACAGAATAAAATTCACTAATCCAAGAATGAGACTTAGCTTAAACTTTTTTGTGAATCGTTAATTTTTATTAATCTAAATACATACCTACATATTTACTTATGCTGGAAACTAAATTGATTTCCTTTCCTATTGTTCTATTTACTTTTTTTCTTTTTAAAACGTTACTATTATTAATTTGAAATGATTAGCTCTGTGACAGTGATATTTATCTGTCAGTTATATACATTTGATTTGAATAACTGCGTAACCAAGGAGTTTTGTTTATTGAAAGCGTAGCCTCCGGGATTTAAATGATAGATAATTTTATAAATTTATCCATAAAATATATAGAAAAGGTATTAATGCAAATCTGTAGAAAATTTTATAGTATTTACATTTATAATAACATAATCTTGAAAAAATAAAGGTATTTTTCGAGGAAAAACTATTTTGAGCGTCAAGTAAAGTGCCATTTCCGTTTATCCGATATACACCAAATAGAAAAAGTTCGAAATAAAAGGTTTAATTTTTTTTTGAATGATAGTATTTGAGTGGAGGATCCACACATATATACGTACATATCGATATCATAGTAAAAATTTAAAAATTGGATTCTAGGGACCTTAAAACGTGCTCATTTACTACAATCTTGATATGCGATTTTTAGCACGATCCCTATACCTCCCTTACCAAGGGTAGCGGGAGGTAAAAAGTAAATGAAATTTATAAGATAAATAACATGTTGTTGTCAACATTTGAAGGTACACATATGTCAAATATATTTCCACTTTTATTCGACAGGAAAAGACAATGGGCCAAAGAAGTTAATCCAATAATAACAAAATAAAGAGAGACATATGTAATGTTGCATTAGTAAGGAAAAGATGCTATTTCTATTGGTAGGTACTAGAGACGACCACTTGACTACAAAGATGGCTGAAATCGGCCAACTGTCATAATACTATGAAGTAATTGCAAAGAGTTGAAAATTTAGATAAATTTTTATAAATAATTCACTGAAACTAGAAACTTTCGTAATATAAAATATAAAAATATATATTTATGTAAACAGTTAAGCACGCTTAAAGAAAAAAATATTGTAACATGTTAACTCAGTTATAAGACAGTAGTCGGTTCCCGGTTCAAATACTGGAAGTTGGCTGAATTTTTCATTTAAATTCAAATTAATAATGTAGTATGTATTTATTTAATATAAAGTTTAAATTAAGTTAATTATGTCACTGTCAAATTATATGTTAGGTAATATATATTACTTAATTATAACGGAAGTTGAGTATAAGTAATGTAATAAAAAGTTTTAAAATAAATTTGTAAAGTTGTAGACTACTTGCACACTAACGAAATTAAAACATCCACGTGATAAATAAATTCATACCTTAACATGTAATTTAATAAAAAATTCAGCAAAACAGAATTAAAACTTACTTTCCACCGCAAATTACCTAGTGGAGCAGTATTGAATTTTTAAGATAAATAAAACTTTATTTGCATAAAAGAAATTAATACGACCGCAGTAAAGGGTAATTCTGTATACAGTGACTTAATTTAATTTATATTAATGCTCATTTGCGAAACGCGGTAAACACAGATGCTGTGTAAATTATTGAGCGCAGCTTCGCAAAGTTTATTTGCGTTTTGAAACTGCTCTCGCAATGTATGTAAAATACAGTTCACTTAACTGCTGCCAACGATTTAACCACAGAGAATGCCGAATGTTTGTTTTAATTCACTTACCTAGCTATAGCGGACTTTAAACAATTTGTATTGTTTACGCTTTTTTCGATTTTTACTACAAAATCAATTTTCTACCGCAGCTTTGTTAAAATTAATTTTCATTCAAATTTTAATTACGTAAAGTGTATGTTGATTTTTATTAGAAACTGGGTCAAGTGTTCCTGGTGCATTCTCCAGTAGCTACATTTTTGAATACCCGTAAGGTGACTTTTGATGAGCGTCCTCAGTTGTACATTTACAGGGCGTTTCATTATTCAATTGTAGTATATACCGTGTGTCTATCTTAAAGGTGTACATAGGAGATTAACATGGGAAATCAGTTTTTTGGAATTTCCTGGTCGCCTAATTATTTTAAGCAAAAACTCGTCAAATAAAAGTTTTAAGGCACAAAATTCTGCATCTATCTCAATAAACAGAATTACCTTTACCTGCTTTGTAACGACAGAAATTAAATATGAAAATGTCGAAAATTACGTTGTAAATATCGACAGCCATGGAATTACATAATAAATAAATATTTGACGTTTCTGACAATTTGATTTTGTCTCTAGTTTTATTGTCTGAAATTATTAAAAAATAAATATTTATACTAATGAAGAGCGTGTTTTCATAATTGCTAAATTCATGACAAAATTTGAAGACTGCTAATGTGTCTTCAAAAAATACACGTTAGCCGCGTAATCAGAATATAGGACGAGCAGGAAAACGTGTGTTACTGGAAGAAAGAGTGTTAGAAATAAGTGTACACCCCTTTTATAGTACTAGATGTATTGGAAATGAGTTGGGAATACATCACAGCATCATACATAATTTTGTTACGCAATATAGAATTTTTAATAAATTCATATTATTTGAATAAAACTGTATTTTTTAACTTTATTTATTAATCCAGTATAATATTTCTATTATTCTCATAATTAACAAGGTTTTTTCAAATCAAATTGTCAGAAATTTTAAATAAGTTATTTACTTACGTTGTGACAGATAAAACGCCACGCATTTTTTTATTTTTTGTTCAATTCTATGGCTGTCGATATTTTCTACGTAACTTTCGACATTTTCATATTTAATTTCTGTCGTTAACAAGCATCTAAAGGTAATTCTATTTATTGATTTAGATGCAGAATTTTATGTCTAAAACTTTTATTTGACGCGTTTTTGCTTAAAATAATTAGGCGAGCAGGAAATTTCAAAAAACTGATTTCCCATGTTAATCTCCTATGTACACCTTTAAGACAGACACACGGTATAAAGCATAAATTTTTAGTGTCATTATCAATTAGGTACTTTTCAAACGAGCTACCTCAAACAATTTCTATATTCTTAAAGATACAATAAAATGCTATAAGACAAGCTTGTAGAAAAGATCATCGGGTACATAGGATTAGAAAACATTTTTTTTAAACCAGTGGTTCTCAAGTTACATATATACTATTGTTAAAAAGGGTGACTATTTTTCTCTAAAAATATTTATTTATTCACCAATATCTATTTTGTCCCCTTTATCTCCTCAATCGTAGTAAAACGCCGTCCTTTCACGGGTCTTTTCATTTTTGGGAACAGCAAAATGTCACAGGAGGCCAAGTCCGATGAATACGGTGGCTGAGGCGTGATATCGTTGTTGTTTTTGGCCAAAAAATCACGAACAAGCAACGATGTTTGAGCAGGCGCATTATCGTGATGTAAAAGCCATGAATTGTTTTGCCACAAATCTAGGCGTTTTCTTTGTATTGCTTCACGCAAACGGCGGATAACTTGAATGTAATATTCCTGGGTCAAGTGTTCCCCGTGCATTCTCCAGTAGCTACATCTTTGAATACCCGTAAGGTGATTTTTGATGAGCGTCTTCAGTGGTATATTTAAATGAGGGCGTTTCATTATTTAATTGCAGTTTATACAAAGCATAAATTTTTAGTGTCACTATCAATTAGGTACTTTTCAAATTGAAAGAAAATTTCGGTTGGATCAGTTTATTATACAGGGTGTAAAAGAAAAGATCATCGGGTACATCCGATAAGAAAAGAATTTTTTTTAAACTAGTGGTTGCAATACAAACTTATAATTATACATATTCAAAAAGGTGACTTTTTTTCCAATCCTCGAAGCACTTCTGATATGCGCTTTTTGGTATGATCTTAACCTTTTGGCAAGATCTCACGATGCACCACGCCATTGTAATTGAAGGAAACAATGAGCGAAACCTTCACATTTAACCGAACTTGGCGTGCTTTTTTCGGACTTGGCTCTTCTGGCTGCTTCCATTGGGATGATTGAGCTTTGGTTTCAGCGTCAGAATCATATAGCCATGTCTCATCACTAGTTATGACCCTTTTGAGAAAATCTGGATCGTCGTTGACTTCATTCAACAGCTCCTGAGCGATGTTCAAGCGACGGTTCTTTTGGTCAAAATTTAGCAATTTCGGAACAAGTTTCGCTGCTACACGTTTCATGCCCAAAACATCCGACAAAATTGCATGGCAAAAGCCAGCCGATATGCCGACATCCTCAACAACTTTTCTAACAACAATTTTCTTCCCCGCTTTAACGTTTTCATCGGTTGTTGACATGCTGGGGCGTCCAGGGCGAGCATCTCTGTGAAGAGCATGTACCACTTATAAACGTTTTTTTTTTTTTTTTTTTGCTCAAAGAAGGCATTTAAAGTGTGTTAATTTTATTGCAAAAAATCGCAAAGCACACCAAAAATACGTCTAACCTTTATATCTGTCCAAAACAAATTACAAATGGCTGATCTTGTCAACATTTTTTGGTAACCAACATATCAAACAAAAAAATCGGTAGAACCCGCGAAATTTGAAAAGTCACCTTTTTTGAACAAACCTCGTATATATATATATATATATATATATATATATATATATATATATATATATATATGTATATATATATATATATATATATATATATATATATATATATATAATAATAATAATAATAATAATAATAATAATAATAATAATAATAACACTTTATTTGTAAGAAGCTTTGCTTATACAAGAGAGTGTGAAAAATGTTAATTGTTAATTTAAATAAATATAATATACAATACATGGTAACATAATATATTTACATATTTAAGGCAAAAGCTCTTATTCGAAGAGCAGAGACAGTAAAGTTGAATATGTCGTACATTTTATTTGTTGATAAAGAGGATAGCAAATTTATATGGAAATTCTCCTCCGTGGCTCCTTGTAGGTAGTTCTCTAGGTAAGTTGTCCTGGCTGATGCATAGAATGGACATGTAGTAAAGAAGTGGAATAGATTGTCAAATTCTAGGGAGTTACAAATGGAACAAATTTCATTATTATAAAATTTATGTACAGTACCATTGAAGAATAATTGTGTGGAGTCCTTTGTTGATGCTACTCTTAGTTGGCTGATCATTCTTCTAATTTTAATGTTGACCTCTGCCTTTAAGTAGTTGAATCCATCTGTAGGTGCGATTATATCTTTGTAGTTTTTGTTGAATGATGAGTTCAGGATTCTCGTGTGGTCTTCCGTGTTTACAACAATATTAAATTTTTCTACCAACTCAGCAGAGCAACTATTTAGAATGTCGTAGCTTTGATGATCCCATAATTGTAGGCATTGTATTTTACCGAACAATTTCGTTACTTGGCTTACCCAGTTGTATCGTGGGTTGTTATTTCTGCTTTTATCTAATAATAATAGTTTGTTATAACAAATTTTTGGAAATCTGTTTTCCTTCATTAGCAGAAGTTTTTTGCAGTAGTTTAATACGCCTTTAAAAACCATTAATTCTACTTTTGGTTGGTTTGTTTCTGTTCTTACTAAGTAGTTTGGCGTAAATTTTGACCAGTGTAGTAGGTTTTTAAAGAATCCTACTTGAATTTTTTCTATCTCCTCCGTGTATTGCAAACTGTATATTTCTGCAGCATAAAGTAGTGTGGGTAGGACTACGGTTTTATAAGGTTTGTTCGCGGTAACAATCTCTGACGGATCCCAAACTTATTCCGTACTTGTTCCGTACTAATTCATAAACCATGACATACGCATGCGTGATCCGAGATTGATTAGGTATTTTTTCTACCGCGAACGCTCGTTTTGACGTTTGAGGTTATGTAAATTGTACCTGAATCATAGTATTCTATATTGTAATGTAAATATTTTATAATTTTATGACTTTAGAATCTGTTGAAGATATAAATATAATTGAAGAATCCTCAGATTCTTTCAAATGGAGCCACAAAAATACTTTAATATTCTTAGATTTATACCAAAAGTATAGAAAAACAGTGTGTTCACTGAAATGCAAAAGTTTAAAGAAAATGTATGAAGAAATTGCTAAGGAAATGCAGTTATTAACAAAGTTAGTAATTACAGCCGCAAACTGTGAAAATAAATGGAGGGTATTAGAACATAATTTTAAGAAATATAATGATAATAATAAGAGAACTGGTCGCGGTAGAAAGGATTTTGAATATGCAGATATTATGTATGAAATTTTGGGACAGAAAAAATTATAAATCCAGAAATGTGAGGGACAATCAAATCTAACCGGTATTAAAAACTATTGTTAAAATATTTCTAATTCATATATAGGTTATTTTTCTATATAAAATATATAATTATTTATGTTATTAGTCGTTTTCATTATTGTAATCAAATTTTCTTTATCGTAATCAATAATTTAATTGTTGAAATCAAATCTATCGTTCGAATAAACACCGAAGAGATATAGCTTCTGCCTGAACATTTTAAAGAAAACAAAAATATTGAACTACATTAATTTATTTAGTACTGAGTAAATATAAATGGTTTACAAATCACGGGGCTCTTTGAAGCGGGAGGCCTGGTGTGGCTAGACCGTTCGCAACTCAAGCCGACCCTACCTATATGCAATAACCTGAATGGAAAAGAAATGTTTCCGATTTAAATAAGAATCTGCATCATTAGTTGGCTTGTCTATTCTAATATGTGTGCCATCAATAGCTTCAATTGCACCTGGAAAATGTTTCGCTCTAAAAACTCTTTCGATTTCAATTTTTTCGTTGTTTGTTGGCCAGCATATCACTTCTGGTGACAAATTACTTAAAAAATATGTTACTCTTCTTACAATTTTATGCAATGAACTTTCAGAAATATTAAATCTATCTGATACATCTCGAAATGAAGCACTTTCATTTCCAGCAAACCATAAGAAAACAGTAATAAATTTAATAGCGCATATTTTTTCGGAATCTCCTATCTGCCGGTGAAAATATTCGGAGTTTTCAAATTTCTCACTCAGTTGCTCCGTGATTCTTCCGCTTACACGAAAATGTTGCAAATATTGTTCATCATTAAATTGTGGCACAGTCTCTTCAAAATAATTAATATTTTTAGGATATTTTAGTACTGCAAGTACTTCCTCCAAGTCGTCATCACTTGAAGATAAGAGACTAATGGAATCACTTGAAGACATCTTTAAAAAATATAGAAAATATTTATGGAAAAACTCTTCTACAAGATATTATAAACTTACCTTCAAATATTTATTAATTAAAAGTTTGCGAAATTGCTGAAATAAACGTAATTAAACACAGAAAAGTATGCACCGAATACTCGCAATCAGTCCCTGATTTATAGTAGTTGCTTCAATCTTCGGACTAGTCTGATTAGTACATGATCAATCGTGTACCAATCCACGGTGTTCCGCGAACACGGAGTTAACAGTCAGAATTTTACCGCGAACGACTAAAACGAGACTGCGCATGCGTGTGATGCTCAAACTAGTCCGGGATCGCTACCGCGAACAAAGCTATATAATTTTATTTGTGCATCCCATGAGTTCATTTTTGTTCTTATCATTAAATTTTTTATATTGCCTGCTGCACATCTTGCCTTACTCATTATTTGATCTTTAGCCTTTTTGTGTAATCCCGAACTTGTAAAAATCATTCCCAAGTAAGTGTATTCTGTCGTAGTTTCAATTTCCGAGTTTTGGCATGTAAAGTTTGTTGGTGTTTTCCGTGGTCGTCCTGAGTAGAATTTCATTATTTTAGATTTTTGGTGATTTATTATCAAATTATTAGAGTCACAAAATGTTTCTAAGCAGCGCAGCTTTTTGTGTATATCTAGAACAGAATCGCAGAGAATCACTAAATCGTCTGCATATAGAAGCATTAGGATATCTACTGACGGATTAATAAAGATTCCTTCCATTCCGTGCTCTCTGAAGAAATTTTCAATGTCCGAAATGTAAAGGCTGAATAATAGAGGGCTAAGCGTGTCACCCTGAAGAACCCCTTTAGTGACTTTTATTGGTTTCGAGGAGTTTTGATTGACATTCAATACAACATTTGCATTATCGTAGATGTTTTTTACTAGTCTGATCATTTTGCCACTCACACCTAGTTCAAAAAGTTTGTTCCATAGTTTGACGTGATTTATTGAGTCGAATGCTTGTTTGAAGTCTATAAAAATTGCATAAGTGTCACGTTTCTCTATTAGACGGGATTGGATTATTGCATTGAGTGTAAATAAATTATCTAGGCAAGATCTGTTCTTTCTGAATCCACATTGTGCTTCGGGAATAATGCTGAAGCTTTCGGCCCACGTTTCAAGGCGTTTAGAAATGATGCTAGTTAACACTTTTAGTACTGTATTTAACATTGCTATGCCTCTATAGTTCTGCGGATCGTTTTTGTCTCCTTTTTTATGGAGAAGTATTAATTTACTATTCGTTAATTCAGGCGGGACGGTTTCAGAATATATGGATTTGTTTAACATATTTAATAGCACAGAGAACCAGTTGTTTGGCAGAGATTTTAATATTTCATTGGGTATTAGGTCCGGTCCTGGAGATTTGTTGTTTTTAAGTGATTTTATTGTGTTTCGCAATTCATAATCGGTAATATCGCAATCTAAATATGGATGTAGTATACTTGTAAATTGTGTAGGTTCCTCTATGTTGGGCGAAAAGATCGTTTTGTAAAAGAGTTCCCAAGTTTCCAGATTTATAGGGTTTGTCTGTATAGTGTTTGATTTAAATTTCTTGTAGAATTCCCAGAATTGTTTGCTGTTGTGAATATTATTTATTCCTTCTTGTATTGTTGCGTTATATTTCTTCTTTCGAATATTGATAATAGTTTTGTAGATTTTCTTATCTTCAATAAATGCTTTCAAATGCACTTCGTTTGTTCTGTCTTTTGCAAATTTAAAATAGCTTCTTCTCATTTGATGTTTTCCCAATTTGCAGTCTGTATCATACCAAGGTTTATTCTTCTGTTGTTTATTTGACGGTTTTACAGTCCGAATCATACCAAGTTCATTGGCGGCGAAATGGCATGCTGCTATAAATTTATTGTATAGGTCAGCATTAGAGTCTGTTTCGTTTATCTTGGTGGCTAGTATTTGTATTTCCATTTTATCTTGAAAGTCTTTCAATAGGTTTTCCTCCCAAGTAATTTTTTGTGCGTAATTGTTCTTCGCAATCGAATTTGTGATATTATTGGAGTTTATGCCATGACATAGATCAAGATCGAGGCGACAGATAAGGTGGTCTGAAAGGAGTATGGTGTTTTCTACTTTGAAGTCGTTAATTTGTTCTAGACAATTCAGGTTAATCCAAGTTAGGTCTATGATACTCTGGCCAACCGTGCTTATATAAGTGGGTTGGGCTGGAGAGTCATTTTTAGATCTGCCGTTCAGTACATATAGACCTTCATTTTCCATAGTTTCAACCAAAATTTTTCCTTTTTTGTTCACGTTTGAAATAGTTGTTGTACGTTCGTGGTTTAAATTCGATTTTTCAAAAATGTCTTCCTCCGATTGATTTAGTGTACCAATTTGTGCGTTAAAATCGCCACCAATTATAAGAGGGAGATTTGAATATTTTTCGTTAATTTCTTTTAATAGTTCTGAGAATAAGTCATTTATTGTGTTATAATCATAACTTGGCGAAAAATAGACAAATATTAATATAATTTCTCTTTTGCTGTGAGTAAATATTATTTGTGCTGCTAACCAGTGAACCGATTTATCTAAAATGGATATTTCGCATATGTCTTTCTTTGCATAGATTGATAGGCCTCCCTTTGCTCTGCCTTTGCTTGCGTCTCTGATTGCTGTAGAGCTGTGGTGGTTATAATTCGTTAAAAAATTTACTGTTGGATGGTAGCTTTTATCCTCTATCCAGGTTTCACAAACGCAAATTATGTCTAGTGATTGTACGTAATTTATTTCATAGAGGTCTAATTCATTGAAATTTTTGTGTCCTTGCATATTCCAGAACGCTATTGATGTAATATTTGTTGTATTTTTATTTGTATTATGGATGGGGTTTATTAGTTTTTTGATATACTTCCTGGAGTGGTCTGGGCCCTCGGTCGTAGAAGTCTATCTATAGGACCTTGAATTAATTTTTTATTTTGTTTTTCTGGCTTTGAATTTTTGATACATTCTGCCTCATTATTGTTCCTGGTCATGTTTGGATCGTGGTTTCGGTTATTATAAGCGCCGCTTGGTGTTTTTTGCGTGTGTTGTTCGTCTTGAGCAGGATTTATATATTCTTGATCATTCGTGGTTTCAATTTCTTCTTCCTGTGGCGTAGTGAATGGTGTAGGATTTGAATCTGAAGGTCTTCTGTTACTTGCGTCTAGAGTGTTCTCGTCTTCAGCTGTATTCTTTTGTTTTTTGTTCTTGAGTTGTTCAAAGGAGAATTTTTTACCATTCACAATTAGATGAGACTCTTTAATAAAAGCTGTATGACCTGAGCTTCTGGCTTCTTTAAGGAAGGGTTTTAATTTATTTCTCTGTTCTAATTGAGACTTTGTATAGTCTTCCTCGATATATATCTTGGTTCCTTTTAGCTTTTTCCTCTGTTGTAATATTTCTAATTTCTTGTTTACGTTCCACAGAGAAATGCGAATAGCTCTGTTTTTTTCACTATTGCGTTGACCAATTCTCAGGATATTTTCAATATCATCATTATGTATTTCTATGTTCATATTCTTGTTTATAAATTCTAAAATATATTTGCGCAACGAAACTTTTGATTCATTTTCGTTCTCGACAATTCCGTGAAAAATCAAGTTTTTAATTTTGGCAAATTTTTCCAAATTTTCTATTTTATGATTTTTTTCTATGACTTTTTGTTGCAATTGTTTGTTCTCTTCTTGGACAAGTTTTAATTCTTTTTCCAACATATTTACTTTTTCATTTGTTTGAAGAACGGTTTGCAATATTTCAGCTTTAGCACTTGCTATAGCTATCATTGTTGCATTACTTTTTTCTTCGATCATTTTTAAAATCGATTCTGTGTCTGTCATTTCTTCAATGTTTGATTTAAATCTGCTTTTAATTGGATTATTTTAATTGGTATTGTAATATTTTTGTTTTATCTGCTAAATTTTTAGATATAGTATTCTTTTATTTATGCTTGTTAGTATTATGTTTAATATTTATTATAATATTTAATGTTTTTGGTTTACTATGTTTGGCAACACTGATTGCAGAAATAAACTAAATAACTGAGACTAGTTGCGTCAAGCGCTACGTATTTTGCTCAAGGTTAGCGTGTTAAACATTTATTTGGTTTGTTTAAAAGACGGCATAGACATTTAAGGGAAATTAAATGATAATAAAAATTACTCACGGTTGTTCTTCAGGTTTTTATATAGAGACTGATTATGTTTTTATTAAATGTATTGCACTTTTAATATTATTATTATAACTTTAATAGCGAGACACTTTATACAAGCTTGTAAATTCAATCAGTGTTGCCACCACTCTCATATATATATATATATATATATATATATATATATATATATATATATATATATATATTTTAGGTTCATTCGATGGAGTATTTTTTTACTGAATTCAACCATATATTCATTTTATCTACTTACATAACAAAAATAATGAAAAATATTTAATTTAAATTTAAATAATTTTTTTTTCAAACGTCATAAAAATGGCATCTTTTGTGACTTGATTCACAAAGTAAAAGTTTCATTTCTACGCCGCCGGCGTAGAAATAAGCTATTTCTACTCCGGCGGCGTAGAAATAAAATAAATAAATATCCATAGAAACTATATAGAATCAACCAATAAGAAGTAACTTGTACAATAGAAATCTGTATTATCGCCCTAAATGTTGCTATAACTCACTAGATAACCTAAGAATAAAGTTACTGACATATAAGATTTAAATTGATAACCTATAAAATGAAATATAGACAGTTTACATACTTGAAATAATTGCGTAGGCTTCCACAGTCTGAGTCATGAGAAATATTCGTTTTCCGGGAATGGACTGTGTCATATTTTGAGTCAGAGCTCAACGTTTCGCCCGCAGTCATATGGGGCATCTTCAGGAGCAAGGGGGATAGTACTGTCTTAAACACGGTTACCCGACGTGTCAACCACGCTAGAGGCCGAGTTTAAGCAACAAGGAGGGAGACTCAGTTTACAAGGTTACCCGACGTGTAAACCACGCTAGAGGCCAAATAAACCAAGTGACGAAAGAAGGCCGAGAAGACGGTTATATACTAATCTTAAGATACGGTAGATGAGCAGAGCTAATGAGGACCAATGGGAATCGAGTTCGTAATGGTAGATTGGGCGTGTCGTGTTCCGAGAATCACCGGTTTCCACATGTGGCTCAAGAAATAGCCATCATCCCGATTGATGTTATTCGGATGTTTCCATATTTCTAAAGTTTCCCTGTATTTACGTCTGTAAAACTCAGGGACAGGAGCTAAAATGCGGGAATTTTCAAATAAGATGTTATGTCCTGTGTTGTGTTGGTGTTCTGCGACCGCAGATGTTAATACCATACCATTACGCAGACAGCGTTTGTGTTCTGACAATCTAGTGTGAACACTCCTTCCTGTTTCACCTATGTATACTGTGCCGCAAGAACAAGGAATACTATAAACACCGGGTGACGACAAGGGTTCGCGCTTATCTTTAGTTTGGGGGAGTATTTCTGAGATCTTTTGTGGAGGTTTAAAAAAGACCTTAATATTGTTTTTATTGAGAATTCTACCTATTTTGTCCGAGAAACCTTTAATGTAAGGGATAGATGCAAATGTTTTGAACGAGGTATCCACAGGTTTTTTGGGTAAAGGGTTTAATTGTCTATGAACACAAACGCTGTCTGCGTAATGGTATGGTATTAACATCTGCGGTCGCAGAACACCAACACAACACAGGACATAACATCTTATTTGAAAATTCCCGCATTTTAGCTCCTGTCCCTGAGTTTTACAGACGTAAATACAGGGAAACTTTAGAAATATGGAAACATCCGAATAACATCAATCGGGATGATGGCTATTTCTTGAGCCACATGTGGAAACCGGTGATTCTCGGAACACGACACGCCCAATCTACCATTACGAACTCGATTCCCATTGGTCCTCATTAGCTCTGCTCATCTACCGTATCTTTAGATTAGTATATAACCGTCTTCTCGGCCTTCTTTCGTCACTTGGTTTATTTGGCCTCTAGCGTGGTTTACACGTCGGGTAACCTTGTAAACTGAGTCTCCCTCCTTGTTGCTTAAACTCGGCCTCTAGCGTGGTTGACACGTCGGGTAACCGTGTTTAAGACAGTACTATCCCCCTTGCTCCTGAAGATGCCCCATATGACTGCGGGCGAAACGTTGAGCTCTGACTCAAAATATGACACAGTCCATTCCCGGAAAACGAATATTTCTCAGTTTACATACTTTTAACGAAATAACAAATAATATAATTAAAGTACAGTAGACGTACAGATTACAATAACAGGGACGGTAATAAAGGTAAGAATACTTCGAATTAAAGTGATACAAAAAGATTATATTGTAGGAAGATGAATTGAAATATAGATAGAAATGTAAAATTTAGGCACAAGATTAACAAAATGAATGAATTACATTCCTTAAATAAAGAAGAAAAGTATGGGAATATCGCCAAATATTTCTCATCTGAAACATCAAATAAGAACATAAGCATGAAGTTTTAAATAATTGCCAATATTTATCCCATGTTTAATGTTTATCATTGAATATTGTGACCACATAGTTGAGCTTTTCATTTTACATTGATTCGCCATTTCCGAAAAGTATGCCGAGAATAATTTTTAATGTTTTTCTCATCACACCAATGAAGAAATCGCTTATACACCGCTTCATAGAACTTGCTAGACTTAGTTGGGAACAATTTATCAATAGCAGCCGTCTCCAATTCCACAACTTCAGGAGGTGTACATTTTAATTTTTCAAATTGCATCATTTTCAATTTCACACAAAGAGGATATAAAATTATACAATTCTTTTCAAACGTCAAAACGTAAAAGTGAAAATTTTCACTTGAATGTTTATAACAAAAACTAAACACACGAAAGTATCCATAGCAACAGAGCAATTGAAATCCGCAAACGTACCTACTTCACGGAAAATGTTTTTAATAACGTAGTTTTAAATTATTTTATTTAAATATGTGCGTTTGAAAAAAAAATATAATGTGTCATTCGGAGTAAAAGTGTCTTTGTGTGCCTCGCATGCAATTGTCCGACTCGCTTCGGTCGTCGTGCAAACTTCCATGCTCGCCACACAAAGTATCACTTTTACTCCTAATAACACAATATACTATTTTATAATCATATTTCAGAAGCTTATGTATGAAAAAAAAACTGCTATTTGTCAGTTTGAATTATTTAGGATAAAAAATCAAATAGAACACTGTTTATAACGTTATTAAAAATATTTGTTTCATTTTAATTTAAGCTCAATAATTGTTTCTCATACATAGCCTATTGAAAAACAACTATAAACATCAAATTTATTTTAATTTCAATTGAATTTTTCTCAATATTTTTGTTATATAAGGCTATCAAATAATTATATGGTTGAATTCAGAATATATATATATATTCTGAATTCAACCATATAATTATTTGATAGCCTTATATAACAAAAATATTGAGAAAAATTCAATTGAAATTAAAATAAATTTGATGTTTATAGTTGTTTTTCAATAGGCTATGTATGAGAAACAATTATTGAGCTTAAATTAAAATGAAACAAATATTTTTAATAACGTTATAAACAGTGTTCTATTTGATTTTTTATCCTAAATAATTCAAACTGACAAATAGCAGTTTTTTTTTCATACATAAGCTTCTGAAATATGATTATAAAATAGTATATTGTGTTATTAGGAGTAAAAGTGATACTTTGTGTGGCGAGCATGGAAGTTTGCACGACGACCGAAGCGAGTCGGACAATTGCATGCGAGGCACACAAAGACACTTTTACTCCGAATGACACATTATATTTTTTTTTCAAACGCACATATTTAAATAAAATAATTTAAAACTACGTTATTAAAAACATTTTCCGTGAAGTAGGTACGTTTGCGGATTTCAATTGCTCTGTTGCTATGGATACTTTCGTGTGTTTAGTTTTTGTTATAAACATTCAAGTGAAAATTTTCACTTTTACGTTTTGACGTTTGAAAAGAATTGTATAATTTTATATCCTCTTTGTGTGAAATTGAAAATGATGCAATTTGAAAAATTAAAATGTACACCTCCTGAAGTTGTGGAATTGGAGACGGCTGCTATTGATAAATTGTTCCCAACTAAGTCTAGCAAGTTCTATGAAGCGGTGTATAAGCGATTTCTTCATTGGTGTGATGAGAAAAACATTAAAAATTATTCTCGGCATACTTTTCGGAAATGGCGAATCAATGTAAAATGAAAAGCTCAACTATGTGGTCACAATATTCAATGATAAACATTAAACATGGGATAAATATTGGCAATTATTTAAAACTTCATGCTTATGTTCTTATTTGATGTTTCAGATGAGAAATATTTGGCGATATTCCCATACTTTTCTTCTTTATTTAAGGAATGTAATTCATTCATTTTGTTAATCTTGTGCCTAAATTTTACATTTCTATCTATATTTCAATTCATCTTCCTACAATATAATCTTTTTGTATCACTTTAATTCGAAGTATTCTTACCTTTATTACCGTCCCTGTTATTGTAATCTGTACGTCTACTGTACTTTAATTATATTATTTGTTATTTCGTTAAAAGTATGTAAACTGTCTATATTTCATTTTATAGGTTATCAATTTAAATCTTATATGTCAGTAACTTTATTCTTAGGTTATCTAGTGAGTTATAGCAACATTTAGGGCGATAATACAGATTTCTATTGTACAAGTTACTTCTTATTGGTTGATTCTATATAGTTTCTATGGATATTTATTTATTTTATTTCTACGCCGCCGGAGTAGAAATAGCTTATTTCTACGCCGGCGGCGTAGAAATGAAACTTTTACTTTGTGAATCAAGTCACAAAAGATGCCATTTTTATGACGTTTGAAAAAAAAATTATTTAAATTTAAATTAAATATTTTTCATTATTTTTGTTATGTAAGTAGATAAAATGAATATATGGTTGAATTCAGTAAAAAAATACTCCATCGAATGAACCTAAAATATATATATATATATATATATATATATATATATATATATATATATATATATATATATATATATATATATGAGAGTGGTGGCAACACTGATTGAATTTACAAGCTTGTATAAAGTGTCTCGCTATTAAAGTTATAATAATAATATTAAAAGTGCAATACATTTAATAAAAACATAATCAGTCTCTATATAAAAACCTGAAGAACAACCGTGAGTAATTTTTATTATCATTTAATTTCCCTTAAATGTCTATGCCGTCTTTTAAACAAACCAAATAAATGTTTAACACGCTAACCTTGAGCAAAATACGTAGCGCTTGACGCAACTAGTCTCAGTTATTTAGTTTATTTCTGCAATCAGTGTTGCCAAACATAGTAAACCAAAAACATTAAATATTATAATAAATATTAAACATAATACTAACAAGCATAAATAAAAGAATACTATATCTAAAAATTTAGCAGATAAAACAAAAATATTACAATACCAATTAAAATAATCCAATTAAAAGCAGATTTAAATCAAACATTGAAGAAATGACAGACACAGAATCGATTTTAAAAATGATCGAAGAAAAAAGTAATGCAACAATGATAGCTATAGCAAGTGCTAAAGCTGAAATATTGCAAACCGTTCTTCAAACAAATGAAAAAGTAAATATGTTGGAAAAAGAATTAAAACTTGTCCAAGAAGAGAACAAACAATTGCAACAAAAAGTCATAGAAAAAAATCATAAAATAGAAAATTTGGAAAAATTTGCCAAAATTAAAAACTTGATTTTTCACGGAATTGTCGAGAACGAAAATGAATCAAAAGTTTCGTTGCGCAAATATATTTTAGAATTTATAAACAAGAATATGAACATAGAAATACATAATGATGATATTGAAAATATCCTGAGAATTGGTCAACGCAATAGTGAAAAAAACAGAGCTATTCGCATTTCTCTGTGGAACGTAAACAAGAAATTAGAAATATTACAACAGAGGAAAAAGCTAAAAGGAACCAAGATATATATCGAGGAAGACTATACAAAGTCTCAATTAGAACAGAGAAATAAATTAAAACCCTTCCTTAAAGAAGCCAGAAGCTCAGGTCATACAGCTTTTATTAAAGAGTCTCATCTAATTGTGAATGGTAAAAAATTCTCCTTTGAACAACTCAAGAACAAAAAACAAAAGAATACAGCTGAAGACGAGAACACTCTAGACGCAAGTAACAGAAGACCTTCAGATTCAAATCCTACACCATTCACTACGCCACAGGAAGAAGAAATTGAAACCACGAATGATCAAGAATATATAAATCCTGCTCAAGACGAACAACACACGCAAAAAACACCAAGCGGCGCTTATAATAACCGAAACCACGATCCAAACATGACCAGGAACAATAATGAGGCAGAATGTATCAAAAATTCAAAGCCAGAAAAACAAAATAAAAAATTAATTCAAGGTCCTATAGATAGACTTCTACGACCGAGGGCCCAGACCACTCCAGGAAGTATATCAAAAAACTAATAAACCCCATCCATAATACAAATAAAAATACAACAAATATTACATCAATAGCGTTCTGGAATATGCAAGGACACAAAAATTTCAATGAATTAGACCTCTATGAAATAAATTACGTACAATCACTAGACATAATTTGCGTTTGTGAAACCTGGATAGAGGATAAAAGCTACCATCCAACAGTAAATTTTTTAACGAATTATAACCACCACAGCTCTACAGCAATCAGAGACGCAAGCAAAGGCAGAGCAAAGGGAGGCCTATCAATCTATGCAAAGAAAGACATATGCGAAATATCCATTTTAGATAAATCGGTTCACTGGTTAGCAGCACAAATAATATTTACTCACAGCAAAAGAGAAATTATATTAATATTTGTCTATTTTTCGCCAAGTTATGATTATAACACAATAAATGACTTATTCTCAGAACTATTAAAAGAAATTAACGAAAAATATTCAAATCTCCCTCTTATAATTGGTGGCGATTTTAACGCACAAATTGGTACACTAAATCAATCGGAGGAAGACATTTTTGAAAAATCGAATTTAAACCACGAACGTACAACAACTATTTCAAACGTGAACAAAAAAGGAAAAATTTTGGTTGAAACTATGGAAAATGAAGGTCTATATGTACTGAACGGCAGATCTAAAAATGACTCTCCAGCCCAACCCACTTATATAAGCACGGTTGGCCAGAGTATCATAGACCTAACTTGGATTAACCTGAATTGTCTAGAACAAATTAACGACTTCAAAGTAGAAAACACCATACTCCTTTCAGACCACCTTATCTGTCGCCTCGATCTTGATCTATGTCATGGCATAAACTCCAATAATATCACAAATTCGATTGCGAAGAACAATTACGCACAAAAAATTACTTGGGAGGAAAACCTATTGAAAGACTTTCAAGATAAAATGGAAATACAAATACTAGCCACCAAGATAAACGAAACAGACTCTAATGCTGACCTATACAATAAATTTATAGCAGCATGCCATTTCGCCGCCAATGAACTTGGTATGATTCGGACTGTAAAACCGTCAAATAAACAACAGAAGAATAAACCTTGGTATGATACAGACTGCAAATTGGGAAAACATCAAATGAGAAGAAGCTATTTTAAATTTGCAAAAGACAGAACAAACGAAGTGCATTTGAAAGCATTTATTGAAGATAAGAAAATCTACAAAACTATTATCAATATTCGAAAGAAGAAATATAACGCAACAATACAAGAAGGAATAAATAATATTCACAACAGCAAACAATTCTGGGAATTCTACAAGAAATTTAAATCAAACACTATACAGACAAACCCTATAAATCTGGAAACTTGGGAACTCTTTTACAAAACGATCTTTTCGCCCAACATAGAGGAACCTACACAATTTACAAGTATACTACATCCATATTTAGATTGCGATATTACCGATTATGAATTGCGAAACACAATAAAATCACTTAAAAACAACAAATCTCCAGGACCGGACCTAATACCCAATGAAATATTAAAATCTCTGCCAAACAACTGGTTCTCTGTGCTATTAAATATGTTAAACAAATCCATATATTCTGAAACCGTCCCGCCTGAATTAACGAATAGTAAATTAATACTTCTCCATAAAAAAGGAGACAAAAACGATCCGCAGAACTATAGAGGCATAGCAATGTTAAATACAGTACTAAAAGTGTTAACTAGCATCATTTCTAAACGCCTTGAAACGTGGGCCGAAAGCTTCAGCATTATTCCCGAAGCACAATGTGGATTCAGAAAGAACAGATCTTGCCTAGATAATTTATTTACACTCAATGCAATAATCCAATCCCGTCTAATAGAGAAACGTGACACTTATGCAATTTTTATAGACTTCAAACAAGCATTCGACTCAATAAATCACGTCAAACTATGGAACAAACTTTTTGAACTAGGTGTGAGTGGCAAAATGATCAGACTAGTAAAAAACATCTACGATAATGCAAATGTTGTATTGAATGTCAATCAAAACTCCTCGAAACCAATAAAAGTCACTAAAGGGGTTCTTATATATATATATATATATATATATATATATATATATATATATATATATATATATATATATATATATATATATATGCCATTAAACATAAATATAACGTTATATTTTAACTATTTTCTTTCTAATCGGATGTCCCACTTGGTCTTCTATAACATTGTCTTATAGTATTTTATTGTATCTTCAATAATATAGAAATTATTTGTGTTGTTACATCCTTTATGTCATTTAATTTTTTCTGAAATAATTCATTGTCTACCGGTATAAAAAAATAAAAATTAACAAAAAATAATCCCTATATTTATTTACAAATTATATTGATAGGTGTAGTTAATACATTTCCATATAATACAAAATAATGTCTCCGATACGCGTCTGCCTCTTTGGTAACGCTAATTTCGAGAACCACGACAAATTTTGATGAGTTTTTAACTATTTTTTAGTGTTTCTCTGAGAAGGTGTATGAAATATTAATTTATGATAAAAGGGAACCGAGCAGTGCCGATTTTAGTCAACCAATCTACGAACAAACTGCCGTGCAAACACTTTCTCGATTTACGCTGCCTGAACCATTAAAGATTGTAAACAATGTATGGAGGAATTAGTAGGCGTAATAGGTTCAACAAAAAAGTCAGCGATGGTATATATCTATCTTCTAGAAGGCCCATAGTTTGAACTGTTTGCAGAAAAAAACTTAAATTTACGATGTATTTTTTAAAGTAGTCATTTAATTTATATTAAAATAAATTTTTTATACAGTCCAAGAATCTAATGAAGAAAAATTCGCAAATACACACTGTTTAGATATCTATGACTGCTGCTTTCTGCATTGTTTTTACTAGTGACTAATATATGGCTGACAAAACGAAAACTAACTTTAGCAAGTTTTGCACCGTGTCTAATATGTCCTAAACCACACCGCGATTTATTGCACCGGTTATAGTTAAATTTTAACTGTTTGTTAAATTGATTATTTTTTGGCGTTTCTTACAACTAATCAAATGTTCCATTTTGTGTCACGTGTCTGCGTTTTAATCAATCCTGTCATTATTATACTGAGAGTAAAGCTCTAGAGATTATTCCCTGGAATAATCTCTGTAGTTTTTGTTTTTGTTGACATATATCAGATAGTAATCAACACATAAGTAAAATGAGCGAAAAATACCAATTTTGTGCATTTCTGATCTTGAAATAAACCAAAAAATTATAGAAATCACTTCTAGAAATACCGTAATTAATAATTATATCTTTTGATTATTTATTTTGCATTTTCAAAATGTGTTGTTCTAGGTGTCAAAACAGACTTACCAACTAAGCCATGTAAATGAATGAAACTATACTCTATCCGTTTTAACTATAGACTAGATGGCGTTTCGAGCGCACTCGTGTTTACATGTATTAAATAAAAAATTAAAATTTTGGCGCCATTCCTGGATTTAAAAAATTCTTTCTAATTGACATTTTTTCAGTTATTTTGTCTTGTACGTACATGTGCTAATCTATTTTGTATTTTTATGCATATACTTACTTATAATCTCCGTACCTTTCTCCACATTTCGGCCAAAGGGGCATGCACAAATGAAAACCATATTATTCAAATAAATTTTAAAGAAAACAACGTAAAATAAAAATATAATTCACCTTTGAAATATAAATATTTACACTATATGTATAAACTATATACACCGTTAAATATGAACAAAATAATGTTCTAATCAAATTTCTTTGTTCCTGGGGTGATCCGAATGACGCTTTTTCCTCATGTTCTTTTATAGCTTTCCAAATATTACATCGTCCTATGCCCAGTTCTGATGCCACAATTTGGACACTTTCTAATTTGGAATATGCATTCATGGCATGATATGTGCAGTATAATTATACGGCACTTTTTTGCCCGCTTCGGAGGGCCTTTCCTTTTGGATATTTTAAAACATTGGCAGAGCCAGGTTCGGGATTTTTATCCATAATATTAACGAAGAGAACAATAACAAAACTAACGAACTACTAACTAAAAACTAAGAAAACGTGCACAATGAAAACTATGTAATATAAAATACTCGTATAACGACAAAACACTATGAAAATTATATTTAAGCGCAACAGTATGTAACTTTATATTTCTTAATGGAACACCCTATATTTATTTATTTATTTTGATAGTAAATTAGATTCCTTTTAAAAAGGTATTAAGAAATAAGGGGCAAAATAATTTATCAAGTTGTCAAGCAAATTTAAAATTCGCGTCAATTATTTTACTGTGTAAACTTGGTTCACGTTTGAACCAATCAGAGAGCTTAGCCCTATCTCACCCAACGCTCTATAGTTACGACGGATAGAGTAGGTATAGTTAATTACTACAGTAGGGAGCGTTACAATAGCAAGATAGCCTGATCCCGTTATTTGAAACTTATGGATCAAAAAATAACCTAATTAAATATAATTCGAGAGTTCGATAAGTTAGAAAATATGTTAAATTATTTTCAATTTACTCTCACTCTCTTGTTATATTATTACAGACAATATTGTATAGAAAGCAAATGTCAAATGTGTAATTAAAATATTACTGTTAAAATTTGGATATTCACATTTTTTGTTAACCAGGATACCGATTCTTGAAATATTGGAATTTTCTCACAAGGTCACATAAAATTTCATCTTACACTCATCTCATTTCATATTTTATTACTTTTTTAATTTTCGAAACAAATTGAGATATATTTCACCTATCTAAATGACCATGATTTAGCAAGTGAAAAATTTGACATAAAAATGTGATTTTTGACATTGACAGTACTACATTGCAGTCTTCTTTGATTACCTTTACATATTTACCGTGATATTCTTATTTTCATTTTAGCTGGTATTGATAATGTTGCCATACGCAACTATTTTTTCTAGATTTATTGAATTTTGAGTCCGTAGGTCTCCGTAGTCTGGCCGTAGTGTAGTGGTATGTGTTAAGGTAGCCCGCGGGCCAAATTTTCTCCGCCCCTACGCTTACGAGTGACTAACGTATAGCTAAATTTTCTGTATTAACTATTTATTATCCGTAATCGAACATCTTCAAACAAAATGTGTCTTACTATGTACAAACGTATTTGTATTGTATAACTATACCGTGTGTCTGTCTTAAAGGTGTACATAGGAGATTAACATGGGAAATCAGTTTTTTGCAATTTCCTGCTCGCCTAATTATTTTAAGCAAAAACGCGTCAAATAATAAAAGTTTTAGGGCATAAAATTCTGCATCTAAATCAATAAACAGAATTACCTTTACATGCTTTGTAACGACAGAAATTAATTATGCAAATGTCGAAAATTACGTTGAAAATAACGACAGCCATGGAATTGAACAAAAAATAAATAAATGCTTGACGTTTTATGAAATTGTCAGAAACGACAAATAAGTTAACTTACGTTGTGACAGATAAAACGTCAAGCATTTATTTATTTTTTGTTCAATTCCATGGCTGTCGATATTTTCAATGTTATTTTCGACATTTTCATAATTAATTTCTGTCGTTACAGCGTATGCAAAGGTAATTCTGTTTATTGATTTAGATGCAGAATTTTATGCCCTAAAACTTTTATTTGACGCGTTTTTTCTTAAAATAATTAGGCGAGCAAGAAATTGCAAAAAACTGATTTCACATATGTTAATCTCCTATGTACACCTTTAAGATAGACACACGGTACCTATGTACAATATTTAAATCGGGCTGTAGTTATAATAAAGTAGTTAAATTTTTTGTTGGAATCCCTAATGCTAGACTTGATTGGTTGCTTTAAATTGTCACCAAAGCGATTCACTAAATTTTTATTCAGTCGAAATAATATTTGGTTTGAAAAGTAATTTCTGTATTTCCCAAATGCTTTAAAGCAGCAGCTACTTCTCTTTCGTCAACCAAGATATTTGTAATAATTTTATTTATGTTATTAGTTAATATAATTTATTATTAAGCAAATTTCTATTTGACATTGATTCTCACAACAAAAAAGGTGGGGAGATAAGTTTCACGTAGTGAGATGAAATGTGAAGTAGTGAGACGACAAAATTATTTCAAGAATTAAAGAAAAAATCTCACTACGTGACATGTAAGTCACGTGAAGTTTTTTCTCACTTTTGTCAAATCTCACTGATATCTCACTTTTCAATAATTGCCTCCCTGTATATGATAATTATTTATTATTATTTAGCCTCATGAAAACCAATGCATTACGTCACACTTTATCAAGGGGAGTAAAAAATTAGAACGAAAGACTGGAAATAGAATACAACAGGGTAGCAACTTAAAAATCCAAATGTCAATGGCTAGGTCAAGTTGATTTCAGCTAGGGTGGCGTGATGAAACGATTATAATACAATATTTTATAGACTGTTTGCATCCAAACAATGCATTGGTTGATAAATTTACCAGTCGGCAGAGTTACCGTATAATCAGTCATTCATACATGTCAGTCACCAAATTAGTGAAAACTCGGAATGTGCATTCTGCTCGAAATTATGTCCATCACAAAATATCATCAACTGGCCAGTTCAGCAGATTCGTTAAATTCAAATCTGGGTTAAAATATTGGAGTGTGGTGTAGCTGGATCATGGCCAACCGCGTTTAACAACCACCGTCCCGCAGGACCTCTGCGCGTCGAGTGACGACACTCCACAAGCGACGAAACCCATTGCCGTTGCTCGGCGATGCGATATCCAATCCCAACCTTTTGTTTCTGCTGCCAACAGTGCTTGTTTACCAGGACTACAGGGACCCTCAACCTTTTTGAGTGGCATGTAAATTAAGCTTGGTCAGGGAATACAGGAAATCTAACCACACGACAGATAGACTTTTTACTCATTTCATTTGGAAAGCAGACGCGGCAGGCAATTTCTAATTTTAAATGTTACAGAACCGAAGAATTTTTGCTTTATGGTAACTTTCCAAACGTTGTGCAGTGATGTGGAGTAAAGGATAGCAATGTCCAGGTACATATGCAGATATTAAAATTCTAAATTACGGAAAAAGCATGTGCGTAATACAGGGTGATTAAATAGTAACTGCCCATGTTATAAATTGGTTTTATAGAGTTATTTTGATCAGAACCGTGAAAAAATCAGCTATAAATATCGAAAGGTGTGGTGCTCATGTACCTCGGGATTTATTTATATAACGCGAGCTAAATTCCTCCTTCTGGAGGTAAACTCTATATCTCCCAGTTGATCCCCACGTCATCAATTTCTGATGCAAGAATCACAAAACTTTGATCCAACATCTTTGTTGTACACACATGGCATCTATGAGACTTTTATTCGCTATCTCATTGTCGTCGGTTTTTCAGAGGGGTATAAGCTATCTCCGTCTAACCAACGGCAAAAAATGAAATAGAAACTGTATTGTAACCGTGGTAACGAGTGTCATTTTCAAATATATGAATTATTTGAATATTCATGTCATTCTGTCATTCATGTGATTTTAGCATAGATAATAATTTGTGCGTCGTTGTGTGTCGGTAATTTTGTTAATTTGGCTAAATTGCAGTTTATCCAGAATTCAAGAATTTTATATTAATGGTTATATATACTTGGTAAACACTAAATTTTGGCATTTTTCCCGAAAAAAATTAGGTTAGATGAACTACATATATTTCCATGTTTAAGTAGGTACTTACGCTTTCATATGAATAATACTGTTTCAATTAATGTATATTTGCAAAATTATGTCTCATTTTCCTTCTTATCCTACGTATTATAACATTTTTAATTTATAATTTTGCGTTCATCTGTCAAAGTATTGTAAACTAACATGAAGATAGTGGGCCGAGCGATGTCGAATGTGTGTGCCTGGTGTGCGTTAGGTATTGTTTTTGTCAGGATTTTTTAAAATTTCTTAAAAAATACGTGTGCGTTAGGTATTGTTTTTGCCAGGATTTTTTAAAAATTTCTTAAAACATTACTGTGCGTTAGGTATTGTTTTTGTACGGATTTTTTTTTTATTTTTCCAAAAAAATATATAAATACCTGTTTCCGCGCTCCAATTTTATGCTTCCTTATTATATTTTAGCTAAAATAAGACATTACAACAAAAAAATTGCAATTTCTATGATTCTGGATAAACTGCAATCCAGCCGTTATTTCTTGGGATTATACATATTGTGCATTTTGCTATTGCAAAGACGGCGTTTCTAAGATTTCCGACAATTATTGCAACAAAACTCGAAAAACAAGTAGGGGTGAGCTTCACCTCTATTCTTGTAATTTGAGGGACGAGGGAAATAAGAATCGTCCGCCATTTTCCACACATGGCGGACGATTCTTATTTCTAATAAAAAAATTCATATGTTCAAAAAGTAATATTCGTAAATTTTTACTATTTTAGGTACCTAAACTCTGCCGTTTTAATCCCCCAACGCCTCAACTTGCAAGAAGGGAAGTGTAGCTCACCTCTACTCGTTTTATATATATATATATATATATATATATATATATATATATATATATATATATATATATATATATATATATATATATATACAGGGTGGTGACTTGGTTGGACAATGAAGCATAGGGATTTCAATGATAAAATCTTAATTTGCAGTTATTTGCTCCCCTAATTATTTTAAAGCAAAATTGTATTGAGGTTCTTGTTACAGAAAAAAATATTGCATCCGAATATGCTATTGTTTATAATTTTTTAATTTCCGGAACCGTAAAAATAGTCGAAAACAATAATAACATTTTCGCAAAAATCATTGATGCCATGGAACAAAAATTTAAATACAATCGCATAATCGCAAACATCTGTCATAGATTCTTCACGTTCAAACCTTAAAGAAATCTTGAATTTTGTTCTCGTCAAACTACATTGTTGTCATCAACTACAATAAAAATTTAATTTTCCTCGTTTTGAAAATAAGTTTAAACGTCAAGAATTTATCTTTTTGTATGTATATATATATATATATATATATATATATATATATATATATATATATATATATATATATATATATATATATATAGGTATATATATATATATATATATATATATATATATATATATATATATATATATATATATATATATATTGTAACGTAACGTAGGTTCGGGGATGGGTTTTTGTAGCCGAGTGGCGAAGGGAGAATTCCAAGGAAAAAATAAACTCTTTATTTCTGAGCAGCCGTAAGTTATATTGTTCCTTTTGCAAACGATATCCTAGACAACATCATTACAATTAAAATACATAGAATAATTTATACAGATTTACAATAATTCAAATTACAAGAAGTTACACGGCAGAAATCATATTATGAAATTCATACAATGAAATAAATTATACATAAGTTATAAACAATATTTTACAAATATAAAACAAGTAAATAGAGCCTTAGACTCCCCTAGTACCAGGTCGTATTACTGGAACATTACCTCGTGGTTACCAAAATATTGTTTGCACGAGCCTTAGAAAAAAACACAACCGCTCGCAACAGCGAACGCAAACCAAGAGGAAGATTTGTGCGCAACCGAAGCAGGCACCAACCAATGAAGATCGCGTCGCCCCTGAGAGATATAGGCCGACTACAAGAACAGGTGAGCTTTAAGGATATACGGCGATAACAGTGACTTTTATCTTGCTGCAACTGCCCCCCTTTCTCGGCTGCCCAGGAAAAAAATCTTACACCCCAAAACTAAAAAAAAACTTTTTTTTTTCCCCTTTTTTTTCTCAGCCGAGAAACTACCCCCGGTACAATTTCAAATGACTAATGTGGAAGACCCCCCTCTCTTCCCCGGAATCGACAAGCCCCAGGACCACAGTCGATGGCCCGACAAGCTTCTTCACCCGAAACGGGCCCTCGAACAGCAGAAGGAATTTTCTAGCCTGTTTATTGAGTGTGGAAGACACGGGGTTCGCTTTCAACAGTACCAAGTCCCCTACTTTAAACTGGACGTGGGGGCGGCTAGGATGAGTAACTTTCCTACGTTCTGCCTTCCCCAAAAGACTTTCTTTCGCTAAAAGGAGTCGCGTTTCGTAACTGGGTATAGACGCGGGCCCTGGAAACCGTACTGCTCCACGCAGGAGACTAACGTTCGCGCTCTCATTCTGCAGCTCTACCGGCGAGAAACCCGTGCTCTCGTGTACCACCGAATTCAGGAAATGTGCGATTTTTGGAACTTCGTACGCCCAACGGGTATGATTAGCATAACAAAATGTCCTGAATAGACGCCCAAGCTCGCGCATGATTCGTTCGCTGGGATTTGCTTGTGGGTGACGAATAGAACAAAATCTCATTTTTATGTCGAGTTCTTGCAAAGTTTTAGCCCAGATATCAGAGGTAAATTGAGTACCATGGTCCGAAAGGATGGATTCGGGTTTCCCAACACTTGGAATGAAATCGTTCTTCAGCTTCCGAATGATGGAAAGTGATGTTGCCCGTTTTAGAGGAAAAAGTGAAACGTACTTACTGAAGACGTCGACCATTACTAGTAGATAGGACACGCCCCCCCGAGAGGCTGGAAGTGGGCCGAACAAATCTAGGGCGACCAGTTCGCCCGGTTTGGAGGCGGTAATAGATTGCAACTCTGGCTTCGGGAGAGTGCTTATCTTGGCCCGTTGACAGATGTCACACCGACGAAGAGCTGCCTTCACATCGCGGTGCATATTAGTCCACCAGACGTCTCGTCTTAAAGCTGCCCACGTTTTGTAGACCCCAAAATGCCCTGAAGTAACATGGTATTCATGAATAAACTCAAGTTTCCGACTATCGGGTACACAGAGCAAATTTGGTTCATCTTCCGCAACTTGTTGAAAAAGACAACCTTCGTGTAATACAAACCGGGAATTTTTCCCCGCCTTGACGGAGTCTATGATTGAGCTTAATTTCGGATCTGCTAATTGTTGATCCGGCAGGGATTTTAAGGATTTAATAAAATCAGGCGATAAGCTTACTGAAGCACCCGCTGCAAATATACGAAAGTGACCGTCTGTGAATGATGGCAAACGATTACTTTCTGAACGGGAAAGAAAATCCGAGACAACATTTTCTTTACCCGCAACAAACTCGATATCAAAATCAAATTCCTGCAGTGCCAAGCACCACCGACTTAATCTGGGGCAAAGCAACCTGCAGGTTTTTAAATATACTAGAGCTCTGTGATCCGTTAGGACAGTAAAAGGCTTACCGAGTAAGAAGATTCTCCATTTTCTAACTGCATGCATCAAGGCAAGGGCCTCCTTTTCACATACAGAATATCGTTTTTCTCGATCGAGTAGCTGACGACTGGTGTAAGCGACGACACGCCTCTCACCGCTAACTCGCTGAAACAGTTGCCCACCGATTCCGACATCTGATGCATCCACCTGTACGTAGAACCTTGAAGACGGGTCCACGTGATACAACTGCGTCGCTTGGATCAGTAAAACTTTGACCTTATTGAACGCCGCCTGCTGTTCTTCTTCCCAAAACCATTTCCTTGGTTTCCTTAGCAGCCTGGTAAGTGGTTCTGTTGCTGCTGCGAAATTCTCGCAGAATCTTCGGTCATAATTACAAAAACCTGTGGTTATTTGGTTCCATGTGGTAGCAGACAGGCAGCAAGCTATGCTGCCGGTGTCTACCAGGGCGGGAAACTGCATGCCGCCGACGGTGATTACGACCACCGGGCATCGGAGGTCATCTGCTTCGTGGCTGGCGTCGCATTCCTCCATCAAATCGTCAACCGGGTAGTTGCCACATGTCTGCTCCTCCTGTTGTATGGCAGAGATCACTGGAGCTACGTGACCCCTTACCCCTCGTTTCCCGGCCACAACTCGCCGCCTTCCTCTACGTCGGTGGTTGGTTCCTGCTGAAGCGCGTTGATCGGACGTCGGTCATGGACGTGATTTCCACCTCGTGTGGTGTTGCTTGGTGCCTCTCGTCTAAATGGTGGATAGCGCCTTGGTTGCTCCTGTCGACTATTTCCCCAACTCGGAGGTTTTTGCACTTCTTCTGTCTCCGTGTAGTAATCGGCCTGCCTGAGCCGATTGAGGGCGTCTTCGCAAGTCTGCACCCCGACTAAGATGCATGCAAACTGTGGCGGGAGCTGGCGAGCTACCGTAGCCACTAAAGTCGACTCGGAGTATGCTGGTTCCAAGTAACGGCTTGTAGCCATCTGCCTCATAAAATGGTTTGCTATGGGGCCGTCTCCCTGGCGGTACCGAGTGGATTCCAGCCGAAGTTTTGCCTGCAGCTGTCGTGTTGGGCCCCAAAAATGGGTGATGAATGCCGCTTTCAACTGCCTGAAATTTTGGAATGTAGGCAGAAAAGCGTCGGCCCATAATGACGCATTGTGTTTCATTTGCATCCTACCATATAATAGTATTTGGTCATACTGCACGTTAAAGTCAGTATGCACTCTTTCTAGAGCATTTATGAACTCCATTGGGTGAGTGCCCCCCTGATCGTCAAACATCGGTATTATTTTAAGCGGGTCTGGGATTGGCGCTTGCATAGTTCTTTGATGTGCGAGCGCTGCTCCAATAGCCCGTGATATCATATTCTCCAAGTCCATCTCTGTTGTACTTCGTTGCGTGTATGTATTTTGAGGTGTTTCTTGCTCCTCATACGACGTGGGGATTGGGGGTCTCCCAGCTGCTGCTTCCGTCAGCGTGCGCGCTGGTTCGAACAGCTGACTTATCTCCACTACCTCTTCCGCGGTTCTAGTGCGGGCTCTTGTGTTGCGTGGTATTGCGCCACCTCGCGGCGCCTTGCCTCCTCTAGGGCTGTGATCTAACGGCATATTTAATTTTTTCCTCCGCTCGGCCCCTCTGTTGGTCGCCAAGTTGTAACGTAACGTAGGTTCGGGGATGGGTTTTTGTAGCCGAGTGGCGAAGGGAGAATTCCAAGGAAAAAATAAACTCTTTATTTCTGAGCAGCCGTAAGTTATATTGTTCCTTTTGCAAACGATATCCTAGACAACATCATTACAATTAAAATACATAGAATAATTTATACAGATTTACAATAATTCAAATTACAAGAAGTTACACGGCAGAAATCATATTATGAAATTCATACAATGAAATAAATTATACATAAGTTATAAACAATATTTTACAAATATAAAACAAGTAAATAGAGCCTTAGACTCCCCTAGTACCAGGTCGTATTACTGGAACATTACCTCGTGGTTACCAAAATATTGTTTGCACGAGCCTTAGAAAAAAACACAACCGCTCGCAACAGCGAACGCAAACCAAGAGGAAGATTTGTGCGCAACCGAAGCAGGCACCAACCAATGAAGATCGCGTCGCCCCTGAGAGATATAGGCCGACTACAAGAACAGGTGAGCTTTAAGGATATACGGCGATAACAGTGACTTTTATCTTGCTGCAATATATAGGTATATATATATATATATATATATATATATATATATATATATATATATATATATATATATATATATATATATATATATATATCGAAGAAAGATTTTTGTAAAAAACCTTATGTCTAATAGGATGCTCTACCAATTCAACTATGAAACCCCTTGGAGCTACGAGCGCCAGCTTCAAGAATTAGGCTCCGATTCAAAATTATGAACGAACATAATAAAATTATAGTCTCATAATATAAATTGTTTGTTGATATCTCTATACGTGTAACACAACCTAATGTATTTATACCGCAAAGTTCCTAATATTTAAACGTCATATTTAATATAACAATATTTCATAAAGGTACCTACTTCAAAGGGATATCATAGTTTAGTTGGCAGGGTATTCTACTAGGCATAGGAAGGTCCCAGGTTTAAATCTCGGCGAAATCCATGAATTGAACTGAAGCTCGTGCTTTTGGGATTTGATTCAAGAGGATAACCAAAGATTGAAAATTAACAATGTAAATTTTATGATTGTGCATCGTTATAAAGTTACTGATAAAAAAAAAATAAGATATTTTCCACAAATATATTCAAATAGGTTGCCTTTCTGTTTGCTGATAAATATTCGTACGATTTATAATGAAAACATGAATGTTTTGTAGAATATTTTTGTCTATTAACGGCACAGCAGTATTTTTCCATATAAAAATAATGCCTTCAAAAATGTTACAATTAAAAATATATCATAAAAATATCTACGGCTTATTGTCTATTTCTGGACATAACCAAACTGATTCTAATAACAAATATCTGTCGGTATCAGGTGTCTCTCAATTACTTACTTTATTGCAACAATATGCATTCATATACGCGGATTTTTATACAAAGAGGATTCCACAGTTATGTGTCATCTACTCCTAATACATGCTACCCTGTCGGCGATTTATACAAATTTAGTGCATTGGGGCCTGCACAGTGTTCGGCTAAAGAGATATGCATATTTTGAATATTTGAATAAAAGTACACGTATCGTAAATAATTTGATTGACAGTTGTAATACTTTTTAAAAATATATTTAATTAGACAAATGGTATGCACGTGCCTGACACTTTCATAAACGTAGTACATTCAAAGCATGAAGCCAGTGCAGACGAATCAAGACATGAAACACGTTCTTTTTTCGCATCGTTCAACGATACAAATTAAAAGCAGAGAGTATGTAGAGACGTATGTGAATGTTGAAAATTTATTATAAATGATTCATAGCTTTGGCATCCTCTTTGTATAAAAATCCAACTATACATATATTCACCGCATTTGCCACAGTATAGGTTGGCAGGCACAATCCTGAAATCATACAAACATACTTTTATGTAATACTCATCCTTCGACCCATATTCCTATCCATATCCAAAGACAATACTTTCGCCTTATCCTACATTTATAATTGCACTAATAAAATATAAGCTATTTCATATTTCCATTCTTTACTAAATCACTTCTAACATATCCACATAATAATAATAAAAACAATGCAATATTAAATTAATTTCACAAAAACACTAAAGCTTCATTCACAGCTACTTTTTTAATGCATAGCATTAATACATAGTGCTAATAGATAATGCGTAACGAAGTTTGTTATATGGCAACGCATAGGACCATTCACAGCTAGTTTTAATTTTAACGCATAATGCATAAACACAATGCATAGCAACAAAAGCTTGCAAACTCTAAAATTTTATGCATTAAGGCCCGGTTTTATAAAGCTCAAAAATCTTCACTTAAATTTAGTTGCCAAGTAAATTTATTTAAGTGGAGATTTGGGTTTTATAAAGCATTTTTAAATTTACTGAACAAGTAAATCTACCAAGTAAACTAAGTGGAGAATTTCATGCTATTAAATTTAAGTAACGATTTTTATTGATGTACTTTCAAATATTTATAAAATTGGAAAGATTATTATTGGATCAATTTTTAATAACTTTTCGCTTCTTTGCATCAGCGTCATTTAAAATTATAATATGAGATAATTTTAATGTAACGTATTATACAGCTTTAGTAAAAATATGTACATTAAAATGCCGAAAACTGTTGAACAACGGTACAAAATATGTAGAGAGTATTTTAATATTAGTGGATTTCCCAACTGTATAGTATAACTTAGTTTGTCTTTAGCTTTATCTTTCTTGGCTTTAAATTTTATATTTTCATGGAACAATTTTATCTGTTTTCCCGTTCGAATACCAGTTTGTTGTATAGCATTATATTCTTTGCTTTACCAACGTTTCGTTTTTTAATTTAGCATTTACATCATCCGTTTTCTTATTTTCTACTATACTTAAATATTTTTTTACTATATACAAAACATCACATTTTTCCCTATAAATAATTTTTTTGCCTTGTTCCCGTCTTCTGCCCATATTTCACCAGATTTCACCTTATTTTACTTTCTGTCAAATGCATGTCAATACGTCAAACGATCAAAAACAGAAAACAAAACCATAAATACTGTCATAAAAATAATCAAGCAACTTATAAATTTTAAAAAAAGTCATTTTCACACAACGCAACGAAAATTATATCTCCACTTAGGTATTTAATGGGTAGATTTTGTTTATAAAACCCAACATGTATATACTGAACAAGTAAATTTATTCATCACTTAGTTACAATTCCATTAAATTTTTGTTTATAAAACCGGCCCTAAGTAAATTTGTGACAGTAAGTATAGTCCAGTACGTGGGGTTTTTTTGAATGCAAAAGGTGGGGTAGTAGCGATTTTTTAGTATGTTGTTAAACTTGGGGCCCTAATGAAAAATCCAAGTTTTCGACCTCGAGGCGCATGCGCTCGAGCCGCCATCTTGGATTTTAGGTACAAAAAGTTGGTTTTTTGATAATAACTCAAAAACGGTGGCTTTTACAACAAAAGATGTTCTATACAAAGTTAAAGAGGACAAAATTTCCTACATTCTTTGTACCACACATATGTTAGGAGTTACAGCTCCGTGAAGTTGCACTATTTGAAAAAAAATGCGGAAACTTCATTTTGGTTGAGTTTTATTTTATTATTTTTATTATATATCATTATTGAATTCTTTTTATTATTTCCCGTCCCCAGTCATCATCCCATTCTTCAGCTGCTTTTAAAATTGTAGTTTTCACTCCCAATTGTTGCACCATACAAACGAAATCTCGATGAGATGAGTAATGTCCTCTTTTTTTTGTTTATTTAAAAAGTCCGATGTAATTTCTTCAGTACAGAGAAAACACTGTACTTTAAAATTAAAAGTCGGTATACTAGATCTGCGGGATGTCGGTGCTACTTGAGGTACGTTATCTTTTTTACGACAAAACGCGGCGATTAGTTTTTCATTAATATAATTTTTTTGACATGCTCCATGCACAGTTACAGAAAATAGTGTTCTCAAAATGCGCGTATGTGCGCGATTACCTCGTAACTCACTCGATTTTAAAAGTGTCTTTACACCTCTTTCCTTTACAACGACAACGTCACTTTCACTTAAAGTTTTCTCACAAATAAATCACAAATCAACTTGGGGATTTTCCATTATAACAACGTAACCTTCTGCAAGCTAGACAAAGCACACTGACGCATACAGCGTATTAATATAAAATTAAAGTAGAGTCTCTAAAAATTATTTCAATATGATTTGCATTTGTTTAAATTATTTATTTTAGTTGTCAACAGCCAAATAACAAAATATAAAACTTCTACAAAGAATGTAGGAAATTTTGTCCTCTTTAACGTTGTATAGAACATCTTTTGTCGTGAAAGCCATCGTTTTTGAGTTATTATCAAAAAAACAAATTTTTGTACCTAAAATCCAAGATGGCGGCTCGAGCGCATGCGCCTCGAGGTCGAAAACTTGGATTTTTTATTAGGGCCCCAAGCCTAACAACATACTAAAAAATCGCTACTACCCCACCTTTTGCATTCAAACACCCCTTTTTGATACCCACGTACTGGACTAGTAGTAATAAAGTTTATTAAGTTACATATATACATTTATTGACAATATAGCACTTTATTGCTGCTGTTTTAGGGTATTTTAGCCCTCATCAGCATTGGTGGTTGTTCGATAATATGGGGAGAAAAAAAAAATAGTTTCATTTATTTCGATGCGGATGGAAGGAAATATTAATTTGATTATGTTTTAAGAGTTGTAAAAATATATTTGCGAGAAATCTCAAAATCTTCAATTTCGAAGAAAACATATAGCTGCACCTAGTGCTAAATTTGTAATACCATGTGCTCAAATAAAATTAAACAAGGAAATACGCTTCAGCAATTCTTTCCTGCCATGATAAAGACAGGTAATTTGAACAAATACAGATGTCAACTATCAATTAAATTTTGTTGCAGAAAATGCTATGTTTTTCTTATCGTTACGCATTAGCACTATGTATTAAAGTTATGTCTTATGCATTATGATTACGCATTAAAAAAGTAGCTGTGAAGGAAGCTTGCGCTTAAAATTTAAACTTGGTTCTATTCAGTTAGCCAAATTAATTGATGTTAATTTCTTTTGAATAACTTTTTAATTACTGTCTAAAATTGAATTGACTAACTGAATAAAACAAAATTCAAATTTTAAGTGTCGATGGTGCAATGGGCATAAAAATATTTTTGGTTATTTAAATTCAAAATGAATAATACAATTATTTCATGTTAATATAAATAAAATTAAAAGTAATAAAGTATGCTAGCATATTAATTACTGGAAGTAAAAAAGTAAATTGTAGTTTAAAACCACTTTTCTTTGAAATTTATGAGAAGTAATCCTGTTTTACGAGCGCTAATTCATAAACAGTTAAATGCAAGATAGTTACAATCAAAATGTAACTGAATCAGATGGAAATAATTGAGACTAGGTACACTTTTAATTCTTTTTAAAAAGCACTTTATTTTATTTTAAATAAACAGTCATATTTTAAGGTAGAATGATATTTACTTTTAAAATAAAGCATTTTGATATTATTTAATAATAATGTAAATTTTTTATTTACACTTTATTTTTTTCTGTCTAAATGGTTACAGATATCACAACTTAAACAGAGACAGAAAGTTTACATTAAATGTATATTTCTGAAAAATAATAATTTTGCCTTATTGACGTTGGCATTAAAATGTTATGGTCTAATTATGGTCTTGACACCCAAGTTTCATACACTAGTGATGCACTAATAACAACAAATACCATCTTAAAAGATGAACAGTAACAGTATCCATATGAGTTGTCATGCCAAATTTAATTCATATCGAACAAAGTTAATTTTTTTAGAAGAACTTTGAAGCAGAATACTGCTGCTATCCGGTGCACTTTCGGAATTCGGGTGTAGGTAGGTAAGTTTGATTAAATAATCCTATTTGGGGCAATCTGTGATTAAGCCATGTCCTCCTACTTCGGAGACACCTATTTTTCCTCTCAAAAGAAAACTTTAAGAAAATATCGATTAACTAAGTTTTCACTAACTTAACATACTCAATTTAGAATAACAGTTAAACTTTTTAATCCTCAACTTTTGTTTTTAACGGCCGACCTGATTTTCTTATTCTCAACAATTATTCTAGGGCGACCCTTTTATTAGAAAAATAAATATATTACATATGTACGTACCTAAATGAAACTTTTATAGTCATTGTTAGGCTTGTTACTGCAAAAGGATCTTGGTGTAGGTGTAGGCGATAGAGGTTGGTTAAGTGATTAAGAGCGATGAGGTAATAATGCGAAACGATACGGGTGCATTATGACCTATGATCACGCAATATTATTATTAAGATACGTCGTATTGCATATAATTAATTACAAAGTTCCCTTTAATGAACGCCAACGATGAGTGCTTAACATTTACGTTAGCACGGAATTTTCTCGAGTTATTGAGATAATTAATTTAGATAAACTAGCATCGTATATTTTAATAATTGTTTACCGTGAATATCAATAAGACTAGTATATGAGCCGTATAATTACTATTTCATTGGGATGTGATAGTGATATTGAAAATAAAAAATCTGATGTGGCCAGCACATTACCTTCCGTCAGTTCTATGTATTTTGTACAAATTTCATACGGAAAGTTCCTTGCTAACTTAAATACATATTTTATTTCTTGTACATTACCTTCGGGCAGTTGCATGTATTTTATGCAAATTTCATACAGAAAATTATTATTTTGTGACGTTTTCTATATACAGTGTAATGTATCTGCAGAAATAAAAGATTTATTATTATTATTATTATTATTATTATTATTATTATTATTATTATTATTTCTTGTACATTACCTTAAAGCAGTTGTATGTATTTTATACAAATTCCATACAGAAAGCAAAAGATCCTATATTTCCAGTAAAATTATAAGACAGACACACAATGTCAATTTTAACTTGACACTGACATCTTTCAATCAGAATTTTCTTAATATAGTAGCTGTTTCCACAGCTATGGCTACTTTATGAAATTTAATTTCTTTATAATTTTTTAACTCTATATCCATTTAATATTAAGTATAAAATGCAGTCAAATCGTATAGAGAATATAATATTCTTTAATATTTATAACATCAAATGTGAAAAAATTATATTTTACATAGTTTTTTCAAGAAAAACTGTTAAAATCTTCAAATGATGGTACTTCCGGTTGACCAATTGTAACCAAAATCTAATCAGCTCTTCCTATGGATGTAACGAAGAAGTATACGAAAAAATTATAATTTTTGTAACTGTAGTATTAGAGTTATCGCAGACGAAAATTTTGTTACACACACACACACACACACACACACACACACACACACTCACTCACTCACTCACTCACTCACTCACTCACTCACTCACTCACTCACTCACTCACTCACTCACTCACTCACTCACTCACTCACTCACTCACTCACTCACTCACTCACTCACTCACTCACTCACTCACTCACTCACTCACTCACTCACTCACTCACTCACTCACTCACTCACTCACTCACTCACTCACTCACTCACTCACTCACTCACTCACTCACTCACTCACTCACTCACTCACTCACTCACTCACTCACTCACTCACTCACTCACTCACTCACTCACTCACTCACTCACTCACGCGCACACGCGCACACGCGCACACGCGCACACGCGCACACGCGCACACGCGCACACGCGCACACGCGCACACGCGCACGCACGCACGCACGCACGCGCACACGCGCACACGCGCACACGCGCACACGCGCACACGCGCACACGCGCACACGCGCACACGCGCACACGCGCACACGCGCACACGCG
>OY720448.1:95486115-95491115 GCA_963082715.1 Harpalus rubripes | reverse complement strand
TTTAAAGTGTATTAACTGTGTTTTTTTTTCTTTTGATGTAATTTAGAAATGAAGTTCAATAAGCTGATGAACATTCGTTGTGCTGTTTGATATAAAGTGCAATGCAAAGAAGCAGATAGACGTTTACTTTTATATTTAGTGGCGAAATGTACCATTTTCAATATCGTTTTATCTTACATATAAACAAATATTAAAATAGTGTATGTCTAAGTGACTAGTAATTTTAAATTTATTTTGAAATGAATTTGTAGTTATTGTTTTGTGATTTTTTAAATATATGTGTATCTATTCAATTCTCTTATCTTCTATTTTCAAAATTCAAATTTTTTATTTGTGTATACAATGACATGTCATCTACGTCAAAGTGTCACAGACTACCTAGCCGACCAAGCCATCACAGTGTACGTTAGTTTATGGAAGCAATCTGTAGATGTCACTATTTCGTATTTAGAAAAATACATTGTGTGTCCTATCTGTAGTTGAGGTGATCCGTGAACTGACGGAAGGTAATGTGCTGGTCACATCAGATTTTTTTAAATATTTATTCCAATAGACAAACAATTGCAATTTGTACGAGCGACTCTAACCCTCTAGCGGCTAAGCATAGAACTAACTTACAAGCAACCTCTCAACATTCAAGCCGTTTTAGTTGTTTTATCGAATGATTTTCAATATTATTAAACAAAAAAATTACCCCAAGCATATCTTCTGACTTTGAACTAATTTTTAGTAAACACAACGAACAAAACAACTCAGAAGAGAGAATTAGGTTAGGTTGGGGGGGAGGGGGTTAGTTGGAAAAATTACATATTATAGCTACTTACTATAGTTAGTTTTTTAAGAATGCAGTAACTAGAAACCTGATTTACACTATGACAAATGGTCAATCTAGTTACAAATTTTGGCGCTAAATTCAAATATAGTTACTTGAAACAATAACAGTTATGTAATTACATTTGAATATAAAATTGGTAATTTAATAATGGTAATTTTTAAAATATTACAGCAAAATGAAGAAAAATTTACTTTTTAAATTAGTAATTTAGAATGAGAAGTTGAATGAGTTAAAATTATTTAAAAAGCATAATGGAAACATATATTTATATTTTAAACATATTTAAAATTATTACATAAAACTGCATTTAAAATATTAATAGTTCTACGAAGATAATAATAATAATAATAAAAGAATTACCTTATACAATTGAAATGGATTTATTTAAAATTTCAAAAAATTAGCAAAAGTTTGTAAATCAGTTGATTTAAATAATTTACAATTATCGTGATAACAGTAGGGAATGTAAAAAAAAACTAATCTTAAAGCAACACAGTAAATTGTTTGTCAACAGTTTGTAAAAATTTGTTACATGAAAATCATCCTTGCACTGTTTTATCCATTTCCCCAACAATTTTCTACATAGATCTTTCAGAGATTCCAACTGCTGCAGTGAGTGCCACAGCTTTAGTTTTTGTTGCACCCTTACTTTTATGGGCCAAATAAGTGTTGTAGACCATTACCTTCTGTCCACTTTTTAAAAGTTTTCTCTTCGGATTTTTCTTTATACCTTTGGAAGTACTGGGCACTTCGTTATCAGCCATGTTAGTAAAAAAATCAAAATTACACGACGGTGCACAATTTCTTCAATGAGATAAAACAACAAAACCAGAAAGAATGAATACTCCTATTTTTTGTATTGAAAAATACAGATTAAATACACCAAATGGCAACAATAGAAATAAAATGCAAACACATAAATGGAGAAAAACCCAAAAAAATAAAAATGATACAAACAGATCAGTTGACAATAGAGAATTGACACGGCAGCCATTGACAACTGACAGCTCAACATGCATTGGCGTTCGAACAATAATATTAGCCGTATTATAATTTAACGTTCTATTATTATATTATATATTTAGAAATTATTCGTAGTATTGTATTCATTTAATTACATATCAACAAATTCTACGCTAATGACTACAAATGTGTGAGAAAAGAGAGATGAGTAGAGAAAGGGTTGAAATGGAGAAATAAATATCGTCGGTGTAAAATTCTCCTCGATTTAAGCCAATCAGAGAACAAGGTCAAATAAGCCCTATCTTCCATGTACTGCATTCTTAAAAAAAAAATGAACTATAGTTAGTTCATTGGTTTGGGTGTGATCAATTCTGTTACATTACATGCTCGGTAAGCAAATGTTTTGATCGAGGAGTTAGTATATTGGCCCAAAACAAAAGCACAATCGAGGCCAAAAGTAAACTTACATATGAAGTTTTGTATGAAAATATGTGTACTGCCGACAAAAATTGAAAAGTTAGCTCATAAGAATATTGACTAATAATTTTGTACGATTTATGTCAAATCATAGTAACCAAATAAACAAAACATGTTTGTTTAAATTTTGTAATTTGTAATTACCAAAATATTTTTAAAATATAAAACTTTTTATTCTAAGTCTTTCTTAGCTGCATCCAACCACTTTCCTTTCGGCGCCCTCTTCTTCTCTTTGCAGCTGTTTCTCCCTTAAGCACTATTTGAAAATCTCTATTAATCAACAATGCGATGTTCCTTATAATGGCTTCTAATTTTTCGAATAATGTAAAGAGTTTAAATCAAGAAATCTCATTGATAAGCTAGAAATTATAGCACTTCATAACAAGTGCATGGATGGAGTCAACAAGGTAGACGGATTAGTTGCAGGTTACAGAATACGAAGTAGGCAAAAGAAATGGCCTATTATTGTCTACCTATTTGACGGTAATGTAAAAAATTGTTGGCTGATGATGATAAAACTAAAACCTGAGGACGCTAATAATGCAAGCTTTTTGGTTTCTGATAGGTACGTAAAAGATATTTTGCCCAAATTTACTACACACATAAGGAACTGTTGTAAGAGGACGATATCTACGACTACAAACGACACATCGTTTGAAAATATTATTGAAGATGGTACAAAAAAATAATTTCATCTGTGAAAAGTGTAATGTAGAGTTACATTGTTACATTGTAAAGAGTCTGTACTTCAAAATATTCAAAAATTCTGAACAGAATTATGGACATAATTATAGACAGAATTTTATAGACGCATACAGAAATTTTTATCAAGGAATTTTTCTGTCCACAAAGTTCTATGTATTATGGCATCTGGCAATTAGCAGTACAATTTTTGATAATTATTATGTTGTTGATTATTGTGTACAGTTTTAAATTTGCTAAAATATTAAGTTAGGGTTCATGAGCAAGCATGTAGCAAAACTCATAAAATATTATGAAGAATATCCATGATTATAGCCAGAATTATGAAGCAAATTACGTTCACAAATTATGGACAAAATTTTTATGAACAAATTTGTGGACGTTTCTTATAGAAGCACCGGATAAGGAATTTCTCTTTACAAAGGTATGTTCTACGCATAAGTTTATTGGATTTCTTACAGTTCATAGAAAAAGTAGTCACGCGGTATGTAACAGGTATCTTGCAAAAACGCTGAATAATTACGTATTTATATTAAGTTTTAGCTTCAGTAAGATGATTTTCTGTTATAAATATTATATTATGCTAGCAGCCGCATCAGCCCACACGCTTCAAAGGGCCCCGCGATTTGTAAACAATTCTTATTTATTTCCTACTAAATAATGTAGTTCAATATTTATTTATTTAAGGCAAATGTTATATCTTATAGCTCTTTAGTTTAGAGAAAGAAAAAATTGATCACAATAATAAAATTATTGATTGTAATAATGAAAATTTGATTACAATAATGAAAATGACTAATAACATAAATAATTATATATTGTAGGTTTCAATTTTTGACGCACTTCTTAATTTGCCGTCCCAATAAAGTTAATAATAGTAGTTTGTACAACAAGAGTGGTTATGATGACCATATCGCCTTCGGATGATTGAACGTCATGCTCAAACTTCATCCTCATGCGATATGGTCAACATAACCACTTTTGTTGTACAAACTACTATTTTGCACAACAGGACGCGAAATAAGCATTTCGCAGCCGCAAATTATTTTCTTCTCTAGGGTTTCAAAAAAAACCACATCCATTAAATAATTTAAACGTCAACTTTCATTTGCTAGTCATACCATACATAATATACTACTGATATTTTATTATTATAAAAATATATATTAAAGTATTAAGCATTCAAAATTCAAAACTAAGTCAACTGGTAAGTTTATTACCAAATGTAAAACCAAATATATCAAAAATAAGATAGTAACACAGTGTCAGTGACATTGACAGAAAATATTGTTATTCGTACGTGTATGAATCAAGGTAATACATCTGAATTAATAAATAAACTTACGTTACAGCGAAAGTATTGTCAACAACGAGCGTTGTTTTAAAATGGAATGTCCTAACTTGGTCGAAATGATTAAATTTTAGAAAGACAAGCGTGTTATATCCATCCTTATCGCACACGCATTTGTTAATTCCTTCATGATATAGATGACCTTGATCGAGCATCTTTCAATAATTTCACTGTAAATAATTTGTTAAAATTTCATGGCTATCGCTATTTTTGGGATTTTTATACAGCACGTAAACTTAATTTTGCTTACTGATTCAGATGTAGAATTGTAAGCTCTATATGTTGCGGTGACTGTTATTTTATTATTATAATAGCGTTATTATTACAACATAGGCGATGCAATAAACACTAATTATGTATCGGTATACATATATTTTTCACATAAAATATACATAAAACAAATGTGCTAGTGCATAAAGGACAAAACTATTTCAATTAATTATCATTTAAAATTTAAATTATATTTTTGAAACTGAAATAAACCTGAATAGAATGTATTATTGTCTTATTCAAAAATACCCTGATATCTATTTTAAAATTTCCTGAAGGGAATAATGGCGGTAGAATAATTACATTAGGATTGTAATTCTTTATAAAATATTCATTCTGTGGTATAGGACACTTCTTAGGAAAATTCCCTGCCCTTGACAATCCTGGATAGATGATATTATC
>OY720448.1:95378615-95481115 GCA_963082715.1 Harpalus rubripes | reverse complement strand
TTGGATTTTCCATGTCACGCACGTATTTTTTTGGCACTCTCTATTAATATAAATTTCTTCTATATCATCTATATCACAATCTTCAATATCATTTAATTCAAACATGGTGTGTTCTTAAGCAAACATAGACCTTTACTTGACAAAAGTACTCCTATATGCGTTCTTGAGCATGAACTATGAAACTTGTCAGTTAAAGGAAATTGTTTTGTTCAAAGAAGATATGATTATGCAACTAGAACAAATAAGTATTGCTTCATCAAGTCTTGCTTATTTTGAAGAATCTCAAGTCATCACTATGCAACATAAACAATAACTTAAGGGCAATGCCTTGTTGTCACCAAGTTAGACAGGGGTTTGTAGGTGAGAGACGAGGTAGCCGGTGGGTGGAGCCGTTCAGTTGCCCTACTCCTAAATATTTTTGCTGTAGGCGTATTTATCTCAGTACCCCATTGATCGCCAAAGGGGTCTGTTGCGCTTCTTTGGAAGATATGTTTTTTTTACATCTGTTAAAAAAGTCCTTTTTTCATTCAAATGGGTTTATAAACTATGTCTTTTTTTAATACATGAAAGTGAAAAAAGTGCACTTATTTTAACGTTGTGGAGAAATAATTTATTTCAGACGAAAAAAAAATTGTATGCAATTCGAACATACTTTTTACTCTTGTTGCATAAATAACTATAATCAACTTTTAAGCTATGTCAAATCCCATGCATTTTATTCGCTTTTTTACTCAGTCAATAGAAAATTACCGGCACAAATGGCTTACTTTATTTCGAGGATTATAAATATTAGATTTGATCTTTCTAAACTAAAATTATTTTATCGTCAAGTTCAATTTATCCAATATTTATAAGTATGACCTTCGAGAAAAACTGGTAATTTTTAAACAACACTTCTCTAATATTATTAAGGCACCATAGACAAACTAACTAAAGGTGACGGAAGGTAAAACTGATAAACAAAAACAATAATTTGAGAGCACAACACTTCTATAATATTATTCAACTTTGTGTATCTAAAGTTTCACTTGTTTATTTCTTATAGAATGACCACAAAATGAATTACAAAAAAGTTATTGTTCCAAATGTATTTTTGAATAAGGCACCATAGACAAACTAACTAAAGGTGACAGAAGGTAAAACTGATAAACAAAAACAATAATTTGAGAGCACAACACTTCTATAATATTATTCAACTTTGTGTATCTAAAGTTTCACTTGTTTATTTCTTATAGAATGACCACAAAATGAATTACAAAAAGTTGTTGTTCCAAATGTATTTCTGAATAAAGCACCATAGACAAACTAACTAAAGGTGACAAAAGGTAAAACTGATTAACAAAAACAATAATTTGATAGCACAACACTTCTATAATATTAATAAACTTTGTGTATTTAAAGTTTCACTTGTTTATTTCTTATAGAATGACCACAAAATGAATTACAAAAAAGTTATTGTTCCAAATGTATTTTTGAATAAGGCACCATAGACAAACTAACTAAAGGTGACAGAAGGTAAAACTGATAAACAAAAACAATAATTTGAGAGCACAACACTTCTATAATATTATTCAACTTTGTGTATCTAAAGTTTCACTTGTTTATTTCTTATAGAATGACCACAAAATGAATTACAAAAAGTTGTTGTTCCAAATGTATTTTTGAATAAAGCACCATAGACAAACTAACTAAAGGTGACAGAAGGTAAAACTGATAAACAAAAACAATAATTTGAGATCACAACACTTCTACAATATTATTCAACTTTGTGTATCTAAAGATTCACTTGTTTATTTCTTATAGAATGACCACAAAATGAATTACAAAAAAGTTATTGTTCCAAATGTATTTTTGAATAAGGCACCATAGACAAACTAACTAAAGGTGACAGAAGGTAAAACTGATAAACAAAAACAATAATTTGAGAGCACAACACTTCTATAATATTATTCAACTTTGTGTATCTAAAGTTTCACTTGTTTATTTCTTATAGAATGACCACAAAATGAATTACAAAAAAGTTATTGTTCCAAATGTATTTTTGAATAAGGCACCATAGACAAACTAACTAAAGGTGACAGAAGGTAAAACTGATAAACAAAAACAATAATTTGAGAGCACAACACTTCTATAATATTATTCAACTTTGTGTATCTAAAGTTTCACTTGTTTATTTCTTATAGAATGACCACAAAATGAATTACAAAAAAGTTATTGTTCCAAATGTATTTTTGAATAAGGCACCATAGACAAACTAACTAAAGGTGACAGAAGGTAAAACTGATAAACAAAAACAATAATTTGAGAGCACAACACTTCTATAATATTATTCAGCTTTGTGTATCTAAAGTTTCACTTGTTTATTTCTTATAGAATGACCACAAAATGAATTACAAAAAAGTTATTGTTCCAAATGTATTTTTGAATAAGGCACCATAGACAAACTAACTAAAGGTGACAGAAGGTAAAACTGATAAACAAAAACAATAATTTGAGAGCACAACACTTCTATAATATTATTCAACTTTGTGTATCTAAAGTTTCACTTGTTTATTTCTTATAGAATGACCACAAAATGAATTACAAAAAAGTTATTGTTCCAAATGTATTTTTGAATAAGGCACCATAGACAAACTAACTAAAGGTGACAGAAGGTAAAACTGATAAACAAAAACAATAATTTGAGAGCACAACACTTCTATAATATTATTCAACTTTGTGTATCTAAAGTTTCACTTGTTTATTTCTTATAGAATGACCACAAAATGAATTACAAAAAAGTTATTGTTCCAAATGTATTTTTGAATAAGGCACCATAGACAAACTAACTAAAGGTGACAGAAGGTAAAACTGATAAACAAAAACAATAATTTGAGAGCACAACACTTCTATAATATTATTCAACTTTGTGTATCTAAAGTTTCACTTGTTTATTTCTTATAGAATGACCACAAAATGAATTACAAAAAAGTTATTGTTCCAAATGTATTTTTGAATAAGGCACCATAGACAAACTAACTAAAGGTGACAGAAGGTAAAACTGATAAACAAAAACAATAATTTGAGAGCACAACACTTCTATAATATTATTCAGCTTTGTATATCTAAAGTTTCACTTGTTTATTTCTTATAGAATGACCACAAAATGAATTACAAAAAAGTTATTGTTCCAAATGTATTTTTGAATAAGGCACCATAGACAAACTAACTAAAGGTGACAGAAGGTAAAACTGATAAACAAAAACAATAATTTGAGAGCACAACACTTCTATAATATTATTCAACTTTGTGTATCTAAAGTTTCACTTGTTTATTTCTTATAGAATGACCACAAAATGAATTACAAAAAAGTTATTGTTCCAAATGTATTTTTGAATAAGGCACCATAGACAAACTAACTAAAGGTGACAGAAGGTAAAACTGATAAACAAAAACAATAATTTGAGAGCACAACACTTCTATAATATTATTCAACTTTGTGTATCTAAAGTTTCACTTGTTTATTTCTTATAGAATGACCACAAAATGAATTACAAAAAAGTTATTGTTCCAAATGTATTTTTGAATAAGGCACCATAGACAAACTAACTAAAGGTGACAGAAGGTAAAACTGATAAACAAAAACAATAATTTGAGAGCACAACACTTCTATAATATTATTCAACTTTGTGTATCTAAAGTTTCACTTGTTTATTTCTTATAGAATGACCACAAAATGAATTACAAAAAAGTTATTGTTCCAAATGTATTTTTGAATAAGGCACCATAGACAAACTAACTAAAGGTGACAGAAGGTAAAACTGATAAACAAAAACAATAATTTGAGAGCACAACACTTCTATAATATTATTCAACTTTGTGTATCTAAAGTTTCACTTGTTTATTTCTTATAGAATGACCACAAAATGAATTACAAAAAAGTTATTGTTCCAAATGTATTTTTGAATAAGGCACCATAGACAAACTAACTAAAGGTGACAGAAGGTAAAACTGATAAACAAAAACAATAATTTGAGAGCACAACACTTCTATAATATTATTCAACTTTGTGTATCTAAAGTTTCACTTGTTTATTTCTTATAGAATGACCACAAAATGAATTACAAAAAAGTTATTGTTCCAAATGTATTTTTGAATAAGGCACCATAGACAAACTAACTAAAGGTGACAGAAGGTAAAACTGATAAACAAAAACAATAATTTGAGAGCACAACACTTCTATAATATTATTCAGCTTTGTGTATCTAAAGTTTCACTTGTTTATTTCTTATAGAATGACCACAAAATGAATTACAAAAAAGTTATTGTTCCAAATGTATTTTTGAATAAGGCACCATAGACAAACTAACTAAAGGTGACAGAAGGTAAAACTGATAAACAAAAACAATAATTTGAGAGCACAACACTTCTATAATATTATTCAACTTTGTGTATCTAAAGTTTCACTTGTTTATTTCTTATAGAATGACAACAAAATGAATTACAAAAAAGTTATTGTTCCAAATGTATTTTTGAATAAGGCACCATAGACAAACTAACTAAAGGTGACAGAAGGTAAAACTGATAAACAAAAACAATAATTTGAGAGCACAACACTTCTATAATATTATTCAACTTTGTGTATCTAAAGTTTCACTTGTTTATTTCTTATAGAATGACCACAAAATGAATTACAAAAAAGTTATTGTTCCAAATGTATTTTTGAATAAGGCACCATAGACAAACTAACTAAAGGTGACAGAAGGTAAAACTGATAAACAAAAACAATAATTTGAGAGCACAACACTTCTATAATATTATTCAGCTTTGTGTATCTAAAGTTTCACTTGTTTATTTCTTATAGAATGACCACAAAATGAATTACAAAAAAGTTATTGTTCCAAATGTATTTTTGAATAAGGCACCATAGACAAACTAACTAAAGGTGACAGAAGGTAAAACTGATAAACAAAAACAATAATTTGAGAGCACAACACTTCTATAATATTATTCAACTTTGTGTATCTAAAGTTTCACTTGTTTATTTCTTATAGAATGACCACAAAATGAATTACAAAAAAGTTATTGTTCCAAATGTATTTTTGAATAAGGCACCATAGACAAACTAACTAAAGGTGACAGAAGGTAAAACTGATAAACAAAAACAATAATTTGAGAGCACAACACTTCTATAATATTATTCAACTTTGTGTATCTAAAGTTTCACTTGTTTATTTCTTATAGAATGACCACAAAATGAATTACAAAAAAGTTATTGTTCCAAATGTATTTTTGAATAAGGCACCATAGACAAACTAACTAAAGGTGACAGAAGGTAAAACTGATAAACAAAAACAATAATTTGAGAGCACAACACTTCTATAATATTATTCAGCTTTGTGTATCTAAAGTTTCACTTGTTTATTTCTTATAGAATGACCACAAAATGAATTACAAAAAAGTTATTGTTCCAAATGTATTTTTGAATAAGGCACCATAGACAAACTAACTAAAGGTGACAGAAGGTAAAACTGATAAACAAAAACAATAATTTGAGAGCACAACACTTCTATAATATTATTCAACTTTGTGTATCTAAAGTTTCACTTGTTTATTTCTTATAGAATGACCACAAAATGAATTACAAAAAAGTTATTGTTCCAAATGTATTTTTGAATAAGGCACCATAGACAAACTAACTAAAGGTGACAGAAGGTAAAACTGATAAACAAAAACAATAATTTGAGAGCACAACACTTCTATAATATTATTCAACTTTGTGTATCTAAAGTTTCACTTGTTTATTTCTTATAGAATGACCACAAAATGAATTACAAAAAAGTTATTGTTCCAAATGTATTTTTGAATAAGGCACCATAGACAAACTAACTAAAGGTGACAGAAGGTAAAACTGATAAACAAAAACAATAATTTGAGAGCACAACACTTCTATAATATTATTCAACTTTGTGTATCTAAAGTTTCACTTGTTTATTTCTTATAGAATGACCACAAAATGAATTACAAAAAAGTTATTGTTCCAAATGTATTTTTGAATAAGGCACCATAGACAAACTAACTAAAGGTGACAGAAGGTAAAACTGATAAACAAAAACAATAATTTGAGAGCACAACACTTCTATAATATTATTCAGCTTTGTGTATCTAAAGTTTCACTTGTTTATTTCTTATAGAATGACCACAAAATGAATTACAAAAAAGTTATTGTTCCAAATGTATTTTTGAATAAGGCACCATAGACAAACTAACTAAAGGTGACAGAAGGTAAAACTGATAAACAAAAACAATAATTTGAGAGCACAACACTTCTATAATATTATTCAACTTTGTGTATCTAAAGTTTCACTTGTTTATTTCTTATAGAATGACAACAAAATGAATTACAAAAAAGTTATTGTTCCAAATGTATTTTTGAATAAGGCACCATAGACAAACTAACTAAAGGTGACAGAAGGTAAAACTGATAAACAAAAACAATAATTTGAGAGCACAACACTTCTATAATATTATTCAACTTTGTGTATCTAAAGTTTCACTTGTTTATTTCTTATAGAATGACCACAAAATGAATTACAAAAAAGTTATTGTTCCAAATGTATTTTTGAATAAGGCACCATAGACAAACTAACTAAAGGTGACAGAAGGTAAAACTGATAAACAAAAACAATAATTTGAGAGCACAACACTTCTATAATATTATTCAGCTTTGTGTATCTAAAGTTTCACTTGTTTATTTCTTATAGAATGACCACAAAATGAATTACAAAAATGTTATTGTTCCAAATGTATTTTTGAATAAGGCACCATAGACAAACTAACTAAAGGTGACAGAAGGTAAAACTGATAAACAAAAACAATAATTTGAGAGCACAACACTTCTATAATATTATTCAACTTTGTGTATCTAAAGTTTCACTTGTTTATTTCTTATAGAATGACCACAAAATGAATTACAAAAAAGTTATTGTTCCAAATGTATTTTTGAATAAGGCACCATAGACAAACTAACTAAAGGTGACAGAAGGTAAAACTGATAAACAAAAACAATAATTTGAGAGCACAACACTTCTATAATATTATTCAACTTTGTGTATCTAAAGTTTCACTTGTTTATTTCTTATAGAATGACCACAAAATGAATTACAAAAAAGTTATTGTTCCAAATGTATTTTTGAATAAGGCACCATAGACAAACTAACTAAAGGTGACAGAAGGTAAAACTGATAAACTAAAACAATAATTTGAGAGCACAACACTTCTATAATATTATTCAACTTTGTGTAACAAAAGTTTCACTTGTTTATTTCTTATAGAATGACCACAAAATGAATTACAAAAAAGTTATTGTTCCAAATGTATTTTTGAATAAGGCACCATAGACAAACTAACTAAAGGTGACAGAAGGTAAAACTGATAAACAAAAACAATAATTTGAGAGCACAACACTTCTATAATATTATTCAACTTTGTGTATCTAAAGTTTCACTTGTTTATTTCTTATAGAATGACCAGAAAATGAATTACAAAAAAGTTATTGTTCCAAATGTATTTTTGAATAAGGCACCATAGACAAACTAACTAAAGGTGACAGAAGGTAAAACTGATAAACAAAAACACTAATTTGAGAGCACAACACTTCTATAATATTATTCAACTTTGTGTATCTAAAGTTTCACTTGTTTATTTCTTATAGAATGACCACAAAATGAATTACAAAAAAGTTATTGTTCCAAATGCATTTTTGAATAAGGCACCATAGACAAACTAACTAAAGGTGACAGAAGGTAAAACTGATAAACAAAAACAATAATTTGAGAGCACAGCACTTCTATAATATTATTCAACTTTGTGTATCTAAAGTTTCACTTGTTTATTTCTTATAGAATGACCACAAAATGAATTACAAAAAAGTTATTGTTCCAAATGTATTTTTGAATAAGGCACCATAGACAAACTAACTAAAGGTGACAGAAGGTAAAACTGATAAACAAAAACAATAATTTGAGATCACAACACTTCTATAATATTATTCAACTTTGTGTATCTAAAGTTTCACTTGTTTATTTCTTATAGAATGACCACAAAATGAATTACAAAAAAGTTATTGTTCCAAATGTATTTTTGAATAAGGCACCATAGACAAACTAACTAAAGGTGACAGAAGGTAAAACTGATAAACAAAAACAATAATTTGAGAGCACAACACTTCTATAATATTATTCAACTTTGTGTATCTAAAGTTTCACTTGTTTATTTCTTATAGAATGACCACAAAATGAATTACAAAAAGTTGTTGTTCCAAATGTATTTCTGAATAAAGCACCATAGACAAACTAACTAAAGGTGACAAAAGGTAAAACTGATTAACAAAAACAATAATTTGATAGCACAACACTTCTATAATATTATTAAACTTTGTGTATTTAAAGTTTCACTTGTTTATTTCTTATAGAATGACCACAAAATGAATTACAAAAAAGTTATTGTTCCAAATGTATTTTTGAATAAGGCACCATAGACAAACTAACTAAAGGTGACAGAAGGTAAAACTGATAAACAAAAACAATAATTTGAGAGCACAACACTTCTATAATATTATTCAACTTTGTGTATCTAAAGTTTCACTTGTTTATTTCTTATGGAATGACCACAAAATGAATTACAAAAAAGTTATTGTTCCAAATGTATTTTTGAATAAGGCACCATAGACAAACTAACTAAAGGTGACAGAAGGTAAAACTGATAAACAAAAACAATAATTTGAGAGCACAACACTTCTATAATATTATTCAACTTTGTGTATCTAAAGTTTCACTTGTTTATTTCTTATAGAATGACCACAAAATGAATTACAAAAAAGTTATTGTTCCAAATGTATTTTTGAATAAGGCACCATAGACAAACTAACTAAAGGTGACAGAAGGTAAAACTGATAAACAAAAACAATAATTTGAGAGCACAACACTTCTATAATATTATTCAGCTTTGTGTATCTAAAGTTTCACTTGTTTATTTCTTATAGAATGACCACAAAATGAATTACAAAAAAGTTATTGTTCCAAATGTATTTTTGAATAAGGCACCATAGACAAACTAACTAAAGGTGACAGAAGGTAAAACTGATAAACAAAAACAATAATTTGAGAGCACAACACTTCTATAATATTATTCAACTTTGTGTATCTAAAGTTTCACTTGTTTATTTCTTATAGAATGACCACAAAATGAATTACAAAAAAGTTATTGTTCCAAATGTATTTTTGAATAAGGCACCATAGACAAACTAACTAAAGGTGACAGAAGGTAAAACTGATAAACAAAAACAATAATTTGAGAGCACAACACTTCTATAATATTATTCAACTTTGTGTTTCTAAAGTTTCACTTGTTTATTTCTTATAGAATGACCACAAAATGAATTACAAAAAAGTTATTGTTCCAAATGTATTTTTGAATAAGGCACCATAGACAAACTAACTAAAGGTGACAGAAGGTAAAACTGATAAACAAAAACAATAATTTGAGAGCACAACACTTCTATAATATTATTCAACTTTGTGTATCTAAAGTTTCACTTGTTTATTTCTTATAGAATGACCACAAAATGAATTACAAAAAAGTTATTGTTCCAAATGTATTTTTGAATAAGGCACCATAGACAAACTAACTAAAGGTGACAGAAGGTAAAACTGATAAACTAAAACAATAATTTGAGAGCACAACACTTCTATAATATTATTCAACTTTGTGTATCTAAAGTTTCACTTGTTTATTTCTTATAGAATGACCACAAAATGAATTACAAAAAAGTTATTGTTCCAAATGTATTTTTGAATAAGGCACCATAGACAAACTAACTAAAGGTGACAGAAGGTAAAACTGATAAACAAAAACAATAATTTGAGAGCACAACACTTCTATAATATTATTCAACTTTGTGTATCTAAAGTTTCACTTGTTTATTTCTTATAGAATGACCAGAAAATGAATTACAAAAAAGTTATTGTTCCAAATGTATTTTTGAATAAGGCACCATAGACAAACTAACTAAAGGTGACAGAAGGTAAAACTGATAAACAAAAACACTAATTTGAGAGCACAACACTTCTATAATATTATTCAACTTTGTGTATCTAAAGTTTCACTTGTTTATTTCTTATAGAATGACCACAAAATGAATTACAAAAAAGTTATTGTTCCAAATGTATTTTTGAATAAGGCACCATAGACAAACTAACTAAAGGTGACAGAAGGTAAAACTGATAAACAAAAACAATAATTTGAGAGCACAACACTTCTATAATATTATTCAGCTTTGTGTATCTAAAGTTTCACTTGTTTATTTCTTATAGAATGACCACAAAATGAATTACAAAAATGTTATTGTTCCAAATGTATTTTTGAATAAGGCACCATAGACAAACTAACTAAAGGTGACAGAAGGTAAAACTGATAAACAAAAACAATAATTTGAGAGCACAACACTTCTATAATATTATTCAACTTTGTGTATCTAAAGTTTCACTTGTTTATTTCTTATAGAATGACCACAAAATGAATTACAAAAAAGTTATTGTCCCAAATGTATTTTTGAATAAGGCACCATAGACAAACTAACTAAAGGTGACAGAAGGTAAAACTGATAAACAAAAACAATAATTTGAGAGCACAACACTTCTATAATATTATTCAACTTTGTGTATCTAAAGTTTCACTTGTTTATTTCTTATAGAATGACCACAAAATGAATTACAAAAAAGTTATTGTTCCAAATGTATTTTTGAATAAGGCACCATAGACAAACTAACTAAAGGTGACAGAAGGTAAAACTGATAAACTAAAACAATAATTTGAGAGCACAACACTTCTATAATATTATTCAACTTTGTGTAACAAAAGTTTCACTTGTTTATTTCTTATAGAATGACCACAAAATGAATTACAAAAAAGTTATTGTTCCAAATGTATTTTTGAATAAGGCACCATAGACAAACTAACTAAAGGTGACAGAAGGTAAAACTGATAAACAAAAACAATAATTTGAGAGCACAACACTTCTATAATATTATTCAACTTTGTGTATCTAAAGTTTCACTTGTTTATTTCTTATAGAATGACCAGAAAATGAATTACAAAAAAGTTATTGTTCCAAATGTATTTTTGAATAAGGCACCATAGACAAACTAACTAAAGGTGACAGAAGGTAAAACTGATAAACAAAAACACTAATTTGAGAGCACAACACTTCTATAATATTATTCAACTTTGTGTATCTAAAGTTTCACTTGTTTATTTCTTATAGAATGACCACAAAATGAATTACAAAAAAGTTATTGTTCCAAATGCATTTTTGAATAAGGCACCATAGACAAACTAACTAAAGGTGACAGAAGGTAAAACTGATAAACAAAAACAATAATTTGAGAGCACAGCACTTCTATAATATTATTCAACTTTGTGTATCTAAAGTTTCACTTGTTTATTTCTTATAGAATGACCACAAAATGAATTACAAAAAAGTTATTGTTCCAAATGTATTTTTGAATAAGGCACCATAGACAAACTAACTAAAGGTGACAGAAGGTAAAACTGATAAACAAAAACAATAATTTGAGATCACAACACTTCTATAATATTATTCAACTTTGTGTATCTAAAGTTTCACTTGTTTATTTCTTATAGAATGACCACAAAATGAATTACAAAAAAGTTATTGTTCCAAATGTATTTTTGAATAAGGCACCATAGACAAACTAACTAAAGGTGACAGAAGGTAAAACTGATAAACAAAAACAATAATTTGAGAGCACAACACTTCTATAATATTATTCAACTTTGTGTATCTAAAGTTTCACTTGTTTATTTCTTATAGAATGACCACAAAATGAATTACAAAAAGTTGTTGTTCCAAATGTATTTCTGAATAAAGCACCATAGACAAACTAACTAAAGGTGACAAAAGGTAAAACTGATTAACAAAAACAATAATTTGATAGCACAACACTTCTATAATATTATTAAACTTTGTGTATTTAAAGTTTCACTTGTTTATTTCTTATAGAATGACCACAAAATGAATTACAAAAAAGTTATTGTTCCAAATGTATTTTTGAATAAGGCACCATAGACAAACTAACTAAAGGTGACAGAAGGTAAAACTGATAAACAAAAACAATAATTTGAGAGCACAACACTTCTATAATATTATTCAACTTTGTGTATCTAAAGTTTCACTTGTTTATTTCTTATAGAATGACCACAAAATGAATTACAAAAAAGTTATTGTTCCAAATGTATTTTTGAATAAGGCACCATAGACAAACTAACTAAAGGTGACAGAAGGTAAAACTGATAAACAAAAACAATAATTTGAGAGCACAACACTTCTATAATATTATTCAACTTTGTGTATCTAAAGTTTCACTTGTTTATTTCTTATAGAATGACCACAAAATGAATTACAAAAAAGTTATTGTTCCAAATGTATTTTTGAATAAGGCACCATAGACAAACTAACTAAAGGTGACAGAAGGTAAAACTGATAAACAAAAACAATAATTTGAGAGCACAACACTTCTATAATATTATTCAGCTTTGTGTATCTAAAGTTTCACTTGTTTATTTCTTATAGAATGACCACAAAATGAATTACAAAAAAGTTATTGTTCCAAATGTATTTTTGAATAAGGCACCATAGACAAACTAACTAAAGGTGACAGAAGGTAAAACTGATAAACAAAAACAATAATTTGAGAGCACAACACTTCTATAATATTATTCAACTTTGTGTATCTAAAGTTTCACTTGTTTATTTCTTATAGAATGACCACAAAATGAATTACAAAAAAGTTATTGTTCCAAATGTATTTTTGAATAAGGCACCATAGACAAACTAACTAAAGGTGACAGAAGGTAAAACTGATAAACAAAAACAATAATTTGAGAGCACAACACTTCTATAATATTATTCAACTTTGTGTTTCTAAAGTTTCACTTGTTTATTTCTTATAGAATGACCACAAAATGAATTACAAAAAAGTTATTGTTCCAAATGTATTTTTGAATAAGGCACCATAGACAAACTAACTAAAGGTGACAGAAGGTAAAACTGATAAACAAAAACAATAATTTGAGAGCACAACACTTCTATAATATTATTCAACTTTGTGTATCTAAAGTTTCACTTGTTTATTTCTTATAGAATGACCACAAAATGAATTACAAAAAAGTTATTGTTCCAAATGTATTTTTGAATAAGGCACCATAGACAAACTAACTAAAGGTGACAGAAGGTAAAACTGATAAACTAAAACAATAATTTGAGAGCACAACACTTCTATAATATTATTCAACTTTGTGTATCTAAAGTTTCACTTGTTTATTTCTTATAGAATGACCACAAAATGAATTACAAAAAAGTTATTGTTCCAAATGTATTTTTGAATAAGGCACCATAGACAAACTAACTAAAGGTGACAGAAGGTAAAACTGATAAACAAAAACAATAATTTGAGAGCACAACACTTCTATAATATTATTCAACTTTGTGTATCTAAAGTTTCACTTGTTTATTTCTTATAGAATGACCAGAAAATGAATTACAAAAAAGTTATTGTTCCAAATGTATTTTTGAATAAGGCACCATAGACAAACTAACTAAAGGTGACAGAAGGTAAAACTGATAAACAAAAACACTAATTTGAGAGCACAACACTTCTATAATATTATTCAACTTTGTGTATCTAAAGTTTCACTTGTTTATTTCTTATAGAATGACCACAAAATGAATTACAAAAAAGTTATTGTTCCAAATGTATTTTTGAATAAGGCACCATAGACAAACTAACTAAAGGTGACAGAAGGTAAAACTGATAAACAAAAACAATAATTTGAGAGCACAGCACTTCTATAATATTATTCAACTTTGTGTATCTAAAGTTTCACTTGTTTATTTCTTATAGAATGACCACAAAATGAATTACAAAAAAGTTATTGTTCCAAATGTATTTTTGAATAAGGCACCATAGACAAACTAACTAAAGGTGACAGAAGGTAAAACTGATAAACAAAAACAATAATTTGAGAGCACAACACTTCTATAATATTATTCAACTTTGTGTATCTAAAGTTTCACTTGTTTATTTCTTATAGAATGACCACAAAATGAATTACAAAAAGTTGTTGTTCCAAATGTATTTCTGAATAAAGCACCATAGACAAACTAACTAAAGGTGACAAAAGGTAAAACTGATTAACAAAAACAATAATTTGATAGCACAACACTTCTATAATATTATTAAACTTTGTGTATTTAAAGTTTCACTTGTTTATTTCTTATAGAATGACCACAAAATGAATTACAAAAAAGTTATTGTTCCAAATGTATTTTTGAATAAGGCACCATAGACAAACTAACTAAAGGTGACAGAAGGTAAAACTGATAAACAAAAACAATAATTTGAGAGCACAACACTTCTATAATATTATTCAACTTTGTGTATCTAAAGTTTCACTTGTTTATTTCTTATAGAATGACCACAAAATGAATTACAAAAAAGTTATTGTTCCAAATGTATTTTTGAATAAGGCACCATAGACAAACTAACTAAAGGTGACAGAAGGTAAAACTGATAAACAAAAACAATAATTTGAGAGCACAACACTTCTATAATATTATTCAACTTTGTGTATCTAAAGTTTCACTTGTTTATTTCTTATAGAATGACCACAAAATGAATTACAAAAAAGTTATTGTTCCAAATGTATTTTTGAATAAGGCACCATAGACAAACTAACTAAAGGTGACAGAAGGTAAAACTGATAAACAAAAACAATAATTTGAGAGCACAACACTTCTATAATATTATTCAGCTTTGTGTATCTAAAGTTTCACTTGTTTATTTCTTATAGAATGACCACAAAATGAATTACAAAAAAGTTATTGTTCCAAATGTATTTTTGAATAAGGCACCATAGACAAACTAACTAAAGGTGACAGAAGGTAAAACTGATAAACAAAAACAATAATTTGAGAGCACAACACTTCTATAATATTATTCAACTTTGTGTATCTAAAGTTTCACTTGTTTATTTCTTATAGAATGACCACAAAATGAATTACAAAAAAGTTATTGTTCCAAATGTATTTTTGAATAAGGCACCATAGACAAACTAACTAAAGGTGACAGAAGGTAAAACTGATAAACAAAAACAATAATTTGAGAGCACAACACTTCTATAATATTATTCAACTTTGTGTTTCTAAAGTTTCACTTGTTTATTTCTTATAGAATGACCACAAAATGAATTACAAAAAAGTTATTGTTCCAAATGTATTTTTGAATAAGGCACCATAGACAAACTAACTAAAGGTGACAGAAGGTAAAACTGATAAACAAAAACAATAATTTGAGAGCACAACACTTCTATAATATTATTCAACTTTGTGTATCTAAAGTTTCACTTGTTTATTTCTTATAGAATGACCACAAAATGAATTACAAAAAGTTGTTGTTCCAAATGTATTTTTGAATAAGGCACCATAGACAAACTAACTAAAGGTGACAGAAGGTAAAACTAATTAACAAAAACAATAATTTGATAGCACAACACTTCTATAATATTATTAAACTTTGTGTATTTAAAGTTTCACTTGTTTATTTCTTATAGAATGACCACAAAATGAATTACAAAAAAGTTATTGTTCCAAATGTATTTTTGAATAAGGCACCATAGACAAACTAACTAAAGGTGACAGAAGGTAAAACTGATAAACAAAAACAATAATTTGAGAGCACAACACTTCTATAATATTATTTAACTTTGTGTATCTAAAGTTTCACTTGTTTATTTCTTATAGAATGACCACAAAATGAATTACAAAAAAGTTATTGTTCCAAATGTATTTTTGAATAAGGCACCATAGACAAACTAACTAAAGGTGACAGAAGGTAAAACTGATAAACAAAAACAATAATTTGAGAGCACAACACTTCTGTAATATTATTCAACTTTGTGTATCTAAAGTTTCACTTGTTTATTTCTTATAGAATGACCACAAAATGAATTACAAAAAAATTATTGTTCCAAATGTATTTTTGAATAAGGCACCATAGACAAACTAACTAAAGGTGACAGAAGGTAAAACTGATAAACAAAAACAATAATTTGAGATCACAACACTTCTATAATATTAATAAACTTTGTGTATTTAAAGTTTCACTTGTTTATTTCTTATAGAATGACCACAAAATGAATTACAAAAAAGTTATTGTTCCAAATGTATTTTTGAATAAGGCACCAAAGACAAACTAACTAAAGGTGACAGAAGGTAAAATTGATAAACAAATACAATAATCTGAGAGCACGACACTTCTCTAATATTATTAAACTTTGTGTATCTAAAGTTTCATTTGCTTATTTTTTATAGAATGGCCACAAATATATTGCAAGATATGTCACAGTTCCAAATTTATTTTAGAACAAGAAACAAGGCAAGCCTCCTAAAACTAAATTAAAAACAATCCGTATATTTACGTCAAATAAATGGTATTTCTAAGATTAAAATAAATACATCTAATAGCAAATTGATTTAGGGTTTGGATTAATAATTGGGTTTCACAAATTTTACAGTAAGAATGCGACATAAACGGCTTGCTTTATTTCAAGGATTAATGTAACAAACGACTTGACTTTACTAAACTAATAATATTTATAATCCCCGAAATAAAGTAAGCCGTTAATGCCACTAATTTCATATTGAAAACACATTTCGATCTTTTGTTACCTGTTACGTTATCTGTGTAATTTCTAAAGGTATTTAGTAGGTAATTATATCTAATTGTTTTTCATTTGATTTTTCGTATATAAACTTGTTACCTATTTTTTTGTACTTTAAATGTACTATATATATCAAATAAACAATTTTGCAAATGACGACGTTATTAAATATATAGAATTTAAAAAAAATATAATATATTAAAACGAAAAATAACTGAAATGGAAATACTTTCTTCACACAAATATATATTCCCAGCAAGACCTTTTTCCCCCTTTCCCCGTCAATCGATTGTACCCGGGGCGGAGCATTACCTGTAATAAACACTGAACTAGCCTGAGCGAACTACTAGCGACACCACTTGCGCGTAAAAATAACTAATTTTAACAATTTTTGCAAGGCAAAATACACGAACATACGTTAATATTAGACATATTTTCTATAACAGATATGTTATTTTCAATTAATGGAAGAGTGCTATGCAAATATTTTTAATTTTATTTTAACAGAAGACTGTAAAATGAAGGCCCAAAATAAGACTAAAATTGGTACTGTTGATCAATTAATATTTCAAAAATGATAAACAAAATCAATATTCTGAGAGCATAACACTCCTCGAATATTACTTAACTTTATGTATTTCAAGTTTCAATTGTTTATTTCTTATAGAAACACCACAAAATGACTTGCAAGAAATGTCATTTTTCCAGATTTATTTTCGAACAAGGCAAGCCCCTTAAGCAAATGCTTAAGCTAGTCTTATATCAAGCAATGCTCAAGTACTGACTATGAATACCGCCCTTAGAATCTATTACTAGGTGATACCTGCGGGCTTTGCAATATCGAGTCAACTTATATTCTAACCCCGTACAACATAATTTTAGTGTCAATTTGAAAGTAGTTCACATTTTACGACATATGAGCCCCCAAAAATGCATGTTTACATGTTTAGTCTTTGCCAAACAAACCGGCTTTTATAAAAGGGTTGATTGTACGAACGCTTTTGCAACAGAAAATGGGGTCATTTACCATTAACAATTCTGTTACTTTTATATGACAGGATAAATGAATTTATAGAAGTGGGCCAGCCAACTGATGTGAAACAGAACTCGTATCGCAAAAGAAATTTTAGAATAAAAATCCTTCAGAAAAACAAGCTCGTTAATTAGGAAATATGATGTCATAGTCTAATTAAATATCCTCTTAACAAGATAACAAAAACCCTCACATTAAATATCTCTTTAGTATTTTTATTATTAAATATATATTTTATACTAAACATATTTGACAATTTATTATTTCTAATTGTCTTCAAGAATATATGAATTAATTTCTTTTTTTGTTTTTATCTCCCGCTACCCTTGATAAGGGAGATACAGGGATTTTCACGTTGATGTCTATGTGTGTGTGTGCATGTTACATTGGGTAAACTTGTCTCTTGGCTCCAATTTAAACCAATCAGAGAGTACAAAAATAGCCCTATTCTCTATAATACGAATGGCTTCCTAAATAAAACATTGTATCTTCAAACAATAAAATACAGAAATATTAAGAATGAAGCTTTTGATATTCGTCATAATTCTTATTTTATTGTGTTTTATTATTAAAAGATAGTTTTAGGTAGGTATCTAGCTACACAATGTTGACTTCTTCCATCGTCAATTAATGCGACCGCAGAAGCTATGTTCAGTTTCTGCGCTTAGTGATATTCCAAACTCATTAAAATGACAAATAAATAATAAAACAAGTACTGAAATAAACGCGACTATTTCCAGAACAATTTAATACCTAATGAAATAACAAGATTTTGAATATTCGGACCAATTATAGCAAACTTACAGCGAATATTGCACTGATTTGGCATATAAAAACTCAAATGACAGCCAAAAATTGCAAACATATTTAAGCAATCTTTTAAGTTTTTAGTAATTATAAACTGATAAGTGAAATAGAAATAAACCAATTAATTATTTTGTAATGCTGTCTTCTAACAAAATTATCTTTGTGACACTTAGAAATTTACAGTAAATCCGCATTAAAAAGTAGGGCTGCTAGTTTGTTTATCTAGCTAAGGATTGCTAATATATAATCAGATTTTGACATTTATAATCATACCAAAATGAATCGTTTTCCACTAATTCCTAGGTAATTCCTCTAATTCCCAAATAATTCCTCTAATTCCCAACTAATTCCTGTAATTCTCAGATAATTCCTCTAATTCCTAATCAATTCTTTTAAATTCCAGAAGTAATACCCCGTTATAGAAAATTGAAGATAATATATTAAAGAAGGAAAAACAAATAAGTAATATTTCTTAAATACATATTTAATTTTTAACAAACGCAATATACAATACGTATGTATATATAGTAAATACAAAATAGTTTATTTAACATAATATATAAATATTTTAAAATTAATAAATATTTATTTTAATTTTGGAATCTTTGCAGTCTGTGTGTGCGTATTCTTTTACACTCTTTGCGAAGTAACCAGCAAAGTGTACTTTTTTAACAATAATTTTCGACCCATTTTTAATTTTTAAATTCACAAATCGAGAATTGTGTGTAACATTTTTTCTTTATTTTGCGCTGATTCACTATTTAAGTAGAATAAAATAGCATAACCTCAATGCGACTGAAGTGCTGCCCGCCAGAGTATAGAACATATTACAATCTGCGGAAGTATCCAGGCAGCAACAGAGATTTCTTCGAGGTAACACCCGTGGCACAGAAATGGTTAGAAAATTTGGACATCACTATACAGTATTTATTTATTTATTCCTTTTACATTATTAATTTCTATATTATATTCTGTTTTTATTATGTGTATATGCCATACGATAAGTTTTTTTTTTACCTGTACATCATCAAAATTTATTCCTTCACCATATTCATAAGTATTTGTTTGGATGCCTCAAAAATTCAGACAAACATTTTCTCCACTCACTTTTATTGTATTAAATTGAGAAATTAATTTCGTATTCCTACCTAAATAATATATAGTAAATCCCTTCGATAAAAATACTAAATTACTAAAAGAGCGGGTTATAAAATATGATAAATTTAAAAATATCCATAACTTATTGTACTAAAATAAAATTTGTAATTTTAGTGAATTCCTCTAAAATTCTAGTTATTTCCTGGGTAATTCCTTCAATTCCCAACCAATTCCTTCAATTCCCAGGGAATTCCTCTAATTCCGTGTTAATTCCTCTAATTCCATATTAATTCCCTAATTCCTAGCTAATTCATGCTAATTCCTACTCAAGTGTACAACTAATTCCGAAGTGATTAGCCCCTCGCTCCAAATCTCTAGTCTGGAGGTCTACCAACTGAGCTACGCCAACCCTAGCGTCAGCTGAAACATTATCTCTCACTTGTATAGTAAAGTCTAATGTGGCATCGTATCAAAGACTTGTCTTTAAGAGCTATTGACAATGATTAAGTCCACGAGCGACTTTGATAATTTAAGGAGAATTATACCGAAGGTTAAATTGAAGAGTGATGCTGTAGAAGCGTGTAATTAATCAGCTGACGCCGGGGTTCGAACCCGGCGTCAGCTGATTTTTCTCTCGCATTTGTACAATTTGTCTTAGTAGTAATACATTAATTACACGCTTCTACAGTATCACACTTCAATTTAAGTATTTTTTTATTTAAAAGAAGAAATAGCCCGTTTTTCGTGCCGGTCAGTAGGGTCAATGTATATTTTTATACAGATACTCAAGTTAATACTATTTAAATTTGTATTTAAGCAAGTTTCCCATTGAATCTCGTTTAAATTACACAATTCCTTTTATTGAAGTGTCCCAAATACTTTCCCCGAGTAAAATTTATTTGTATTGCGTTATAGTGTCCAGCGACAGCACAATAAACACGTTCGTAACCCGGTTGGGTACAAACGACAACTATAGCGAATCGAATTCTGTCGAGCTGCATTGCGTCGCGTCCGCGTCTGTTGGCGCAGTGCACACTCTCAACTCCCCAAAGGCTTTGTAGAAGGCTTGTACACACACATGTGTCTCTTTACGTCTTCGCCAAGTCTTTGTCCTAGAATCTGCATAATACGGAGGTTATATAAGATGTTTCATTGATGTTATGAATCAGTGATTATCAAACAAAGAGATTAAGGTACAAACAAATTTTGTACAATATTTGCAATAAATTTATATGAAATCCTTGCCTGTTAGTTTAATAGAGGAATGGATCCTGGACTCACATGTGATCCTTATTGCTCTGGCCAATTTAACTTTGGATTATACTGTCAAATTTATTTTTTGGACTAGTCCAGAAATTGATTTTTTACCTCCCGCTACCCTTGCTAAGGGAGGTATAGAGATCGTGCTAAAAATCGCATATCGAAATTTTGGTAAATGAGCACGTTTTAAAGTCCCTAGAATTCAATTTTCACATTTTCACGATGGTGTCTGTGTGTATGTGTGTGTCTGTGTGTGTATAATGTGTGGATCCTCCACTCTAACTCAAATACTATTATTCAGAAAATTTTGAAACCTTGTATTTCGAACTTTTTTCTATTATGGAAAGAGCCTATTAGATTTTGGTGTAAACCGGATAACAGGAAATAGCACTTTACTGGAAGCTCAAAATAGTTTTTCTTTGATTTAAATGTTATTTTTTCGTTATTATAAAAATTAAAGATTATTATATTTTCTACAGATTTGCATGAATACATTTTCTACATATATTATGGATAAAGTTATAAAACTATATATAATTTAAACCTCAGAGCCAACGCTTTAAACAAACAAAACTCCTTACGCAGTTATTTAAATGTATGTAACTGACATAAATGTCACTATCAAATAACTAATCATTTAAAATAAATAATAGTAACTTTTTAAAAAGAAAAAAGTAAATAGAACAATAGCAAAGGAAATCAAAACAGTTTCCAGCATAAGAAAATATGTATGTATGTATTTAGATTAATTAAAATTAACGATTCACAAAATAGTTTAAGCTAATTCTCATTATTGGATGAGTGAATAAAATTTAATCTACATTTTATTATCAAAAAAGGTAGTTACTTGGATTAGATTAGACTATATTTAAGAAATAAACTTCTATTCTTCTATAAAAATAACAATTCTTTAATATAACATTTATGATGACACAAAATATCCACATGTTCCAAACAGAGCAATTTATGGCAGGCTTTTTTTATGTGGGTTCTTCATCCAACTCATTGCAAAACTTCGTTTAGCGTCTATGTAATTCTACGAAAATATTTGTTTCTCTTGTATAACTTGGCTATTTATTATATGTAACTGGAAAAAGCATAACAAATTAATAATAATAATTTCAGCAACGAACAAAATTATTACTATTTGTAACGTGATTAGTGCGCTGGGGTTTATCACATCCTACGTTAATATTTATTTGTGTATCAAGAGCGTAAAGTGAATCTTTATTGCTCATGCTCGTAAATTGAAGCGCGAGCGTAGCGGGCGGTACAATCGAGCTAGAGCAATAAAGATACTTTACGCTAGAGATGCACACATAATTTTTTCTACGGCTTTACTAACAAAATAAAAAAATAATAATACCTATTTTCAATTCAATCTTAACCAATTTCCTGTTTTGTGTTGCTGTAACCATGATGATATGAGTAAATAAATAATTCTGATGGTTGGCAATCATTGTTTTATGAAAAGTTTTCACACATACATCAAAAATGTGCTCAAAAATCTCCGAAAATAGTAAAGATAGTGATTTTTCTTGCACTCCTCCAAATATATTCGAAATGGCGCAAAATGCTTCCTTGAGTTTATTACCTGCAAAATCAAGAGCATTATACGAAAATAATTATAAAGTCTCTTCATTGAATGGTGTAAGTTAAAAAAAATCAAGAATTATAGTGAAAATGTTTTACTAGCTTATTTTTTGGAAAAATCTAATGTAATGAAATCGTCTTCTCTTTGGTCCATTTATTCCATGCTAAAATCAACACTAGCAGTTAAGAACGATATTGATATCAACAAATTCAAGAAACTAACTGCTTTTTTGAAACAAAAATCAGTTGATTATAGACCAAAAAATCTAAATCTTTAACAAGAGATGAAATAAATAAATTCCTGACTGAAGCCCCAGACAATCATTTCCTTATAATGAAAGTTGCTCTTATATTGGGTGTTGCTGGAACATGCCTACGCGTCGAATTAGTTAGGATGACTGTAGATGATATTGAGGATAATGGGTCCATTTTAATTGTGAAGATTCCAGACTCAAAAACTAATGTGCAGCGAACATTTATTGTTGATGATCATAATCTTTTGTCAATGTACAGAAGACCCTCTAACATATAATCTCGGCGATTATTCATAAATTATAAGCATGGCAAATGTACCGCACAAGTTGTTGGAATGAACACTATAGGAAAATTACATTTAACATTGCACAATATCTGAATTTACCTGATTCGAAATCATTTACAGGCCATTGTTTCCGCAGATCCTCTGCTACATTACTTGCTAATTCCGGAGCTGACGTTATGACTCTAAAACGTCATGGTGGCTGGCGTTCATCAGCTGTTGCAGAAGGTTATGTTGATGAAAGTTTGAAAAATAAAATTGATACAGCGCATAAAATTTCAACAAACAAGGAGAATCAAACTTCTGCCACTGCCACACTAACTGAATATTCTAGTGAGAATGTAACAGTCACAGAATCTAATTTCTCCTCGTCAGCTCTTTCAAGCTGTGAAATAAATATACAAAACTGCCAAAACTGCACATTTAATTTTACCATTGACGGCCAATGATTAAATCCACTAAGTTTATTAATTATAAAATATATTTATAGTTGTAATTAAATGTACATTCACCAACAGAATAAAGTTGTAACTTAATTAAATAAATAAGTTGGTAGCGTAGCTAACTTCGTATTGTTTGTATCACATTTGTAGTGTAAAACAGAACCTAACGTATATTTTAGATTTCGTAAGTATTGTTTTAATACATTAAAATTTCAACAATAATATGTATTTATCTAAGCGAGCAAATTAAGTATGTACTTTACCGCGCGTTGCTATGGGAGAGGCGCCGTAAAGTATTTTTTGCTCGTTCCTTAGTAATGATTGACTTTACGACGACAAAAGAGAGCATAAATATCAACTTTTCATGGTGGTCGTAGAAAAAATAAGTTTATGTTACTTTTGTGACAGTCAGTTTGAAATTGAGAGTACATCCAGAATACAAAGGGTAGAGTGGTTTAGGAATGTACATGAAAACAGAATTACAACCGTGTAAAAATTATAAAGAAAAATAGACAGCTGGGGTGTACCACACCCTGCCGCACTAATGCAAGGTTAAGGCCCGTGTATCGAAAATCACATTTATATTAGTTACAACTCACCACCGAACTTTTTGACCAAAGACAATACCTAAAGGTGACGGAAGGTAAAAATTCAGGTTTTTTAACTTTTTTAGATTTATAATAAAACAAAGTTTAACATGAACAAAGCTTTTTAATAAAGATTACTTAATAACCAAAATATTTAATTTTTAATTAAAGCGGGCCTTATTTGCCTCCATGACCTTAATATCGTCATATTCGTTCATTCGGTTGGCGAAAAACATATTTATTCTTAACATTAGTTTATTTGCAAAATTTAATTCACCTGAAGCAATCGTTGTGCTATTTGACGGAATTGTTTCCATCGGTACAACGATCCCTTTATTTGAATATGACTTTTAAATAAAGATTATTAGAATATCGCAAGGAATGATTAATTAATTTTTAAATTTATTTAATAATATTAATTAGGATATAAATTAAAACAACAAAATTATACATTTATATGAATGACCCCTTTGACGTCTTTAACCTCCAAAGTGACATTTTATTTTGAAAAACGGTACAAAATATGTTTAGACAAATTTTCTCTAACTGCTATAATAAATAAGATATGAAATGTTCGAAATAAACGAGAAACGAGTTTTTACCTCTAGCTCAAAAACAAACGAAGATAGAAAATTCCTGTGGTGACTATTAATCTGTCCTCGAAAAGTAGACCTTGAAATGTGCAAACGGTTTTATTCTCTTCAAATATTACCAGAGATTCTTAAATAAAACATCGAAAATGAGACACCTGCACACCCTAGTGTTAATAAGTTATATTTGAACATCTTCGGACCTATGTAGATGGCAATAGATTGATTATTCGTTTTGGCATTATTTTTCGCTTCCAATTGACAAAAAACAAGCAACTACTAATAGATTTAACAAAGATTATAAGAACTAATGTACAAAGTGCTAGGAAAAAATTCCAACAAGTTTATGATTAAATTTTATTTTTATCATATTTCTAATATAAACAGAACGGAAATTTTATGAAAAGGATTATGCAAATATTTCAAATATGAAGGAAATTTTAAAATTCCACCCAAAATATAGAATATTCTCATATTAAAAATAGGAAACAGTTTTCATGTTTCTCTTATTCAAACTATGGGAACAATAAAACTCATCTCGTATTTCGTAAGCCTAAAATAACATATAAACTCGATATATAACATTTAAATATTGAAATTGAAATTTTTCTTCAAATTTTCAAATAGTACAAAGGTGAGCCCTGCGGTGCTCTTTCCGCATCAGATTTGAGAGTCCATGAGGTAAATCTGCGAATAGAAGCAGATAATAAGCAATGATAAAATTTATATGCCGGTGGCTTTTAAAAAATCAATCCTGTTTGAAATTCCATAACTCCGGAGTACAATGAGATATCGGTTTGAAATTTTTATCTGTTACAGACAAAGAGTTGAAAAGTATTCCTACCAAATTCGAAACATTTATATACGAAAACAAATGAATAGCGAGTGGAAGGTTAATAAATTGCTTCAAATGATGTAAATTTGGAATTGGTACAAGAACTGGCTAGACGTTTTATAAAACGACGAATAGATTACAGCCACATTGTAATATGCCTATATCAACAGTAACCTCATCTAACGCACAAAAGTCACTTTTGGAAAACTTGTGGTGAGTTTTGTGCCTTAGATGAGGTTATTGTAGTTATATTTAGAGAAGTATAGACAGCCTAGAAAATATCTAAAGGTTACTATATGCCCAATATTAAGTTTGTTATATTATATTTACTTGAATATATTAGAAACAAATATGATGTGGACACCACATGACTTCCTTGTCGCAAGACCAACGTGAAGAATAGACCCAATTATAAAATTACACCTATTTGACATTATTTTTTTTTGTTATTTTTTGTCCTAATCCGTATCAAGCTTTATTACAAAAACCAAAAAATATATAATTTTTAAATTTAAATATCTCGCTTATACAAAGGGCTAATTTAAAAATACTTGATGTGCTAGAGGCAGAATTTAATTGTCTAAAACTCTTATTTGAAGCATTTATTTCTAAATTAAAAATAAAATCATTTTATTCAAGAAATACTGTTAACTTTAAGTAATATATCACTTCCGGTTAGCCTATTTTAACCAAAATCTACTATGTTATTTTCATTGACATAAAAGTCTTATATGCCAAATTTTAAAATTTTTGGGTTATATTTTAAACTAGTTTTTCATTAAAATCTATTACAGGCTTCAAGTAAAGTACCACTTCTGGAAATTATGTAATGATCAAAAAAAGGAGGTGCCCAATTAGATGTTATAGCAGTCTTAAATACAAAATTTCAACTGTCTACGGCTTATCGTTTTTGAGTTATGCGAGATAGGTACGTACGTACAGACGTCACGAGGAAATTAGTCAAAATGGATATTTCCGTTGAAATCTGAAAACTGAAAGTTTTCGCGATTATAATACTTAGTTTATTTCTTAAAATATAGTCTAATCTAATCCAAGTAACTACCTTTTTTTAAACCCTTCAACAGGATCAATCCCAATTATAGAATGGGTTCACATTCACACACATCCATGACCTAGTTGGATTCGAACCCAGATCCCCGATGGCACTCATGACATGAGGCGTTGCTCTAACCATTGAGCCACCGGAGCTATAATAAAATGAAGATTAAATTTTAAATACCGGGATAGAATAGAATTCACTAATCCAAAAACAAGGATTAGCATTTTTGTGAATTTTTTAATCTAAATACATACCTACATATTTACTTATGCTGGAAACTGTATTGAATTCTTTTTCAATTGATCTGTTTACTTTTAAAAAAAAACGTTACTAATAGTAATTGGAAGCGATTAGTTCTTTGATAGTGAGAATTATCTGTCAGTTACATACATTTGAATAACTGCGTTTTGTTTGTTTAAAGCGTAGACTCTGGGATTTAGATTAATATAGATAATTTTACAAATTTATTCATAAAATATATAGAAAAAGTATTAATGCAAATCTATAGAATAATCTTTAATTTTTATAATAACATTAATCTCGAAAAAATAACATTTAATGTTATTTTTTGTAAAAAAAGCTATTTTGAGCTTCTAGTAAAGTGCCATTTCCGGTTATCCGATTTACACCAAAATCTAATGGACTCTTTCCATTAAAGATAAAGTTCGAAATACAGTTTCAAAATTTTCTGAATGATAGTATTTGAGTTAGAGTGAAGGATCAACACATACACATATACACACAGGCATCATCATGAAAATGTTAAAATTGGATTCTAGGGACCTTAAAACGTGGTCATTTACTAAAATCTCGATATGCGATTTTTAGCACGATCCCTATACCTCCCTTACCAAGGGTAGCGGGAGGTAAAAAACAGCAAAATTAATAAAACGATTTTTTTTTCATACTTTCATATCTATGCTTATTATTCGTACACATGTGAGGAAATTATGTTCAAATGTTTATCCCAACGGCATAGAAGTTCCTACATAATATCTTGAAGTTCCACACAACATGAACTTAGTGCATCAAATTCTCGTAACCTGCAAGCATTTCAACTTTTTCAATAACCATTCACGCCTTTAATATCATCCAAGTTGCTCACTTATATTTACTTTCTAAGATTGCAACGCAACATTTGTTCTTAAATGGCAGTACTGCAAACGTCTTGCGTAATGTGAAAACTCGCAACATTTATGATATAAGAATACGAAGAAAATATCTTGGGATTTTGTATCATTCATAATTACTCAGTTTACATGCAGTTTTGATATGGTTTCAGTTTTCAGTCAAAATTACGCGAAACTGTTTACATGCAGTTGAACAAGCTTAAAAATTTATTTGCATGCGTATTTAGCTGATGTATGTGATAAATCCTCTTCACTCTAATACTTCGTTTTGCCATTATTTTAATTATTTTTTTATTATACCTGCATCATAATCACTGATCATCGTACTAAAAAGCGTGCTTAATCTCAAGATTAAAACACGCCGTGCTTTAAAGTTGCTAAGCAACAACAAACGTTAACAATTTGTTTATTTATAATTGTCAATGAAAATAAGCAATACCTACTGATTTACTTCAATTATTCATATAAATGTGTGATGAATTTTAAATAATATATTCTCTATTCCACCATTTGTACACTATTAAAATGTAACACATTTCACATCATATGCTTGGCACATGCGCAGTATTTTTGAACAAAATTCACCAGGCGTGAAGCCACTGTTTGTAGGTTAGAATATAATTAATCATGTATAACACCTACAAAGGAAATTGTCTTCATAAATTGGAATAATTATTCATTTATTGGTAACATAGGAATAACCACGTTCTATTTTGGCCTGATTTAGCATCGTGCCTCTTTGCCAGAATCACTCAACAATGGCTACGGGACATATGAGAATGAGAACAAGACAATACAAGAAATATTCCATCGCCCAAATGAACAATTTTGGGATTTATTAATGGGGAAAGTATACGATGAAGAATAGGAAGCCACTAGCAGAAAGTTCTTTGGTATTTCGCTAACAGTACATCATTTTACATATGGAGTTATAGACAGCATAGAAATATGTTTGTAAGTTTTTTATTTATGGTATCCTATTTATTTTATCCTTGTTTTCCGTCTAAATTAAGAAGGATCTTGATAGTTTTGATGTTTATAATCTTGTTTATAATAAATAAACAACAAATTGCGAAATGGCAAATCCGCATAGTAACGTAAACAACAAATGCTAAACAATCTCCGTGTAAACGATGTTATGTCATATATGTATCATAAACAATTATAAAACGTCAAAATCAAAATTTTAGATTCTTTTTTCCAACATATTGTGCAGGTATAATAAAAAATAGCGCATGATACATGTGTATAAGAGCCATTAAAGCACTCGTGCCTTTAAAAGCGCTCCGCTTCGCGTCGCGCTTTTAAACTTGTCACGCGTGCTTTAATGGCCGGCTTATACACTTATATCATAATATACTATTATACTTCGTACCACTGCGCAACTACACAACTGTTAATTTCTTTGTAGGTTAGTAATACAAAGCGGCAGAAACGTGATGCCCTGTTCGCATGCGAAGTGTCGAAACTGAATTATAAATGTTTATATGAGTAGTTTTAAAAACTAGTTTTCAAGTCAAACCCATGAATTTTAGTTTTGGTTTGAGATAACTCCAAACTGTTTTGATACTTTATATATGGCGTTTTCAAGAGTAAAAACATTTTGAATACGGTCTTAAAACTACTGTTATAGTACATTAAAACACAAGGCAATCTGTTAACGTACGAGTCCAAATTTGGAAAACGAGCCGCTAGGCGAGTTTTACAAAGGACGAGTGCGTTAACAGGCCTTATGATACATGTTTTTATACTATTTTTACCTTCCGTCACCTTTAGGTAAGGAAGGTATTGTCTTTGGTCAAAAAATTTGATGATGAGTTTTTAATCAATAAGTACGTTTTAGGGTCCCTAGAATACGAATTTACTATTTTTACGATGATGTCTGTATGTGTGTGTGTGTGTGTGGATGTGTGTGTGTGTGTGTGTGTGTGTGTGTGTGTGTGTGTGTGTGTGTGTGTGTGTGTGTGTGTGTGTGTGTGTGTGTAACAAAATTTTCGTCTGCGATAACTCTAATACTACAGTTACAAAAATTATAATTTTTCGTATACTTCTTCGTTACATCTATATGAAGAGCTGATTAGATTTTGGTTACAATTGGTCAACCGGAAGTATCAGCATTTGAAGATTTTAACAGTTTTTCTTGAAAAAACTATGTTAAATATAATTTTTTCACATTTGATGCATTTTATGCTTAATATTAAATGGATATAGAGTTAAAAAATTATAAAGAAATTAAATTTCATAAAGTAGCCATAGCTATGGAAACAGCTACTATATTAAGAAAATTCTGATTGAAAGATGTCAGTGTCAAGTGAAATTGACATAGTGTGTTTGTCTTATAATTTTACTAAAAATAGAGGATCTTTTGCTTTCTGTATGGAATTTGTATAAAATGCATACAACTGCTTTAAGGTAATGTACAAGAAATAATAATAATAATAATAAATCTTTTATTTCTGCAGATACATTACACAGTATATAGAAAACGTCACAAAATAATAATTTTCTGTATGAAATTTGTATAAAATACATGCAACTGCCGGAAGGTAATGTTCAAGAAATAGAATATTTAATTTAGCAAGGAACTTTCCGTATGAAATTTGTACAAAATACATACAACTGACGGAAGGTAATGTGCTGGCCACATCAGATTTTTTCTATTGAGGTAATTTTACAATTAGATTTTTTTAAATGACTTGTCAAAAATATGACTTACTATTTTTTTTGTCAGTTATGTTGGTAGCGCTGCCCGCTAACAATTGAAATTTCACATTTTGACAGTTTGTGTATTGTGTGATTCTGACTGATTGTTTATATTAAAACATTGTATCAAGCATTATATAATTATGGAAGAGGAAAACCAATACCTACAATGTACTCCACCGGTTTATTAATGTAGCACCTGATTTGACATATCTTGTAATAAATATAAATTTATCAAATAACGAATCGGGATCGCTGATTCGTGTAGGTTATCATAAATAAAACTTCTTAAATAATGAAATACTTTAATGAACATTTTATTAATCTACATTTTTACATTCCTCTATTTTGTCAACACATCCACTGCTCAGTTGCAGACATATCAGCAACTCAGCAACAGCTGTTCTTACATTCTTCAATACAAAACATATGTTGTATTTGTATACGGCACTTATGTGTAAATCATATTTAAAAATTTAATATTCGACAGTTCGCCTCGACGTGGAACTGGAAATCAATGAAATCATGGATCGTAAAATTTTCATATTTGTTTGCAAGTAGCCGCAAATTGAGTTGGCAGTGTCAACATTTCAAGTAACGTGCACTATACATTTGAAATACAATCAGCTGAAAATTGCGATATTGCCATAAAATTAAATTGTAATAAATAAAACTTACTGTTTAAATTGTTTTGACAAAGTAAAATCTGAGCGCATTGTTTCTTGTTTCATAATTTTTTAATTGAAAGATTTTAACTTTACAGATTCTTCTTTCTGAACTAACACAGCTATAGCTATAAATTCCTCTTCTTTCTAGTCCTATTATCTGGAGAAGAGACAAAAATCTATAATTAGAAGTAATATTTCAATATAAACAACTTACCATTTTCAGGTTATATGTAAATCATCTGTCATGACTACAACCTCTAGAATACGAAAGGCGCCAAAAACAGTACGTTTATAGATCTTCTAAACCTCGTGTTTTCAGTGATAAACAGTCCTTTCATAGACTCACAAGAACACAGAAATAGAAAAATAGTAATATTGTGTCGGAACAAAAACTAAATTAGTTAAGTGTTGTCTTATATGGTAATGATATACGCTTGCCTCTCAAATCCGTATAGAGTATAATTTTATTAGGTTACCATAACGATCATAGCCTATCCAGTAAAATTACTCAGATATCAGGTATACCGGATGGCGCTCGAAATCCGTTACATAGGCCTTTAACATTTTAAAACCGTTTTACCTTACGCGTTACTCCCCAAATTATTTTAGAGAAAAATTCTTCAAATAAAAGTTGTAGAACATACAATTTTGCATTTGAATCAATAAGCAAAATTAATTTTGCATGTTTTGTAACAGCAGAAATTAGGTATGAATATGTCGAAAATTTACTCAAAAGTAGTGATGGCCATGGAATTAACAAAAAGCTTAACAAACAAACGTGTGTTTATTTGTCATAAAATTGAATTTACTTTTTATTATTTAATAAAATTATCACAACGTAAAATAGAATAGTAGAATAATAATTTATTTCTTCTATATTGTTCCAATACTCATTTTTCTTGACAAAAAATCACAATATTTGACATTTAAATCATCACATTTTTTGTCTTTTTTGTTTTAATTCCACGGCTAGTATACTATTAAAATGAAATTTTCAAAATTTTCATAGTCTATTTCTAGAATTACTAAACATACGAAATGAATTTTGTTTAGTGATTTATATGCAGAATTTTATATTCTACAACTTTTATTTGAAGATTTTTTTTCTTAAATAAATTGAAGAGCCACGCGCCAGGGAAAACTGTTTTCCTATGTTAAATGCCTATGTAACAGATTTCGAGCGCCACCCGGTATAAACACAAGGCGTATGCTTTTTCTGACGACAATATACAAAAGTATTAGAATAATTACTAAAATATCATTACCATAATTCTTTTTCAATAAGAAAATGTCCAAAATATATGCATTATATTGATTCATTTTTACAGAAAATCTGTCAGCACTAATACGGTAAAGTGCTTTTTTCATATTAAATAATTTTGAGGGTAATTTTATTTTTAGGTCTTATACAAATAATAGTTACTTTATTTACGATGCAAGTACGAAAAGTTAGACTTTAGTCACGAATGGATCAGCTAGGGTCATCCGTTAGTGATTAAAGATGCTTCACGTATGTGTATATGATATAATCTACAAACTCGATAAATATAAAAAATACTTTTATTTAAGAATTAGGATCACAATATTAAATGATATGTTTGCCATTATAACAAAATATACACAATGGTTTGCAAATTTAGCGTTTTTAGAAATTTGAATCACTCATTGATTCACATTATTTACGGATCAGTAATTTATAAATAAATCTGACTGCCAGCAACATCGTGTGGATTGGTGCATTAAAACATTAAAAAAGTACAACGAAGGTAAATATAAAGCATTGTATGATATTATAACAGGTGATGAATCATGGATGTATGCATTTAAACCTGAAACAAAACGACAATCAGCTCAATGGGTCTTTCCAACAGACCCCGATCCTATCAAAGTAAAACGAGTTCAAAGTGTTGGTACAAAAATGATTGCCTCCTTTTGCTCAAAATCCGGTCCTACTGTCAATATTGCATTAGAAGATAGGAAAACAGTAACATCTAATTGGCACATAACAATTTGTTTACCACGGGTGTTTGAAAAAAGTGTATGAAAATAGGCCTCGAAGTAAACTTGTATTGCATCAGGACAATGCAAATACACATACTGCTGCGTAGACTAAAGGCTATTTAAAAGAATCAAAGGTGGAATTGTTGGAGCACCCACCATACAGTCCTGACCTTGAACCTTATGATTTCTTCCTATTTCCTAAATTAAAGGATATAATGTGTGGTTTCTGATATACAAGTGCAAATGAAGAGGTTGAAGCTTTCGAAAACATGGTCTGTCAAGTGACTCAAGAGAAATGGATTTCTTGTCTTAACGATTGGTTTTATAAAATGCATAAATGTGTTGAGTTAAAAGGAGAGTATTTCGAAAAACAATAAAAAATCATTTCTGGAAAATTTTGTTTACTATCAATAGTTTTCAGGAACTTTCCATGCTACCCTCGTAATACATGCAAAGAGTTATGCTCTATAGTCAATACCTATTACCCGAGTTACGTAAAAAAACCATCGGAAATAGAACATCTGTACAATGAACATGTAATTGAAATTGAAAATAACAAACGATTTACCGTATTCGTGTTAGTTCAGAATTACAATGTGTATTAAAATTACGTTTCAATAAATTGAATAAAACTTTTGTTTACACAATGCTTAAACAAAATAATCCCAATTCCTGTGTTAACATGTTTAATGACGCAATGAAATGGAAAGAATTGCTATTGAACCTTTCACATTTTGAAATTAGGGTGAGTTACAACCCACAATTATACGTATTACCATCAATCACTTTTAATTTGAAAACAGCCAGTAGGTATGAATTCAATACTTGTTATCACATTTTCCAATTAATTGCACATGATTTACACTCAATCTGCGTTTTAAAATAAAAATCTAATTTAAAAAAAATATTTTTCATCTTTCGTAACTGAATCCATATTATTTATGACTTTGAAAGTAATTAATTATTTAAAATTAATTATGTTTAGCTAATTTCTTGTCTATTTATTTATAAATTGTTATAAGCATTCATCAGTTTAGGCTTGTTTGTCAGTGAGTGTACATAGTGATATGATGAAGCAGATATTTAAATTAGTACAAATGCCGATATAATATAGTAGTATTCTTAATTTACCAGAACAGGTATATATATATTTAGGTCATTATTACCAAATGTACGAGGTGCTACCCAAAAGTTGCCGAACTTATTTTTTTTAAAAAGCTGTATTTGTTAAAACTTCAAACCAACATATTATCTCCTTCAAAATAATCCCCACCTACAGTTATACACTTGTCCCATCTTTTTTCCACTGTTCAAAATACTTTTTGTAGTCATTTTTACCTCTCGCTAAGAGAGGTATTGTATTCATGCTAAAAATCGCATATCCAGATTTTAGTGAATAAGCACGTTTTAAGGTCCCTAGAATCCGATTATAACATTTTTACGATGATGTCCGTGTGTGTGTGTGTGTGTTTGTGTGTGTGTGTGTGTGTGTGTGTGTGTGTGTGTGTGTGTGTGTGTGTGTGTGTGTGTGTGTGTATCCATCTAACAATAATGGGAAGAGTTGATTAAGTTTTGGTAACAATTGGACAACCGGAAGTAGTAGTTACAAGAAAAAAATAATCTAAATATTTTTTATCGAAAATTTATGTAAATACTTATATTAAAGAATATTAAATTCTCTATCTTGTTTTATAGATTTAGAGATAAAGAAATGTATATAAAATACCACAGTAACGGGTAACTTATACGTGGAAGTTTTGAGGCGTTTAAGGGAAATTGAGAGGAAAACTTCCTGAACTTTGGGCAAGCAAAAATTGGCAGTTCCACCACGACAATGCACCGGCCAACACATTTTTGACATCCACGCAAAGAAATGTTCTTCCCCATCCCCCTTACTCACCAGCCTTTGCTCCTTGCGCCTTTTTCGTCTTCCCAAAAATGAAAACCAAGCTAAAAGGCCAGAGATTTGAGGCTGTTGAGCAGATTCAAACTATATCGCAGGAGGTCCTAAATGCTATTGAAAAAAATGACTACAAAAGGTGTTTTGAACAGTGGATAAAAGATGGGACAAGTGTATGACTATTATTTTGAAGGAGATAATTTGTTGGTTTGAAGTTTTAATAAATACAGCTTTTTAATAAAATAAGTTCGGTAACTTTTGAGTAGCACCTCGTATAGTTAATTCAGTGAAAGAAACTTAACGTTTAATAGTTATTTACGATACAAGAGCGGGCTGGATTGCAGTTTATCCAGAATAGTAGAAATTGCATTTTTTTTGTTGTAATGTCTTATTTTAGCTGAAATATAATAAGGAAAGATAAAATTGGAGCGCGGAAACAGGTATTTACATATTTTATTTGGAAAAATATTTTTAGAATTTTTTAAAAAATCCTGGCATAAACAATACCTAACACACACGTATTTTTTAAGAAATTTTTAAAAAATCCTGTCAAAAACAATAGGCGATGTGCACATTTTGAGCGTCAGCGCCTCTAACGGCTACATTGTCATTTTTGATTACCAAATCAATTTTGACATTTCGAGAAAGTGATACAATTTACAATTTTATTTTGAGTTGTTGCTATTGTGTATGAACATTATACATCATAGTATATTGAAATGAATAAAGAAAATATTTAAAATGCTACATATGTGATGTGACAATCAAAAAAGTCAAAATACCAGGGAAGGTACTGTGGCAGAAAATATAATTTTTCTCAAAATATGTGTGATATCTGTAAACCATTTTATCATATTTAAATTTATATTATAATTTATAATATTAGTTAAATGTTACAAGATGCACAATACATGGAAATTGAGATTAAAAAGTTGGAAAACTTGAATTATTGGAAAGAAGAAAATTTCTATATATCACGATATCAGTGTATGATGTTAGCATCTTTCTTTTATATTCGTAATAAATGAAGAAGATTCTGCATTGAAAATATACCAGGGTCTAAATGCAATCATTTGCACAAGGTCGGAAAAGAAAATACACGAAAAATACGAACCATGTGAATTTCTATTCTTAACATTAACATTACGTGTACAAAATCTATAATAAATACACAAATTTATGTTAAAAGTAGACTTCTATTTCATACAACTGCAAGTATTATACAATTTTAAGTCAATTTTCTGCTAAAATAGTTTTTCATTAAAATCTATTATAGGCTTCAAGTAAAGTACCACTTCTGGATATTATGTAATGACCAAAAAGGGTGATGCGCAACTAAATGTTATAGTAGTCCTAAAATCAAAAATTCAACTTTCTACGGCTTACCGTTTTTGAGTGATTGCAAGATACGTACACGTACGTATATAAGTACCTACGTACAGACGTCAGAACGAAATTAGTCAAAATGGAGTCAGGGATGGTCAAAATGGATATTTCCGTTGAAATCTGAAAACCGATTTTTTCGCGATTACAATACTTCCTTTACTATGTACAAGGAAGTAAAAAGGCTGAATTTGAAAATACAATGAATATTTATAATATAGGGAAATATTGTAAACTAATTCTTACATTTTCGTTTTATTTTTGTCCCATATTTTATACAAATATTCCGTGATCATCATTTTATCAGTAATTATATCTCCATATTGATGTTGTACAATGAACATAATGAATTTTAACTTATTAGGTCGCATAGATTGATATTTCAATGGGTAAGTTTATGTTTACTTATGTTATTTTGTTGATTCATAGATTAAACTGACTAATCAACTAAAAGGTTACCCGCTATATTCTGTAACATATTTTATATCATAAAATTTTTGTGTTTCTATTATTTATTCTAAAATACGAAGAAAGTATATTGTGAAGATTTATCGACTATATTCTGTTACATATTTATATTATAAAATGTTTGTGAACGATTCTTATTATTTTGAGAATTGGTTTGTATTAGATAGAGCTTCAAAATGTTATTATTTTTTTATTGTTAATAAATCTATTCATAATAACGAAATTTGTTGTTAGGTTAGGTTAAGTTGGGTTCGGTTATGTTATATTAGGTAAGGTTAGATTAGGTTACGTTATCGTTATTTTCTTTATTAAAACATATTTTCGAATGTTATTTTTTCAAATTTCGCGCCTTTATTTTCTTCCTATTTCATTCCAAGTTCATTGACATTTCTACTTTTCAAGAAAGCAACTGGGATTGTTTACGCAATTTTAACTAAAAAAAAACCTAGCTTGAACTTGAATCCCTATTTGTCCTGAAAAATAGTACCTATAGTGTGTTGTAGACGCGCACTTAGGTAATGACTATTCATAATGTATTTTAGGTGCACTATGTTAGGGGCTGTCCTTAAATTACGTAACGCAAAATTAGGAAATTTTTGATACCCCCTCCCCCCTTTGTAACGCACCCGTAACGCAAACATGAACCCCCCCCCATATATTACGTAACGCAGTACTTGACCCCCCCCCATTTTTTTAATGGATATAAAAGTATATGGCTTCCTTAATATTCAGTTAAAATTTGAAACAGAAACTATTTAAATTAATGTACATAAAGATGAAAAATAACAGAACAGAACAGAAACTATTTAAATTAATGTACATAAAGATAAAATAATGTACTACTCTTGCCCTACGGCTTGTCACCCCAATTTTTTTACTGTATATAAAAGTATATGGCTTTCTTAATATTCAGTTAAAATTTGAAACAGAAACTAATTAAATTAATGTACATAAAGATGAAAAAATAACAGCACAGAAATTAAAAGCATATGCATTTCCATATGCTTTTAACAAACTATTGAAAAGTTTTTCCTTATCAACACTACTTGAATTCATGTTTCAATATGAATTGCATTGCACGAATGAAAGACCACTGGCCCGAATTTGAACTGTGCCCAACATATTATGTTGACTGTTATTGAAAACAAACGACTGCCTGGATATACGAATTAGCACCGCGAAATTTGAAAGTTTCAAAACTATTAAAGTAAGTTTAATAATATTTTTTATATTTTATCGTTACGTAACGCACACATTAACCCTCCCCCACCCCCTCGTAACGCTGCGTAACGCTACTCTTGACACCCCCCCCCCCCTTGAAGCGTTACGTAATTTAAGGACAGCCCCTTATCGAAATAAAATTAATAAAACTAAAAACTTTTTTTAAATGTTTGAGTAAAAAATTAAAATTTCTTTAAAAAGTCCCTGAAATATATTTGTATTTATATACCCGTTTTTTGGTCAAATATCTGTAGTAAAATGCCCTAAAATGACATTTAAAGATTATTTTATGATAAAATTTCTTACGGGAAAGGGGCGCCCAAAAGATATTATACCCCAGGCGCCAATTATGCTCGTTACGCCACTGAGTTTATTGTCAAGATTTATCGACTTCGCCGGGATTTGAATCCAGGACCTTCCTATTGCTATTAGGATGATCTAGCACCTGTCTTAATGCTAGTCTATGATGAGTATATTCTCCTTTCTGAGCATTGCGTCACCAACAGAAGTGAGACGGGCCCTTTGTATACTGTTCACTTAATTGAGATGAACCTTGTTCAGTCTGTAGAATCTACTGTTAAAATTTTAATGTTTACTGTGTGGAATGTTCATCTAATGTAGTATTCAGATAACCGAGCGTACTCTAAACTCTAATTAATTATTCAATATTTATTTAGGACCCTAGATGTAAAAGCGTGAATTACCGAGTAAAGAACCAAATAAATTACCGCAAATTACTAAATTTGTTTACCGTAAATTACCAGAAAATTTTCCGATAAAGTACCGAGAATTTACCAAAAATTTAATAAATTACGCATGGTGTTTTCGCGCTGTTACTTATCCATAAATTGTGCGGTGAGGTGCGGTGCATATTGGGATGTGGAGGTTAAGGAAGGGATGGTCTTTTCATAAGTATCTAAACAGCCGTCAAGGTCTATATTATACAGCGTGTCTCACAACTCGCACCCCAGACGAAACTGAAACTTGCCGACGACAATAGGTTGCCAACAAATAGAAGAAAATAATTTGCGGCTGCTTGCATAACGGAGTTACAAGACTTTTTAATCCACCAATCCCGGAAGGATATCTTGAGGTGTGATGATATTATTACAAAATAAAACTGGTTGCTAGGTTTTAAACATACTACTAGTGAGTTAAAAAATTTGTTTGACTGTAATTTTGACACTTTAGAGTTGACTTTTCACTGTCAACAAATTAAGGTTAGCGAAGGTGTCATCAGAGATCATCATTTATATCGTACAGTGCAACGTGTTGTAGCAGCTGTGTAAAATGTGTGGCGTTATGTCCACATTCTCCGAATATTATAATCATTTCTAAGTAATCAGCGGCTGAATACATGGTAAGAATTTGCCTTTTTTATTTACCTTGTTAAATTTAATTTGACACTGACATTTTTCAAAAATTACAGTCGCCCACACATTTTAAAGAAAGTTTGATTTGTATAAAACCGTAGTAACGTAAAATTACGGCAAACACACGTTAAAGGTGTAGGTCTCTGATTGGTCAATTTTAAGACGTCTTTTCTCGAATATCTTTTAAGCTAGATTTTTTTTTTGTTCGAAATTACACATCTCGCAGTCTCGTGTTTCCTCATTCGCTCTGGGGCGCGAGTTGTGGGACAGCCTGTATATAGGCAAAATAGACGCTGGACATCCACTCTCCACCTACTCGTATACCTAACTGCTAACTGGTGCAACTAATAGATCATTTCATCATTTTGTAAGTATTATAAAATATATCGATTCAGTAAGTATTAACAATAGTTATTTATTTGTTTTTGGATGCATTTTATCAACCAAAGAATTTTAAGTTGTGAAAATTAGTTCGAACATTAAATTTTGTCGAATAGATTAAACGCGAATAAAACACAAATATAATATAACGTTTTATCCATAATTAAACTTTGATTAAAAATAAATTCATTTAAATTGCATTAAAGTTCGAAAATTGAACGATATTATTTTATTGTTTATGGTTGTCATGCAACTCATTATAGGCTACGTTTATCTCGACATTTGAAGCCGCTTCAATTTCGTAAATCCCTTTTCAATCTTTGAAATAAACGATCCAGATTAATATTTCAAGCCGCTTGGAAATGTCAAGTCAAGCCTGTAGAATAACAGGCTTGGACTTATGAAGCGGCTTGGCTTCTGTCGAAATAAACAGTGAAGCTTCAAATAATGTAACTACGCATGCGCACATCTGCAATATGTTTAAGTGTTACTAAATTCATACAATTTGTTGGTTGTTTGCATTTTACCTCATTTTATAAAAGTCACCACATAAAACTTAGTAAAATTGTCCAAAAGCAAAATATTTAGAGTGATGAAGAAAAAAACCTGTCTAATATTTTTGAAAGAGAAGACAAATAACAAAGTAAAAAATTTTAGATTTTGAGTTTTATATACAACATGAAATTATATCATATACTTCTCTCTGTCAGTCTGCATAATGTAGTATTTAACTATCTTTTTTTAGTCGATATGAATTTGGAGAACATCGAAAAAAACTCAATCCTATTTTCAATCCTCTGGAATAAACCAATAGAATATTTCAGTCATAGTCACTAGTGAGTATTAGGTCCCTTTATATAGTTGTAATGAGTTTAAATTATGATTCAATTATAAATAAAATATGTTATTATCTTAGGAAGAAAAATGAAATATTTTTCTGTAAATTTTGAATATATTGGCCATACCTACTACAGGTATAGCAGACAATGTCTTTTTACTCTGTCCCTGCAGAAACGAATCATAAATTTTTAATTCATTCGAATGAATTAAGTAAGGAAAGAAGATAAAAGTGGATAGAAGCAATAAAAAGAGGCGATCTAATAAAGAGTAAATTGAAAAATCAAAAGGTTTGCAGCAATCATTTTATATTCGGTAAATATATTAAGAATATGAATAAATAATTTATATAAGTAAATAAATAATTTTTTTATATTTTGCGTTCATAATGAAGTCATTACGATACGCAATTGCATATCGTAATGACCTTCATTTCGATACGCAATTGCATATCGTAATGACCTTCATTTCGATACGCAATTTTTTGTTTTAGACGGTTGGTACTAGATGACGGTTTTTTTAACCCATTTTTACCTAATTTATTTTTAGTTAATTAACAATTCATTTTAATAATATAATGTCGATATTATTTTTTTAGGGAAGATTATTTACATGAAAATGTAGAAATGGTTACAAATATAATCACAAATTGAGTAAGTAGATGTTATTATAGAAGGCGCAAAATATAAAAAATAGTACAAAGAACTCATTTTATACGACTTTCTTTCGCACTTGTTCTACAGATAATATTAATAAAATAACTGTATTTTCGGAATCCTTGTAAATGTCACTTGAAACTGTCATTCTCCCCACCAAAATCATTATTTGAAATACTGTGAAATGATTGGATGTATTCACAAATTTACATTTAGAATATAAAATATGGTGATATTTTAAAAGTAAATTCTAAATCATAAATTTCTTAAATTCATCATGAACCAGTAATGGCAGATATGTACAATTTATATTTATAAATATAAATTCGTAAATCTAAATGTGTGTATTAAATCTATCATAAACCAGCCATAAGTAATCTGACATTATTTTTACAAAAAAATAATATAAATACATGTTTCCGTGCTCTAATTTTGCTACTTCCTCGTTATATTTTAACTAAAAGAAGATATTGCAACAAAAAATATGAATTTCAATAGGGTTGGCTAGTTTAGAATCCAGCCATATTTATTTTAATAGGTGATATATAATACTTTTCTTTAATGATAACAATATACTAGCTGAAAAAACCGCCTTGTTAAGAATGTTTGTATAATTATGTTTGAAATTTCTATTGTGATATCCAAAAATAAAAGTATAATTAAATTGACATGAAAAGACTACAAAAGCATTGTCCTGTTTGCCTTTTAATGTTATCTTGAGCGGAAGACATTGACAAGAAGCGCATTTACATTTAAACACAACGACGGGAGAAGAATGAAACCACAATTGAATTTTGCAATAAAAAGAGATAAAAAAAGTAATGACAGCACTTAAAATCTTTGCAGTCTTTCTTTACATACAGTGAAACATTTTACAAAACTGCTCCGACAGTTACCCGCGTCATCGCGGCAACGTCGGAAATTGCTTTTTAATATTTCAGTCAAGGTCTATTTCATTTCAGACGTGTAAGGAATTTTCAGCACCGAAGGGCGAAGGCTGAGTGACTGTCGATATTCGATATCCTGACTGTGGTTTCAGATTAGATTTTTTTTTGCACTTTAATCAGTTTGGAATTAGTTGAACGTCACTAAAAGCATTTTAATACGAGTATTCTAGCTTTGAGAATCATCAGGAAGATTTGTATGCCTTATAACTAAAGAGCGGATTATATGCAGTAAAAAAGTATCAAAATATGCACCATATATGCAAACAAACTGTAAATATGCATATTTTAATAAAAATATGCAAAAAAATTGGTCAGTTGCTTTTGAATATTGTTATCATATTTCTGATAATTTTTATCTTATTTCAATTTTTGTATATTGTCTTTTATTCAGAACATTAGGTAGGCACAAGAAAAGTATAAAAAAATGTATATCACATGGTTAATTATAATATAAAATAATACCTTAAATAAAATAACAAAAATTAAAAAAAAAACGCTTCAGTTTGTAAATAAAACTAATATGTAATAATAAAAATAATAACGGTATAGACAAAACTATTGTTCATCATGGCTTTACACTACTTTGTGGGAATTTATTACTGCAAACGTCACATATATAATACTCGTAGACTGTGAAAGTGCGACGTCAAAATCGAGCGGGAATTACAAATCTTAAAGTAGGCGTCCAGTTTTTTTTAACTGCATTTTGAAAGAGTATATAGTGAACCGTATATACCGCCAAATTTAAATAGTTGCTATCTGTCCTAATTTGAAAAGTTGAAAGTTTAATGATGTGCCTTTGTTGCATTTTCATATTTTATATATTTAAAGTAAATCATAGTTAATAAAATAAGCTTTATAAGAAACACTTTTTAATTATAAAAAAGTTTTGTATTTATACTTGACGACACATGACAGTTATTTAAACTTAACTAGGTATGGTTCACAATAAATAAATAAATAAATAAATATATCATCACGGCTTATTACCCATTGCTGGGTGTGCCAATCTGCTTTGTACACAGATGCGGTAATGATGAAATATTTGCACCGTGCGGGCGCTTACCAGGCGTCACCTCACGGGCACTCACTGCTGGCGTGGAGAGTGCACCACAGGGGTAAATTTTGTGCCATTTAAAATTGGAAATATTTGGCGTCGGTCGGGATCGAACCCGGTTCCCCAGATTCGCGATCTGACACTCAGGCACGCGGCCACAATAAACTCGTTCAAAATGCACTTAAGAAATCGAAAGCCCAAGAATTGTAGTTTCCGCCTGTTTTTGACGTCACATTATTGCCATATATACATAACAAATAAAACCCAAACGTATTTGATTTAAACAGAAAAAGCAAAAAAAAATCTCTAAAATTAATTTTTATTTTTAAAAAGTATTAAAATATGCACTTATATGTACCAAATATGTTTTTATGCAAAAATTTAAAATATATGCAATAAAATATTAATATATGCACATTATGCATTTTTAAAATTTAATATTTGGCATTAACTTTTAATGAAACGTGGACATATAAAAAGATTTTGTTTGTATGCCTAACAAAAACTGTGTATGCTATTGCATAAAATACTCTCTTTACTAATAACGTATTGAATATTGGGAAAAAATCTGATGTGGATGTGGACACCACACGACTTCCTTGTACGCAAGACCAACATGAAGTATAGACCAGAACCAGATTATAAAATTGCACGTATTTGACGTAATTTAATATTAACATTAATTTTTTTATTTTTGTTCTAATTCATAGCAAGCTTTATTACAAAAATCAAAAAGTAAATAAAATAGAATAAATAAATATATATTAAGAGCTTATTACACATCGCTGGGTGTGCCAATCTGCTTTGTACACAGATATCGGTAATGATGAAATATTTACACCGTGCGGGCACTTACCAGGCGTCACCTCACGAGCACTCATTGCTGGCGTGGACAGTGCACCACAGGGGTCAATTCTGTGCCATTTAAAATTCGAAACACCATAAAGAAATATATAATTTTTAAATTTACATATCTCGCTTATACAAAGGGCTAATTTAATAATACCTACTGGATGTGCTAGATGCAGAATTTAATTTTCTTAAACTTTTATATGAAGCATTTATTTCTAAAATCAAAATAAAATCATTTTATTCAAGAAAAACTGTTAATAACTTCAGGGTCTTCTATGTTATTCCCATTGACATGAAAGTCTTTTATACCAAATATAAAAAATTTTGAATTATATTTCAAAATAGTTTTTTATTAAAATCTATTATACGCTTCAAGTAAAGTACCATTTCTGGAAATTATGTAATGATCAAAAAGGGAGGTGCACAACTAGATGTTATAGCAGTCCTAAATACAAAAATTCAACTTTCTACAACTTATCGTTTTCGAATTATGCGATATAATTATAATTAGTCAAAATGGATTCAAGGATGGTCAAAATGGATATTTCCGTTGAAATCTGTAAACCGAATTTTTCGCGATCCCAACACTTTCTTTACTTAGTAAAACGAAGTAAAAATTAAATTTTCATTTCATATTCACAAAGTGTAATGCATTTTTACTTCCTTGTACATAGTAAAAGAAGTATTGTAATCCCGAAAAATTTCGGTTCTCAGATTTCAACGGATATACCTATCCATTTTGACCAACCCTGAATCCATGTTAACTAATTTCGTCGTGACGTCTGTATACGTACGTATCTCGCATAACTCAAAAACGTTAATCCGTAGAAAGCTGTAGGTAATTTTATATTTAAGTATAAATATATACGACTTTTATGTCAATGGGTAGATTTTGGTTAAAATAGGCTAACCGGAAGTGACATATTACCTGAAGTTATTTGTTGAGGACTGCTGCTAGCAGTTACTCTTTTTTCAACGTACCCTTGGTGAGGGTGCGGACAGACATTTAACAGGACAGTAGATAAGAAGATATTTTTAGGAAAAAGACAGAGTTTAAAAACAGTTGTTAAGAACACCTCATAGTGTAAGGTCGAACCAGTATAATATCATGTCATTTGTAATCGTCGTCACGCGAATTTGCCCATTTATCGTTTTATAATAATAAATAGTGTGTATGCAACCAATATAAAAATTATTTAAATGCGAATGCGACCTCATCCTAACTCCTACTTACACATCTCCGGGTTCGCGTCTCTGCGAGGAATTGACTAAGCAACGCGACCCAACAGTTATTAACAGTTTTTCTAAAATAAAATAGTTTTATTTTGATTTTAGAAATAAATGCCTCAAAAAATAGTTTTAGAGAATTAAATACTGCGTTTAGCACAACCAGTTATATAATATTTGAACAGTTATTTACGAGTTGGGTAATAAGCCGTGATGATATATTTATTTATTTATTTTTATTTACGAGTTTTATATTTTTTACAATCCTATTTGTTTAAAATTCCGTACCTATATGTCTTATGCTTACACTGCTGTCGTTCGTGGCGTAGCGTGACAGCAAGAGGCTAGCTGTGACGTCACGAATTGAGCATTCAGGCCTGTATTCTCGTGTGGCCTCGGTATAGTCTATCTAGATATTCTTCACTGTATTTTTTATTTCTTCTTTTATTGTGTTCATTTATAAGTTGCTATAAATAACAGCATTGTAGAGTTATTTTTACAGTTTAAAAAAACTTTATTGTCACTTCAACCTCAAAGTTGTAAGTGGATAATTTGCTTATTTTATTTTACTTCTATTAATAAATTTTTATCCGTAACGTTTCATTCGAGTTTTATTTAATTTACCGTACCTACAATATAAATTAATGACATACCAAAGTCGAAAGTTTTACCTTTTCTGTGCATCACTGCACACCTTTAATTTGAAACATTTATATAGAATTCCAGTCCGCAAAACTTTCATGACAGTTGATTTACATTTCCTCATCTTTTCTGTGTAGTTAAATATTTTAACAAAATATAAAAATAAAGTTTTAATCCAAGGTTTTGTTCATATTTATCAGTACCTTTATATGTGACAGTACTGTTCTAAATACAGTCGAACTTCGATAACTCAAACCATGACTTGCCACAAAAAAAGTTGGAATTATCAAGACTTCGGGTTAGTAAATAAAATGCATATGTATAAAAATTATTTATTTATGTATGAATGTATTTATTCGAGTCAAAATCACTTACCTTATGATATATACAGATTGATATATGTATACAGATCAAAGTTATAAACATTATTTTAGTGTAAAAAAGTCAGTTATTTGTGACTGACGACTGGCGAGAGAATTTTTTATTTTGATGTTCAATAAAAAAAGCTTCAATGTTATTTAAACCATTATACAGGGAATCGGTTGTATTTTTATTGGTTTTTAAATAGGAACGCAAAACGCTCAACGAATTTTCAACAACTCGTTTGAAGGTGGTTGCTGCAAATCATCCTCCATCATATCACTTTCGCTGTCATCTGTATTGTCGAGCTCTACAGATTCGGATTCAGATTTGTAACTCCGAAGTAACAGTATCATCATCCACATGAATAAAATCATTTAAGGTGACACCCTCTGGTGTAATTTTGACATTTTTCCAAGCTTCATATTTCAATTGCAATTGAATTTCTTTCTCACGTTTTTCATTCATACGTTCACTTATGAAAATCAAAGGAATTTCATCCTCTTCGTCCCACTTAGAATACTGACCAAAGCCGGCTTTTTTAAAACAATTAGAAATTGTCTCAGGCTTAACGTCACTATTCCATGTATTGGTTATATCATCGACACAGTTCATTAATGTAATGTTAGTTTGTTTATTTTCTTCAATACATTTGATAGCTTTTTTCAAAATTCTGCGGCGATAATGACATTTTACATTTTGTATGAAACCTTGATCAAGTGGTTGCAACTTAGATGTCATATTAGGGGAAAAAAAGCAAGTTTGATAAATTTTAATTTTTGTTGGATGTCTTTAATTAACAAAGCATATGTTTGAACTTCAGTAGTGCAGAAACCGAACTGCCTCCATCATCATGTTATAAAAACACCTGTTACAAAATCACGTAATTAGGGGATTTCCCCCAGAATTCGACTTATTGAAGCTGGCGCCAAATATTCTGTTCGAATTATAAAGACATTCGAGTAATCGAAGTTCGAGTTATCAAGTAAAAATTACCCATAATTCTCACTCTTGGCGCTATTGCCAACCAGTTTGATTCGAGTTATCGAAGTTCGACTTATCTTCTTTCTATAGGCGATGTGCACATTTTGAGCGTCAGCGCCTCTAACGGCTACTTTGGCGTCTTTGGGTACCTAATAAATTTTGATATATCGAGAAAGTGATACAATTTACAATTTTATTTTGAGTTTTTGCTGTTGTATATGAATATTATACGTCATAGTATATTGAAATGAATAAAGAAATTATTTAAAATGTTACATGTGAATCAAAAAAGTCAAAATACCAGCGAAGGTACTGTGACAGAAAATATAATTTTTCTCATAATATATGTGATTTCTGTAAACCATTTTATCATACTTAGTTCTATATTATAATTTATAATATTAGTTAAATATTATAAAAATCAGAATACATGGAAGTTGCAATTAACGAATTGGAAAACTTGGATGATTGGAAAGAATAAAGTTTCTGCATATCTCGATATCAGTGGATGATGTTAGCATTTTTCTTTTATATTCGCAATAATTGACGAATATTCTTCATTGAAAATATACCAGGCTCTAAGTGGAATCAGTTGCACTAGTTCGGAAAGGAGAATACACGAAAAATACGAACCATGTGAGTTTTTACTTTTAACATTAACATTACAATCCACAAAATATATAATAAATAGACTAATTATGTCAAAAAATAGACCTTATATGATACAACTGCAAGTATTATACAATTTTAGGATAATTTTCTGCTTCTTTTATTATATTTTGTTCAAATTTTAACTTAAGAAACACATTTTTATATCATTCATTGTTTCAATCATACGACCATTGTTTGAATTTTATTCATACGATAAGTATCTTTTACAAGGAGAAAATATGTAAACCTAAAAGAATTCTTCATGTAAGTAGAATATATCTGTTGAAAAGTTATTTCTTACGTATATATTCCTTATATAATATTCTACGAAATTTATAAAATTTCATACTTCAATCGGTAATTTTGTCAGAATTATTACATCTTCCACTGCATTACTAATATTTGACGTCCTATCATTCGCATTCATTGCAAACATTTTATAAAATAGATATTTTAAAATTATTCTGACATAAAACATAACCTAATCACTGTTGTCATTTTTGTCCGCTGTCGGCGCTGACTACTTTTGTGCATACCGCCTATGTAGGTATGCACATGGCCATGATACTATAAACACAATGGCTCGTAGTATGATCACGGTTTTAACTAAAACACTGTTTTAAGAAATGTCAAATTCAAATTTCAATATTTAATTTCGCCCTTATGTTTAAAGAACGATTTTTTAAAAAATATTTGTTTGAATACAAACTATGTTCTGCTTTAAAATTATATTTTGATAAATTTAATATAATTTATTATTGATATTAAATAATCAAATTTGACATTTCTTAAAACAGCGTTTTAGTTAAAACCGTGATCATACTACGAGCCAATATAATGTCATTGCACACGTATCGCTCCATCTCTTTCTATAGCAGTGTTGTATAAGCTTAGAGAAGTTTAACTTTAATTTGTGGCATTTATTCAACATTAATCTTAAAACAATAATAAATTTAATTCATTAATTAATACAAGAAAAATTCAATTTTTAGCTCTCTTAAAAATGAGGGTCATAAACCTTTCGGTGGCCGAATTCGGTCCGCTGACCGTAAGTTGGGTACCCCTGACATAGCCCATAATACATACATAATTTAGCACTGTTTTGGAATTTGAAATGGAACCATTGGATTGCAGTTCATTATTCTGCCACTGAGCAAATCTCGGGCAATTTGTAAATTTAATAACATTTGGAAGGTCAACATTAAAGAGGTTAATCATCATTTGCTATTGATCTCGTAAATAGTTATTTTGAATAGTGGTAGTAAATTAATTATATGTACAGATGAATGTTAAACATTTTCGAATTGGCAATATAGAAAGCTTTTAACAACTGTATTAGTAAACACAAATGTTAATGCTATTTTAAACAAATTCTGAATAAATAAAATGATTTTGTATTTCCAAACTTCTCATAATGGAGTCATTTCACAAATTTTAATTTTGTCTTAAAAATACATATAAGTACGGATTTAATAAATAAAAACATTAAATTGTATCTCATTTTTCTTAACAGTTCAATTAGATTATTCCCATTGTTGTAAGTAGTTCGTACTGTTGTTTTGTCTCTTGGTTGTTGGTATTTGTATATTTCTACAATACATGATTTATTATTGTTTAATTGTTAATAAATGTTTAATTTAAATAACTGTGACAAGTAACAGTAGGTACAATTAAAATAGAAATAAATAATAGTTTCAAATTTATGAAAACAAAAAAATAACAACAATAACAATAAATAGTATTTATTAAACCGTTTTTACAAAAACTAATTGAAAATAATACAAATATACTTGTTTGAAACTAGCATTTTCTGTTGTAAGCGCTTACGTACACTCTGCTCGGTTCGAGAGAGGCCAAGTCATCGCTTGGCTCATCTGCAGTAGTGTAGATGTAGAGCGTAGAGAGGGTAAAATCGTTCCGTCTCACTCGCACTTATGTATTGCCCTATTATTGTCCATGAGGACAGTATAATTTGGCCTCTTTGTGTAAATTCGCGTGAAAATAACACTATTTGCATGGTTCTTTGGCATATTGTAGTAACAATGATTGTTTAAATATTGTAGATTTGTATTACTTCAATACATTTTAAATGAAAAATTTAAGAGGTGAGGCCTGGCCTCACCTGCCTCATATGACGCACCGCCATTGTAATATATCTTGTAATACATCCAAACCGGGGGCTTTTGACATTTAAGACACGAAAGAAAATTTCAAAAAAGGGCCGATAGTTACTTGATAAGGTACATTCAAACTTTTTACGGTATTTTATGCACTATTATCCAAAGATCACGAATATACTTTGTAAGACATAAAAATCGGGGGCTTAATGCATATACGACAACCAAAAGTCAAAATGGTGTCTAAAAACTATCCGGTCCGACTTGTAAGACACGATTATTTTTGTATGGGGAGCCAATCCGCCCCCTACCGCAAGGTCAAACCTTTTGTACTTTATCACGTGGCTTTTAATAGCTGGGCTCCCGGTCTAAGTATCATACGTACCCGTTTTAATCTCCAAGGGATGCTCTATAATCTACAAAAAAAGAAAATAAAAAGATTGAAACCGAACAAGTTAAGACTTTTTCAAATATATAATTAAACTGTTTATAAAATTTAATTCTAATGAGAATTTCGTTTCAGATTTCGAGTACCGAAATATATAAAACCGGCGAAGACACTGCTTACGTTTACAGAATGCAATCTAAAAGCTAGAATGACAGAGGAAAAACAAGACAGACCACATAAAACGTGAGATAAGTGTATAAATGATATAGTTCCAAAGGAAACACGTAGAGAAGACAGCCACAGTCACAATATAAGATTGATTAGAAGAACTTTAGTACGGAAGGTAGATTTTCGAATTTGACAATGTGTTTGAGGTTTGATCAAAAAGGAAGGAGAATTTTTTATTTTGGCGTGTACAATAATTTGTTGTTTCCGAAATTATGAACAGTAACTGATAAAGTTTTGGCGCGAAAATTGTCACGTCACTGCGACTTGAGAAGACAGAACAGTAATACGTTATACCATTCAAATTTGGCATAAGCTACGGTGACGGTGTAGGTGTGAACAACAACAAATTTAATATGAACCTCGTCATTAAAGTTCCTTTTTACAATTATTTTGTAATGCTTTGGTAAACAGGATACCGATTTTATTTGTTCCCGCCTGAAATTTTTAAAATAAGCAAAACAGAATACATTTTATAAACCACTTGGTAAATATTGTAGGTACTTTAAGGGCCGGTATTTCCACCTCCGGATAAAGTTCAGGATAACTATCCGTCAGATAAATGATAAAATATCGCATCGAATTAAAAGAATAAATGATGTAAATTATATTGAATGTCATTTTTTGATGCGATATTGTTTATTTATCCGACAGATAAGTAGTGATGCACGCGAGGCGAGACGAGACGAGAAATATAAAATAACGATCTCGTCTCGTTTTCAGATCTGCAATCTCGATCTCGCTCTTGTTCTCGCACATTTTTTGTGGGTCTCGTCTCGTTCTCGCGCGAGAGTCTGGCGAGAGTCTCGTAAAAATAAGCGCTTGCGTATTTACCTCGGTATTTACGTATCAGTTGAACTACAAAAGACAAGTTCGCACTAATAGTTCCGTCTTCCGTGTATTTACAGTCGTATAACTATAATAAAGAGACGAAACACTAAATTCTAGTCACCAAATTATTTCAATACGAACATCTGTTAATACATTCTGTCATCAGTAAAACTAATTAAACATTAAAAAAAATATTTTTTGTAACTAAAGATTCTACACTTTATCATTAACCACATGCCACTATTTATGTAAGATTTAGTCATAAAAAAGCGATACACTGGGAACCCGCTGGCAACCAATCACTCCCCTTCACTCCATGTTGGCTCCAATCGACGTTTAATATAAGATCCTTTACTTTTCAGGGACGACAAGAATTTTATTAACCGTAGTTTTAACAGATAAATTAGGGGCTGAAATGTTGGAGAAAAACTAGTTCTTTTAGATGCAAAACCGATTTAATCTTTATTTTGCATTTCCTCGCTCTGCGACCGATATCATTCGACTCTAGCTGGACTCAAAAAAATCAATTCATATAATTTTCACATTCACCTGTTCGATGCCGTTGACTCCGCTCCTTTTTTCATTGAATTTGTGAATCAAAGCTATAAAGTTACAAATACTTTTTATTGCGAGACTCTCGCGAGAATCTCGCGAGATTTCTCGCTTCTCGCAGTTGTTATATCGATCTCGCCTCGAATTTTAAATTATAATCTCGCTCTCGTTCTCGTCTCGCATAATGCAACGAGACGAGACGAGATGCGAGAGTACTCTCGCCTCGTCGTGTATCACTACAGATAAGTTATCCAGCGCATTATCCGAAGATAGAAATACCGACTCTTAAGGCCTGTGTCCACGATTCTAGAAATCGATCCGAGTTCTCGGATATAGTCCGCTATTCGATAACTCGGATCGTGTACATTACCAACTTGGACGCAAAAATCGAATAGAAAACTAGAATGGAAAAATGCGTTCTGTCCCATTTTTCGTCGAAGTTGCTAATTTCATTTACATGTTACCAATTTAAAATCTTGACGGTTGATGTTTGAAAATTATAAGGTTATAAAATATTACCCAAGTCTATTTATTTTTGATAAGTTATTATAAATAATTACTTATAAATTAATTAATATATTCATAGCAAAATTTAATTTACTTACTATCGGGATAATTTCTTGGTTATGTTTTATTAGTTTTTAGTATTGGTAGAAATGGCTGAAAGTAACTTCTTAAATGCGACCAACCTGACATCTGTAGTCATACAAGTTCAATATTTATGACTACAGATGTCAGGTTGGTCAAATTTATGAAGTTAGTTTCAGTCATACTAAAAACTAATAAAAATAAAAAAATATCCCGGCAGTAAGTAAATTAAATTTTTACAACGTATATATTAATTATTTATAATCAATATCAAAAATAAGTAGAATTATGTAATATTTTATAACTTTATCATTTTCAAGCTTATCAAACGTCAAGATTTTAAATTGGTAACAGTTAAATGAAATTAGCAACTTGTACGAAAAAATGGGACATAACGCATTTTTCCATTGTAGTTTTCTATTCGGTTTTGCGTCCGAGTTGGTAGTGTTCACGAGCCGAGATATCGAATTGCGAACTAAATCCGAGAACTCGGATCGATTTCTAGGATCGTGGACACAGGCCTTTAATCAAATAATCACAGTAGGTATAAAAGGAAAACAAAATTTTAAATACCAAGTCACTTATGAAATGTAGCATGGATTGCCTATTCTTGAATTTTCTGGCAGGAACAGATAAAATGAGCACCTGTATGAATAACAGGTATCTAAAAATAAATTTCTGCGAGCAAAGATCTTGTGTTGATTAAAAGAAATCTTAGTTGTTTCGGTTGAGTGTGGGAGATGAATAATGTCGCCGGCATCTCAGGGTAGTTGTTTTGTCATCTGGTGCTCGTGAGGCGTGCAGCATGCGGTATCCGGTCTCCGCTCCTCGCCGCTAATAGGGCTAATTGTAATGCCGCGCACGGCGCCGACAGGGCGCGGACGCGCCGCGATGCGCCGTGAATCCGTACTACCTAACCACTGATATTGCAATAAACTGATTGACCATTGAAAAGTGAAGCTGATAATAAGTATATGTAGGATGACATTGTGTTAACTTTATTAAACTTATTTACGAACTGGGTAGATTCACGAAGAGACAAACTTTAATATTAAATATTTACAGTTTATTGTTCATGTGCAGCAGCGTACGATCAGACAAGTACAAGAATGAGTTTTAAAATTTACAGCAATATAAACAACTAAGACACAATGTTGCCAACTGTATAATATAATAATATTCATATATATTTATTTACAACAGACATAATTTTAAGCATTATCCAATATATGGTTTATATTTCCACGTTGGTTTTTATATTAAAGAAGAAAACGCTATAAATGCTCTATTTACAGGATATTTCAGATTGCCATCTAGTGATTCTTATTTACTGTTTCTTTGTCAGATCTAATAACCAAAAAAACATCATTTGTCCTGTGCCGCCATGGCACTCTGATATTACGAAATATATCTAGTGTTTTTTTGCGTAATTTAAAAATTGCGTTTAGTTAGTTTCATATTGTGTAGTTATAGACTCCTTTTCACTTACGTTCTTAATTCTTTTAAAACATAGTAACGATATGCTATTATTGGTATTATTCGAAAAAAATTAACATTGTATTTCCCAAATAACAGATTTCAAGTAGACACCGGGAAACCGATTCTAATTCATTTTAGAGACTTGTCTCCAAACATGTAGTCTCAGATAATGACGTTAGATTTTAGAAATTTAATTTTCTAGGTTGACATAAACAGGGTAGAATATGATAGGACTCTATGTTGATTATAATTTTACGACGTTTTTTATATTTAAAACGTAATTTATGAACAAGAAATTGTCTTGTTAATAATTGTAGCAATAATAGTTTAACAGACGTTATATCACAAAACCTCTTGATTTTATAGATAAATTTTTATTTACGAACATATCAATATATATATATATATATATATATATATATATATATATATATATATATATATATATATATATATACAACGTAAGTTTTTTTTTTTTTATAAATCGGGTGATATTATTTGAAGATTTTACTAGTAACTTCTAGCACAATATTGAGTTTACCACAAGTTTTACAACTCATTTAAAGGTAATAGTTTATTTTATTTTTTTTATCTTATGACAGATAATATCGGCATCGTTGTATTTTAAATTCATAGACATACACAATACTATCATCTTAATCACATTGAAGTAACTAGCTGTTAGTTTTTAAAACAGCGGTATTTTTTCGTTTAATTACTTTAATTACACACATATAAATATAAAAGTCGTAAACAAAATCAAATGAACTTTAAGTAAAATATCACTTCCGGTTGATCGTTTGTAAACAAAATCTAATTTGTTGTTCCAATAAATAGAAAAGTCTGTAATACCAAATTTTGGATTATATTTTATTGTTTTTCCTCGAAAATCTGTTAAGAGCTACAAATTAAGTACCACTTCCGGTTTATCATATAGGTATAGTCAAAATCTAATGTTATATGTTTTAATAAACTTTTTCAAGAAAATCTGTTTACAGCTTCCTGTAAAGTAATACTACAGGTTTATCAATTTTAGAAAACATCTAATATGTCGTTCTCATTAATATAAAAGTCTTGAATACCAAATTTGAAAAGTTTTGGATTGAATCTATTTTCACGAAAATGTGTTCAGAGCTTCAAATAAAGTATCACTTCCGGTTTATTAATTGTATCCAAAATCAAATATGTTGTTCCCCTTCATTTATAAATTTTAGCCAAAATTTAATATTTTGCTTCCCGTTATATAAAAGTCTTAAATACTAAATTTGACAAGTTTTGGATTATATCATAATATATTTTTCATAAAAATCTATTCAGAGCTTCAAGTATAGTATCACTTCCGATTTATCAATTTTAGAAAAAATCTAACATGTCATTCATATTAATATAAGTCTTAAATACCAAATTTGAAAAGTTTTCGATTGTATCAATCTGTTCATAGCTTCAAATAAAGTATCACTTCCGGTTTATTAATTGTATACAAAATCTAATATGTTGTTCCCCTTCATATAAAAGTCGTAAATACTAAATTTGGCAAGTTTTGGAGTATATCATAATATATTTTTCACGAAAATCTGTTCAGAGCTTGAAGTAAAGTATCACTTCTGGTTGATTAATTTTAGCCAAAATCTAATATGTTGTTTCCCATGATATAAAAGTCTCAAATACTAAAATTGAAAAGTTTTGGTGGTAATGGTAATGCAATTACAATTTGCAAGTAATGTGCCCAGCACTGCGATACATTTAACCACGAATATGTAAGCTTCTCTTCGTGTATAAGTTTCAGTTTTGCAGCTTTCCGCAGGATAGCGAAACTTTTGCTTTTCTGTATTGTCGTCTACCTGCACAGATCATGCCTGTGAACTAGGAGGTGGAGCTTAGCTCATGTGTTGTCGCATCGCTAGATCAAAGGTACCGCTGATAAGTGCAACTACTGTTTATATTTACACTGTGCTACCACTCTTTCATTTCTACTTTTGTTTTTGTTTAATGTATTAGTTCTCAGTCCATAGTCCAGCATATTCAATATCATTGTTCCTATATTCCTAAGCTCAAGCCAGAGCTTCTCAGGCCGGCAAAAAGAGATATCAGGTTAGCCGCAGAGGCTGTTTTGCACGAAATGGTTTGCAAGAAAGCGGATGATGTGCTTAGATCAGCTTCTCTCAAGATGCCCAGAAACACAACATGCCTCAATTACTGTTTACAATCTCAGTATGTTCCTAACAACCTTGTAATTAATGAAGATGCAGGAAAACATAGTTACCTCTGGGGTACGTTCTAAAACGAAGTGGAAAGGTAGAGTGAAGGTAGAGCGAATGTAATACCACGTGATGTCTTTTCCTTTGTTCATTTAGAACGATGCAGAGTGTGAAAAGAGTGTACTCCTTTTATCAGTTCAAAATAGATTTGAAAAATACAATTATTAGCAGTATTTTTTATATATTAGCAAAAAATTATGTTTAAATTATTTTTAGATGTACTGGCGAAATATTTGACATGGTAAATAATCATTAGCGTCTACTTTATTTAGAATAGTGAAGGTTTAAAATTCAATTCAATAGCAGAAAATATTATAAAATGGCCTACATAATATGAAATAGATCGTATTAAATTAATTTAAAAATATGAATTAAATAAGAACTTAATAAGAAATAAAACTCAAATGTCAAACACTTGAAAACATGTGGATTTCAATAAACATTGCTACTGCGCATGACGGGTACAAATTACCGCACTGACTGAGTGAGGAAAGAAAGGGACACTCGGAGTGTACACTACACCGTTCACAAATACGATGTAATGTTACCCGTCTAACTTCACTCTGTGTTTTAGAACGGCTAGAGTACACTCTTACCCCATTACTCCGCGTTTTAGAACGTGCCCCTGCTCTGGGGTCTGGGGTGATTCTGCGAGCTTGGTTATAATACTTGGCATGTAAGTCTGTTTTAACGGCTTATAATCGATTTACTTATCACAATATATAAAAATAAATTATTTAATTATTTTAATAAAAAATACCGTCAATTCCGGCAAAGAATTGGAAAATCTCGAACATTTAGAAAGTGTAGAAAAAACTTAATGGTAGAAAGAAAATAGATACGAAAAATTGTTAGAAAAATACCAGCGTAAAAGACATATTTAACATCCTTGGATATTAGTACCAGGGCCGTTGAAAGTGTACATGCTGCCTTTAAACCAGTAAAAATTTAATGTTTTACAAAACATATTAAAATACTTTTACAAACAAAATACAAATTGTAGTACCTACTGAAAACAATAATAAAAATATTTTGAAATAGTTATTTGTATTACGAGGCCAAAAACTGAATACTTTTTTTTACCGACTTCTCCATAAATTCTTCGAATATTTCTCTATACTTTATTCTATATTACATAACCTAAAAAGTCATATTTTTATCGGTTTTGTATTCCAAGTTTAATTATAATTACTTACGAGTACATTTGAGCTTAAAATGCGTAATTATTTTATATTTATTGAAAATATACCATACAAATATTAGTTATATATTATATTGGCGATAGAAATGTCCTTTAGAGGCGCTGCGTTTATTTAAGATGGCCGACTTATACCGTGTTCCATTTAAGCCATTCAGTATTGCAGAGAATAGGGAATAGTTTTGACCTCTCTGATTGGCTGAAATTGGAGACGAGGCAAGTTTATCTAATGTAATTTCGACTATTTAAAATTGGCGCTGATATGAACGCCATCTGCTGAATGGCTTAAATGGAACAGAGTATAGTTGGTAATTTTCGGGTTCACAAGTTTACCGCTAGGTGGCTACGAGTTAATTACAGTCGCGAATACTTTCGCATATTTTTAATGTCGGATGGTGAAAACTCATAATTATATCACGTGAAATTAGTTGTGTTTGTAATGACAAAACAAACTATATAGTCCTAAAGTTGGAACTTATAATTAATCTATACAAGGTGACAGCAATACCAGCATATTATTATTATTTATATAAATAAATAAATAAATATATCATCACGGCATATTACCCATTGCTGGGTGTGCCAATCTGCTTGTTCGCAGATATCGGTAATGATGATGACATATTTGTACCGTGCGGGCGTTTACAAGGCGTCACCTCACGGGCACTCATTTATATGAAAAAATTTAATTATTTAAGTTACAATAATTAAAGATATAGCCCTAAAATTTATAAACATTTTGCTAATTCTTGTGTTGAAAATAATCTTAAATTTACATATCACCATAACAGTAATGCCAACTCCTTTTGCCGGCCTAGGTCAGCAACAGCGCATTTCTGAACGATTTTGAGTTCTGTAATACTAATCAAATTAGACGGAGGTACGAAACTATTTTTGTTTACAAAAATGTATATTTGATTACAAAAGTAGCGCCATTTTGTGTAAAAAAACAAGTGCAGTTGACAGTACGTGTTATAATATATAATATATATACAGGGTGGTGGCGGTTAGGGGTGAACATAGGGATTTAACATGGGATTTTAGTTTTTTGCAATTTCCTGCTCTCCTATTCATTTTACGGCAAAATCTGTAGAGTACAAAATTGTTCAGAATTAAAAATTGCATGCAAAAATGTATTTACATTTATTATTATGTTTTTGGTTTCTTCACAATTTTAAAAAGAAATTTCAAAATTTCTGTTATTTTGTAGCAATAGCCATGGAATTTATTTTTTTCTGGTTGTCAAAAATTATTTATAAACGTCAATCATGCATTAATCTAACTTAAAAATTAAATAAAAACAAAACTTTTAATTTTAATACGCATTTTTTATTAGGTACATCATTTAATAATAAACCAATTCCAAATGTATCAACTACGTAGAATATTGATTTATCATAGCCAATACCATATCTTCATTCACTTCGTTATAACGTCTTCTATTATTATTATTATTATTTCCTTCATTACCTTCGTTCACAGCTACACTAGCTGTATTCTCAACGTTTTTAACAATTGTTGCTATAATAGGAACTTTATGGAAAACAAATCACGTATTCTTCTAAAACTATTTCCACCATAACAATTTCTTATAATGAAAACTCGTTCCTTATTCGAATAAACATTCATTATTAAATTAACTTTTTATTAGAGAAAATTTCACAAATTTGACAGAAATTGAATGACATAATGTTTAAACATTTGAGTTATAAGTCATGGCTGTTGCTACAAATTAACAGAAATTTTGAAATTTCTTTTTAAAATTGTGAAGAAACCAAAAACATAATAATAAATGTAAATACATTTTTGTGTGCAATTTTTAATTCTGAACAATTTTGTACTCTACAGTTTTTGCCGTAAAATGAACAGGAGAGCAGGAAATTGCAAAAAACTAAAATCCCATGTTAAATCCCTATGTTCACCCCTAACCGCCACCACCCTGTATATATATATATATATATATATATATATATATATATATATATATATATATATATATATATATATATATATATATATAACCTCTTGAAGTAGCGTTACTTCCGAATAATCACTACTTCAACTGTCAAATGTCAAATTTAATATTGAAAATTAGGGAAATAAAAATAAATTAAATTGTAAATAGCTCTTATGTTATAGGTTTCATTTACAAAAATATTAAACCTAATATTATCTATTAATAATATAAAATAAAATTTAATAAATCGAAACTTCAAGAGATGAGAATACGGCTCATAAGATCTTTTGCTAGAAACTTTCTGTATGGAATTTGTATAAAATACATACAATTGCCTTAAGGTAATTTACAAGAAATAGAATCTTTTGTAATGAATTTTCTGTATGACATTTATTCAAAATATATAGAACTGACGGAAGGTAATGTGCTGGCCACATCAGATTTTTAAATTTTATTTTATGAATAAACAAGAATAGGTTTCATATTTTTCTAAATGAAACCTATAATATTCGAAATATGTAGTATTTACAATATATTTCATATCAAATTGAAAGATATGTTTACCTATTACTGTTAATATTTGACATTTGTTACATCAATAATTAACGTATTTCCAGATCAAACAAACAACACAAAACGGTAATTTAAATAACTAAAAAGTCGGAATAATGTAAATATCGCATTGTTAAAAGTCACTGATATTTGCATCAATTTGTGAATAATGTATGCGAAATCTGTTTATGCAAATTGGTTAATTTGTCTGTATAATATGCGGAATTTTCTGCATTTCATCTCATTATGGATTCCTGGGAAGTGTTGATAATTCGCTGATACGAGTGTGTTATCGTACGGAAGGTAGTATATCATACGTGTTGATGTTGATGCAGCAGCGGTGTGATGTGACCCTCTGACCCGTGCACTAACCCCAGCCCTACGGTCTACGGTCCTAGCCCTAGCGCGCACCACACATTCAGCTTGACAGATTAATAAACACGGCCTTCTAACTCTGCTCCACCGGTGATAAATGGCACCGAACACCGAACAGAGTCGAATGAGAGAAATTGTGGAAGAAAGATGTTGGTCGATGTATATCTATAAGCAGCGGTGCTTTGAGGCCAGAATGATCCAAATTCCTGAACGACGTTCCCGTACTTTTTTACCTGCTCGCCAGGTAAAGAATGTATTGTACTTACAGGGATCGTGTTAAAAATCGTAAATAGAGATTTTGGTAAATGAACATATTTTAAGTTCTATAGAATGCAATGGGAAATGCTGGTCAAAGCTAATCGTAGATGGCAGCAGGTAACTAAGGTACTTTGACCGCATGAAATTTGAAAGCAGTGGCAGTGAAATTATGGTAAAAAAATCTGATGTGGCCAGCACATTACCTTCCGTCAGACCACGGATCACCTCAACTACAGATAGGGCACACAATGTATTTTTCGAAATACGAAATAGTGACATCTACAGATTGCTTCCATAAACTAACGCATACTGTGATGACTTAGTCGGCTTGGTAGTTTGTGACACAGGAGACATGCCATTTAAAGATTAATTAAAATTTTGAATTTTTAAATTAAAAGACATAATAAGAAAAAATATAAGTGTATACATATATTTTAAATAATCACAATACAATAACCATAAATTCATTTCTAAATAAATTTCAAATTACTTGTCAGAGACATACACTTCTATTTTAATACTTGTTTATATGTAAGGTAAAAGCATATTGGAAATGGTACGACATTTCATCATTAAATATAAAAGTAAACGTCTATTTGCTTCTTTGCACTGCACTTTATATCAAACAGCACAACGAATAACGGATGTTCATCAACTTATTGAATTTCAATTCATATTACGTCAAAAAATAAATACAGTTAATACACTTTAAAACTGGAGAAATAACGAAATAAATCACTACTGGCACTATAGCTAAACTATTACAAATTGAATTACCAAATAATTAAAGATGTTAAAGCGTACGTTCAATGACATGTGTGATGACTTATGTGACTTTACAATTCAAAATATTGCAAAATGTTTTGAACTCAAAGGTGACTTAATCCATTTTCTTAAAATTTAAGCACTGTCGCGCCTCCACAGTTTGCTTCCTGGAACTATGATAGTGTTTTGGCACATTCATTTAGCTGACCGGTGCCTGCGTCAGACTGTGGTGAGATCTATGTATATTGTAAAAATTAAACACAGAGATTTTCTTGTAAAAGATTCCATATTTCCAGTACATTACCTTCAGTTCTATTTATTTTGTACAAATTCCATACAGAAAGTTTTTTGTAAGAGATTATATATTTCCAGTAAAATTATAACACAAACATAATGTCAAATGCACTTGACACTGACATTTGTCAATCAGAATTTTCTTAATATAGTAGATGTTTCCGTAGTTATAGCAAAGCTTGCTGCTTTATGAAATTTAATTTCTTTATAAATTTATTACTCTATATCCATTGAATATAAAGTATAAAATGTAATCAAATATTATAGAGAATAAAATATTCTTTAATATTTATAATAACATTAAATGTGAAAAATTGATATTTAACACCGTTTTGTCAAGAAAAACTGGTAAAATCTTCAAATTAATGAGCTCTTCATATAGATGTAACGAAAAGGAATACGCAAAAATTATAATTTTTGGAAAGATGGTAGGGGAGAGTGGGGCAAAAGTGAACGGTTTTTTGATAATATGTAATAAATTTCATATATGAAATATTTCAGCAGTTTTATTGAACTCTAAATATAGTTCATACATTTGCTTCCATATAAAAAAATTAAAATAATTCTTTTCTATTATAGTAAATAATCTGTATGTTTTTATTTAAAAAAATAAGTGTTCACTCGTGCCACGCATGGCGAGGCAAAAGTGATCGACTACAAAAATGTTGCCTAAGCACTACAAAAATCACATATATATTTGTCGGCATTTAGTTTAACGTTAGTGTATCTTTCGTGTACCCACTGATGACATTTTCCGCAAATAATTCGGTCTTCAACAGATGTACTGTATTTTTCTTTACAACAAATACAAATACAGTCGTCTTCATTAACAGTTGTCGTGTTATTACTATTGTTTTGCTCGACTATTTCTGTAATCCAGAAGTAGATGCCTGCGATAGATCCCTTTTAATCTTTTTTGCTTCCTTTAATCGTTTTCCTTTTACAATTTGCTCCAATTCTTCTTTATATGGGGAAATTGTTATAATTTCAGGGCAAGAGTAAACACTTATGTTTACTCTTACCCCGTTTAATAGTATCACAAAAATTGTTTTTATCCCGTGTTCTACGCCACTGTTTAAACTTTCTGTCGGCAAACTTCGTAGAGGATGGTACACACTTTAATGCAATATTCACTATTTTATTGGTTCTTTTTTATTTCACGTGCAATATAATAATACTTTGACTTTAATCTTGTATCAAAATGATGCAATATACAAACTTACCTGTAATTTTGTTTTCATAAACTTGACAATGTTCTTCTATTTCACGTATAAATGACAGTATAGTACCATGTTTTACCGCTTGGGTTGGTAAGCCGAACTGTATAAATTAGCGGGATATTTGAATTGTTTACTCTTGCCTCGCGTACACTCATGCCTCACTCTCCCTATTGAAGTTATGCGATCCGTAAAAATCGTGACACACATACATACATACAGACATCATCGTAAAAATAGTAAAATCGCATTCTAGGGAACCTAAAACGTGCTTATGCATGAAAAACTCATCATCGATTTTTTTTGACCAAAGACACCTTCCTTACCTAAAGGTGACGGAAGGTAAAAATAAATAATTATACTCGTACCAATATATTTATGTATTATCGGTCATGAGTAGTGCGACTCTTTAAGAACTAATTAAAAATAGTCCCGCTTATTTTAAATATTCAATATATTTTCGTACTTCTTACATAAAGTAAAGTTGCAATATTCAAAAGCATCGAATTAAATTTCACGAGTACTTATATTTACTTGAAAATAATTAACCAGAATAACAATTTATTTAGAAGGAAACTTAAATTATTCAAAAAAATTAACAATGTTACATATTTAATAATTATTTATAACAACTTGCACCAAACAGCAAGGCCAAACTCTTTTAAAAATTTACGGGAAATTTGCAAAAATTATATTCACGTGATATTTCTAAAAAAAATCCGGGAAAAATAGTAACTGAATTTCTTCCCGAAAATGACTGATGAAGGAATTTCCGGGAATTTTCCCGGGGAAAAAACAAATTCCCGGCAGGAATTTTTTGGCGGCACATCACTAGCATGAATACTTCACATAAAAATTCCCGATACCAAAACAAAAATACATAGAGCGCCAACAAACTGTACACCAAAATATTTCCCATTTTTTTGTCATTATCAAAAGGGAAGGTGTAGTACAAAACAAATAGTTGGACTTAATAAAACTGGAAGTGTACCAATGAAGGTAGCTGAATATCTGAACTTGGCATATGCAACTGCGCACACTTCTCATTGTTTCCGAAGAACTTCGCCTACCGCACTCATCGATGTTAGAGTTGATTTAATGGCACTCAAAAGACATGGTGGATGGCGATCGCCATCTACTGCTATGCTACGCGTATTTTGACAATTCCATTGCGTAATAAATCTGACTAGATAAAATGTGGCAATCTGTAGAAAATGTTGAAAAAGAAAATGAAATTTCTTTGCACCTCATCTTTCAACTAGAATTTCGGAAACCAAGGAATTAAACATCATACTACAGACATAAGTGTAACTAGGAGGGGGGCAGGGGGGATCAGAGGGGGGGGGGGGGCACCAGGATGGCCATGCCCCCCCCCTAGGAAAAAATACATATTAGTGTAATTATTTGATATTTTAATTATTGATATAACTTTGTGAATGGTATGGTGTAAAGTGATTAATCGACAGGAATTTTAGTGAGTAGTAAATAATTTAGTAATTTTTCGATGTGAAAAATTCTGATTAAACAATAATTATTCGAGAAATTATGCTCTTTATTAAACAATAAAATAAGAGTTTTGTACTTTACATCCTAATTACATTATTCTTATATTCACTGAATTTAATCACTAGCTATAGCTAAAGTAACCAGCGATGCCTAGGAGTTTTCACGTAGAAAATGTCAAAACAATCCATATTATAGGTATACTTAAATATTCCGGAGAGTTCGAAAAGTTTCTTACATGTTCCAAAATAATCTAAAATGTACATAAAAGTTTAAGAAGGTTTTTCATAAAGTTCCAGAGAGTTCTAGAATGTTTCAGAAAGTTGAGAATTTCAAGAGAGTTCTGGAATTTTTCATAAAGCTCCAGGACGTTTTAGAATTTCCTTTTTCATAAAGTTCTTGAACGTTCTAGAATTTTTTTGAAAGTTCCATCTGTTTGCGTCGCTAATTAAAAGTAAACTGAGCTCAGCTGGCCTTTATATACTTATTTAAAATTGCCAAAAATTTATAGAATATTCTAGAATTTTCCGAAATATTCTAGAATTTAATGGGATATTCAATATTTTTTTGGAATATTCTGGAACAGTGATTTTCAAAACACTGTTTTTAATGCGTAAGTTATATATACATTTATTAAGTGAATTCCTTTGTTCAGACATATTTTATTACACGTAGGTGCTGTCTACAATATTTATATCTATCATATCAAGTAAACAGCATGTGCGTAGTTGTTAATCATCATGTAATATAAAAGTTACTCATTAACCATCCACAGTTAATTGTCTTGACTTCGATTCACATCGAATAAAATCTTTTTAAAAACAAACTTCTTCGGTATCATTATTTATTTCGTACATACGACAAAATAGAATTTTCCACTTACTTTACATTTCGAAATCAAAGGGCCTGGCTCCTCCCTAGAAAAATTTTTTAGTTACTCCCAAGACCACAGAAACAGAATTAATGAATACTGACTGAACGCAGTCGTAGATAACACTGGATTATCTTATGTAACGTATTTAATTTCATGTAATTGTTATTTGTGATGAGTCTATTTCACATTTTTGAAAAAGTATTTTAAATGAAAGTTTATGCAATATTTTTCTTATTAATAATTATTTATTAAATAATTTTTTGTTATTTTCGTAAATAATTAAATTAAAAGTTTGGCCCCAAAAATAGTCATAAAAAACAACCCCCCACTCCTGTGTCGGAGAAGCACATATATTGCGTCATTCATAGATACCCAATAGAAAAACAGTTTTTCCATCACCTTCGTTTATTTTTGTTATAGATAAATAAACGTAGGCGTCAGTTTGTCACATGTTAATACCAAACTTCTAATTTGACATTTGACGTTGCCATTTTCCATTATAAATGAGTAATAAAGTAATAATGGCTAATACAGACTACACTCAAGCTAAGTGGGACAGTTTACTGAAAGTCGATAGCTGGATAGTGGCTGAATTTATATCAGGAAACGATTGTTTTACTGCTGCCGAAGTAAGGGGTGTTATGGGTGTATTCTAAAGGCGTTCCGTTATTTATAAACGGACCGTTAAAATTAAGATATCCGTTAACTAGATTTTGCTATTCTAAAGACACTATCCGTTAATAATATAAACGGATATCCGTTTATGTTATCCGTTTATAAATAAAATTTAAACGGAGAATGTTTCATAGCCGTTAATTGTGAACGGACGACATTTAATACATAAATATTTAGAAATTTTTCAATTCTACACAGGGAATGGCGTTAACATCCTTTACTGTTTGCTCCGACCCTTGGATTCATAGAATGTAATTGAAAGGAAAGTAGAAATAAATAATTTTTATAACAAAATTATACTCGTACATAACCTATAAAAATCGGTTCGATAAAAGATTTTAATAATACACAGTTATCCATTTACCGTTCTCAAAAAAATTAAAAATGCTTTCTCTAATGAAACGAGCAGATATTTTACTCTACATTGCAAATCTTGAACCTTAAATAATGATTTAAAAATATTCGTATATTTTCAGGACTGCATTTAATCTTCAGGGGCCCAAGACATAAATGTTCTATTGGTGCCTTTATTTTTAATTATTGATTATAACAAAGGATATTTTTATTGTAACAAAGAATATTTTGATTACAACAAAGGATATTTTGATTATATTCGAATACTGATTAGATAAATGAACCTAATGGCGAAAATTTCATTAATATTTGCGAAGAATTAAAAATAAAGCTCATAATGTGTGTTTTATAATTTGTGTAGTTTTTAAAGTGCATTGTGGCCCCGCGTATGTTTATTTTCTCGATACCGTAGATTAGCTTGGTGGTGTCTATAATTTCAAGATAAATGTTGGGGTTGGGCGTTGAGGGTCTTCTTCATTATTACTTTAGCTGCGCTTAATAAGTAACGAATTATGATTTTATAGATATTTTTGTTTTATGCCTATTTTTTCCAAATTTACAATAATATCAAAAGGTTACGAAACTGGCAATTTTGACATTTATTACAACAAAGTATTTACCAACATTCCAAAGTTTATTTTAAAGAGTATATTCTTATTATGATTATTTCTTGATATAAATTTATTACTAAATAGTATGTCTAAATTTATGTATCACAAATATCTGTTTAGATCTTAATATATTTTGTTATTATCAAAATATAAATATGTTGACATTTACAATTTGACAACACTGCTCTACAATAGCAAACAGATCTGTTTATTATATTAAATTTAACGGATCCGTTTAAATGTCATATTGTGAATAGAATTTTTTGCAGAATCCGTTAATAAGAAATATTTTAACGGAATCCGTTTACATAATATATTTTAACGGATTGTGCAAATTAAAATTAAATGTAAAAACCCAACTATCAGCTCTTCGACCTACTACTTCCAGCCACAATGTTCTTTTCTTCGCATCTTTTGATATATTCATAAATTAATTAGTAGGTTTGCTCCTAGCAGCAATTTTGCAAGAAAGCACAATACGATACTGTAAATTGCGTATTTTATATTGGATTTTTATTATCTTTATATTTATATCATAACACTTGTAACAAAACACAAAGAATTGACACTATAAGGGACCAATTGGAGCCGATGAAGATGTATGTGTTGTGACGTCACATTCTGTTTCAGATCTTTTTCAAAATATCCAAATTTCAAAAATTAATTGTAAAATATCTACTGGATATTTTGTGATATTTTCAAATTTGAGGCTATTTAAATAATGATATCTTTTTAAATTTAATACTTAGAAGGCATCCAGGGTGGTGACTTGGACGACGCAGCATAGGGGTTTCAATGGTAAAATCTTAATGTGCAGTTATTTGCTCCCCTAATTATTTTAGAGCAAAATTGTATTTAAGTTTTTGTTACAGAAAAAAATACTGCATTCGAATAAGCTATTGTTTATAATTTTTCAATTTCCAGAACCGTACAAATAATTGAAAACAATAATTACATTTTTACAAAAATTATTGATGCCATGGAACAAAAATTTAAATAAAAACGAAACATCTGTTGCTACTTAAAGAAATCTTAAATTGGATTATTGTCAAACTACATTGTTGTAATCAACAACTATTACATCGTTGTAATCAACTACAATAAAGATGTTTTCATTTTCCTCGTTTTAAACAAAAGTGCAAACATCTGTCAAAGATTCTTGACGTTTAAAAACAAGGATAAAGAAAACACCTTTATTGTTGTGTTGATGACAACAATAGTTGATTACAACAATGTAATTTGACGAGAACGAAATTCAAGATTTCTTTAAGTAGTGACAGATGTTTGCGCTCTTGTTCCATGGAATCAATGATTTTTGCAAAAATGTTATTATTGTTTTCTATTATTTTTACGGTTCCGGAAATTGAAAAATTATAAACATTAGCATATTCGGATGCAGTATTTTTTCCTGTAGCAAAAATCTAAATACAATTTTGTTCTAAAATAATTAGGGGAGCAAATAACTACACATTAAGATTTTATCATTGAAACCCCTATCCTGCGTCGTTAAAGTTACCATAAAAATTCTTGCAACAGGCCTATTACACATTTTCTTGTAGTTGTTATTATTAACTTATGGTCGCCAGGGCCGCTCCGTAGGTATTAGGCGCCTTTGTGATATGTTACATTTTAGCGCCCCTTCCTCTCATGATGTAAAATTTGCAAATTAAAGTTTAGACTATACTTTTTGTTCTTCAAAAATGCTAGATTTATTATATTGATGAAATTTTCCTAGATACATTCTTGTAATCAATAGGTTATAATCAAAATCGATTGTTGTAATCAACAATTTTACAACAGATTTCAGAATTGTATATGCATTTGATTCTTTGCAAAATGATAATAGGGATTTAAATATTGGATTCATTGTGGGATTCATTCTTGTAATAAATATTCTTGAGTTATAATCAATATATTCATGTTGTAATCAACATTTTCATAGTTATTATTTCAATATAACAGTGCTAGAATAATAACGAACCGATTGATACGGTCATTATTTTACTTATAACTAGAGCTCTAATGCAAACAAATTAAAAAATATATTGTTCACTTCTATCACGTTAATTTATACCGGGTGGCGCTCGAAATCCGTTACATATGCATTTAACATGGGAAAACCGTTTTTGCTAGCGCGTTGCTCCCTAAATTATTTTAGAAAGAAAATCTTCAAATAAAAGTTGTAGAATATAAAATTCTGCATGTAAATCAGTAAACAAAATGCATTTCGTATGTTTAGTAACTTCAGAAATTGAATATAAAATTTTTAAAAATTTCAGTTTAATAGTGCTAGCCATGGAATTAAAAGAAAGAAGATAAACAAATGTGTTGATTTAAATGTCAAATATTGTGATTTTTTGTCCAGAAAAATGAGTATTTGAACAGTATAGAAGAATTAAATTATTATTTTGCTTCAGAATTTTACGTTATGATAATTTTATTAAAAAATTAAATTGTAAATAAATTTTTATGACAGATAAACACACGTTTGTTTGTTAAGCTTTTTGTTAATTCCATGGCTATCACTACTTTTGAGTAGATTTTCGACATTTTCATACCTAATTTCTGCTGCTACAAAGCATGCAAAATTAATTTTGCTTATTGATTCAAATGCAGAATTTCATGTTCTACAACTTTTATTTGAAGAATTTTTTTCTAAAATAATATGGGGAGCAACGCGCTAGGAAAAACTGTTTTCCCGTGTTAAATGCCTATGTAACGGATTTCGAGCGCCACACGGTATAGCTTTATAGTAATTTTGTATTTACGAATAGCATTTTATAAAAATTTACTATTATTTTCTTTACTGTCTTGAAACGGCGCCCCTCAAAGTCAGGCGCCTTTGTGCGGGGCACAACCTGGCCACCCGCACGGCGCGGCCCTGATGGTCGCAGATAAAATATAATACACAACTCGCCAAGGCTCGTGCGTAATTTTTTCAATCGCACATTATGTAATATACTATTGCTATTCTAAGTATTCTAGAAAGAATGAACATATATCTTTGATTTTATTCGTAAGCTATTCGATATTCGCGACTAAATCCACAGTTTTATTAGTCGGTTTGTAGCATGTTTAAATTACATCAACAAACTTGTACGAAATTAGTTGTAAATATGTTTAATCCACGCCTGTTTAGTATTTGGAAGGTGTGGTATGTATGTTACATGGCACGGGGAACGGACGTGTATTTGTTTACGTATACCTACCCATTCCATTCCACAGCAAAGCCCGCGTTTGTGTTTGTGTGAAGTGGAACGTGAGTTGGGTGCCTGCATTATCGGAGATTATCGATTGCTTGGGCTTCTTCTTTTATTTTCACGGTGCCAATCACTTGTTATCCTTTTTTGCTGGGAACCCACGTTACCGCATACATCCCTACCGCTGCTCATATTTTGATTTGCTCTGTCGGAAAGATATGATTTTTCTCCCTCTCTGTGTGAGTAATTTTCGCAAAATCCCGGCTGTTTATATATAATCTCATCCACCAATTTTGCATTTCAATAAACTTCAATATCCAGCAAACATCATGTATAAAAAGTTTAAAAATTTAAAAATAAAGCTAAGTAGGTACTAAAGGACTTAAAATAAAGCTTGAAATATTGATAATTGTTTTTATTTTTATTGTATCAAATAGTGATTTATTGGAAACCGAACGGTTCAGGGCGCCGCTTTGGAACTGTTTTTCAAAGAAAAAACGTGTTTCGTGGTTTGGTCAGGGATCTATACTACGTAAAATACGTCGTTGTCTACACGTAGACAATGATGTTTACGTGATTAAAATTTGTATATTGCTTACGCGCATGTAGACTATTATTATTTTTTCCCACTCTCGATATCGTTAGTAAGCTATTATGACATTGTTTGTAAAGGTGTATGTTTATTTTACTGTCAAGGGATTGGTTTCTATTAGCGACGGGATGTAAGGATTGTCGTTTCTTCCCTACAACTGAACTTACCTTTCTCTTTGTGACATACCAACAGTTAAATATTTTAATCTTGTGTCAAATATTTGCTAATTCTCATAATTTCTCATTTTGAATTTGATTTCTATCAAATTGTTCACATTTCATAAATATTCAATTCAATTCAACGTTTATTTTGCTATCGAGACAACATCCCATACAGAAAGAAAAAGGAGATTGACAACAGTTCTGGTTTCTACATATTATAATACATTACATTATTACCTACTATGCTATATACATACCTACATGTAAATATATATATATATATATATATATATATATATATATATATATATATATATATATATATATATATACAAAAATACATGTTTATACATTAAGTTTTTCTTAACAACATATTTATGAATTACTACTACCATAAATTATCCAACAAACACTTAAATAATTCAAAACTTTCATTAATAGTGTACATGAAACTGTAAAGCCATTAGTATAATACTATTATTCATTTATGCAAAAACTACGTATTTTAAAAGCCGTTAGTGTGTAATAAAATATTGCGTTAATTTTATCAATTGTAAGATCAGTGATTGTTCACATTTCATAAATATTTCCGTTTAAAAGTTACCATTGACATGTCAAATGTGACAAATGACAGCTTTTTACCTCTCGGTAAGAGAGGTATTGAATTCATGCTAAAAATCGCATATCCAGATATTAGTGAATAAGCACGTTTAAGGTCGCTAGAATCCGATTATAACATTTTTACGATGATGTCCGTATGTGTATGAGTGTGTGTGTTTGCATGTGTGGATGTTGGATCCACGATTTCTCAAATACTATAAAACTTAAAACATTTTTAACTACGGATTCCTCAATCTAACAATAATGGGAAGAGTTGATTAAGTTTTGGTAACAATTGGACAACCGGAAGTAGTAGTTACAAGAAAAAAATCATCTAAATATTATTTATACTTATATTAAAGAACGTTAAATTTTTTATTCGATAAATATAAATTCATTGTTATATCTTCTATAGATTTAGAGATAAAGAAATGCATATAAAATAATTTGATGAAACAATTCTCAGATCAAACTACTTCAAGGCAAGAAATTCAAATGTTTGTAATTGACACATAAATGTCACTGTCAAAAATATTTGTATGCCACTGTCAATAATATTTGTACATCATTATGAAGATTATGAAAATAAAAAAAGGCAACAACGCAAAAGAATATACGTCAAAAAGAATATAAAAGGAATTTGCGAAAAATTGACGAATATAAAGAAAAAGAAAAGGAAAGTAGAAAAAGAAAATTTCAGCATATTGAATATAAAGAAAATGTATGTATTGTACATAATTTATATTAAAATATCCCATAGATTTTGCAAATATATGTGAGAATTATTTTGTAGTGAGGCATGAATATATGTATTTGTATTTAAAAATATTTTTCGTTTTACGCGTACAACCAGGTAAAATATCTGGCGAGAGGTTATGTGCTAGCCACATCAGATTTTTTCTTCTTAAATTTTCTATGAAATTATGGCTCGTACCACGAGCACTGTTTTAACTAAAACGCTGTTTTAAGAAATGTCTAATTTCATTATTTAAAATTAATAATAAATAATATCAAATTTATCAAAATATGATTTTAAAGCAGAAGATTGTTTGTATTCGAAATAATATTTTTTTAAAAAACCGTTCTATAAACATAAGGGCGAAATTAAATATTGAAATTTGAATTTGACATTTCTTAAAACAGCGTTTTAGTTAAAATTGTGCTCGTGGTACGAGCCACTGAGATCATTTTTTAATGTATCAATATTAAACCTTATTCCTTAACAGATCTGGCAGTGAAAATGAACAAGTAAAAAATAAATCATCGGGAGTGGAAAAAATCTTAAATGCCACACGAGACGTAGGTACATTTGACTACTCTCGAACTTATTTGCCAGCTCTTGCTATCGCTCGGGAGCAAAATCGTCCTCGATTGGTAAATGGTACCTTCATCCCTTGTAGCATAAATAACTATATATTGTTTTGCTTAAGAAGGATAAAAAATAATACTATTACTTAATTTACAAGATATAAATGTTTGAAAGAGAAAACGAATAACAACATGGGATTATATATCCAGGATGAAATTAGATCATATACCTCTCCCTGTCTGTCTGCATAATCGAGTATTTAACTTTCTTTTTTTAGTCGATACGAATTTAAAGAAGATTGTAAATAATTCAATCCTATTTTCAATCCGCTGAGATAAACCAATAGGGTATTTTAAGTCATAATATACTTGAAGCCGCTTGAATTATTGAGATAAACGTAGTCATAGACATTGAAGCTCTGTCTTCATTTATAAAATCTTGCACTCAAATAGGGTCCTATACCATTTTTCTTTAATTTTTTTTCTGTAAGAGCAGGATCAAATAAGAATTTTAGTGCAAACGCGACTTAAAAATTTTACGTAATAAGTGAGATATGAATTTTTAAAGTTAAGAATTTCTTGCTTGATAGTAGTTCCAGTGGTGTTAGTTCTGTTCTAGAGAACATGCATGTATGCATAGTTGAAATATTTTTATATAAAAACTTATACGTTATATTCACGAAGAAATTATTATTAACATAAATAACAAAAATAATAAGCATTTATTTCTTAATAAATTATAGAACGTTGAAACAGTTTGACATTATTATGACACAAAGTATGACGGCGGATGGCGCTAGTGTTTGTTTGTTTTGATTAGTTAATATTATTATTAATTTAATTAATATATATATTACAAATTGATTTAATTATAAATGAAACATAAAATTGTAAATTCTTTGTTAGGTTATACAACAACGTGACAGTTCATAATCTTTCAAAGGTGTACGCTATGGGCACACACAAAAGGGGCGGGCAGACCACTCCGCTACCACGCCAAGATAAAAATACTAGGATCAGTTAAATTGTATAATAATAATAATAATAAACATAACCGCAGACTTATATAATTTCGAAAAGGTTATTAATGTTAAGGACAAATACAAAATGCGACTGTTTACAATGATGGATATAAAACAACTGAATTATTATAATACATAACAACAGTAAAATAAAATAACATATCACTGTGCCGATGGAGGCGACGCGATCGCCATTCATGGACGCGCCGCCTGCGTGGGTACAAAGGTTTCCGCAGCAAACGTGCGAATCTCGTTTTTAAAATCAGGCGACAATCAAATTCTTAGGACCTAACGCGTCATATCTAATTAGTAATCTACTTTAATCGCTTGTAGTTTGCGACCTGATCAATATTGAAACAATTTTTTTTCACTAATACTCATTAAGTTATGTATATTTGCGTCTTCTTATTTAAGTTAAAATTTGACTATGGTATAGTACCCTATTGTAGAAGTTTATTTATGGCAAAATTGAATAAATAGTTATATTACAATCGCGGTTAAAATGAATGTTTAACTCGCGGGATTAAGACGCTCGCGCTCTGCGCTCGCACATTAAACTTCCTGCTCGTTAACATCCATTTGAACCGCTTGTATAATAAATAACTATTCCTTTTATAGAAATACACAAAATTCAACATTCGACAAATTATTTACAGTGTTTTAATACCGTACATTATGATGTAAACTATTATTCACGAAAGATGACTATTCAAGGTCATTTGTGAGCCACCTTATATAATATTACTTGCAGATAACTTCATTGCATTTCGTATGCATAGACGTGCAACATGAAATATTTTAACTGAAAAAATAAGATTAATTCATTTGAAAATTATGTTTCTTTCTAAATAATGCCTATCTGAAAGATTTAAGTTCTTCACTTATGTGTTTTTGCAAAATACAAAAACATTAACTTAACTTGTAAACCAAGGAATAATAATTTGATTTACACGTCAACGCCACTGGGTAAATATTAGCACAGAGGGCAGTGTAGTAGATAATTAGGTATCTGTAATTCTACGACATACGTCATTATAATTTATAGTGTGTTAAAAAGTAATGCCACTATTTACGTATATCTGTCACACCACATAAATTAAATAGAGATGTCAAATAATCATTCTCTTTCTAATACAAAATGTTGCTATAAAGTGATGTGTATTCTTTCGTCGAACAAATGACCTTGAATAGTCATCTTTCGTGAATGATAGTGTATAGTACGATATTATATTATTGAATAACCTATTTTATGAAAGTAGTTTGCTGTTCCACTTGTGGATATGAATCACTTGATGTTGATAGTGATAGTGTGGATTTATTGAAAATTGGAGGAAGTAAAAATATGAGATTTGGAAGTAGATACATTTGTCTTCCGATTATAAGAATCATGAGATAATCCCTGAAGTTATTAATTTTTAACATTAACCTTTCTGAACTCATTTTTCATAATTCCCAAACTAAAGGATTTCCTCGGCTAAGAAGTAATCAATTTCGAAGCTCCTTCAGACTCCAATTTCACGAAAAAATGATCTCGAATAATGTTATAAATTGTGAGCTATTGCAAGTTTCTTCTAGAAAATTTCATTAAAACTACAATTTTGTATAATGAAATAAATATTAAACATTTAATAATGAAACTGTACGGAATGTAATGTTCCATCGGATGAAAACTCAATTGAGTAAAGTGCATAATGAGATGAGATTTGAATTCTAATTTACTTGAATGCACACAATGCGCATAATTACATAATTCAATATTAAAATGTTCTCCTCGATTCACAAAGCTACAACAAACTTTATTAAAAATTTATTTAAACTTGTTCTTCTTAAAAAGTAATCTTTGAATATCTAAAGTTATAATAAGAAATATATAAATTCCAATAGAATTGTAGAATTTACACTAGAACTAGCGTTTCGATACTATTCAATTCGGCACAAAGCTGAATATTTCCGCAAGCTGTTTAAAAATAAAATGGCAGATCTCGGACTGGCATTGAAATATAGTATTCATTTATTAATATGGCAACATTGTTACTGTTATACAAGGTATGAGGATATATAGTATTAACCAAATTGAGTAAAAAAAGCTTAATCGGCATGTCAACCATGCCAGAGGTCCTAACAACTCTGTAGAGTTGTTAGGACCTCTGGCATGGTTGACATGTTGAGTAATCTTGACTACTCTGTTTAACTTTCACTTGTTGTATTACTGATGATGAGAACTTAGTTCTCGAAATACGTGTATAGTTTTTGTTAAAATTAATTTTAAGGTTAAGGGGTAATTATAATAGTTTTAGTTAAATTTAACCTTAGACTCCATCTATTATTAATTTTTAATCGGCATAGATTTCATACACAAAATTTCAGAATTGATTCTACATTAGCAGTAAAATTGTAACATATACTATGGCAATCGCACTTGACATTAACATCTGTCTATCAGAATTTTTTAAATTTTATTAGCTGTTTTCAATGTTATTGCATAGCTGGCTGCATTATGAAATTTAATTTCTTTATAATTTCTTAACTCAATATCAATTGAATATGAAGTATAAAATGTAATATAAATAAATAAGAAAAAAATGATATTTAACAGCGTTTTTTCAAGAAAAACTATTAAAATCTTCAAATGAGGGTACTTCCGGTCAACCAATTATAACCAAAATCTAATCAGTTTTTCATATGGATGTAACGAAGAGTAATACGAAAGAATTATATTTTTTAGAATTGTAGTGTTGGAGTTAGCGACGGAGAAAAAATCGTCACACACACACAAACAAACAAACACATACCATCATACCAACACACATATACAAACACACATCATTGCAAAAATAGTCAAATCGTATTCTAGGGATTGTAATTACAAACTCACCATCGATTTTTTTGACCAAAAACAATACCTTCCTTACCTAAAGGTATAACGGAAGGTAAAAACCCATAAAATTTTATATGAAACACTTTTTCAACTTCTATTACCTAGTTACTAACTTATTTGAAAATTAAATATTGGCCAAAGTCTCCACCTTTAACTTAGTACAATAATTTGATTATTTCTTTTTGAAAAACAAAAGCACATCTTAGATGACCTAAATCGTAACTCTAAGTTTTCGAGATATCAGAGGTAAACCCCTTATAAACTCATAATATTAAATTTTAGTACATAAACTATTTTTGTAAATAGTTTACATAGCATAATATAATGAAAATATAAATATACGCAAATTTGTGGTGAGGTGTAGATATTATAATGGTTATTATGCTTTAACATAACATAGCGTAACATTCCATCCTTTAACTTCTGTTATATCGGAAACGTACTTGAAACATTGTTTGTTTTTATTGAAATTTGTTCTGATTTGTTTAAGAAATTTAATTACTATAATCTGTTCGCCGAAACGAGAGGATGTGGAACTAATTCGTGAAAATAGACGTCATGTTATTGGTTAAAAGAGGATTAATGCGTCACGTAAAACTATGAGGCCAGTGCGCTACTCTAGCCCTGTAAAAACTGTCGAACTACAGCAGTCAGCATTAGTGGACGTATGGCACAGCGCAACACGGAGTGTCAAATTTCGATTGTTATTCATTGAAGGATATTGCAAAAATGGTTTTAAAATGTTGTGTGTCAATGTGCAGGAGAAATTATGGTAACACGGCTAAATTGATATACCTCACATTAGAGAAATTAGAAACTAAACGAGTTTTTCTAATATATGGTGAATGTATATCATGCCTAACATCAAATTTAGTTGTTATGAAATTTTTTTTACAGATATTCAGCAAGTAATAATAAGCAGTTTAACAAAAAAAAGCGAGCAACTAAATATATTTTATTCCAAAGTAATAGTTATTTTAAATACGAGTATAATAATATACGGACCCATCCATGTCATTCATTATTATCATTTTCATATTATGTTCTATTATGTTATTTTTATTTGTTAGCACCAGATCTAAAGATTTATTAATGTTCTTATTATTATTTTTATTATTTCTTGTATTACTTAAACAACAATAAACTCTTGTATTACTTAAACAACAATAAATAATTTAAAGTAAAACATAAGTTTATTCGTATATTTAGGCCATTTTAATTCGTTTTATATTTAATTTGTTTAGTTATGTATATATAAAATAGTTATTATATAATATTTGAATAGTTATTTACGAATTGGGTAATAAGCCGTGATGATAAATTTATTTATATATTTATTGTTATTTACGAGTTTTATATCCTTATAAATCACATTTTAGAATCCTATTTGTTTAAAATTCCGTATATTTCTTATGCTTACACTGCTGTCGTTCGTGGCGTAGCGTGACAGCAAGAGGCTAGCTGTGACGTCACGAATTGAGCATGCAGGCCTGTATTCTCGTGTGGCCTCGGCTGAACCAATAGAATGACTTGTTTATGTTCAAGAATAGTTCCACCTTCTCTCGTTCCAGCAAACGGAGTATGCGTGTACCTACTGTTACTCATTTTTAAAGATATAATTAAAACAACTAATCTAATTTTCATAAGTAGTTTTTTGAAAATCGCCACTATTGAACAATTTCATGAAATTCAAAAAAAAAAAATATTGTGATTAATTTTTATATTTTCGCGAGACAAATTTTTATAACACAATTGTTTTTTGATTATTTTGCATTTCATTTTGATTTCATATATTGTTCGCAAGACTATAGTCTCTCTTTCTCTCTATGAGATATTCAATTGTAAGAGTTACAGTTTCGGTCTTTTTCTACCATTATGACCAAGGTAAATTTTAAAAAAATGTTGCATTAAATCATGAGCTACGGACTGTAACATGATATCATGTTCATAGAGAAGTCTTGTCTGATGCATTGAATTCATTTAGCAAATTTCTATTTGTGTTTGACAAACGGTTTCGTTTACCCGATTATACATACTGTCGGCATTCGATTGTTGAAAACCGCACTATTTGCAGATTCTTCTATTTGGAATGAAATGAAATGACAGATACGGTACATAAATAGTATCTAACTATAGAACAACCTATAATTATATATTTACAGTTTAGCTGAGTACATATTGTGGTTCTGAACAGTGGCGGCTCATGGAATATTTTTATGGTAGAGCCAGTTAGCATCATATCGGTATATATATATATATATATATATATATATATATATATATATATATATATATATATATATATATATATATATATATATATATAAAACAAAAAAATCCAAGGCTTAAATGAAATGAGACAATATTGTAACAGAAGAATGTGTGTGTGTTCTATACAGGGATACGGGACGTCCCGATTATTTTCTTTATTATTGGATATACAAGAAAATAATTCAAATAAAAGTTATAGACTGAAGAATTATTTTTTTAACTACTGGTTCTCAAGCTATAACATAAAATTATATTTTTTTAAATGGGATGGTATATATTTTTTAAGCCCATTAGATGAGTATTTTTTTCTGAATTCAACCATGTATAAATTTTATATTCTTACATTATAAAAATATTAAGAAAAATGCAATTGAAATTTAAATAATTTTTTTTAGTTATTTTCAGTAGGCTATGTCCCAGATAGCACAAATCTTCTCAGAATATTCTGAGAAAGTCCTATATATGTCTTCTATATTCCAAATATCTCAGGAATGTCCTAAGAATATTACGAATATATTGGTATATTACTGTAATATTCAAGCTAGAATATTTTATGATTATTTATTTTAATATGATCAGGATATTCTTATATTATTCCAGAATATATGGGAATATTTCAAGTATATATCATTGAGAATATTCTCCGCATAATATATTGAAATCAACGTTGGAGGGAGTATTTATTTTGGAGCTATTTTTGCGTTCTTAATGCGAAATAGGCTTAATATTTATATATAATTATTGTGTTACATTTCACATTATTTACGTTAATAGTGTTTTATCTATCACCATGCTGACAGTTTTTCAGTTTTGGTTTGAAATAGTGGTGCTAAACTAAGTAAAGCTGTTAGATTTACAATAATTTGCGTGCGTTTTTAAACAATACCCAACTATAAAAATTTTATTTTTCATTTTCACGGTAATTTTATAAATATTAGTGTAACTACAACAAAAAATTATTCTACTATTTCTTTCATGTTTATTTCCTCATATTTGCATTTTTTCTACAGTACGGTTTATTTGTATCATTCGTCGTTGCTAAGGCAACAATACATGCATACTCACTCCTAAACGTTAGTAACTTTGTTTATTAATCAGCTCAAATTAGAAGGGTTTCAATAATTTGGGATAAGAAACAAGTACTTAAGTACATTATATTTACATATTATATGCTGTATAAACTGCATCACTATTTGGCATTTATATTATTTGCTGATTAGACTTTTGTAAACAATACCCAAACATATAAATTTTAGTATTTATTATCACGGTAATTTTAAAAATATTACTATAATAATACTATAAATAATTATTCTACTATTTATTTAATGTTTATTTCATCATATTTGAATTGGTTCGATTTGTTTGTATCGTTCGTTTTTGCTAAGGTAACATCCATTGTTTGTAGTCTGTAGCTTCTGCATCTCATATCTCATCTGCAGTTCGCCCGAGCCACAGCGTTTGTTGATTACTCAGCACAAATCACAAATTTAGACACTAACACTCTGAGTACTCAGTAATAATTTGGGATAAAAAAAAAACAAGTAAGTACATTGCGTTTATATGTATACTGTATAAACTGCATAACTGTTTGTATAATTTGTTGATTAGGTATTCTATACCATGTCCAAATATAGAAGAAAAAAAAACTGTTTATGTCTACAAGATGGCATAGGATTGAATGAACAAGAGAAACTGAAGTAAGTAATTTTACTATATTTATAGCCTTTGGCAACTTTATTATGACAATAATTGAATGCACTAATTTTTATATCCTTATTTTAGACTAGCGACCATCTTGGCTTCACCCGAGAGCAAAAGCTTAATGCCCATCAAAATTAGCGACATAATCTTAAGAAATTAATTTTTCAAGAAGGTGAAGTATATTGGGATATTTCAAAGAATGCACAATAACACAATTTGTAAATACTATTTTATTAGAACAAGAATAATGAATGTGACTCAACGAAAAGATATTTTTATAAACATTGAAACAACAAAACAAGTGACACGTATTTCTAGATCTTAAATTAAACTTAAAAATATAATCTAGAAATACTTTTGAATTAAACTTAAAAATATAATCTAGAAATACTTTTGTTATTAAATAATAAGATTATTAACATCAACACTCTCCCTTATTTAATAACTTACAAACTCTCATTTTATTACACAACTCTCGGAACCTAACAGCAAACAATGGTTTAGTTAATATATCCGCGAGTTGTTTTTCTGTGTCCACTCTTGAAACAGTTATTTCACCAGCCGTGACTAACTCACGAACGAAGAAATGTCTTGTACGAATATGCTTCGTTCTACGATGAAACTCTGGATTCTGAGCAAGTCTAACTGCAGCTTCATTGTCGACTTGAAGATTCGGAGTCGCATTTAACTGGTTAAGGTCAGTTAAAAGCATTTTTATCCAGACGATTTCTCTTGCTGCCTCGCTGGCTGCTACAACTTCAGCTTCTGTCGTCGATATTGCTACTGAAGTTTGTCGTTGACTTATCCAACTGATAGGTGCACCGGAATACAGGCAAAGCACACCTGATGTAGATCTTCCTGTGTCAAGGTCACCTCCATGATCTGCATCGCTGTAACATTCTAAAGTAGTTTTATTAGAATTATTTTTGTAAATAATTCCATGGTCAGCGGTCCGTCGTAGATATCGGAAAATTCTTTTAACCCTGATCACGTCACGTTCTGTTGGATTTTCTAAATTTCTTGATACTACACCAACTGCGTATGATATATCTGGCCGAGTCCCACACATAAGAAATATCAAAGCTCCTACTGCTTGCCTATAGGGAAATTCTGTATTAGGGGAACTTTTCTCTGTTTCATTTTCCTTGATTATTGGAGTTGACACAGCTCTGCAGTTACTCATGCCAAATCTTTCTAAAATTTTCTTGGTGTACTGGGTTTGATTAACTTGAATAGAGTCATCTTTTATGTCAATTTCCAGTCCTAAATAATATGATGCCTGTTTTGAAGTAATTTTGAATTCTTTCTTAATCTCGTTGATAAATTCTTGAAGTTCTCTCTCGCTATTAGCTGCTATCAAGCCATCATCTACATAAAGAACGAAGAAAATTTTATTATTACCCTTTTGTCTTACAAAGAGACATGGATCAGCTTCGCTTCTTTTAAATCCTAAGTTGATGATGAAGTCGCTAAATTTTCTATTCCAACAGCGAGGGGCTTGCTTCAGACCATACAAACTTTTCTGAAGACGACATACTCTACTAGAATCATCACTGTATCCTTCAGGTTGCTTCATAAAAATGGTTTCCTCCAAATTACCATATAGAAAAGCTGTAGACACATCTATTTGTGCAAGCTTCATATTTTCATTGGCAGCTACACTCAGCAATGTTCTAATAGTTGATGTTCTTGCTACGGGACTAAAAGTTTGGTCATAATCCGTACCTTTTTGTTGTGAAAAGCCCTTTATCACCAATCTGGCTTTGAATTTATCAATCGATCCATCAGCATTCTTTTTTATTCTGTAAACCCATTTACAGGGAATGGCTCTTTTTCCGGTTGGTAAATCTTCTAATATCCAGGTTTGATTTTCTTCATCGATGCCATTTCTCGATCCATCGCTTCTCTCCATTCTTCATGTTGTTCTGATTTTGTGGCTTCCTCGAATGTTTCTGGTTCTTTGAAAAATCCTGAAACATTTGTCATATAATATTTTGGACGTTTCAGTGTATTACGATCACGCAGCTGTCTTCCAGTCGTTTCATTTTTCTTATCTTCAGAATTTTTTAATTGTTCTGTATCTTTATCTTCTTTGCACACAGACTGCTTCTCGGTTTGAGTCGTTGAATCTTGACGTTCTTGGCCTGGAAGATCAAAATTTACTGGTATATTATTACCTTTCTTTTGAATTAACGTTTTCTCTTCAAAAATGACATCTCGTGATCTAATTAGTTTGTTATCTTCTTTACACCATATCCTATAGCCTTCATTGTAGTCATAGCCAATCAAAATCCCTTTTACAGCTTTCCGATCCAGTTTCTTCCTTCTTTGTTTCGGAATATGAACAAAGCAAGTAGAACCTATTATTCTTAAATGTTTTATACCTGGTTTCTTGCCGTACCATAATTCATAGGGAGATACACCTGAAATATTACAAGGGCCCGTTCGATTTAAAATATATGCCGCTGCATTTATCATTTCAGCCCAAAGTTTTTGCGGAATATTTCCATGAACATGCATTATACTTCTAGCTGTTTCTACTACAGTACGATTTTCCCTTTCACTGCAGCCATTTTGTTCTGGAGTATAAGGCATGGTAAGACGCTGAATGATTCCTACCTTTTCAAGAATCCTCTTAACATTTTTGTTATCAAACTCTCCTCCATTATCACTTAAGAGTTCTTTGATAACATGTCCAGCAGTCTTCGTTTCAGCTATAAACTGATTTAATTTATCTGCAACATCTGATTTTTCTTTAATAAAATAAATGGAACGAAATTTAGAATAATCGTCTTTAAAAAGAACAAAATAACGATACCCTGACATCGAAGTTTCAAATGGACCACAAACATCTGTATGAATGAGCTCTCCCGGTTTCGTTGCTCTCTTTCTAGAACCAAAAGGAAGTCGGTGAGCCTTACCATAAATACAGCCTTCACAAATTTCATTATCCATTTCCACATTGATGTTCAATTCTTTTTGGATCATTGTCTTTATGTATCGTTTATTTTGATGTCCAAACCTTTCGTGATATAGTTGCAGTAAATTTTCTTTGGTGATCGCATTTACTTCAGCAGGAAAATGAGGTTTAATATTTCTAACTTCTAATTTAAACAAACCTCCAAAACGATCACGTGTGCCGACTAATATGACACCTTTTCCATTTTTAAAATTACAAATTTTTGCTGTAGATATAAATTGACTATTCGGATTTTTATCTTGTGCTGCAAGTACAGAAAATAAATTCTTTTGTATCTTAGGTACGTACCATACGTCTCCTAGAATATGCTTGTGCCATTTTCCACGTATTGCCGCTTCAATTTCTATTGCACCTTTGCCTATCGCTTCAACTGTACCTCCATCTGCTGTCGTAACTGTATGTGCTATTGAAAATGGTTCAAAAGTCTTAAAAAGATTTTTATTATTTGTAACATGACTTGTTGCTCCATTATCTACATACCAGCTGTCATTGTCACAAATTGAAGACATCGCTACATACGTCACAGCAAGAATTGACATATTTGTTGAAATTTTATTTGTAGAATCAGCAGCTTCTAATTTATTGACAGTTTTCAGTGGTCGTCCATCTTGTATCCATTTTCGACATTTCTTGATGACATGATTGGGTTTCTTGCAATAATGGCAAATAATTTTCTTTTTCTGTCTTATGTCATTCGAATATTTCTTTGGCATTTCAAATGCTAATGCTTCTTGAGATGAACCTACAACATCTTTATTTGAAAGAGCTTTTTCATAAGCACACAGTTGATTTGTCAAATTATCAATAGTTCTGTCACTTTTTGACATTAGCATCCAGCTCGACTTAGGGCCGGTTTATCAATGCAAGGATAAAAGTGCCAGATAACAATCTAACAGTTAACGTTAACTGTCAGATAACTTTACACGATTGTTTATCAATACAAAGTTATCTGCCAGTTGACAAACTTACATTTAATTATATATTGGTAACACTGAAATTGTAAAACCTTTAATGATTGGCTTGGGACTCATTTGTCAAATTTCAAAATATTTTGACAGATCAAGAATACAGACCTGACAGATCTATATAGGATAGATTTTATTGTTAATTATTTGAGAATAATGAGGTACTTTAGATATTATTGTATGAATTGTACATCAAAATACAGAATTGTTATATTTTTAAACTGATAGGTAAATATATTAAACATATTTATATTGATAAAATGACAATATATGTTCTAGGAACCATAATATGCAAAAAGATATCAACGCTAATGGAAAATTTAAGAACGAAGGCGCAACATCTAATTATTTATATCTGTATATTCAACATTCTCCATTGTTGTACTTGCCCAAATTTTATAATTATGAATTAAGGTTGCAATCATTCTTACTGATTATTTCATATTATAATCTATATTAATTTATTGCTACCAACAAATATTATTACGAGTATTGTTGTAATCGGTATGTTTCATTTGACATGAATGTTGCATTATACTACAATTTTATTCACTATTGTAATGATTTGTGCGATTATAATACGTTTTTATTTTTGTATGTAATATCTTTATTCATTTTATCAATATGTTTAACCATTATCTAGTCCTTAAGAACGGGGAAATAGCAACTTCCAACTATCCAACTGGTTGATTATATCTTTATTGAATTCAACGCTTTCCTTATATGAAATTCTGAAAATCTATATCTCTCTGGTCTCTTTTTCTTGTATAATGTCCGTAGTTAAAACTATAATACGTAATACAAGGGTAATAAAGCATTTAACATAAGGGATATAGAATCGATTTAAAAAATTCTGCAACTATACATTTTAGGTTATAAAAATTGTAATATTTGAATAGAATTAATACAAAATATCAGTATAATATACTTACGACGTTTTAATTAATTAATTGTTTATTATATTTATTAATTTTTGAGGGTAAAATTTTCTACTTATACTTTAACTGCCAGATAATAGATTTATCTGCCAGTTGAAGTGACGGATAAATTTTGGCCGATTTTATCTGACAGTTCACGTTAACTTTTGTTTGATAAACGCTTTCTATATTTTAACTGGCAGTTAAAAAGTTATCTGCCAGTTAAATTATTTATCCTTGCATTGATAAACCGGCCCTTAAAAGAGAAATACTCGTCTGGCAATGTACCTAATATTTTACAAATCAAAAATAAATTAGGTAATTTTGAAGTATTTGCAGCATCTTTACTCATTTCTTGTTCCAAATCATTCCATAAATTTTTTAATTTGGATAAATGAGTGGCAACATCATCGCTTGGATGTTTCTTAAATCCGAAAAATTCTGTACAGAGATCATACACTTTGTCCTCAGACACTCCATCAAAGAGTCTATGAAGTTCTATCCATACTTCTCTAGCCGTATTTAGACGCATTATCTTTTGTAATGTACATTCTGACATATTTGTAGTTAGAACAATTAATGCATTACTGTCAGCTTTTAAAAATATATCTAATGCATTTTTATATGTCGTCCTCTGATCACTGCTTGCATTTTCTGGAGGTTCACTAGGTTTTATCAACCTGCCTTCAACGACGTCAAGCGCCCCTGGAATACCTCTTAAGCAAATGCCCACTTTATATTTCCACGTACTCCAATTTGTTTTCCCTTCTAATAAACCTATATTTATCAGCCTTGTCGAATCCATTGCTTACAAAAGATGTTGACCTCAAAAATAAAACAATTTTAACGTGGTACTCAAAAAATACAGTGATCGATACAAATTTTGTGCTACTTCTGTGCAGTCTAACTTATTGCATATCTGGGCCCATAACCTATTGGGATATTTCAAAGAATGCACAATAACACAATTTGTAAATACTATTTTATTAGAACAAGAATAATGAATGTGACTCAACGAAAAGATATTTTTATAAACATTGAAACAACAAAACAAGTGACACGTATTTCTAGATCTTAAATTAAACTTAAAAATATAATCTAGAAATACTTTTGAATTAAACTTAAAAATATAATCTAGAAATACTTTTGTTATTAAATAATAAGATTATTAACATCAACAAAGTATACTTTCTGTAATTATATACAAATTCGTATTAACATTTTTTCAATTTTAGATATAAATATACGTGTGTAGATCGTGACACTACTACTTCAATATGTATTTATATTTATTAGCCACAAAAACATTGAACAATTCCACACGGCATTTGACAAATCAGAATCTGTTTAGCCGCATATTAGCGCGGAATATCAAATATCTTGGTTCGGTTGCTATGGTTACGACTCTTTGTTTTATATTTATTTATTTCTGAATTCGCGTTTGACGTTTTGAAGTTTTGAGCATTTTTGGAGTTTTCTGTTAACTTTTATAGATTATACACTATAGTGTACATATCTAAATAATAATATATGACAGAAAAAATAACATTTTATATAAAAAATGTCAAGTGGCAATGAAGATATAGATACGGTATGTACGCCACCAGAAATAAAGGAAATTGTTAATGATACAGTGGGCCAGTTATTACGAAAAAAGCAAGACATAAATGTTGTTATTATAAGCAATTTATGGACTGGCGTCAGAAAATTTATTTAATGGTTATGATAATTGTTATAATCAATCAACATTTTTTGTATAATTTCTAAAATCTTGTTGGAGAAAGTATAGTCTACAACACGTTTGGAATAGCATAATCCATAGTCGCAAACCGTTTGCTCGTGTGGAATATGGGCCATTCCATTACTTGTTGTAGAATATACTATTCTTCAATAAGTAAATGTCTCCCTTCATCTACTGCAACTCTTACTTCAATGATTTTCTTGTATTTCCAATAAAGAAAATAATCGGGGTGTCCCGAATCCGATATACAGCCTGTATATCGATATTTCAAAAATATCTGACAAGCAGGAAGTAACGAAAATTTATTTAATATAATTTTGAGCTCAGGAATTAATATTAATTTTTTTTTGTTAAATTCAATTTTAATGTAAAATGGCTAGCGGGCTGAACGGGCATAAAAGTAACCATAATGGGGGTGAAGTAGTATTTAACAATTTCAACTAAGTGGGTCTTTTCGAATTTATTTACTCTTCAGTTTTTAATTAAAATCAACTAACAACAAAAAATTAATCAAACTACTTGAGTGCGCATCGATTTCTTACATTAGTTGCCCCTGTTCGAATTTCATCGCTTCGGTAAATAGAATGTAGGTCCCTTTGGGTAAAATGATTGCACAAATTAGGAAAGTTAGTACGGAGTTGATGAAGTCGTTTCATGAGCTCCCGATCGCATGGGACCAGAGCAACTTGCGAGGTGTCGAAGTGCGTCGCACAGCACAACGGATTGCGTACATAATTACTTCGCCACTATACACCTGAAATATTCATCCTACACTGCTGGCCATTAATGTGTAAGACGCACACCCACTGTGACTTAATAATTTCGTGCGTTAGTCGCTTGAGTGTTGTACAACTATTTGCCTTTATTAACTACATAATGTTATTACTTGTGTACTGACATAAATTTCATATTCTAGTACTTGAACATCATTTCATATACATTATGCGGTGTAACTTTATTATATAAATTTATTTAGAACACTTATTTTAAAGTCAGGGCCGTCATTAAGTACGGGGCAAAAAATATTTCAGGGGCCCGAGGCAAAAAAGTTTTTGAGGCCCATATAAAAAAGAAAAAGTATAAAAATTCATAAATCATATACTACTTGGAATTTTTATCAACGAATTCAGATAATAGTATATTGTGTTATTAGGAGTATAAGTGATAGTTTGTGTGGCGAGTAGGGCTGCGACAAATGTTCGATCAGATCTATATGATCGAAAGGTCGGTCGATCAATCGAAATGATCACAAAAAAATAATCGATCAGATCGTTTGTTCGATCCTATCGATTGATTTATCTGATCGCTGGATCGATCCGATCGGTTAATTGATCAGATCGATCCCGATTGATCAGATCGATCGCAATGGGAATGGCAGAGTTTATCATAAATGTATATATTATGTTTTTATATTTTGCGTTCATAATGAAGTCATTACGATACGCAATTTTTTGTTTTAGACGGTTGGTACTAGATGACGTTTCTTTAACCCATTTTTACCTAATTTATTTTTAGTTAATTGACAATTCATTTTAATAATATAATGTCGATATTATTATTATTTTTTTATTTAGGGAAGATTATTTACATGAAAATGTACAAATATAATCACAAGTTGAGTAAGTAAATGTTAATATAATGTTCGAATTAGTCCACATAGATGGACCTAGTAGTACTAAAAATTTGTAGATTGAACCTTTGAACGATAGAAAATTATTTTTAATTAATTTGAAAGCAAGTTTTAATTCAAATATAAGAAAAAATAAAAATTTCCTGTACACTGAGGCTGAAAGGGTTAAATTGTCAAACGTCAAAGCTGGAAGATAAGAAATTTCAATATAACCTCAAAATTTCTTTTACTTAATTAATCACTTTATTTAATGAAAATAATAATGATAATAATAATAATAATAATAATAATAATAATAATAATAATAATAATAATAATAATAATAATAATAATAAATATTTTCGTCTTACTTTGCATTTCAAAATAAGCAATCAAAACATTCTCTGTTACGCCTTTGACATTATTTTCTTTACACCATGTGTCAAAATTTGCAAATTCTTTCTCATAAATCTCGTGCGGTTTTTTAGGAAGTAGATTATTTACTGTAGTCTGAGCTATATTACGTAGCTCAGGCGGAGTGCAAATGATTTCATCTTCCATGATTACACTAAATTCACTTAAATTTGTTCGTAAATATTGAAATGACATGAACTTTCAAATAATAATTGAATGTGGTCAATTCAATGTTACCAACTACAACATTTCATTTACAAATTTCCCTAAATCAACTCGGTTTAATATTAACAGTTTTTTAAAAATATTTTAGTTTGTAGAAGGTGCAAATTATAAAAAATAGTATAAAGAACTCATTTTATAAGACTTTCTTCTCTGATCGATCAAGATCGATCTATCGATAAGATCGATCAAAAATAAGGATCGATCATCAATCACAAAATCCCCTGATCGCACAGCCCTAGTGGCGAGTATGGAAGTTTGCACGACGAGCGAAGCGAGTCGGACAATTGCATGCGAGGCACACAGACACTTTTATTCCGAATGACACAATATTTTTTTTTTCAAATGCACTACTTTTCTTTTTATTCGCTTATTCTATGTAGTTTCTATTGATATTTATTTATTTTATTTTATTTGAAACTTCTATCTAGTGAATCAAGTTTTGGAAAAAAAATGTATGTTATGTTATGTAATTTAAATACGGACATACCTGCTGCATATTCACTATAATGTTGGAAACTATCTTAATGTTGGAAACTATATTACGTTCCTTTCCATATAACTATTGTTCTATTTACTATTTTCTTTTTAAAACGTTAATATTAATAATTTGAAATGGGGTCTAGTGGCCGCGTGCCTGAGTGTCAGTTCGCGAATCTGGGGAACCGGGTTCGATCCCGACCGACGCCAAATATGACGCCTGGTAAACGCCCGCACGGTGAAAATATTTCATCATTACCGATATCTGTGTACAAAGCAGATTGGCACACCCAGTAATAGGTAATAAGCCGCGATGATATATTTATTTTATTTATATTTATTAATAAATTTTGCTGCTAGTTGGTTTCGAACTTAAGTCTCTTCGTGTATTGTTTATTACCAACTGTTACTTAATAACCATTTTTTCCGGGATATGAACAACAGCCATGGAAATTCTACAAATTTTCTTAATTTTTTCTAATATTACTCATTTAAATTGACTAATATGGACTGTAATCTCTAGAATTAGTATCATCCAAGTAGTTTAAAATTTACAAAATTTCCACTTAATATCTTACACTGGGGAAATACTATTCACAATTAACTGATTTCACATGTTAATAATTGTACTTTAATCCATCGATGTATAGATACATATAAAATATGCCAGAGCAACATTTATATTCATTAAATTACTAAATTCTTCGTTTTTGGTACTCTATTCAAATTCATCTTTTCGTATTTGCGAATATACTCGCGGCAATTTTGATCCATTTACGATTATTTATTAAGAGTTAAAAATATATAATAGAGCGAGCACAAGTCCGGAATCTAGAAACCGTGCGGAAAATGGTCCGCCATCTTGCAATGGTCCATTTTTGATTAGTTTTTTTACTTTATGCTTGCGTCGACCATATTTAATAAATTTTAATAATTATTATTACAGTTTACTATGTATGTAATGAACCAGAGCAATATGGCCGACGCTTCATTCCCCTTCCGTCACTAGGCATCAAGGTCATTGCCTACGAACTATGCTTCACGCTCCCTCTATATATATTTTTAACTTTATGCTTAAAATATCCCTTTTTATACCGAAAAATCCCTTAAAATATTTATTATTTTAAATATCAGAATTATATGAACTTTCATTCGCTAGTCATACCATATGACTAGCGAATGAAAGTTGACGTTTAAATTATTTTATAGAAGTGGTTTCTTTTGAAACCCTAGAAAAGAATAAAATTGTACGAAATATTCAGGTATGAAATTTTTGCATGAACCCCTTTAAATATTGGACTAGGAACAGGAATACATTACTATGTCGGGCTGAAAACAGATGGCCGGCTAGGATAACTGAATATTAAAACAGGGGTGCTTTTAAAATATCTATATATTTTTGTTTATGTTGATTATAACAAAATATTTTGATCTTTAAACTATTTAGTTTGACAATTCTATGAAATAGGATTATTTTTAATATCCTCTAAAAGTAATTCCGACTCGAGGGTTGTTTACACCTGAGACGAACGAACTAGAATTTGCGGTATTAAATTTTTTAAATACATGAATCCTGTTGCTAAGGTCATTTTAAATGCCTCCTGGTATTGAGTACAATTCTAATCTTCTGTAACAATACATAAGGGTCAGTTTCCTTTCAAATCAAATATGGAGTAATATTTTCAAAAGAAACCACATCTATTAAATTAAAATAATCTAAACGTCAACTTTCATTCGCTAGTCATACCATAACTCTCTTAGATTGATAGTTATCAACTTTACGAGGTCTAAAATAGAAGTGAAGCGGAAACAAAGTTTAATAATAATGCATAGAACTACATTATGATATTAAAATTTATAAACATCTCTGAAAGCTGTTCAGTTTAATAAAGTTTTTACGAATGATATTTAAATTACTATGCAAAAAAATACTTCAAAAACATGTTCTCATTAATAAACGTCAATTTTTAGTTACGTTAGGTAGATGTGGAATAAAAATGTCTGATAATTTAAATTATTATAAAAAAACTAATGCATGGTTTATGCAAAATTCATGAACAACTGCTTTGTGAACAAAGAACATAAAACCGTTCAACTAATGAAAAGTATAAAACAAACATCCTAAAAAGTACAAAAGCGTTAATGAAAATATTCCCTCAGTGGAAAACCGAACTTCAAAAGACCACAAAACAATAATTTTTGTTTGGTGCATGTTAATAACTCTGCGGTCATATTCACAGCTTGAGTGACGGCCCTTCTGTTCGTATATTGCATTAATCAGTCACGGACTCGCTAATCGATACACATAGATTGCTCTGCTGGAAGGCGCCCTGTGGGTTCATTTCGACATTGCAAAATTCAACACTTTGTGGTTCAGGTTTTTACCTTCGTCAAGAAATGTGGGTTTTTAATGAAAATGCACTTTTTATGGAGACGCTAGAATACGATTTTACTATTATTGCGATGATGTCTGTACAATGATGTGTGTGTGTGTGTGTGTGTGACGATTTTTTTATCTCCCCTGTGGTGCACTCTCCACGCCAGCAATGAGTGCCCGTGAGTTGAAACCTGGTAAGAGCCCGCACGGTGCAAATATATTATCATTACCGATATCTGTGTACAAAGCAGATTGGCACACCAAGCAATGGGTAATAAGCCGTGATGATTTATTTATTTTATTTATTTATAATTCCGATACTACAAATCTAAAAATTACAAGTTTTCGTATTAAGATTTGATTAGATTTCGATTACAATTGGGCAACCGGAAGTGGCACTATTAACAGTATTTCACAATTAATATTTTGTCGCGTGCCTGAGTGTCTGGTCGCGAATCTGAGGAACGGATTCGATCCCGACCGACGGCAAATATTTCGAATTTTAAATGGCACAAATTGCCCACTGTGGTGCGCCCGTGAGGTGGCGCCTGGTAAACGCTCATATGGTACAAATATGTCATCATCCTTACCGGTATCTGCGTACAAAGCAGATTGGCACACCCAGCAATGGGTAATATGCCGTGATGATACCGAGTATGACCTCTTTAATCCGAACATGCTCTAATCCAAACCTCCAGTAATCCGAACAGCGACAACTCAAAGTGAATCCTGCTACCTAAATGAGGGAATCATTTGGTTTCATGTTCTCTGTTACCTAAGTGAGGGAATCCCATAGAATCATGTATTCCGCTACCTAAATGAGGGAATCACTTTATTTCATATTCTCTTATTCTGCTACCTAAATGAGGAAATCCCTTCATTTCATATTCTCTTATTCTGCTACCTAAATGAGAGAATCTTTTGATTTCATATTCTCTAATAACTGCTCTGTTTACTGCTCATTTTTCTGTTTCTAGAGTGTTTTACAAGTAACTTCCATAGTTCAAATCGGCACTCCAGCTGCGCTGGCGAGTGCACCACGGAGAGCTTGTATTCACTAAAAATCTGTATATTTTGTCCTATTGCACCCTAAATAACCAAGTGCCATGGAAACTACAGGTAGAATATGTTTCCAAAGTTTACATACAAAATCGTCGTTTCAAACCTTTGTCTTTTACTGAGTAAAGAGAAAAATTTTCAAGGACTGGTTTTACACAGATTTTATTCCAGCTGTGCGAAAAAAATGCAAGAGCTGAATTTAGAAGCCATGGCACTTTTGATTTTAGACAATTCCCCAGGACACCCTGGAGACTTATGTTCTGAAGATAAAAAAATCATGTAATGTTTTTTCCGCCAAATGTAACTCCCTTAGTGCAACCAATGGACCAAAATGTGATTCAAGCGATCAAGTTAAATTACCGCAAGAGGCTTTAAAAAAATTGTTGCTTCCGAAGGTGCATGTATTTCTGCAGAACTGAAAAAAGTTAATTTGAAAGATGTTGTTATTGGGTTATCAAGAGGATAGAAATATGTGAGGCCGGAACTTATCCAAAAGTCCTGGACTAAACTTCTTACACCACTTCTTGATGATGGTTGAACTGAAGACTATTACAGTGGAGGGGCAGAATGGAGTTGGAGGGTATAGCAAGACAAATAAACGAAGCTACTGCGCTAATAAACTAAATTTCTGAAGATGCCACACGAGAAGAAGCTCTTGAGTGGACTATCGCACATGAAGAATAAAAGCAATCCACAAATGATATGGATATTTTAGAGCATATTTAGAATGAATCAACCTCCGACGTAGAAGTAGAAGTGATACCAGGACATGTAAAGCACAAAGAAGCAGTCAGAAGTTTTGAAAACAGTTTGAAGTGGGCAGAAGAAAATGATGATTCGGAAAACCACATTTTAATTCTATCGGTAATGAATCACCGAGCCAAAAAAACAGGTTATGGATCTACCCTGTTTACCACTTGCGTTCTTAAAATATCGATTCTGGTAGCTATAACCTGATAAAAAGTTGTTTACCGGTATCAGTTCATCGGTAGAATTTTCGTAAATACCTCATATAACTGACGAAAGGTAATGTGCTGGCCATATCAGATTTTTACTTCCTTGTACGAAGTAAAGGAAGTATTGTATTGAAAAATTTCGGTTTTCAGATTTCAACGAAAATATCCATTTTGACCATCCCTGAATCCATTTTGACTAATTTCGTCGTGACGTCGGTACGTACGTACGTAAGTACGTGCGTATGTATCTCGCATAACTGAAAAACGGTAAGCCGTAGAAAGTTGAAATTTTGTATTTAGGACTGCTATAACATCTAGTTATGCACCTCCCTTTTTGGTCATTACATAATTTCTAGAAATGGTACTTTATTTGAAGCCTATGATAGATTTTAATGAAAAACTATTTTCAAATATAATCTAACACTTTTCAAATTTGGTATATAAGACTTTTATGTCAATTGGAATAACATAGTAGATTTTGGTTAAAACAGGCTAACCGGAAGTGACATATTACCTGAAGTTGTTAACAGTTTTTCTTCAATAAAATGGTTTCATTTTGATTTAGAAATAAATGCTTCAAATAAAATTTTTAGGGAATTAAATTCTGTGTCTAGCACATCAAGTATTATTAAATTAGCCCTTGGTATAAGCGAGATATGTATATTTAAAACTTATATACTTTTTGGTTTTTGTAATGAAGCTTGCTATGGATTAGGACAAAAAATAACAAAAAAATAAAAAATAGATGCTAATATCAAATTACGTCAAATACGTGGAATTTTATACTTGGGTCTATACTTCATATTGGTCTTGTGTACAAGGAAGTCGTGTGGTGTCCACATCAGATTTTTTAATTTTATATTTGAAAATAAAGCAAATGGATATTTTCTGTAATTTGTTCGATAATGCGACCATTTCGATAATCCGGATCATCTTGTGCTATTATTAGTTCGGATTAAATAGGTCCAACTGTATTAATTTTTTATTTAAAGAATATTTTATTCTTTGTACGTATTTTTGAATTTTTTATTCACAGTCAGTGTAGGTATGTTTTAGAAATAATTTTACTAGAAATTATATGTTGTGATACTTTGTAGATGGATTTCATATAAAAATTTTATGGGTACATACAGAATTGACGGGCGTCATATTTTTTATGTACAGCTAGGTGCAATTCATCACCTTTTATGTATTCTTCATTTGAAGACATAAAATCATACTTTATACTCCCCCAAACATAGAAAGGCAGTAGATATTACTTTATAGTATAATAAAATATTTTCTAGATATTTTTTTTTTGCTAAGTTTTGCAAAACACAAACCAGTAAGAAGTTCTGTAATAACTTTTATTTATTTTTGTACACAGTATGATTTTTCCGAGCATTTTTCATGATTTATCGAATTCAAACGTGAAATAAACAACAAAATGAAAACTTATCTAACATGCAAATAAAAATAAATGTTATTTAACACGTTGAGCCCCGGCATAAGAAACGAAAATCGGGTTCATCTGGACTATTTTTTGCATTATTAGCTTTATATTAACATTATATATCCAACTGACTTGTTTATGAACAATGTGGCTTTTTAAATGTTTTTTTTTTACAACTTTTTGTGGGATCTTTCAAGAGTATGTTAGTAAATATCATTCTGTTGTTTAAAATAAAAGAAGAGCAAGGAAGAAATACCGCACAAAATAAATGTCTACGATAGAAATCATCATTACCGATATCTGCATACAAAGCAGATTGGCACACCCAGCAATGGGTAATATGCCATGATGATATGATATGATATATATATATATATATATATATATATATATATATATATATATATATATATATATATATATATATATATATATATATATATATATATATATAGAAATGGCAATGTGATGGTTGAAAAAAATATTTTTTGTGCAACCGGACGCGAAATAAGCATTTCGCAGCCGCAATACAGGCCGCAAAATTCAATTTCGCGACCGTTATTTGAAAGGTAACTTTCTATTTACATTGAAACTGTTTAAAATTAATAAAACTTGTAATTACAAATTTTTTACGGTTGCACAAAAAATATTGTGCACACCTTGTCCGCGAAATCACTCTTTAGCGTACCGAGAGAAAAATTGTCGCCGAGGCCGCTTGATATACAAATAACTATTTTGTACAACCGGACGCGAAATAAGTATTTCGCAGCCGCAATACAGACCGCGAAATTAAATTTCGTGACCGTTGTTATGGTAACGGCCGCGAAATGAATTTCGCAGCCGTTGTCATGGTAGCGGCCGCGAAATTAGGTAAACAATCACTTTGACACTTGAGAATTGCATGGTTTTCTTTATCAAATGTCAATCCCATAGCCACCTTGAAAGCTAACTTTTTATTTACAATGAAACTGTTTAAAATTAATATAATGTGTAATTACATATTTTTTACGGTTGCACAAAAAATATTGTGTACACCTTGTACGCGAAATCCATTAGCGCCCTCGAGATTGTTTTGCCTCAGCATCATGCGGCCTCGGCGACAATTTTTCTCTCGGTACGCTAAAGAGTGATTTCACGGCCTTGATATACAAATAACTATTGTGTGCCTTGTTTTGTTTACTCGTCACAAGGTTTAAAATAAATAATTTTTGTAGTAGTAGTTGTAGAATATATTCGTGTGTATTTTTTCAATAAATAAAGATATATTTCAATATGAATAATCTGTAGTAATATATTAAGTGCATAGAAAATTCTGCATGAAAATATGTGTTGCCTAGAAACTGGATGAGTTTGTTTTGATAGTAATTTGACAAAAAGTGCCCGAAACGAAGTTCAGGCCACTTTTTCTGTCAAATTACTATCAAAATAAACGAATCCTGTTTCTTACAGGCAACACATTTTGCTGAATTTTTAATGCACGAAATATAATTGTTAGACTATTTCCAGAACATTAAAATTAAAAAAATCTATTTTCTTTCTAGGAAATTGATATTTAACTAATATATTCCTGAAAAACGTTTCAGATACTAGCTTACAAATTAGTGTGTTGTATTTACTGTTATTGTTCACTATTTCTTCACATCACATACGTACGTATTGTCTAATTCTCTAATTGAACAAGGTACATAGGTCCAACTACTATATGATTAGATCAGCACAAGCAGGTCAGCTTCCTAGTGTTGTGTCTCTAGGCTAATTACACGGTTGCACATTATTGTTAACAACCAACATACATACAATCACAATCAGGGTATCAGGGGCAACCGCTAAACTACAGACTTGTTACTCAGATATCTCTTCAGTTCAAATTGATATTCTATGCAACTGGTGCAAGTATTTCAAAAGACTAATTGTCGTTAGTTTAATAAAGAAAGACTTACAGGCAGTGTTGTGACAGATCAATTTATAAAGGATCTAGACCAAGATCAAGATCTTTACAATTAATATGTACTAGATCAGATCATAATATCAATTTCTGCGATCGGTTCTTTTTCTCAGATCAGATCAGAAATTTGGGATCTATTTTTCTTAGACCATATCAGTAACGATTTTCAAATGCTTTTTATTTCTTATTAATTAAATAGGAATACAAAAAGTATTGAATTACAAAGAATAAACAGGGTGTCAAACAAATCCTCACTCGGAGTAGACTATGAACAAAGAAACATATGTCTTAATTTAGAAGTGTTAAATTAAATATCAATTTCACTTTTGAATTGAATAATGATCAGACATACGCGTCCCTGTTCATAGCCCACCCCGAGTTAGGATTTTTTCCGAACATACTGTACCTAGCCTTATATATAAGGTATACCTTACTCATGGAAGAAAAATTAGATAGATACTTAGTTTTATTAATATTAAATTAATGAATAAAGTAGAAACAGAAACAAAAATAATAATTTTCGTCTGCTCCAATTTTATTCAAGTGTCGCTAAAAAATATCAAAGTTTGATATTTACTGTCATTTAAATTGCATCTTCTAGGAACTAATATTTGACTGCTAATACTGATTTTCACTGTTCCAATGGTGCAGATGGCTGTAGGGTCATTCGACCTAATTAATTCTAAGGCATTTATTTTGTTGTATTTAATCCTTTTTAAGATCATATATTATAGTTTTTAGATCTAGATCCAGATCAAGATCTGAATACATAAAATGATCTAGATCAGATCAAAAACCATACTAAATGAACTAGATCATTGATTTAGATCAAATGATCTAGATCAGTCACAACACTGCTTAAGCCTATGGCACACTTGTCAATGAGCATCAAGGAGCATCGATGAGCTCATTGATGAAACAACAGTACGCACCCGTCATCGATGGTTTTCAATTTCATCGATGACAAATACAGCGATTTTTTCTGTAACGCAAAAAAATAAGGTGGTAATAGTACCAGTGAAATGTTACTATGTTTTTAAATATATATTTTCCGTTTATTGTTGCTGTTTGTAGATATAGGCGCTTTCATTTTAGGGGGAAAATGAACTGATCTTATTTCGTACTGAACTGTACTAAACTACACCTAAAAAGAACAGTATATTTTTTAAAATAAGAAGAAGATAAAAACATATATAGCATTATATTTATAATATAATAATATGCTGAATTTGCTTGTGGTTATAGTCTGTTGTAAATGTGATTTGATTTTGACATATTAAATTCTTTTACCTTTGAATATTTAAATATGGATGTATTTCTTAAACATAAAATAAAGTTTTAAACTAATTAATTTCTTCTATTCATGTCATTTTAATATCAAATACTTGCAAAAGACAAAATACATAGCAGTCAGTCATATTGACGTGACATTGACATTCGAAATCAGTTTAGGATCTATATGATCCTGCTTCAAAGGTGATGCTTCGCGGGGACGTGGACGAAGAAAATGGGTAGTACAAGATCATTTATCCCCTTTTAAAAGAAACGATTTAGGGTAGATGTGTGCTACTCGGAGTTGATCTTCTTGATAAAAAGAAAGCGGCGTTGGTTTTCAAAACACTGTTTTTTATTTGACACCTGACACTTTATTATCTATTTTGACGTTAACGTGAAATGAGATTCAAAAGATACGTCTGAAATGAGATACGTTCGTTTCATCGATGCTCTTCGATGAAAATAGCGGTGCCGTATTTTTCATCGATAACGGGTGCGTACTGTTGTTTCATCGATGAGCTCATCGATGCTTATTGATGCTCATCGATAAGTGTGCCATAGGATTTACAGGTGAAACTGAAAAATAGGCCACCCAAAATAACTTTTTTTAATTTATAATTTTATTAAATTTATTTTTTTATTTATTTGTTAACTGGGCTTAGGGACTCTCAAATAATGGTATTTGGCAAGATGGTTGCGCCTCCGGCTTAATGGAACACGCTATATTTTTATAGATTTGGAAACAACGTAAAATTATGAATTCAAATTATTAAAGAAATAAATTGTTGTGATAACAAAATGATAATTTTCTGTAACTAAATACAGAATCTTACAAAATTAACGTACTGTAAACAACTAAAATATTACTGATTATTTCATTCATTGCAAATTTGACCAATCAGAATGTCTCATTTTCCATTGTGCATTTTAAATAAGTGATTAAAATAGCACCTACCTTTTTAAGGGCGATTAAATTGAAGCTAGCTTTTATATTCAAATTTTAAACATTTTGAAGACATATTTAACAGGATAATAATTAGTCGCAGTAGCAAGATACTTACATGTTTTTTTCCCTTTACTGATATTCTTTATCTTTAAACATGCTGAATTATTCAATGGACCTTTCCAATTTAAAGAGATAGAAGATATGCGCAATGGGGATCTGCGCATAGTAAGAACAACTGAGATCTATGGCGTATGTATCTAAAACATTTAGACATAAAATGTGAGAATATCTCGGATAACTTTAAAAAATCTTATCGAAATAAGTTACAAAAGCTTTTATTGAAGGTAAAATGTCTAACGATGCAAATTTTCACTGAGAATACAGGTATTTTAATGACTGCAATATTTTTGACGTTTCGTTTGACAGCCCAACTGGCAGTTGTTCGCGCCATTTTCTTACTATTTGCAGCGATAGAAAGAGATAGCCCTTAAATTGGAAAGGTCCATTCAAGCAAATTTTATTTATTTTTTTACATTTATTTGACAAGTAAAAAAAACAAACGAATGAAATAATCTTGACATTCGTGCTAAAAAATTGATTTGATTAAATTTGATGTCTGGCTTATTTATAAAATTTTGTTTTTAAAAAAGTGTTTTCGAACATAATAATTTAAAATAAAATCCCTCGACCTGCGTTCTCAGGTTTTTCTCAAATTATTCTGTACTCAAACACTTTTTAAGCAAATTTTATTGCAATAATGTTGAATTTATGCCCGATTACACTGCTGACGCTTAAATTTTAAGTATTCCTTAATTGACAATACCGTATTAAAACTAAATGTCAAATAGGAAAGTGAATATTGCTGTCAAAATTTCGATTTGCATTTTTTTGTTTAACCGTAGCTTAAAATTTAAGTGACAGCGGTGCAGATGGGCATTAACGATTCAATTCTTATCACTCGGGACTTAACTATTGAATATTTTTACTTATGAAACTAACAACAAAAACTCAACCCAACCTAACGTAACATAACCTAACCTCAACTCAATTAAACACAACCTAACCTAACGTAGCGTAATGTTACGCAACATAACGTAACGAAACGTAGCGAAACTTAATATAACCTAACGTAATGTAACAAGACGTAACGTAAACTTAATCTAATGAACGAAAGGTAACAAAACGTAAAGCAACGAAACCTAACCTAACTCAATTCAACTACACATAACGTAACGAAACGGTTCGAAACGTAACAAAACGCAACGAAACGTAACGAACCGTAACAAAACGTAACGAAATTTAACAAAACGTAATAAAACGTACCGAAAAGTAACGAAACGTAACGAAACCTAAACTAAATTAACCTAACCTAACCCAACCAACCTAACTTAACGTACACAAGCAACAAAGAACTCAACTCAACCTAACAAAACCTAACCTCAACTCAACTCAATCTATCCTAACGTAACGTAATATAACGAAACGTAGCGAAATTTAACATAAGTTAACGAAACATAACAAAACGTAACGTAAATAAACTTAAACTAACGTAACGAAAAGTAATGATACTAGTGTATGAAAGTTGGGTGTCACGACCATGATTAGACCATAACTTTTTAGTGGCAATGTCAATAACGTAAGATTATTGTTTTACATAAGATGCATTCAAAGTAATTTTTTTCTGTCTCTGCGTAATTTATGATATCTGTAACGATTTAGATAGAAGAAAATAAAATGTAAGTGACTGCACCGTGTAATTTTTAAAATAAATTTTACCTAGCAGTCTATCCATATGTTAATCAACGAATTTTTAATGACAGGAACAATTATTTATGAGTTATCAATCCTCTCAAGTTGTTTAGGAGTAAGCTTACACTCTTTAATCATTTTATTATAATAAAGGGAGTAAAACACTTAGGCCGTACAAAGGAATATGTTACTAGTCCACTTTCAATATAGGAATTGTATCCATACCTGTCGTTTTATTTTATAATTATTATTATTAGAAATGTTTTTTTAGTGTCAGGTCGCGAATCTGGGGAACCGGGTTCGATCCCGACCGACGCCAAATATTTCCAATTTTAAATGGTACCAAATTGACCCCTCCACGCCAGCAATGAGTGCCCGTGAGGTAATGCCTGGTAAGCGCCCGCACGGTGCAAATATTTCATAATTACCGATATCTGTGTGCAAGCAGATTGGCACACCCAGCAATGTGTAATAAGCCGTGATGATACATTTATTTATTTAATTTTAATCTAATCGAAGCGCATAGCATATCAATAAAGTCGAAAATATGTTCCCAACAAAA